>OX419687.1:12500000-13750000 GCA_948474745.1 Oligia latruncula
ACCTGTATTTCTCCTTCTTAAGTTTGTGAGAGAAGTACAATACAAGATCACGGGAAAACAACACATAAAAAACATTCAGTAAAAGAGGCTTACTTGAAGAAGTCATCGGTGCAATAAAGCTGGTTGTTCCTTGCGAAGCATTTGCCCGAGAGCATAGCGCGGCACTCCACGCACCGCAGACAGCCGGCGTGCCAGGTGCGGTCCGACACCTTCAGCACGTAGCGGTCCACGATCATCTCGTGACAGCCGCCGCATTTCGGGATACTGGCTGCAACACATATAGAGTTGTTAAACACTGACGATGACGGTGTAAGGTTACTATAACTTTTTCCGCAACGTCTTCATGGATTTAAAAAATTCCGAAACAAACTTCAACAAAATATATTTATGGGTTGATATAAAAAGTGAAACTTCTTCAAATATAATAAGATAGAGCTCGAGAGACAGAGAAAGTTATATCATTCTTCTCTCTCATGTAACGAAATGTGGCAAAGCGTGACACGTCTTTGAAATTTCGCTCTCAATTCAGGTCCAATTATCGAATTGCCGCCTAAGAAGTTTCACTTCTAAAAGTATACCTAGATTATTTTAACCTTCCTCAGCGTTCAAGATATCAATAACTTTTATCACAATCGATTCAGAGCAGAATAGTCGTGCAAACGTAACATAATATAAACAAATAGAGACACTTTTGTATGAAATGTTAGTTTGGATAACTATAACGCGAGAATGACAAAATTTTGAGTTTTGGCCTGTATGCTTTTGAGTACCATGCAGATAATCAATAACTCGATAGGTGCAGTGGGCCATCAATTTGATGACCGAAAAATGGCAGTAGATAGGTTAACAGTGTTTTAGCAGTGTTTACTTAACTTTTTTTAGCAGTGTTCAAGCTTTTGGCTGAATGCGAGAACTACAGGGCCGGTCGATGAGGCGATGTTTGAGTGAGGCCTATGTCCAGCAGTATACGATGAAAGATAGGACTAAAGCATTATTTATTATCTTTCTATTTACAATTCCTTCATGAGGAAGAACTTATTTTTAACCTTTGCAACACTAACAACGCGAAAGAGACGGACGACATCGACTACTTTGCCTTAAATTGTAAACCTGCAGGAAAATATAACAGAAATGACTAGGCACGCTTCAATACATGACATATTATTAGAATACATAATATAACTGCAAATTTTGAGCAGTAAATCGCGCACTGCAAAATCTGCAAACTGCATTTTGTGGTATCGTTTCGAATTCTCATGCATAATTTCTTGAAGATTTTAGAATAGAATACCTTTGTTTGGCATACAATATGGAATCTATACGGTCTTAAATACTTACGCTTATGCTTACTTATTTCGGAGTGCAAAAAATATCTTAAAATAAAATCATATCTAAGCAAAAACACATCAATTCTTATTACTGAGATCATGGGACCATAAAATACTTTCGTGAGATAATAATATGAGCACCTAATACTTAGTAAGATCATGACGTAGTTGATTTAATTAACATTTTTTCGTTTCATTTTGAAATAACGTAATGATTTGTTGAGGTATTTGGTTATAGATTTTTACGAAACATATTAAAATATTTGTTCTGAAATAGTGTGCTTCTTCATCGTGTGGCAGCCAGTCGAGTACGATCCCTTATTTTGGTTATTTTTTATTTTCAGTGGCTTTAGTATACCTACAGGGTGGTAGGACATCGACGCACACACTGTAACTATGAATTCAGCTCATGATTCTAGCGTAGAAATGTTCTTCAGTTTAAAAAAAAATGATGTTTCATAAAAAAGTGTGTTTAACTTACGCCTACGCGGTCAAAATGTATGGAAAACCATTTTTTTTTTTGCAATAAGCGTCGGTAAATTTAAACGAAATCAGTACTTACATACTGAATCCATGGTAACTACGCGCATTGACGTGGAGTTGCGGACACCAGCCCGTATTACCTATTAAATTATCTTACAGGTTGCGCGTCGAGTTTCCTGCCAGCCTGTATAGCTCAGAATACTAAAAAAAAAAACCCGTCTAGTCCTTCTAATATGTACAGACTACTCGTAAGTCGCAGCCGTTACTACTGGGCCACTACTGCTCTACGCTATATTTACTCGTCTGCAATTAATACAGACCACAAGTTTTCAAAAGGCTTTTGGTGCCTTTTCAATCATATCAACTTGAACAATGGTACTTACCTACCTATTACCTACTCAGTTTGTAGGCCTAAACGATTATAAGTGAAAGATCAAAGATTGAGTTAATAAGTAGGTATGTACCAATTTTTAGGCCTAAACGGTTCTTAGTGAAAAATGTAAATACAGATTATTAAAATAATGTACGCACCAATTTTTAATCCATTTTGCTTATATTATGCCAAGTATTCATAATCCTGCTAATATTATAAACGCGAAAGTATGAGGATGGATGGATGGTTGTTACTCTTGCACGCAAAAACTACTCCGGTTATAAACTATCTGTGTGAAATTTGGCACACAGATAGTTTATAACCAGGATTAACACATAGGAGACTTTTTATCCCTATATTCCCACGGGATCGAAACTTATGCGGGTGAAACCGCGGGGCACTGCTAGTATATTTATTAATAGTATAACTCTTAATACTTATATAGTTAATAACATCCCCTTTATTTAAATTTTTATTGCTGAATGGGCCCATTCGCTCTTGAAGTTGCCTGTTCACTCTTGCTTTGAAGGCAGATGGGTTTAATGTGAAACTTTCTATACTAGTATAATTATTAACTTAAGGGGGAAGCTCTAAGGTGGCCCGCGAAATTCAAATTTTCTTACGTTTTTTGCAATTTGCTGGTCAGTATTAAGTTGTACGTTGATTAAAATATGATTCGCGGTCGTAACAAATATGTATTTACAGAATTATAACCATTAAAGTCATCAACACAACTCTCTAAGACCATGTAATCCCCAAGAATTACTATTTCATGAAATCTTGACATTTGGGGATTACATGGTCTTTCATGGATTAAATTGAATTTCGCGGGCTAGCCTGGCGCTTTCGCCTTAACTACTTATTGATAGGACGAGAAGCCTTGCCTACGTAAGGTAGGTAATAATGTTGCAACGGATGTCAGTTAGTTTGACGGTCTCTAAATTGGCATAGAAAGATGCTGCTTTCCGCGTAAAATTTTACTTCATGATATCCGTATGTCAAGACGTGTCATCGGGCCTAGATCAATTCATTTTTTAATCTTTTGTACTTCTTGGTCACTGTTACAAATTAGTATTGTAGTAATCCTTTCGCTAATGAAAAATACCAAAGGAATAGTAAAATAATAAAAAAATACCATAGTGTTACGTCTCTGCATACCCAGTACATCGCATACGTACTTAGGTACCTACACGAGTTTTATTTACAATGGATATTATTCTGGTACATTTTCCACGCTTGTTTTTTATGCTTTAATGATTTCAAATAATTCGTTACAGATTTGCAGTTTCCCGATAAAATTATATTAACCGCAACTATCTGATATGTGAGTATCTACTTTATGCAGCAGCTACTTCTAGTTCAGGTATTTTAATGCCTAGTATTGCTTTTAGGAAAACGCGTTAGCCTTGTCGAAATATGGTGGTTCTATACTTTACAGGTTTAATAGTATTCATCAGTAAAAAGCGAGACAGGCAGTGTTTAGTAGTATTCAGTAGTGGTTCATCAGTAGCGCACTGATGCTCGCTGATGGACGCTAGTAAAGACACGCTAAAAAGAAGTAGCGCTATATCTAAAACCAAAACTCGTTTTGGTGAGAGACACGAGATGAGGCTCTATCTGTCAATACAAAATCTCGATAGGAGACAACATTTGGCTAGGATGACGCAGCAATTTTTATTTTGTAAAAATTAAAGCACCGATCGCACTATTAGCGCACGGTTTCCACGATGCAATATTACAGTCATATATATTTTTGTCTGTTTATGTATTTGAAGATTTACGTGCATTAGCACGTCATTTTATAGTCTATGAGTTAGGTTTTCAAAACCTTTTTGCCTTAAATATTTTTTTCAGCGGGTTTGGCCCTAGATTTTTGCTTCATGGTCTGTTCCAAAAGTATCTTATGAAAATAAAAACAAATGGATCAGAAAACCTGTGGATGCCAATGAGGTTAACAACTGAACTCGGCATAGGTGGCAGCACTGGTGTTAGTATAGAAACCGCCATTGTTGTGTATTATTAGTGTTAACACGAATTAAACGAAGACTACATACAAATTAATACGACTTCGAGTGTAGCTCATTTAAAAGACGGAAAGGGAAGCGTCTACCACTAGTAAAAACAGCTTTAGTGGGAAGGTAAATAAATTAGAAACTTTTACTTAAAGTTCTTAATTTAGTATCCTAGTGGAGGCTTAGATATGAGTGTGACAGAAATAATCTGCTCAGAGTTGCACCTAACTCGATGATGATCTTCCTAACATTCCTGCACTGGAAAACTTGAGAGATGTTAGTTCTGGTCCTGATCTATAAGATAAGTATAATACACACATAGCCTTAATATAATGTACCTACTTACACTACAATAACCTGTAATGAAAACATACATGGTTCTCTGTTTTACGAAAAGGAGCATCATTTGTTTACAATTTTTTCGATAAAAATCTTCAGGTTTAAAATGGATAGAACTTTATAGCATAATTATATATATGTCTCGACGAATTATCGGTTTCCATTTTTTCTTCGTAGAGCTTTCCACCACGGTTTGCGTCTTTTAGGAGTTTTTGGGAAATATAAGGTCCCCGTAATTTTGCAGTCAAGAACAGAGCAACTCGATATCCGTGAGAGCAACCATAGATATCCGTGATCAAATCCCATTGGTGAAGAATTTTCAGTTATTTTTTTTTTGTCTGTGCTAAAATACCAGTCAATCCAATCCCAATCTCTTTGATTATACCTACGTAGTGCAGCGAAAAAAAGAAAAACACGGACTTTCTTCGCCATATTATAATTCATAATGTTATCCTTTTATGATTCTGCCAAAGTGGCCTTTTTAGGCCCCAGTATTAGCAAACAGTATTAACCAGCTTTTGTTTTTGTTTTCACAAGATTTCCTTCAGCTTTACGGCAGCGCAAATTAATGGAAGATGAGTAGGTAGTGCAACAGCTGTTGGTGAATGACTAACAGCTTGAAATAATTGTTTCACCTATTTATATACCTACTTTCAGTAATTCGAGATACCTACAAATAGGCTAATTTATGTGAGTTTGATGACAGTCGACAATAGAGATGTTTTTTGCTGATCTGATGATGGAAACGCAAGGTAGTCTGTTTTTTAAGACTTTCACAGGCAAGACTGTCAGCTCTTAAATTAAAAGTTATTTTTAACCGACTGCCAAAAAGGAGGAGGTTATATGTTCGACTTTATATAAGTGTTTTTTTTTTATGTATGTTCACCGATTACTCGAAGACGGCTGGACCGATTCCAAAAATTCTTTTTTTGTTTGGAAGGGTACACTCTCGAGGTGGTCTCATTATCATCAAGTTGGAATATGATGAGAGGATCCCATGGAAATCGAGGGAAACCCTCAAATTTTATAGACAAACCTATAGCGATTTGGGTATTTTTTAAAGTAACTTGAGCATTTGCTCTCGGAAATCATCATTTGGTAAAGTGGAGCTGATGATGAAGACCACAGATGGCCATCGGAACTACTCAATGACAAATATTTCACGGGTTGCAATTCGATTACTTTAATATGGTTGCGTATGGTGAGTGGTTGTTGAGGAGTTCTCCTGGTTCTTACCAGGAGAACTCCTCAACAATTAACGTCCCAGCATCGGGAAAAGCAATATTTTGTAACATGTGACATGACATGACCAGCTTGTAACATGTGACATGACATGACCAGCTGACATCAGGCTATTGTAACTTAGATAAATTACAAACTGGCCCACTAAAAAGTGAAAAATAAAAACTTTTTACAAAAAAAAAACAACCAACTTCCAAAAAAAACACTACAAATTAAAAAATAACTTTAATTTCGGAAGTCGGTGTCTTTGGTTTCGCATTTTCGTTTATTGACACCGACTTCCGAAATTAAAGTTATTTTTTAATTTGTAGTGTTTTTTTTGGAAGTTGGTTGTTTTTTTTTTTATTAATTTGATTGTAGTGGTAGGTGCCTATTTATATGTTGGTATGCCTTTCAATGTTACATAATAATAATAATCTCCAATAAGCCATAAATACACACTAGTACATACCTACTGTTGTTTAATCGCAGCTTACAAGTCTTAAGCAAAAGTAGGTACTGCAAAGTGTATTTGCATATCCTTAGATACTTTTGATTTTCGGTATTTTAAGGTGCAGAGAAGGGTAGGTACGTACGGAGGCAATGTAGAGCGCTTTATAAAGCTGGTACAATCACGGTGCGAAATATTTAACTACGTTAACTTTGAATCGCATGGACATACAGTTTTTCGTGGTTTTCACATATCAACATATTGTTAAACGTCACAATTGCTAATAAAACGAGCGCACGCTCAACGTTTACAAACGCAGCACACAGAATAGCACAGCACACGGAACACTCACACAACAGAACACAACATTACGTACATAGGAATACTTCGGGCAAGTGCTCGAGCTGTATCGGCGGCACTCGCATGTCCTCGAGCTCGGCTTCCTCAGCGCCCGGATACATCATGGCCCCCAGCATGGTGACGCGGCCGACCCGGGCCGCTCCGTCCGGCGCACTGCCGCTACCCCGCCGCGCAACCCCCAACCCTCTTATCACCGACCTACTCCCATTGGTCGCCGATAACAACCACCACGCCCACCGACCAATCCACACTTACACGGCTACACCCACCGATCGATTGTAAAAAGAATTTTCGCAGCATTTCCCACCGATATTGAACACTTTACATCGCTCAAGTGTTTACAGATGAGCGCCGCTACACCCGCTTTACTTTTTATGCACCATTCTTTTGCATCAATAGAGCATTAAAGGTAAATCGGAATGTAGCTATAAATATTCATAAATCGGATGTTTATTTTACGTGCATGCTTATGAAAATGTTGGTGAAAGCTCAGTCAACCGGCTACGTTGCCCGGCTACGTGCTACGTGCTACGGTGTAGGTGACAGAGATATTGTGTTCACTGGGCGGCGCGGCGCGTAGCGTCTTCGTAGCATCTCACGAACGTCTAGGGTTCAATATTTTTTTTGTCAGTTTTCTATTTTTTTATATATTTTTATTGCAAGTGTTTTAAGAGTATTTTATTTATGTTTCATGAATTTAAGGAAAAAATGTCCCTGACGTTTACACATTTGAAGCTTTTAATAAACTTGGAGTAACGTAACGTAACGTTTGTTTTTTTGTTTGAAATAATTGTGTATCTAAATACACACATCAAAAGTGTCTAGGGATCAACATATATTTTTGCAATAACTTTTCTCCTGATTAATATTAATTAAAATTTTCTTTAAGGATTCATCAAATAAAGTGTTTTCGTTTGTCACAGTAACGATAAACCAAGTCACCTTTGCATTAATAAAGAAATTTGCCATTTTCCTAATAAAGGGATTTTTGACATTTGAACCACTAACACAAAAGTTCGAAAAAAAGACTGAAATAACAGTTTTCTTTAAAATTTTATTGGGTAACTTAAACAATTAATAATCCGTGTTTCTACCGCGAACACTAACAACACAAGAACATCGGTTTGGCATACTCAAAATGAGTTCATCCAAATCACGCTGTGGAATGGCCGCCCATGTTCGTTGCAACAACAAAAAAAGGTCTTCTTGCGACTGGATACCCTCCATATTCGGCAGAGCTCTTCTCTGTAGCATATCCCATGCATGCTCAATCGGGTTCAAGTCTGGCGACTGAGCAGGCCAGGGCAGGACATTGATGTTAGCTGCGGCGAGAGTCTGTCTTACAACTCTTGCGGTGTGCGGTCGTGCATTATCATGCATTAACTGAAATAAGGGACCGATTTGCACTTGTAGAGGAACGATGACGTCTGATACAATCGTCTCAGCATAAATTTGAGCGTTGAGGTTGCCTCTGATCCAAATCAACTCAGTTCTTCCGCCGATCCAAATACCCGCCCATACCATGATGGTTCCACCACTATAAGGATGGACTTCCTGGCAGGATTTTAATCGCTGTTGGCGTCCAGGGGTTCTCCAGTGTCGTATACGTCTTGTATCCGGTCTCATACCAAAACGAGACTCATCAGAAAAGCACACGAAACGCCATTGTTCTTCTGCCCAATTTCTGTGTTCAAGAGCCCATTGATATCGAATCCTACGATTGTGCATTGCTATAGGTGGTATCCGTAGCGGTCTTCGGGAATGAAGGTTCACTTCATGCAAGCGGTTTCTGACTGTTTGGTCGCTAATTAAGTTCCCTGAAGAGTGATGAAGCCTCACGGCTAACATCATGGCGGTTATTGTTGGAGCTCTTCGAGTTAAGATTTGAATGTATCGGTCTTGTCTCCGTGTGGTGCAGCGATACCGTCCTCCATGGCGCTCAGCCACGGTACCAGTGCTTCGGTAACGTTTCCAAAGTCGACTGATAACACTCTGACTTGTATTCAGAGCTAAAGCCACAGTACGTTGCCGGGAACCAGCTTCTATCATTCCCACGGCTCTGAGCATTTCTTCCCTGCTTAAATGACGTCGCCGCTCCATAATAACGTTGGTTTTAATCAGTAGTAGGGAAACAGTAGCACTAATAATGTCTTCAATGCGTTGTATGTTTTTATAGGGAAAATATTGACAGCTGATTTTCATCTTTTACTCGAATTTGATTCACAGTTCCTGATTCAAATTATGAAATGCACCAAAAAGGATCCATATAAATTTATAAAATCATAAATTTATTACAAAGCCACATCTCAATCTCAAGAAATCCGCATAAAAATGCTTGATCCCTAGACACTTTTGATGTGTGTAGATACACAATTATTTCAATATACAATAGGTACTTATATTAAAACGTCCCAAATTAATATTTGATCGTTTAGATTTCTTAACATGGCAGCAAGTCATTTATTGATTTGTTATAAAGTGACCTTATTGGTATTGTTCTTCAGACAGGTCAGACGCGTAGTAGGTAGGTACTCGCAACCGGCGCGCGTTCATACGTCTTCAAACGTTCACAGTCTGATTTCCCTGCATTTTTAACAAGTTTTTGACATTGATTGTCGCTGAGATCAAGGGGTCTAAAAAGGCCACTTTGGCAGAATCATTACAGGATAACACTATGAATCATAATATGGCGAAGACAGTCTGTTTTTCGCTGCACTACGTAGGTATAATCAAAGAGATTGGGATTGGATTTGGATTGGATCACGAACGGATAGGGATTGATTGGTATTTTAGCACAGACAAAAAACAATAACTGAAAAATCCTTCACCAATGGGATTTGATACGATTAACTTAACAGTTAACTGTCCATTATGATTCATAATGTTATCCTTTTATAATTGTCCTTTTACTAAGTAATACATTTACAAACTTACAAATACTTAATAGTACCTACCAAGTTCTTAACAGATTGGCTTACCTAAGTACTTATTTAAATGCTAGTTTAATTTACACGTTAAGGGGGAAGGTAAAAGAAAGTAATCAAAAGTAAATAAATAATCAAGTAATTAATTAAGCCATCCAACGTGGTAATGCTGCCAGCCTTTTGGGCACTTATGCCATTGACAGCGATAAGGACGAATTTTTTGATGCCCAATAATGAGCTCCTGTCTTTTTCTTTTCCTTTTTTTTATTTATACTTGTATATAATGTATATTTTAGTGTTAATATGTAAATAAATAAATGTCATATAGTAATTAATTGACTTCATTAATAATACGCTTAAGTAGATTGCGAGATAGTGAACTTTTTGGTATGATAGTTATTAATTAAATTAATTGAAAAATCTTTTTAATTGAAATATTTCACTCTTTAGATACTTATTATCATTCAGAACAACTGCCGGTCGATTCTGTAAAAATCTCACCGTGAAAACTTAGTTGAAGTGAGTTTGTTTTTGCTAGGAATTTACACTATTGACAGCTCACTCCACGCTCACTTTACCTAAGTTCTCACGGTGAGATTTTTACAGAATAGCACCGCTGTAAATCATACTTATGTCATTTTAGAGTATAATACAATACAATACTCTTTATTATGTAGGTATATACCAAATAAATAACAAATATAAATGTAGAAATCAATGGATCTGCCTAGCCTTTTCCCAACTATGTCGGGGTCGGCATCCAGTCTAACCGGATGCAGCTGAATACCAGTGTCTTACATGGAGCCTGCCTATCTGATCTCCACAACCCAGTTACTGGGTAACACGAAACCCCTTGGTAAGACTGGAAATGTAGAAATCTGGTTAAATTTTTATTATCAGCATAGCAACAAGTGTGTACTAGATATCTACTCAAACAGATGATGAGTACCTACTTACTTAGTGAGTAAAAAATCGCAATTAATATTTGACTACCGGTTAAACAGGCGGGAGTAGAACTGAAGAGGACCACCTTAATATAACATCATATCTTTATTTTTCGAAAGGGTAGGCAAGTAGTACACTCCACTCCTACATTGCCATTTGCAAGTCACAAGTAATAGGAAACCAGGCTAAAATTTGGCACAATGTAGGACCATCTTTTAGGGTTCCGTACCCAAAGGGTAAAAACGGGACCCTAATACTAAGACTCAACTGTCCGGCTGTCCGTCTGTCACCAGGCTATATCTCATGAACCGTGATAGCTAGGCAGTTGAAACTTTTTACAGATGATGTACTTCTGTTGTCGCTATAGCAACAAATACTTAAAACGGAATAAAATAAATATTTAAGGGGGCTCCCATACAACAAACGTGTTTTTTCGGCGTTTTTACCTTGTGGTACGGAACCCTTCGTGTGCGAGTCCGACTCGCACTTGGCAAATTTTATTAAATTATTCGCTTCATCATCATCGTCATCCACAGCTCGACTTTATCCCCTGTTGAGCATAGGTCTCTCTGGTCATGTCAATCCCACGCACCTGGAGCCAGTCTCATGCATCTAGGTTTTACCGGCGATGGTATGCGCATAACTATTTAACAAGCAGTCACAGTAACACAGTAATCATTAAGTTTTAATGATTTCTTATTGAGCTTTGTATAACTGATAAATCTTTTATGAAGATACAGATTTTATTTTGATCGGTACATACTTATCTTATGAATCAAACGCCAACTGAAAACAACGTCGGTCAAAAATGAGGAAGCTCACTTGGCTTACTGAAAATGTAATACCTACACTGGAAGAAAAACATGGCCGTCTGGTCACATACATAAGCATGGTCCATCGTGTATCTTAGCAGAACTTTGGGAGTATATCACGATGACAAGTCGCTGAGTCTGCAGCTTAACTTATAGCAAGTTTGGCCGGATTGGGAAGTTCTATTAGCTGTCTGTTTTTGGTAGTGTAGAAAATTATCTACCTACTGGATATTGTAAGTTTATTTATTTATGTACACACAGACCTCAATAGAATAAGTACATACCTACATAAAGATAGAAGAGCATAAAGATTTTTTTTAAGAATCTGACTCTAAGCTGTCTGTAAGTTTAGTGTTTGACATAATAAAATGTGTTATCAAATTGTGATAAGGCGGTAGCTCCTGACATTCAGGTTTTACCCCATATTATTTTGTAACATCATATTACATGAAACACATACACACACCTTCTTCCCATAGGGTAGACGGAAACTACAGAACGTCACCAGCTACGATACACACATACTCCTTTTGCTTCTTTAACGTTCATACATCAGCCGGTCTATTCTGTTAAACTCTCACCGTGAAAACTCGTGTCAAGTGAGCTGTCATTTCATCTGATGCTCAGATTGACTCTATGGATAGCTCACTTCAAACTCACTTCGCCTAAGTTTTCACCGTGAGATTTTTACAGAATAGTACTACTGCCGTGCTATTCTGTAAAAATATCACCGTGAAAACTTAGGTGAAGTTAGCTTAAAGTGAGCTGTCAATCTAGCTAGCCCTAGCGTCAGGTGGAATGACAGCTGACTTCACCTACATTTTCAAGCTGAGATTTTTACAGAATAGTAGGTCATACACGCACGCTGGTTGCGAGTACTAAGCACGTGACCTTTCTGAAGAACATCACCAATAAGGTCACTATATTATGACAGTAAAAATTTAATAAGTACTCAAAAAATCGACCGTACCTAGTCGTTTTCGTTCGGGGTAATCGTGAAAACTACTGAATTCCATAGATATTTTATGGATTTAAGACTTGATGGCTTTGGTTTACAATTTGGGGCGGCTTGTACATAGTATTTAAAAAGTTAAATAAATAATATAAAATTAAATATTCAAGTAGATATAAGTTAAGTAAAAAAAATATGATATAAATTAATTACAATCGAGGAAAATTAAATTCTAACTGTAATGTAGACCTGCCTGATCTAGGCTTATGAAAAACCTGTTTCAAGCCCAAATGCCGCGCATGCTTTATTGCTTTATGCTTTATCTAGCTTTGCTCATAAATCACGTCATACGTTTAATTTGTATTTGCTCCTTAGTATAGAGCCTATACCTAGATCCACTGATTCAATATTCAGTTGAACACTAAAGTGTGAAGCGGGTGCATGGCCGTTGAAGTTTCACCATTATTTAGGTAAGTATAGGAAGTAGCTTGGATTTACTTCACCATCCACTTTTCCCAAACTGCTCTACTCTTTTGTCTCACTTTTAAGGTAAGGCAAAACGTGACAACACTTAGCAACGTGAACACCAAATCTCAAGTCACTAACAAGACTGTGCATAATGAGCTCTCCCTCCGTCAAATCAAAATGGGTACGTTACCAACTTAACTACGCACTCATACCTAGCTACCACGACCCATTCGGCTATTTTATGGTGGAGCGATACTATAAATACTCAATATGAATCGTCGGCTCAATCCGGCTAGTCCGTGGTCAACCGTGGCCGCGTGGTTGCTACGATAAATTATCCAAGTGAACGCGAGACCGGCCGTGTGCAACTTTACGACGGCATAAATCACGGCTTAGCGTCGCTGGAACCACCCTAAACGCGTGCGCAGACCAGGTTACAAGGTTATACATTATGAAACGTGAGCGAGCCTTGATTCGATGTGAGCCGCGGATGTTAGGGACTGCGGCCAGTGGGTCAACACGATGTTTTATTAATAGTCTGCCTGAAAGTGCCGTTGGTAAAGAACGTTAGCTTGTAACACATGCTGCTGTCCTACATATAGTGGAACATAGTTAACCCGTGGAAAAATAAATCGTGTAGTTTTCCAGAATTCATTATTTTGTAGAGAAAACACCTCACAGGGAGGAAAGAGTACAATCGACGTAGGTATTGGTACCTATGTAGCTAAATTATCAGCAATTTCCTCGTCGACAGGTAGGTACCTACTCTAGGTCAACCACCAGCATCGTAGTACAATGTCGCTGATAAGCTGCCTATTGCGATAAGAGAAATCTTCGGAAATAAAACTGAAAATGATGACCTCAATTTTTTTTTTGTAGTTAAGACTTTTTTTCAATCCTAAATTAACATTTTTCCTTGACTAGGTACTTTGCAAAAAACACTGGTGCATCATAAAATTATGATTCATAAAAGAACGTATTCGAAAAATATATTTTTAAATAAAATTTAAACACACAACCGGGGCGTAGTGATGTATGTACTTTGTTCCATAAATTGTGTGGGGCGCGGGCGGTCGTGTGCCACCGGTCCCTGGGGCATCGGCGCGTGCGCGGCCCAACGTAATTGACGGTTACCGAGCACTCCTGGAGCTTCTTTCCCTTCAATCTGCACATCGGATGCGACGGCAACCAACTCGCTCGGAAACACTAGGGAAGCATTAGTGCTTCTTCAAAAGATCCCCTTGCACGATCGTTTGTGTGTGTGTATTAAATGTGAAACAATAGCCATACTAACCTTTTTGGTGTGAACTAACTTTGAGTAAGTTTTAAGTATACCCGTATTCACAAACATTAGGTAGGTACTATGAGGCCTCACAGTGCGCGCGGACGCACAGGGTTCCAAAAACCTATTCATAGACAATACTTGAATGGCGATCGGCATTATGCGTGCCTTAATGTTTGTGAATTTAAAGGCTTGTCATATGGAACGCATTGAGAAATGTCTTACTTCGCATAGTATTGCTACTTTACTTAGACAAGTATTGTTAGTGAATACAGGTTAACACCTGTACTAACGTACCTACATCATAGAGGAATTTGCTCCTGCTATCTTATGGTGGAAGAAACCTTTAGGTTTATAACTTAGCAGCACCAACAAGCAAATGGTGTTAGCCTAGCCATGTTTTAGAATGAAGTAAAACTTTATATTTGCTCCTTTTAGGGGTTAAAGCGACCTATTTACTAATAATAAAGCACAGTTTTACACAAAAAACAGAACTCACTCACATTGAATATTCGTCGGAATTTTCTCCTCTCACTGTATACTAAACGATCGATAAACTGATGAGATACCACGCACGATAGATAAAAATTTGTCCCTATTTGTACGCGACGTATCCGAACAATTCCGAGCGCGTGCCGTGCGCCGTGGTGTCCAGTTTCTGTGGGAAACCGCTCCGCAATGGACCTTGACAAGTTCCCATGATCAGCTGACAAATATTGACTACTGATGTTATGTAACTTGTAGCTGCAAGTCCTTAAATGTGTTTCGTTCCCATAAAAAGTAACAATTATAAAATCATTTTAAACTTAAATAAAATATAACAGAATTACTATGAATTAGGTATAACATGCGACAGCAAGGCCGCGATCCCGCCCGCTGTAAAGCGCTTTAATTTCATAATGTCTGCTTGATCTGATTATAGCGGAACCGAAAAATTATATCGTTCCCTAATTAGGTTAAAATGCAATTTAGAGATGCGCCGCGGGCGGCATGCGCTCGCCGAACACTTTTATGGTACTTTAGCAGCGGGGGGTTGTGGAGCAAGTAGGGTTGCTCCACAACCCCCAGCTGACGTGCCGTCGGATCATACGATGATAACTAGAGATGCGAGTGATTGCTTATTGTTCTTTTTGACGGAACACTAGCCGTTTTTATTGTTTAATTATTTATGAGATTCGTGGTGTCTCCTTTGCGAAATGTTATTTTGTGGAAATAACGTCGATCGGCGTCGTAGTAACAGTTTGCTTGCAGGCGCTAACATTTTTCATTTCTATCTATTGAATACAATGTGGTAATTTATTTTAGAAAAACAGCCGATATAGTACATTACTAAAATAATACCTTTCACACTAAGGGTACCTAATTATAACTTAATTTGCCTTACCTACTATCAGATACAAACCTGATAATATTATTACTTAAGGCAGTGATCTCTCTCAAATAATCAAACTCCCTTACCATCTTGGTTATAAATTAAGTCTAATATCATCAAATACCTTAATTATTTGACTCTAATCATAAACCACAAGCTAAAGGCACTAACAAAGACCATAAAATCAAATCTAACAAAATAAACCTAGAGCTTGCTGTCGTCGCCCCTTCAAAACGCGACGAACCCCACTTATTAAAATTAATAAGTGGGCCCTTGCCTGCATTAATGATCGGCTTGAGTCAATATAGATGTAATATATTTGACAAACAACGTTAACCAGATCGTGGCTAACATTCGACGCGTGGATAGTTTGTTGTTCCGTGGCGACCACTAGCTAGTTAAAGGACTGAGCCGTAGGTTACAATAAAAATTCTTAGGGATATGCTTTATAACAATAACAAAATAGGGCCTATTTGTAACAGCTTAGACAATATGTAGAATTGTAGAGCAATTTCTAAGTTTAAAGGAGTTATTCCGGTCTAGGATATCTATAAGTTTGTAAGAAAAATAGAAGAAGGAAAATACATTTATTTAGCAGTGACCTAAAGGCACACAACATATTCTGTTAATAGAAGAGAAAAGAATAGAAAACTTTTATTATCAGGCAGGGCTAGGGTTAATAACAATTTTACTTAGAAACTAATATCAGTAGGTACAGCAGAGCATAATCAGCCAATAAGGTTCCCACTGCTGGGACACAGGCCTCCTCTCGGTGAGAGGGCCAGCAGTGGTGGCCAAGTTGTAACGGCCGCAACTTACGAGTTGTAGGTCGTAGGTTCGAACCCAGACAGGCGCTTCACTTTGTGTAAATTATTTCGTTACCACTGCTCTCAAACGGTGAAGGAAAACATCGAGAGACAACATGTCCTAGAACCAAAAATTCGAAGACATGTGATATCTACCAACCAGACTGGGCCCGCGTGGTAGATTACGGTCCACTCCCTCTCAGTAGATAGATACAAAATTCAGCGTGGAACTGCATAATAGGTACCTAAACTACTACTTATTTAGTTATCTTCTCTCCATAATGAATTATCTTCAGCCTATAATATTCACGGCGGCGGGAACGAGTTACCAAACTTTAAAACATTTTAAGCGGTAATGGAACTTCAAGGGTTAGAAACCCATAAACATGCTAAATACTACAATGAGTCAGTAAGCCTTGAACGGCTAAGTAGGTATTTTTTTTTTTTAAAACGTTGCCCCACACTAGGAATTTCTCCTGTATCGTGGGTGCGTTTACAAACATACCCACCCGGTCGATAACCTACTGATGAAAATTAAGTATAGGGGGCGTAAAAATGCCACTTTGGCAGAATCATAAAAGGATAATATTATAAATCATAATGGACTGATACGTTAATCGTATCAAATCCCATTGGTGAAGGATTTTTCAGTTTTTTTTTTGTATGTGCTAATACCAATCAATCCAACCCAAATCCAATCACAATCTCTTTGATTATATCTATGAAAAAAGAAATCAACGGACTGTCTTCGCCATATTATGATTCATAATGTTATCCTTCTATGATTCTGCCAAAGTGGCCTTTTAGGCCCCCAGGTAGCCTAAAAATTCCTCAAGTTTTCGTAAAATGGTGACATGGCATATTAGCTGATCCATACAAAACTGTCAAACATGAATTGCGGGCTATGAATTGTACGCAGATTGTGAATTATCAGTTTGTAACCATTTTACGATTTCTAATATGATTCATAATATCTACTATCCTAATATGATTCTGCCAAAACGGCCTTTTTAGGCCCCCTGGTGTGACATCCTCCTTATCCTATTTTCCAAAGAGAGGAGTATAAATATGTCCGCATTAATGACTCTTCACTTTGAATTGAAGTGCATACTTTGAGTCTTTGATCCTTGTTTGCTCAACCACTGCAAACCCCACCAAGGGTAACTGGGTAACCGAAGGAAGGGGCACAATGTTTGCTTAATAAATATTTTTCATAAACGCACTTGCTTTATTTGCCTAATAATTCATTATGACAGGATATGTTTGTGATTTCACCATTAATTAATTAATTATTTAATGGTACCTATACGGTTGTATGCTGTTGCGCAAAACTTCAAGCAAGTTTTATGGATAACAAAAACATTATGAAATCAAAAGTACCTAACTATGCAACTATACCCGCATTCTTTTGGTTCCCACATTTTAATTGTTGGAACTTATATGCCTTAGCTACTTAATATAAAATTGTAACTTTATTCGTGGTTCACAGCGCTGAAACATAAGTGCCTATTCTGTTAAGCAATGGGCGTCAGATTGCAAGTAAGAACACGACGCGATGTTATTGTTTACGTGGTTTTGTCGGTTAATGAGGTCGGATTAAAAAAGAAAGCATTATTTTTAACGCTACCTCATTAACCCACAATGCGAGCGTGGCGAAGTCGTCGCGGCCCGGGGCTCCGGTGGCAGAAATTGAATCTCGAGCGCATGCCTGCTGCGACGGTTCGCGTTTAGTTCTGCTTCCATGCAATGCCTCCCACATTATGACTACTACGATTCATTTTTACTGCAATTTGGTTATTATGAAAATAAATAGTTCATAGTAAACTAGCCGAGGTCAGTTGTGACGTCACACTGTTAAAACAATGCGAATACCCAACGGACAATTAAAATAATGCCATTTGTTAGAGACATGCTCTATTTTTTTTCCGTGTTATTAGTAAGATTGGACTGTTTTTCAATTTGGCTGTCCATGTTAAACAGGATAATAGACTAATTACAAGCATATTCGAGACAGATTGATTGTAATTAGTTTCTGCGTAAAATCGTTTGGCTTTGAACATTGGACAGCTGCTGCTGAAATTAATGATTTAGTTCTTTTACCAGAAATAATGATGGTACTTATCTACAAAAACAACAAGCTGGAAGGGATTTTCTGAAACCAAGAAATTAAAAAAAAACTGGCCAAGTGCGAGTCGGACTCGCACACGAAGGGTTCCGTACCACAAGGCAAAAACGCAGAAAAAAACACGTTTGTTGTATGGGAGCCCCCCTTAAATATTTATTTTATTTTGTTTTTAGTATTTGTTGTTATAGCGGCAACAGAAATACATCATCTGTAAAAATTTCAACTGTCTAGCTATCACGGTTCATGAGATACAGCCTGGTGACAGACAGACGGACGGACGGACGGACAGCGAAGTCTTAGTAATAGGATTCCGTTTTTACCCTTTGGGTACGGAACCCTAAAAAAAGAAAAACCACTAGGTACTTATCGTAGTCATAATCTTATAATGTAGGAGGATCGGGCCGGCAAAAACGTTGTAGCAATTTTTTGAGAAAATAGCCCCCATTTTCACTCATAGACGAACAGAAGACCTCCCTTTTTAAGTCGTACAAAAAAACGGGGACAGCCCACGATGACGTCTCTGATCTTTGCGGTGCATTAATTTCAATAACTAGGCAATGAATTAAAGAGCTAGTACTACAAATTAACTTTATCTGTTGCTTCCTCGTTTTTTGTGAGTGAACTTAACAAAAAAGTGACCGGAACTCATCGTCCAGTTTGTGTAAAAACCGTAGTATTTTTTGTTAGACCAGTAACTAGTGCGTTCAGTACCGGGCACCGACAAACAAAAAATGTAAACAAACTTCTATAGAACTATCGACTTGAACGAGTTGTGGGCTTGTGGCTAAACAACGCGAAGTTGACAACTTTATTTTCATAGTTCAAATAACAGATCAAATACAGTTCCTTTTATTTTTTGTATGCTGACTCTTTTAGAGATCCAGCGGGGTAATTGCGTAACACACTATCGTTGCGTTATTTACGTTGTGGAGCAGACAAATTTTTCGAACATATATGAGAATCCTATGTGTTAATCCAGGTTATAAACTATCAGTGTGTCAAATTTCATCCAACTCTGTTCAGTAGTTTTTGCGTAAAGAAGTAACAAACATACAAACACACTCACAAACTTTCGCCTTTATAATATTAGTGTGATATATAGTGATTGTGATTGATAGTATTCTATACTATACTGTTAGCCTGCATCATTCCACTGCTGGGCAAAGGCCTCTCCCCATGACTTCCAGCTCTTTCGATCCAGGGCTAAAGTGGACCACTGGTCGTTTGTCTTGTCCAACTCATCCCGCCAACTTCTACGGGGTCTGCCGCGACGCCTTCTACCTATGTCAGGGCTCCACGTGGTGGTTATTTTGGCCCACAGTTTATTGGGCATACGGCAGACGTGGCCAGCCCAGTCCCTCTTCAGCTTAGCGGCTTTTTGAGCAACGTCAGTAACCTGTGTCTTGGAACGCAGTGTATTGTGATTGATAGTTTGTTACTGAATTAGGACCTCATGAAATTCGCGTAGATATTTCCATCCAAATAATATAAAAAAATTAATGGAGGACCCTTTTATGAGGCAGTTATGTTGTGTTTTAAGTCTGCAATTCTGTTATTATCTTGCACGTTGCTTGCTTATTAATTGTATTCTTTAGAGGCCAGAGTTAAATACAAACTATAAAATAATACAATCATCCGTTTCAAATATATTTTTTGCAAAATAATTCCTAAGAACTAGAACGGATGGTTCTTAGTTCCTACCTGGTTCTTAGTAACCTACCTACAATTTCATTTTCATTATTATCGTAACATTCATCTTCCGTAACTGAACAGCTTCCGTACGCAAGAAATCTGTTAAACGGGTACGTACCTTACCTGGTACCGATTTCATAGTGGTTAAATACATCCGTCTTTGTTTAACCGTAGTAACGGTTGGTTGTTGGAAACCACCTTTGACAGCTTATGTAAAATATTTAAATTACTTGATGAGTAGAAAGAGAGACTTACGAGCTGCAGGTCGTGAGTTCGAACCCAGACAGATACTTTACTTGGTGTCTTTTATTTCATCACCACTGCTCTCAAAACGGTGAAGGAAAATATCATGAGGAAACCGGCATGTCCTAGAACCAAAAATTCTAAGACATGTGACATCCACTAACCCGCACTGGACCCGCGTGGTTGATTATGGCCCACTGCCTCTCACAGAGAGCAGGCCTGTGTCCCAGCAGTGGGAACTTTATAGGCTGATTATGCTACCATAAATCTCTAACGTTTCTGCGTGATCTTTACGACATTTTGGCCAATCTGAAAAGCATTTATTTTCAAATCTCAACGACCCTGACATTGCATGAGATGAGAATCGAATAGCATAAAGTTTTGAAGAGAACACAGGACCAGCAAGCCGATCAAACTGACTCACACACTGTCGTCATTTGTTTGGCCGACTATAATAAAGAAGACACACATCAAATATCATATAGTAAACATGACCTAGAGTGGACACCATGTCCTCGATAGGTTCGTCACAATTACTGTGATCGTCCTGCCCTTGTGCCTGTTGCGAGCGTCGCGTGTTACCATCAGAGCGGTCCATTACAGCTAAGGTTAACGCTTCAGATACATGCCCTAAGATAACGACGTGTAGGAATAACGATAATGTAATCATGCAGTAATCACGGCCTTTGTATCGTCTGACCCTAATTTACCGTGTCTGTCTGAAAATAGGCGCCGATCGAGATGTTACGTTTATAAGTTTGCGAGGAATATTAGTTGTATGAGAGAAGAAGCATTTATTTTCAAAGGTAGTCGGTAGAAGTATGATTAAATAACATCCATTTTTAGCAAAACTAAACAAGAGTATGGACCAGGATCGTTATAATAATAATAATCATTTTATTATCAGGCAACTAAGGCCCATACATAAAATACACAAAATAATCTTATACAATAATAAACTACTACATATTAAAAACTATGACAATACACGAAACGTTGTCGGCGTCGTGTTTCGCTGCGTGGTGTCGCGTAACCGTCCTCGGAAACGTCGATATACGACACCTTTCGGCCAAAAGTCCTCTTTCAGACAGGTCTGTAGATATTGGGTTGGAACTCGTACCACGAATGACTTTAAGTTGATGTTGTGGCGCGATTTCAACCTTTCGACCCTCAGAGTCCAGTTGGTCTTCACCTTCAAATACTGCACGACTTCCTCAGTTGTCGTGGAGTGATGCAGACGCGAAAGGTAGAGGCGTTATACAGGGGGGTACCTGGAGACGGGTGTCATCACTGAGGCAAGCCTAAGAAATTAGTGACGATTTAGACTCATTCCTGACCGATTGGCCGGATAAGACACAGCATGAGGAAAGTAGGAAAAGTATGGGGGACACCTTTGCCCAGCAGTGGGACAACAAAGGTAACAAAAAAAAACAAGAATCTATTTTCCTTAAACCAGAGATATTAGTGGTGGGGTCAGTGTTAGTAGTGCTTTGACTCCATTTCGCATTTGCGCTCTATTATATCGTAAACAATAAGGCTGCCCGCCCACATCCGATAATCGGTGACCGATTTTTGTAGGAGAAAAATAGAACGTACTGATAGCAATACTGCAACGCAGACGTCCTACAAAAAGTCAGCCAGAAATAAAATTGGTGCATCCCGATCGATCCGATTATCGGTGAAAAATGGAACGTTCGGAAATCTACTCACCGACAGTCGGCCGCATGCACTTGCTAGGGAAGGGCGTTGTGTTGAAGACAAAGTGACAGACGTGTACGTGTTGAGTCGGTCACAAAATCGGTCATAAGGATCGGATCAATTATCGGTGCTACAAAAAGTCTGACGTGGGCGGGCAGCCTAAACAACCAATGAATTCAACTAGAATCGCGGACTGGACACTATAAGGGCGCGTACACACGAGCGCGAAAAAAATCGCGCTCGTGTGTACGCGCCCTAAAGCCCTCTGTCAAATTACTTCCCGAAACACTACACTACGTGTACTTCCTGAACATTGCTATCAATCAACTAGTTTCGTGCTGAGAAGCGCAGCTTTACTTCGATGAATAATATTCGATAGTACCTAATCTAGTCACGCGAACTACAACCGCCCGCCAAATATGTCAAAGATGGCGCTGAAAAATATACAAGGTCAAATTAAATTAGCTAGCGAAACGCAACAGGTATGTTAGATATCGATATCTAAACATGATAAAACAAAAAATATAAATTCGATGAAATATTTTTGTTTGGGGTCAATGACCGAAGGTAGTGTGGTTACTTGAAAGTTGAAATATCAGTTTATTTATGTAAACTTGGCTACCGTGTTAAGCCGGTCGATCCTATAAAAATCTCACTGTGAAAACTTAGGTGAAGTGAGTTGGTTTTTACTAGGAATTGACCAATTGACAGCTCACTCCACGCCCACTTCACCTAAGTTTTCACGGTGAGATTTTTACAGAATAGCACCGAAGTATCGATGTCAACACACGATAAAACAAAAAAAAGCTGGTTTCAGTAACTCTTATGTACTTCAAGTAACTACTGCGGTCGCTGACAAAAAAATATCATGAAATCATTGTTTTTTTATTCAATCATGTTCAGATATAATTGGAGATATATAGATATGATTCGGAGGGGCTTGTGGCTAAGTTATAACAGCCGCGCGGGTCGGTTGATCAGGATAAGCTGCGCTAGCCGCGGTTGGTCTGTGCACGGGTGACCATCTTTACATACCAAGACCCCTCCGTGCCTCGGAAAGCACGTTAAGCCGTTGGTACCGGCTGTCATTCGTGGATCTTTGGCATTCGTTACGGGTCGTCAGAAGCCCGAAAATCTGACAACCAGTCTTACATAGGGATATCGCACTACACTACCCAGTAACTGTGGAGGTCAGATAGGCAGTCGCTTCATGTAAGATACTGGTATTCAGCTGCATCCACAGTTAGACTGGAAACCGACCCCAAAATAGTTGGGAAATGGCAGATGATGATGTTCAGGTATAATTTGACCCTGTATTGAATGACTTTCTTCGTGGCATTTTTTATTACCATTAGGTACCTTTAAACCACTAACGATTCTATACCACTATTGTTTCATTGTCCTGCCGAAGGGCGAAGAAGAACTTTACCCAATTATAGTTATTCAATGTTTTCCTGCAGGAGTTTTCATTTCAAACCTTCAGGTGACAAATCGATTATCAATTAATATTGTGGTCCCGATTACAATCGGTAAATTACTGTTGATTAGATAAAGATCGAACGGTTACTAAATCGATTGTCACTGGCAAGGCTTGATTCAGTTAAACGGTTTGGCAGTGAAATGGTCTTGTTGCTAACCGATCATTTTGCATTTAAGATAAAACTAAAATAGTAAACATTGATTGATGACCTTAAACTACGTAAAACGGTTGTCTGTTTTAATAATTAATTAATTAATTTTAATTGCTCGATTATAACTATCAATAAATAATCAGCAGTTAAGAGGCATTTGAGTATTTTTTATCGTCTGATAGATATTTAGAGCTAAGCCAACTGTTCTAAGTGAGATAAAGTTGATAATTCCATATTTTTTTCTAATCCAATAAAAATGAAATTAGGGGTAAGACTTACATGACCTAAAGCGCGGTCACTGTCGGACTGCATAGAAAACAAAGAGAAGCGCGATGACACAAGTTGACACAAACGCAGGTGTTATTGATTTTAGTATGTTGCTTGTAGAATAATCTGACAAAAAAACAGAATGATTGTATATATTTAATAATATGGTTTTTATTGTAAAAAGAAAGTTTTTAGAGGTATCTATCTTTAGATCAGTATTACAAAGTACCTACAACAACAACACAAAAATATATCTATGTAGTTTCACTCACATACCTTATCCCTGAATGTAAGATAGCGTTAATCAATTCTTGATTAATAATGATGGCTACTAAGTTCCGCTACCGACAGGAACAGTGGAAGTCAGTAAATCAGTATGGGTCAGCTGTTGCGGGGAGATGTGGCGCGTGCTATCGAAGCCCTTCCACCCTACGCCTACGGCGCGGGCGCAGGGCTTCGCGTGACGTCAGCGCATCTGCCCGCCAGATGGCGCACCCTCGTTCACCAGATAATATCGCACACCGCACGCACCTACACTTTCCACGAAATCAAAAATCAGGTATGAACTGGAGTTGTGTGTCATAATCGATACTATTTATTATTATTATTTATTATTGTTTATTGTTAATTAAAACGGTAACACCAATTACATTAATTAACATAAAATAACATAAAACTAAAAACAGCTAAGGTAGATACAAAATTTCAAATACTAACATAAAATAATAGAGGACACCCTAGCATACTTCTTCTCACAAAACATCAGACATACCCGCATAATTCTACTCCATTCATCGGCAAACAGATCACATTCAGGATTGGTGGCCAGGAGGGCATTAAGCATCCTTAGAGTACGACACACAGGGGACTCAGCTCTGGCGACAGTTTTAGATGACGGCGGTGCCAACAGATTGTGTCGACGGCTTTGGCGATGTCCGATGTATTTGTCGGGAACAAATAGCCTACAGATACACATCCAAAATTGTCATGATAATTAACGTTATTTTTATTCTTGTAGAAGATGGTCTTAAACAGTCAGGGATTTTATTACCACCACCTACTCATGTAGCATTGCAGTCACCTACATTAAAATCTCATAATAGGAAGTTTTTCTAGGTTGATAATGAGATTTGTGATAAATATGTAAATTGTCTAAATAATACGACTATTGGAATTACATAAGCGGATAGGTTTGTAAAGATATAGGTAAGTACAAACCTAACTGGTCAATTTCTAATGCTCATCATTTTATCAAACTAAGCTGACAAAGGAATACCCACTTCATAGAAACCTCTGTGGACTCCACTAAGTGTTAAAAATATAGACTGGTCGAATCTGTTATAAAAAAAAATAAAACATTGTTATTTTCATATGGCAATGTCAATCCATATGAAAATCACTAGAAGCCAGCACTCCCATTTCTACCTAAATCTCAAAGTTGAAACCTTACTAAAAATATTTAAAATTATAGAATATTTTTAATAAATCCGCTAAGTAAGGTTTGAAAAAAATGGCTTTCTGTACGCATCAATTAGGCTCAGTAATTATATTTAATTATAACGTACGTTTCATAATAAGCATTAAGTCATATTAGTTTGCAAAGTTGGTGATTTTTTGTTTGTTTTAAAGATGAGTACAAAAGTGCCCAATTTATTAACATCACACATGCACGCACCACATACCTACTTGCGTGCACCACATACCACACTACCCCATTGTTTTTATGGCTGAGTAAAACGGTAATTACCGTGGCATCATCATAATGGTAGGTAAGTGATTTGACGTTATGTAGGGCCGCCGTATACGTCATATGCCAGATCCATTACTGTATTTATGTAATGGCTAATTAAGTGCTTGCTCATTTGATCATGAATTTATTATTATTACATTATGTCTGCGGCCACGTAACTTACGATATTAATATTCAGATTAACTATGGCAATAAATATGAATTATCTGAAGGCATTTTATGTCCCAGTCCAAATTGATGAATTCTGCAAAATAAGTACGTCTTTCAGCAACAGTGGCACTCCGGGAGTGCCGACAGAAGTGAAAAAAAAACCACAAACAGAATACTTTGCCATCACTCACTGACATAGCCGAAAACATCTTAAGCGGGTATTTTTTTAATTGTCTTATAAACAAAACACGTGCGGTGTCGCTCACGGTAACAGTGGCGCGAGTTCAATGGTTTTTTCCCATCTCAAAAAATGCCCAACGCGCCTAAAGAAGTTTTCACTTCAAAACTTACTTCTGAAACTAAGCGAAGCAAGGGTATGAATATCCTACAGCAGTTTCTTTTTCATTCGTAATACCTACCACTATTTTATAATAACTGAGTATTTGCACAAAGATAAGTAGGTCTCTCACTCGATCTCTCTATTATCAAATTCGTACGGGTTTCGTACCTCCAGGCAAAAAACGCTGAAAAATACACTTTTCTTGTATGGAGACCCCCCCTATAATTATTATTATTTTTATTTTTCCTTTATTTCATTAAATCACATATAAATTATATTTTTAAATATTAGAATATAAAAAATATAAAAACATTTAAAAATATAAAAAATAGTAGCCCACCGGTATCGGGAACAGGGTCCAAGCTACCGGCAGTCAGGGCTCCAGAGAGAGGAACCTCCTAACAATGCGGGCCGTGTCCAGAAGTACCGCTTTCTGAATCAAGCCCTTGATCCAGCTGCCCAACGAGAGCCTCCTTAGGTGTTGGTCGAGGCTCTTGGCTATTAAACCATTGGCTGTCACGACTATCGGCACAATGGTTGCTGAGTCCACATCCCACATGTCGACAACCTCGCGAGCCAAGTCAAGATACTTGATCTGTTTATCTTTCTCGGCTTTCACGAGGTTCTCATCATGCGGGACGGTTATGTCAACAATAATTGCGCGCCGCTCTGATCGATCCACCATCACTATATCAGGCTTATTGGCAACAATAGTCCTGTCAGTGATGATGGATCGATCCCAGTACAATGTGATATTACCATTTTCGAGAACTGGGTCGGGCACATACCTGTAGTACGGCACCTCCGATTCCACAAGGCTGTATTTCAAAGCAAGCTGCTGATGGATTATCCTGGCTACAAGGTTGTGTCTATGCAAGTACTCTCCGTTAGCCAGACGAGAACACCCGGAGATGATATGTCTGATTGATTCCCCCGGCCGGTGACATGCCCGACAGATGTCAACCGTGCCGTCTTTCACAATAAATCTCCGGTAATTGTTCGTCATCATAACTTCGTCCATAATTGCACAAACAAAACCTTCGGTTTCTCCAAAGAGGTCACCGAAACGCAGCCAGGCTACGGACGCTAGTAGATCTACATCGGGTCCATGTAGGGCCCGGAGAAAGCGTCCGTGAAGCTCCTTACTCTGCCATACCTCCATGCGATCATTAGTGTCAAGCACTACTGGTTTGCGCCAGTTCTCTTTAGCCAAGGAGAGCGGGGTAAGGCCCTTGTCCACTATGACTACATCTCGATGCATTCCCACGTCGGTTTCCAGGAAATATTCCCTGAGACTGCATATCTCACGATTGTGGAGGGTCTTAGCATTTAAAAACCCTCGACCTCCACATTTTCGCGGGATATACAGCCTCATTACCGATGACCGTGGGTGATGCATTCGATTTGCAGTCAGCAGTGTACGGACCCTCCTATCCAGGGCATCGAGTTCGGTCTGAGTCCATTTGAGTATGCCGAAAGAGTACATCAAAACTGGCATGACCCAGTCGTTGAAGGCGCGCACCTTGTTTCCGCCTGATAGAAGACTATTAAGTACTTTTTTCAGGCGACCAAAGAAGCGCTCCTTCAACGATTGCTTCATGTCAGTAACATTGATCCCTAACGCTTCCGACATACCCAAATACTTATAGGTTTCGAATGCAGAGAGGGCTCTAAGGTTTGTGGAATCCGAGAGTTGAATTCCCACGGATTCCACAATCTCCCCTCGCTTTACATGCATGACCGCACATTTGTCCACACCAAATTCCATCCTAATAGCGCTACTGAAAGTTTGAGTTACTTTCAGTAGTTCCATCAGTTGCAATTTGTTGGGGGCAAAGAGTTTTAGGTCATCCATGTAGAGGAGGTGTGATATAACCTGACCACCTCTCCTCAGCCGATAGCCTTGACTTGAATCCTCCAGCAGTGTGCTTAGAGGATTCAAGGCTAAGCAGAACCAAAGTGGACTCAAACTGTCACCCTGAAATATGCCTCGCTCAATCCTTATCGGTTCGCTATTCCTCTGAATATTTCGACATCCTGGATAGCGAAGGACCGTCCTCCATTGCCCCATACACGACATCAGGAAGGTGCGCAGAGTTGCATCTACTTTATACAACTCTAACACCCTCATGAGCCATGTATGTGGCACCGAGTCATAGGCCTTCTTATAATCTATCCAACATGTCGACAGATCCTTTCGGAAACGACGAACCTGTTGGCTAATGGCCATATCGATGAGGAGTAGCTCCTTAGTACCGCGAGACCCATTCCTACATCCATTCTGAGAGACAGACATGATGGAGTTGGTGTTTATATGTTTGTTAATTTTAGTTCTCAAAATGGATGTAAGAACTTTATAGACCGTCGGTAAACACGTGATCGGCCTATAATTTTTGGGTTCCGCGGTGCTACCTGATTTATGGAGCAGGTGGGTAATTCCTGTCGTAAGGAACTGGGGTAGCGAACCAGACTCCAAAGCAGTCTGAAACTGAGATGCCAAGCGAGCGTGCGACCTTGAAAACCATTTGATCCAAAAGTTATGCAGCCCGTCCGGCCCTGGAGACTTCCAGTTAGGCAACGGACGAACTGCACAAGCTACATCTTGGGGACAGATGGTGATAGCCCCCATTTCTAGTATTGGATCGCAAGCTCGCTCGACTTCCCGAGCCCAATCACCTTCGGTGTGACTGACAGGCACCGACCAGATACTGCGCCAGAAGGAAAACATGGCATCATCATCTGGCAGGCACGTCTCAGCCACACCTTGGTCCGGTCGTTCCCAACCCCTATAAACCCACCTTTCATCGCTCTGGAAGGTGCGATTCTGAGTATATCGCTCTACTCGCCGCTTATACCTACGAATACGATTCGCCCATGCATACACTTTCTGCTTCAGGAAGTCGATGCGCTCTGTGACACAAGACATATAGTCTTGAGGACTGATATCAGTCCCCAAGAACGCCCGCCTCACAAAGCGCATCACTCTAGGGCGAGTATTGCCCTCCCTGAAGCAGATTAGTTTGCCGATGAGCGTTCTGGCCCCACCAATACGGCGTTCAATCCTGCATTGCCAAGCTGGTACGGCTGGTTTCGGTCGTGTAGCTCTAGAATCATTGGCAAATTTGACGTGAGCTACACGACATGCCGCTACAGCCGCGCAGTACAGAATCGAATGAGTATCAGTGAGGTCTTCGCAGGTATCAAAATATTTTGACAACTGCGAATCCAGGACCGCCACCAGCGCCCTATTTTTGTTATGCATGGGCAAACGAGGTAAGCGTGGCCTAAGTTCGGGCGACATGAAGCGATATTCCTGAATCGCATCCTCCAAAGCACTCCTCAATTCCTCATTGCACTGGGTACTTACATTTGTATCCATATTATTACTCCCCTCGTCATCACGACTTCTATTAGACTGCGGTAATATTACAGCAGTCTGCGACAGGGGGGCGATGACATGGCTACTCTGCATTTCACTTCGCAGGCGATCAAGTACAGTGTCATCCAACATATGATTACGCTGGATGACCCGCACCTGATCCGACAGTCGTTGTGCCGAAACGTTGACATCTGGTTCAAGCACCTGAAAAAGAGAGAGCATCCGAACACGGTACGCGGTCAGAATGTTTCCCCCCTCTGTAGCCCCATAGTATGAGCGCATGACATTTTCATTGATGGATCGTGTCCATCTCATGCGCTGCACACTACCGCCGGGAGCTGGGACCCTATCAGAGGCCGGTGGGCCTCGAAGTCCTAAGCCGTCCGGCGGCCGGCGTCCTCCCCGTCGACGAGCAGGTGGTGGCGTCGTGGGCGGGGAGAAATACTCGTCGCTCGAGCTCGACGCAACTGCCGCGGCCGGTGTCGTCACAGCGCTCACAGTGGGGCTGGGTACCGGCGGCGGCGAGGCGGAGCTGAGCGAAGAGTCCGGAGATGGTAGGCGTGCGAGACGTCTAGCGGCAGATCTTGTCAACATTTATCCTATTTTGTCTTCTTGTTCATTTTTATACAGCATTATATTGTAGTCTTTGTTGAAGGTGACATGACAGATGTCACCTCCTCCGGTTCGGCAATTTTTGGTTTATTAGTATCAAAATAAGGTCCATTGAAGTACTATTTCTATATAAGATTATATTAAAATTGAGAAGTTATAGGGCTATGGCTGTAGTATTTCCAAATGATTAACAAAACTGCTTTTATAAAATAAATTACTTAAACTGTAAATTGTTGGACCTGTTGACATAGGTGTTGCCAGCTTTAGTTATTTTTATTTTTATTATAATTTTTTCTTATAGTGGCAATAGAAATACCAGTCGAGATGAGATACAGACCGCTGACAGACAGACGGACGGACACACGGACAGCGGAGGCTTAGTAATAGGGTTCCGTTGGCATCCTTTTAGTACGGAACCCAAAAAAATTTTTTTTTTCAAACCTGTCCTGAATTTATTAAAATCAAAAGTATTTTATGCCAGAGGTAAGTAATTTTCCAAGTACTCATAAGCCTATTAAATTACTCTAGCATGCTGCACCAGCAAATTAGATAAAAGATAAAATAGAATTGTTGTCCTCGACCAGCAATAATATCTATACGTAATTTGTTTATTCAAACACAATAAATCCATTAATTGCACCGCTTAACGACACAGCTTTTGTTATCAACCAGTTTTATAATGAAAAATGTCAGATGACAAATAGTTCTGTCGCTGAATAAAAAAACCTGTACCTGGGTATCGATATCTAAACACGATAAAATAAAAAGGATTTTAAGTTTATTTCTTAGGGGTCAACGACCGCTGGTAGTGTTGTAACTTGAAGCAACAGTTGAGAAAATGTGTTTTATCGTTTTGATAGATCGATATCAATCACGACTGTGAATTTTACACAAAAGAAAAGGATTTTTTAAACTGATATTTCAAGTAAATACATTAGATGACCCACAAAAAATAATCTTTAATTTATGTTTTGTTTTATCATGTTTAGATATCTTTCTGTCTGCAGAGTTTCGCTGGCTAATTTAATTTGTCCCTGCATAAATGATAACTTGACTGACATAATATTAATAAACAGCTACTAATTTCTGTACGCACTTTACCTGTAATAAAAATAACATAAAATGTATCAACCTGCTACAGTTAGGAACTTTTTCTTTATGGCATTGAATGCATTTGTTATTATTCGCGTTCAATGCCAAATGTTTTGTATTTTTCCTTATTTTTAATTGATTAATTAATAATAATAAAGTAAGTAATAGTAAAAATAAGTTATTTTTGTACAAATTACACATTTTGCCTTGCTTTAATTGCAATTAATAAACACGTATTTTATTAAACTTTATGGAACGCTACCAATGAAGTGGATGCTTATGTCTTCAAGCACATGTTTAGCAAAGAAAATGTTACAGATCCAGTATCAAACTGTAACAAAAAAGGGTACTTATATAAATTTTCATATCTTTCCTTTATTTTATTTACTTGACATGCTACGTTCAAATGAGACTTTCAAAAAGAAAATGATGGGATGAATGACTATCATATGGTAGAGACAAGTAGAAGGAGGGAAAGTCCTGCAATGTGAAGCTATAGTTAATACGTATTATAATAAATAGGTAAATAATGTTTATATTTCTGACCACTAACAACACCTAATGACCTAACACACAATCTACGTTGAGTGATGCATTTCGATCTCGACGTAGATTGATATATGATGCAGTAAACAAACATTTCCACGTTAATCTACAAAATGTCATTAAGTTATTTTCCTACCGCATACAGTGAATTCGTTACACTATCAATACGTTCTGCCACTTTAGAGTTATTGCTATAGTAACGTTTTGTATTGGTTTTTATGAACATTTAAGACATGTTAGGCTAATAAGGAAATCGCAACGGTTGGTCAAGGAGCACGTTTCTAATTAAGACAGTTGTTGTAAATATTTCCTAGATTGATTCATTCTGTGCTAAAAATAGAACCTATGCGAGTAACAATACTAAGTTAAAGTTTTCATTGAATATATAACACTGTAACCTAAGGTCATTTTTTACTGCAGTAAGTTCCTGATAAGTTTATATTAATAAGACTCAAATTCAAACGAGAGGAGTCTGTTTTTTTTTAATTCAGGATCATTTCTGTTCGTAAGTAAGTACTTATATATATATTGATACGTACATACAGTACCCGCCAAAAGTTCGGTACATCCCAATGTCATGAACCATGGTGATAGTGAAAATATTATTTCAATAGATTATGGTTCCACTAACTCCATTAGTAATTTTGCATAAGGACGAATCTTCTCACAATATCCATTAATGGAGATTCATAATGGGGATAGTGGGATGTACCGCAAAACTTAGACTTTGACATTTTTCCACTTTACCTGTAATGCCACATTATGATTTTAAATTCCACTGAAAGATACAGTGCATATAAGTCAGTATAGCGACTGTCTGTCGGAGTGGGTAGTTACTAAGCAGATATGATTGGCACTTGGCATAATAGAGGCAAATAGAGCGTCTCCCTTCGATACCAGTGCGCTACTACTAGTCATGTGTCGTGGTGTGCCATGTAAATAAGGCTCATTATTTTTTTCTGGAAGGGGAGTTTCTTTAATACTTGTACCATAAAATAATGTAAATCTTAAAATAATGAGTGTCATACAAAGAAATTTCATCATTATTGATCAGTAGAATTATCACTTGCAGAATTTCTGAGACAGCTTTGATTTATTATTTCACAAAACAAACTAACTACTGTAGTTCTTGTGAAGATTTGATGCTTTCATTTAACGGCCCTTGATGGCTAAGGTCTTCGTACAATGAAAAATTACGCGTATTGCACTGGTCCTTATATCCGTGAACAGCTACAAACTAAACAAGCTCATTGTGTTTATTTAATTTAAAGTTATTGCATCTAAAACATAATTATTCGCCGTGTGGCTAGCATTCACCTGTAATAAATATTTTAAAAAACCATCAGAGTACAATCGATAATATTATGGATTTTCCGACAATACTATCATTTGCCCGCGGGTTCGCATGCGTGGAGGTCGGAAAATAATAACCTCTTAAAACTTTCTCGATGAAAAAATACATTTATATGTGCCAACTGTCATATAGTGCTCGGTCAAACGAACCAATATTCATTTTTATACCTATACTGGGTGGCAGGGCCATCTACGCGCAACCAACCTGTTACGAAAGAAGAGAAGAATGACGGGAAGAAGAAGGATACGGAGAAGGTAGGTATATACTGAGTGAATTTTTCAAATGGGCGTGGATGACCAAATCAGAAACTATGAGGAATAGTGACTCGGGCTCGATTTTGATGAAAACTAAAACTGCATCATTGGATTATTGAAAAATCGATATTTCTAGCCAGAAATCGAACCCGTAGATTTTGAAAATAAAAAACACTGTAGGTATTATTACACCATTCGAGAGTGTCGCTAATAAGGATCGAATTCTGGGAAGTAATACTTATAAATCTCTACACATCTACATACAAATATATCAACGACAGCGGGTCAACAAGGCCCTCGTGTTTAATTCGTGTCGCTTCGTTTTCCATCGATCGTCGCAACAGACGCCTTCCATTACTTAATTGCCGAAAGTCATTGAGTCGCTTTAACTGCGCTTGGATAAAAATAAAACTTCTATCGCTTTTCCTTGTTTCCACTCTAGAGGTTTGCATCTTTCCATTTTTAAAGCAAATGAATGTCGCCTTTGCATTTATAGAGAGTGAAAAACAAAATGTTAGCAGCAGTGCTATTCTGTAAAAATATTACGCAGTTTTGCACACTCAGGATGAATGTATTAGAAGTGAAGATGATAGAAGTGTATGACAACTGCAGTCGAATTATTCCAGTAGGTAGTTCACTGGGTTGATTATAGCAGATAGTTAAAGATTTATTCTTTTAAATGATTTTCATATCGATATCGCTATAACTTTACGGAGCTAAGCTGTCAATCATGACATAATAATTATAAGAACGGCTATTTTGTCAACTTTCTACAAAACAAATAGCTTGGCGGTTTGACGACTGCTTTGCAAACCTATGTTCGATTCTCAACAGTTAATGATGAAGTCAGACAAATAGTTTTATTACAGAATGGCCCGCCAGGATTTCAGATCTTGGATGAACCTTTAGAAGCAGTGTTTTTTGATGACGATGAATGAAAAAGGGTAGATACAGGCCCAGTCAAATAGTATGTTCATGATCATCTTAAAAGTGGTCGAAGAACTTAGCTAGGTACCTAACTTTTCAATGGCAGAAATGGCAACTATGTATATGGAACGTTTTTGATGAGTCTACTAAATATTCAGACTAAATACGTACCTCTCCTTTTGTCTATAAGACCTATGGGGCAAAAAAATCCATGAGTACAATTTTGCAATTCAAACCTAACTAATTAGGTATCCTAATTATAGTGATAATTTGGTACCTAGCATTGTACAAATGCTGATTGGTGTTTGTGCACGTTTAGTTCTATTTTCTGCAATATTAATCTAAATAGTTTAATGTTGCTGGCAAAGTAATCTAGTACCTAAAGTAGAAAAATAGAAGTTACTGTGTTAAGGGCACTGGATAGTAAATTGATGGGGATCAATTTACATAACTTTTAATTATTATTCATAGATCAATTTACATTAAGTACTATGAGGTAATAGCGTTACAATTTTCCTTGTTCCCTACAACAACTGGTACATGACCTATTGTTGTCTAATTGAGCGACCTACAATACCGATAATCATCAAAGGCTTGATGTTTCTGAAATCCTGACATTTATTGTCCTGCCCCTTTGTACCCAGGTATAGCTGACACATCTTGTCCTGCCCCTCTGTACCCAGATAGGTATATCTGGCACATCTTGTCCTGCCCCTCTGTACCCAGATAGGTATATCTGACACATCTTGTCCTGCCTCTCTGTACCCAGATAGGTATATCTGGCACATCTTGTCCTGCCCCTCTGTACCCAGATAGGTATATCTGACACATCTTGTCCTGCCTCTCTGTACCCAGATAGGTATATCTGGCACATCTTGTCCTGCCCCTCTGTACCCAGATAGGTATATCTGACACATCTTGTCCTGCCTCTCTGTACCCAGATAGGTATATCTGACACATCTTGTCCTGCCTCTCTGTACCCAGATAGGTGTATCTGACACATCTTGTCCTGCCCCTCTGTGCCCAGGTTTAACTGACACATCTTGTCCTGCCCCTCTGTACCCATGCATATCTGACACATCTTGTCCTGCCCCTCTGTACCCAGATAGGTGTATCTGACACATCTTGTCCTGCCCCTCTGTGCCCAGGTTTAACTGACACATCTTGTCCTGCCCCTCTGTACCCATGCATATCTGACACATCTTGTCCTGCCCCTCTGTACCCAGATAGGTGTATCTGACACATCTTGTCCTGCCCCTCTGTGCCCAGGTTTAACTGACACATCTTGTCCTGCCCCTCTGTACCCATGCATATCTGACACATCTTGTCCTGCCCCTCTGTACCCAGGTTTATCTGACGACGTCGACATCTGTAATACCTAACTATAATACTTCTTCTTCTTCGTGTTTGAATTTTGTTGGCCCAGATCTTCGCCACTTCCAGGGCGTTATTGGTCGCAGCGCAGAGGCCACTTTGGCTGTATGTTTTAGGGCACAGAGGGTAGGATAGGAGGTGGAGCATAGTTTGTGCAGCTCCACATTTGGATGTGGAGTTACCTAAATGGGCTACCTCCTCGGAACGGCAGCAGGGCTTGGCCCCTGCTGCCGTTCCGAGAAGGTGAGGGGATTCAAAGTACGTCACTTTGAATCCCCTCGCCTTCAAAATAGTTTTTGTTTTCTCCCTTGGCAAACAATCTACTATTTTTTGTTAATGTTTCCATATGATCTCAGTTGAGTTTCCAAATTCAAATCGCATTATGACCAGCGGGTCATAATGAAATTCAGTACAATATTCATGTCCGGCTAGAGCCTAGGGCTTAAATTACTTGCTTTAGGTTAGGATTGCATGACATACAATTTGACGTTCGCGAGCAGGGGGTGTGAAAAGTCTAATATGGTACCTATACGTACGGAATAGAATATTCACCAACATACCTAGATCGAACGATCAAAGTTGCTTTTCAATAAACCTAGAGCAAAATTAATTGGTCTTATAGCGTACAGGCACTATGTGTCAGGAGTCTAACATGAAAACGTACAAAACAAAATGTAGCGATGTAGAGAAACATTTCCCACCACAATGTTCCTCCATATTAAGACAAAAAGAAATATGTGCATGGTTTTACGTAAAAACAATGAACTTTCACACGCGTAGGATCCACGTTGATTTAGTGTATTTTACTGCGGAATCAAAGCCGAGAAGTCGGCTTGCGGTGGAGTTGTAATTGAATTTGGAGAACAATCAGTTTCCCGCGCCGCGTTCGGATACATTCGCAACACGCACGCCAAGCACGCACCTGCTCACTATTTTATTAGATAAAAGAAACCCAAATATATTTATGGTCCCGGGTAAACATATAATGAACTCCCCCTTTTCACTTCTTTTGGGTCCCCGAATAAGGGTTAGAGTGAGAAAGTGTTCCACGACAACTTATTGCAAGCAATTACAATAAATTTACTTGTGATCGATTTGTAAAAAAGAGAAACTCAAAATTTTTATTACAAGCCAACGATTGCTTTTCATTTAATTTAAGTTGTTTATTACCGTTCAGTTTAACGTTCTTCGAAAATAAAAAAGTAATTTAAAAAAAAAAAATCGCCTTCAAAAAGAAATTAAGTAACTCAAAATTATTATGAAATAACTTTAATTTCGGAAGTCGGTGTCTTGGGATCTGTATTTTAGATTTAGTGTTTTGCCACCGACTTTCGACTACATACATACATAGACATAGAAACGAGATACATAGTTACATACATACGTCTATAAAATTTTGTATTTTGTTTGGAAGCCCTAATAGATTGTCATAATTATGTGAGTATAATGCAGTTCCAATAATATTACATACATAACGTGTCGAATTGATAACCTCCTTTTTTTTGAAGTCGGTAAAAAAGTCCAAAGTCAACCATCGTCCTTGTCAAAACGGAGGCACGTGGCTACGCTTTTTAATCACGAGAAAAAACAATAAAGCAATCTCTCACAAGTATCATTTTCACCCGACAATAGAATGTAAGCCCCGCGTGATAATTGAATCGAGAGGGTCTGACCGACCCCGCGGCTCACATTAGTGTTACATTTGATTCGTATGTGACCCACACTACAAAGCCAGTGTGTCTTTATTTTCTACTGTAAGATTTTTCTTGCAATTATTATCGTTTTTATCGAAAATGAGAGCTTATTATATGAAGCAATATTACTTAATGAGCTGCGTGTATGTTTTTCTTTTTAAAGCAAAATGGAGACAAGCTCTGTGTTTATTATCGTTTTTTATCTTATTAAAGTATAATAATGTTTCTCCATTAGTATTGTGTGCAAGTAACATCTAGCAACGTTATCATTGGATAGTTTAAAAGTTAACCCTATCTGCGTCAGTAATGCTTGAAAGACATAGGTTAATCGGCCTCAAACTGTGTTAGGTACGCGACAAATTGAATGCCGATCGGAAAGTGCCTATTGACATAAAACAAGTAGAAACAACAGCAGCATCTCTCAGCGGGCTCCAGTTTGTTTGTTCTCCTGTGGGAGGGGGTCATTACTAAACTCCATTACACTTTTTGTGCCAAGTGTTTTGGTGGTATAACAAGGGTGAAAACGACCCTACAAAACGAATGACATGCTCTCACTGTTTTTATCGTTTGTGAGAAAGGAAAATATTTTGTAGTGACTTTTTGTTAAGTAGACTTTGTGTGTTTGGTTCGGTAGATTTTTGAAAGTGTCCAAATAAATAAGTAATGACATAATAAATTGTCGATAGTGGTTGACAACTCTTATAATTTGATAGGTAGACTTATCAAAACTATGCTGTGATGCGAACTTTCTGGCTAAAATATCCAATAACTTTATTAAATCAGGTAAGTATGTGAATAAATTATTAAAATTTATCAACAACCATACGTAGGTATTCCTCTGAGATCGTTATCTCGACCAAGTTTTATGTAGCGGTTTGTAGAAATCATATAGATTTCTATGGTACCTACAAACAATTCAGATATTTTATTCTCGATAATACATAACTAGTTTAAATAACCTACATACCCTGCTAACGGTCAGAATCCTCTCTTACATTTATTCTACGAACTCAGCAAAAAATATCAGAAACGCTTACTTTTAATATTTTATTGGCAAACGAGAAAAGTTGCGCAGTGAGAGTAAGCTAATGAAGTGAAGTGAAAACCGAATGGTGGTTCAATGACCTGATAACGATCTCCACCTTGGTGATTAAGTCGGTGAGAATAATTTAATGAGCCTTTGTGGACCGAACGGACGAAGATGCGATGTTTTACGTAAAATATATTCGTTTGTGGTCCTACATTTTTAATTGGATTTATTTTTAGATTAACAGGGTCAGCAGGACAGTCTTCTGATAGTCTAGGTATCATCGATAAATTTCGTAGCAACTAGAAACCTGTAGTAAGACTCGGTAAAAAAAGAAAACTTATTTTTGTCTATACATAGGTAAACAAAGTTCCTATAGCAGAAATTTTCGCATAATTCATACTTACGGTATTAACATTTCAAACGAATTTCGCAGGCTATTACACTAAGTGATCGCATAACATTTACATGCCCTACTATGTTTGAATGCAGCAAAGAGAGAATTGTCATCAATCTTGAAGGGGTGTGGAGCGCCATAATGCGCTCCACATATGGCGTCATCGCGCTAGTCGTTCCGCTCCGGCGGGCCCATCGGACCCACATCGGGCCCAAGTGACCCGCAGCGACCTTAGTCATATCACAGCAGATCTCACTGCACAAGTGGACACTAGCCTTTAAAGCACCTATTGTAGCCACCCCTTTGTGAAGTACACGTCAATGACAAATGTTACATTGACGACCAATTCAATGGATGTTAAACGTCCATTTGCAAATTACCCGCATTTAATCTGTGTAATCTTTTTGTACGATATTCTAAACAACAACAAACAAAATGTGTTTTTTTACTGCACCTATCATACCTAGGTGCTTTTATGTGATGATCTATGTGAACATACTTATCGCAAGATGAGCTCTACTTTTCTGAAGAGGCTGATAAAACGAGAATGCTTTGAGCTACTCCAGTACCCCAACTTTAATTGATTATGAAACTAAATATCTATCAGATGTGATCTCTATTTCTCGATCATTTTATTTACCGTTATACCAAGAAAAGAATAAATAACTTGTTAAGTTAACGTGTGGTGCATATAAAAATTATGTCTTCGATTAACTTTACGTAATGGTTGCAATAAATATTGATGGGTTCGGATTTAGTGTGCAGTGTATCACAGCATTCACAGCCATAGGTGTAGCGCGGGCACGCGGGGTGGGGGGGACGGGGGTGCTAAGTGCCGGGAGGCCACATGTCACTCTCGTCGTGCTAATCTCCAGGATTTGCCATCCAATGTCCCTCGACATCCCCATCTCACTCGCACCAACGATAAAACCATACATCTATTTCACGCAGCTCATTGAATATTATTGCTCCATGGGGATTTTGAAAATATGGAGCCGTTTAGCAAAAGCCGTACATTGTATCCATCCAGTGGAATTATTCATACGCGACCCGTTGCATTTATCACTTAATGGTATTAGCTATTAGATCGTTTAATCGCTCGATTTGCGACTTTATGGACGAATTCAAGTTTTACAATTCATATTAGTGGTAATTCCACTAATATAACTGCTAATAGTCCTCTGGAAAGGTTGTGTATCTAATGTAACAAGAAAAGATTAAAACAAAAACGTTTAATCCTTATCTTAAAAAGACTATATCTAATTATAATTTTAAACAGAAATACCTGAAAAACGTAATCGACACATCTAATAATTGAAAACAATTGACAGGTGTGCTATTGTTTAATGTCACTGCACTTTATTAATTAAAGCCCTGTCACGGCACTTGGCAGACATTAAAATCTATTGAAATAAATCAGTAAGTCAATGTCTGTGAGCATAATGATCGCATGGTGCTGTCAGCGCGCCATGCGGCACGGGAAGCACATGGCGGGTTTTGTTCAAACAAGGCTAAATCTGCACGAAAAATTCGAAAAAATTGCAAATCGCCCTTCTGACGGTATAATAAAGTCGTATTTCCCCTGTAGTTTTATTCGCTATGTGCAGTGACGCGCTGGTTTTATTGAGTGCATTGCGGGCCCCAGGTTGTCATTGCTTCCCTCCAACCCTAAAATGATTCCATTCTGCCGCCGGACGAGCCGACAGGTTAACTTTTGTTATTCCACAAAAGCCGCGCATTACGGTCCGATTGTTGGCACAAATGTCGGATATTATAAAGCATTTCGTGTTCCCTAACGATTATTTCAAGTGTAAGTGAATACGCGAATCATTCTACAAATTTAGGGAATCTTTAATTAATATGAAGGTAAACGATTTCACTTTTTGACTTTGCAGAATGATTTTAATGTTTTTCGTTTTAATAAATATCAAAAGAAATATAAAATTGTATTATAGGTAGACTCCTATGACCGAAAAAGTGAATTTTTCGACAGGACCCAAGAACGAATGATCAGGGCATTTAATTTATTATAAGTAGGTTGGTTTAGTTCTCGCAAGTGCATGAGGTCCTAGGTTCGATTACCGGGTCGGGCAAAGTATTATTGGGTTTTTCCGTAGTTCAGTAGCAGCCCAGAGTCCGGATTTGGGCCCGGTTGATGGAAATAGGCTCGCCCCCTATTATTTGAGACTTAAAAAACATAAGTGGCGAAATTTGGGTGTGCACGTCTGCCTAACCCTGCGGGAATTACAGGCGTGATGTTATGTATGTAGATAACTATGTATACTTAAGAAACAGTTTGGGCAATTTGACACGCGTGCTTTTACTTTGTTGCGGTTATTGGAGAAAGATGCCACTTCCTTGACATACTTATCTTCCACATCCATGGCAAGATACGAACACATAAATCATAAACTCTAAGTAGAGAAACTAGAGAATTCACACTACATAAAATCCAGGGTACAAGTGGTCGAGGCTTCGTAAAATACGCAGGATAGGAAAGGCAGAAACTATAACCATGTTTTTGCCTTTTCTGACCTGCGCCTTTTACGAACCTCGACAAGAAATAGAGAGGTATTTTTACAAGAACAATAACCAAAACCACACAGGAACATTCTATGTAAAATAAGTAACAAGATGCATAAAATACATCAAACCTCGCTGGATATATTTTTCCCTCTTTTATAAAGTCTGGGGGTATTGACTTTTCATATCAACAAAGAAAACGTGAAAATATTTCTTTACCAAACGGTAAGTCAATAGAGGTTTGAGGCATTGCCCTCGAGGTGGTTAGAGAGGCGCGAGACGGGCGGGGTGCGGGGCGCGGCGGGGGAGGGTAGTACGGTGCGCAGCCTGCGCCAGGGGACGGGGGTACTCTTCTTGATTACAGCGCTCCCTACAGCCCCCCCCTCCTCCGACCCCCACAGTACTCCCCCGCCTTGCTGCAATACACATAAGCCTACACAATGACAGTCGTGTATAACTTTCATTGTTCAGGTTACAGAAACAATTTAATTTTAACTTACATGCGACTCGCTTGAAGTTGTATATGAATAACTTATGTATTTTAGTGGGATTAAGTTTTTGTATTAGAACGAACATGACTTTGTGAATAGTGGCTTATGTGTGTTGGCCAAAACATTATCACTACAATAAGCAGAGCTTACTCGTGGTGCCCCTTAACCACCTTTATTCAGCCTGTAATCAGAATCCACCAAACAATTTCCCCAAACTCAACTACTGAAACAAATCTAGTGAGATACGTGAAGATTCAGCCAGGGTCGCAGGTGTGCGCTGAGATTGTCCACATCAAACATGCACGAGCCTTCGCCCCGCTCGCTCGTAAAAATGCATATTCAAGCGGAAGGGCGGATGCTTTTAATACAGCGCTGTAATGAGCAGCCGAGGTCGGCAGACTCCTTAATTTTCTCTTTACAGGCCTATTCAGGTAAATTGTTAGCCCTTATTAATTGCTTTACAACGGGAAGGCGTCTCACATAAAAGTTTATCGTGGGGGTGTCACAGACGACGTGTCTAACCGGTAAGTTTGTTAATTTGGCCATTAAAGTTAACGTGGTTAAGGTGCTGCCCAATATTCGTGAACATGTCACACGGTTATTATAGTTAAAACATCCTGATTGCACGAGTTAAAATATTAATACACTTACTTACATTGTTAAACCGTATATTATTATGACATATATACAGCTTCAAATTAAATGAGTTAGCGAAACTCCGTAGATGTTATGGCTATCGAATATCTCAACTTATTAAAACAATATAATTTGATTTTTTTTGTGGGGTCGTCGACCGCAGTTTGTGTAGTCACTTGAAATCTCAGTTTAATATAATAATTTCATCACTTCTTGGTACTCGGTGTGACCGGGGGACCTAAAAAGGCTACTTTGGCAGAATCATAAAAGAATAACATTATGAATTATAATATGGCGAAGACAGTCGGTGTTTTTCTTTTTTTCGCTGCACTACGTAGGTATAATCAAAGAGATTGGAATTGGATCGAATTGATTGGTATTTTAGCACAGACAAAAAAAATACTGAGAAATCCTTCACCAATCGGATTTGATACGATTAACTAAACAGTAGACTGACCAATAAGATTTATAAAGTTTACCCTAATATGATTCTGCCAAAGTGGCCTTTTAGGCCCCCTGGTTTTCAAGACCCAAGTTAGGTATAAGAAAGATCACGAAAGGAAATAAAATTATTCTGGGTCGCTGTCGCCAGATACGGTACAGAGGATTATATGTCTGATATATACTTTAACATAATTATGTCAAAATGATCGACCAATCATACCAAAATTATCCCAAAAATTATAAAAAATGATGCATCATAATACACAATTTACTTTTTATCTGCTTACTTCCAATTTACGGTAATAGGAATCAAAAAGCCGGCTACCTCATAATTAGCCACGCGAGCCATAAGCCCCCTTCGCCGATATGTTACGTAAGCGGATGGGCCACATGCTGCGCCCATTTTGTTTTCATTATCATTATTATGAATAGTAGGGAAAATATTCGTTTAGATAGAGATCATTCAAAGCTAATATTGTAATGATGCTCTAAAACCAACGACACCTACTTCCGAAATTAAAGTTATTTTTCACTTTGTAGTGTTTTTTTTTTTGGAAGTCGGTTGTTTTTTTTCACAAATTCGTTTCGCCTAGAACTAACTAGTTTTCAGAAAGCGAATTATGCCAGATGAAAGTTTAATAAGCATTCTAAGGGCAAAAATAACAGACCGCACTTTGATATTACTTTGCTAAGCAAAGTAAGCGTCGAAAGAAAGAAAAATGCGTTCATTGGCATTGCAGAAAAATAAATACACCTTAAAACTATAAAAACAGAAAACAAAGATTTTAATGCCAATTCGAATGAAACGAGTTAATATCCATTTCGAATGAAACGCTTGCTCGCATGATTATGAACATTTCACATATATGAATAAATTTTATATTCGTGTGGAACGCTTAGTCAAAGTGCGAACTGTGTAGCTTACCCTAAGCACCAACTAATTCATCTGTGCTGGCCTAATTTGATGGATGCCTTGAACAGTCTCTTTCTTTATTGTTATAATGGCTGACCCGGCGAACTTCGTACCGCCCGCGCGCCCCTCCATCGAGAGTCGCTCTACCTCCGCTATTTAAATCTCTGATATCTTCTAAGATATTCATTTTAATGATATGCTGTAAAGGGCAATTTTGATCTACATGCGATACACAACGTATCTGATGTATTTAATTGGATAAGGAATAATACTGTATGGTTTAATAGCTTGGTAAATAACCCATATTTTTTTTTTATATGTAAAAGATAAAACTGGTTACTGTGGGTTATCTTTATGAGATACCATCGCGGACTTTTTTATCGATCGATGTCGATAATTGCTTAGCCAGTGTTTGCAATGTAAGCGCACAAAAATATGTTTGTTACGACATCACATTACAAATCTTTGAATTTCTCGGCTTTTCTCTACTATAAATGGGTCGATCTCCAGAGGCATTATTTTTCGTGTCGGGCTGGATAAACCCATTTTAAAATCGAAAAACGTTTTCAAAATATTTTTTTATAGACAGTTCGGTGTCTAATCTACGTGATACATGGCTAATATTATGAATAAATTTATTTTAAATATAAAAAAAAAATTCTTAAACCCTAAAATCCTGATCGCTCTGGGCCTGCAGTCTCGACATAGATAGCGACGCTGTCGCAAACTAACGATCGCAAAATAATACCGAAAAAAATCGCTTGCCGTAACGATCCTTACGACAAACGCAAGTCTCTACATCCGAGATACCGAGCAAAATCGTAAAATAACTTGACTTAGCGATGTCGGTAGGCTAGCGAAAAACGTATTCATAGTTCGGTTATTTCAATGACAATTATTGGCCGTAACTAAATCTCCTTGAATACTGGGAAAATTAGAGAACATGATTTAATAAAAATAATTATTTTTCTTGAAAATCGTATAGTAAATATGTAAACCATATCTTTAAAATACTATTTTTCATGGAAACTAATATGTAGCAATAACTATTTCAAAGAATTTTAGTAACTTGTTAAATATGTGAGGACATTCAAATCTACCGCCTTGCAACATTATTCTCCTAATGCCAAACATGTCAAGTGTCAAATCATTATGGTCTTGTTTATTTGTTGTCATGGAAACTATAAATTTTCAATGGTATTTTTGTATTTTCTTAATAATTTTTCATAGATAGCCAAGGTTTCAGTATATTATTACGCGGCCAACACATTTCTGGCTCAAGCGGCGACCCCACTGCTTAAATATTCTCATTATAAAGTAAAGATAGTTGCATAATGAACTAATGACAATGGACTCTACAGATAGTCCGTAATGCTGTTGGATTTGAAGAAATGACGACTAACGTTCACCGAGGAGCTCGGTAAACAAGTCTCGTGTTGTTCTGTAAAGGTACAGATATTATGAAGAAGTCCTACGGATTTTCACTTTCGTGGGATTTCCGTCTCAGCCATAGCAAGGCTGTCGGAGGATTCACAGAGGCAACATGAAGCAAGCGGTCCACATTTCGGAAGGCCACATAGCTTGGAGATGCGTCATTTGTGGTCTCTATATCCTGTAATGAGGGAACGACACAGAAGGAGAAGACGAAAAAACAATTTGAACTAAGTGAATAGTAAAAGTTTTTATTTGAAAAATATTTTTGGATAAGTAAGGTGGTATGTGCAACATTCGTCTTGTAAACAGTTCTAGATTGTAAGAATGTGTGAACTCAGGAGATGATTCTGTTAATTGGAGGTTTAATAAAGTGGAAAACATGATTTTGCAGTTGTGTGTTATGTTTTTTTCAATAGAATAGAAATATTATTTATTGTAAATATTAGACTGACATCAGTTGTTACAGTTGTGAGGAAATGTATTCCACAACTTGTGTATGTACAGTCAACAAAGGAGTTAAGTATACAGGAGCGTCGGATATAGTTGAAGTTTACTAAGAAACCGATGGATATTCTCGAATAAAAGTTTAGTTTATTAATAGTAAACAAACTGCTCCATTTATTAAATTAAATTTCAGTCCAGAACATCCATCGGTTTCTTAGTAAACTTCAACTATATCCGATGCTCCTGTATACTTAACTCCTTTGTTGACTGTACATGCTTACATTTATCTAATTTAGCATGCATGTACATTTTTAAACAAAATACAAAAACTAAATAGTAGGTATGCAACAAGTTTTGTGTAAACAGTGTCTAGGTTATTTCCCCCTTACTAATAGACTTTGTTTAGCGTCTGTATAGTTATACAACACTGTCTTCTTCATTTCGAAAGTTAAATTACTGACGACTGAAAGAGAAATCGGTATGTAACTCTTCATCTGATATAATAGATTTATTAGTAAGGGGGTAAGAATGTGTGTAGGTACCTACTTAGATGATGATTGTGAGATATTATTATTATTATTGTTTATACATATTGGAGATTTAATTAAGTTGATTTGCGGTTATGTGATATTTAAGTATTTTGCAATAGACAGAATAGATAATAGATTTAATTGCAAAGTATGTACATACTGAAAGCAGTTGTGAGGAATACATGTAAGTATGTACATTCTATCTAATTTAGTAAGTATGCAAATTTTGTACATTTAAACAAATTACAAAACTAAACCTTTGTTCCCATTAAATAAGTACTACCGAACTGTATCACCTGTGGATATACTAGGTATGTAACAAGTATTGTGTAAGCACTGTCTTAGATTATAAGAATGTGTGTAGTTAGGAGATGATTGTGATATTAATAAAGTTGAAAACATTATTTGCTTGTGGTTATTTATTTACTTATACATATTAGGTAATAAAATACTGGCATTCAGCTGCATCCGGTTAGACTGGAAGCCAACCCCAACATAGTTGGGAAAAGGCTAGGCAGATGATGATATAAATAGGTACCTATAGGACGCTTCGCTCCCATCAAAAAGATTTAATTTAGGTATGTCTTTGGCTCGCCGAGCCTCGCCGACAATCACCACATTAGAGGGCTAATGTGGTGATTGTCGGCGAGACTCGTTCGCACGTAGTATGTTCGGAACAAAGACATTAATGTACCTATCTTAAATCTCTTTGGTTCGGAATCTATAAATAGGTGGCCTTAAAAGTCCCATCGGTACAGACACACTGAGTAGGTACGCCCATTTCGCATTATTTTTCTTTATAATTACTTACAAACACCCAAAATAATAGTTTACGATCGATATCCCACTTAGCGGGCTGTCAAAAATGCTCGCAAAATATATTCGTAAACATAACGAAAATCGTAAAGTTTGCGACAAACTTCGGTACAATACCGATGACAATCGATAACTCTGAGAGTCGAGACTACCAAATATCGCTAAATCCGGATCGATAGGACTTTGCGACCGAATTCGGTCGTAAAGCGATCGCTATCTATGTCGAGACTGCAGGCCCTGGATTGACCCAACTCCCGATTGAATGAAAAAAATATTCGTTAACTTTTCAATGAGAAGGATCATATGAAACCACTTATTTAGATTACATAAGAAATAGTTAATCTTCACAGGAATAAAATATTTTTAGTTATATTAACAATACTTTTGCCACAATTTGAATTTAAAATCGTGACCGGGTATTTTATCTCATCGCTCTGCGTTGAGGTAAAACATCGCGCTCATCCCCAGTTACGCGTTATAGATACTCTATTACCCTCTCGCGGGGCAACGCCAGGAGTGGTCTAACCGCCCAGGAGAATACCTGTGTGCCACGTTCCCGCGTTCCAACATTACGAAGGTAAGTTTATGATTGCTCTGGATTTGGTTCTCGAATTTTATGATTGCTATGGCACGTTATTAAAATTCAATAGTAAGCTTATGAATGTGTTTGTTATGTGAATTAAGTGATCGTTATGATGTTTTTTATGAGACGTAATCACAACTTTCTACTGCTTTTAAATTCGGCTATATTTATGATTTTGTGACTTTTTCTGATCGTTATGGCTCTGATTGCTCTGTCCAAAAAGACCAGAGCGATGATATTTTGCATTAATTGTACGTTATCCCTATTCGATGTTGAACCTACCTGTATGGTCCGGCGTCAAAAAAATCTATTTTAAGTAGTAGTACCGGACTGTAACAATGACAAACGATGAACCCTTTAATTTATAACTTTTCCTGGGTTTCTTCGGATAACCTAAACCCATAAAGAGATTTTGACGTATTTTAAATTGATGATACCTTGCATTTATCTCCCACAACTGTAACCCTTTCTTCTCTTAAATTTAATGGCAACTATTCTTGCAGATTGAAATCACGCCTCGAAAAAAAAAATATCTATTGAAGAAAAACGTCTTAGGAAGAAATTGGCTGAGCGTCGTAGAATGGCCAAGATATAAATAAATTAATAGTTTAAAAAACACTAGAAAAACACGCTTTTATAAATGCACGTAAAAATAAAAAACAAACACGACTATGATACGATTATATTCTATCATGGAATGCCAGTGCCTATCTTCCGGCTTCATCATCACACCTTGAAACCTAATCGTGGTCAAAGTTCATTACAAGACTTTTCTAAGAAATCCAAAACAGCTATGATACGATTTTTCATCATGAAGTTCCAGTTCATATCTTCCGGCTCCATCATCAGATCAGTTCGACAGTACCATATTATTGTATTGTCATCAGAACTACATACAGCTGCCAATTTTCATTACGCTACGACCCTTGGAAGATGGTTAAATTAGTTAGTTAGTTACATACAGGTCGACCTAATAAAAGCGTGTTAAAAATGATGCAGATCTATACGCACAATGGCTTGTAAAGTCAAGGGAGAGTTACCAAAGGAAAAAAGCTCTCGACGATATTATTTAAAGAAAAAAGTGGATAAGTTACCAGCAACTGATGAGCTTCCAATAAATAACTCCAAAGAAATGAAACTAAGCCAAAAGTTGATTTTTATAATTTATGATAATTAGTTATTTTAGCGATTATTTTATATAAAAGATTCCGTATTTTAAATATGACTGTATGACTGATAGGCCTTGACCTTTTTCTAAAATAATTCATTTCTCTTACATATAATCTTGTACACGTAGGTACAGTACGTACTGAATATGACTGAAAACGGGTAAATAAATAATATTTTATCAATATAATTTTTTTTGTTTTACTGATTTCACCATTTATGATCGCTCTGGCACCAATTATAATTGCTCTGGTCGCAAAATTTTTAGAACTTAAATATATCCTTAACTGTTTGTGTAAATTGAAGGCCAATAGTAAAAATATACCATTTGAATATCATTCTTTTTAATGAGATACATAATTACCATTAAATATCAATATCTGAAAAGCACCAGAGCGATCACACGAATACGCCCGGTTTGGAGATTAACCCATGCATATATTATACATATAGTTAAATCTTCCTCTTGAATCACTCTATCTATTGCTGACTGCATTAAAATCCGTTGCGTAGTTTGAAAGATCTAAGCTTACTGACAGCGGGATCGACTTTGTTATAAACTATGTAAACAAGAAAACAAATCCAGCCGGTTTCAACTTAGGAAACAGTCAAATCAAGTCAGCCTGATCTACTTTAACAGAAAAATCTTGACCTCCAGACAGTTCAAAGGTCTACGACCACTGACCTTTATTATACAAGTTGTATGATAGAGGTCAGTGTCTACGACAGATCTTTGAACCCATCAACGAGGTCTTATCTTTTTTTTCAACACTCACAGTAAAGAGGTCTTGGCAATAGTGCTACCGGTAGCTACACCTCTGCCCGTGCCCAACTCTACTGGGAAAACAGGCGTGGTGTTATGTAAGAGTTTTATTTCAAGCAGGGCGATGTTCACGTCGTGATGGCCGAGTAGCCTGTTTTGCAGGTTCAAAATCTGGCAAGTATCTACCAATGTTATTTTTTCAATTCACATAAGTAGTAAGTAAGTACTTTATGAGTTTATTTGGACATTACTGACATCTGTGAAGGAAATCTGGAGTAACTGGTTAATATAAGTCTGTAATCGCCAACCAGTGTTGAGCAACCATGGTGATCAATGGCTTTATGCCTTCTCCGTGCGAGAAGAGGTTTTTGCCCTGCAGTGGGTCAGTAATGTTTCTGGCAAATTCAAACCAAATATTTCTATATGCTTTTCATTATATTTTATTACCAAATTATGATTTTCAATACCTAGTCAAAAACTAAAATCCCAACATCATAATCAGCCTGTATCTTCCCCACTGCTGGGACACAGGCCTCCTCTATTCGAGAGGGAGTGGGCTATAATCTACCACGCGAGCCCAGTGCGGGTTGGTAGATATCACATGTCTTCGAATTTTTGGTTCTAGGACATGCAGGTTTCCTCACGATGTTTTCTTTCGCCGTTTTGAAAGCAGTGGTGATGAATTGATAATTTACACAAAGTAAAGCGCCTATCTGGGTTCGAACCTTCGACCTACAACTCGTAAGTCGCGGCCGTTACCACTGGGCCACTGCTGCTCTCAAATCCCAATGTATTATACCCAAAAAGTAAAAGCATAATTTGATCGTCGCAACCGATATCGAATACGCACTAAGCCCTCGGCTCTGAGAGGCGTACCATTTCTCTGATTGATTAAAACGCTAACAAAGGGATAATGCTGATCACTGCGAGCTTTGTACCGAAGCCCTTTATGTACCTACAGCCTCAGAGTAATCAAACCAGCCCTCTATAAAAATCACCCACGGAAATTATAACTTTCCACCGCTCTCCCTTTTGTGAGCAAAGTATTGTGGGATGGAAATGTATTGAGGCTTTCGTCTCAACAAAAATAATTATTGTTTGATGTTTGACAGTTGTTTAATTTCGAATGTTTGAAAGAACTTTCAGTCTGACTTTTTGTTTGTGCTTTTGTTGTCTCTGTGAATACGTAAGTTTTTAATTAACTCTACGTTTACTTTTAAAAGATGTTAGTAGTCATCTACTTAAACCAACTTAGATATATCTATCTATGGAGATATAAAATTGGTAAAAGATATTCAAAATAAGGTATTTTTGTACCTTGCAAGTTGAGCTATAGAATAAAATTTAAAATAGATTAAAAAAAATAACTACTTAAGCCCAAGACAGTACCTAGTTATTAAACATTTTCTTTTAAAAAAATACTCTAGTAGAAAAATTTAACAGGCCTTAGACTATCTACTTATTTTTTTTTTACATTTCTACGAAAATAATATCCCAATTCCCAAGCGTAGCCGCGTAGGCCCGTAGCCCGTAGCCACCCGTAGGCCCGTAGCAAAGTAATCATAGCTGATCTAAATCAGGTGAGCTAAGGTGGGCAGAGATCGAGGGGTCGCCGCCCGACACTGCTCGATGCTCAATGCCCGATGCCCGACAGATGTCGACCCCCGCAGCGCGGATGATGATCGGCCCCCAACTAAAGTATGCCTCATAAACTTTGTTGTTATGAATTATTTGATATTTCAGATGCCAATTACGTATCTGATATTATTATGGTATCTCTGTCTCCTTGTTGTAGGTTAGGTGTTATTATTTTCTTCATGTTCAGTAAAAAAAAAAAAACATTTTATAATATGGATTGCCGCTGTTTGTGTGACGAGAAAAAGCGCGAGGAGAGAAATGTGCGGAACTTTTAGTTGTAAATATTCTGATAAATAATTATTTCTTTGGCATCATAATATTATAGAAAAAACGATAATAAAACTTAAAAGCATGCATGACATATTGTCTCGTATCATACTCGTTTTAAAAAAACACCGTTTCGTAATCACACACAAATAAAATAAAGAGACATTATTAAACGTAATAAGACATTATATCAAAATTAAGTGCAGGTTACATTTGACCAGAAATATCCCACCGAACAATAGCTAGGTGTAGTGGAAACCGGAAGGAGGCGATTCGCCGCGCACGCGCCGCCACGTGCTCACTTCCGGTTCTAATGCGATAATATAATAGGAGACATCTCCTCCTCATTTAGTCAAAATACTTTGTAAATATTTACCACGATATTTTCTCACAGTTTTTAATAAAAGTGTTGATTCATCGAGAAAAAAAAATAGGTGACGATTCACATGGCTTTGTAAAACGTGGGTTTTATGCTGCAGTAACTTTTGCATTGTTTTTAAATGATTATGAATTCATATGTAAATGACATGACGTCAATAAAATAACAACAATATAATTTGCACACATATTAAACTATCTCATTATTTATAACCCAAACATATTATGAATCCATAAATAAACCCACAATGATCAGATATTTTGTTCTCACGCAAGGGTACCAGCTGATGTGCACAATATTTTCTTAGAGTGCGTATAATAACAGAGCTGTATTTATAATAGTCAGAGATTAGTAAAGTTATAATAATCGTGGCCGCTAGCGCCGGCGCGCGTCGGCACGGCATCGGCAGCCGGCCGGACTCCCTAGCCACGTAATCACAGGCTTCGGTGTATTATACAAGGGTTTAGTACAATACCAGTCATTCGTAGACCATTTATCGTAGATTGATCTTTAATACGTCTATAAACCGATCAAAATGACTATTAATAAAAAGAGACTAAAAAGAAGAAAAAACATTTCAACCATCAAAACGGTTGCTACGGAATTCGGGTCTATCGAAAAATATGTTTTATTTTTTCACCGAAAACCACTTCTTTCAAAAATAAAATATCTTGGTCTAAATAGTAAATCAGTGTGTAATTTAGAAGGACAAGGATATATCGTCAGCTGTTGAAACAAATAAATGAGAATTCTGAGCGATTCTTATGTGCCCTAAATTTGCTACTGTAGCCTTCTAGCCAACATAGATACAATACGGTCCGTTAATTTATTGTTTACCTTATAACCGTAATACCCTTACGAAAAACTTGTCATATATGTATTTGTTGTGACCAACGAAAGTATACGGAATGAGCACAGCCGTCTTTCTCGAAAAAGCTGTAAAACAGGATGGTGAGAACCTGCTCTTAGGTATTACAGATAAATATTACATCCTAGCCTTTTCGAATTTATACTAACTATATGACCATTTGTTCTGAAACAAAATATAAAATACTCAAGAAATACTCGGAAAAAAAAGTAGGTTGGACACAAGCTAAAAGTACAAAAGTCCATAAAAGCATATGCAGTACTCGTCAATTTACTAATAGGTGCGTTATCGGCACAATAGTACCAGAGTAAGCTCTTGTCTGGTGTTAAAATCAAAAAAAGCCCATCGCCACTCCTGTGTGGAGCACTTAACTTGATTATTCGAAGCCGTATGGCGTGCGTGGGTGAAACCCGTAGGAAACAAGGCCGCCCCTACGCGTGGCGCGTCCTTCACTAAACCCCTAGCACGTGCCCGTAGGCCTGTAATTGTAGGCTGTATGCATGTCGTCAGATATTCACTGGGCTCTTTTATAACAATATCTAAAATAGGTTCGCTCCCTTAAATGGACTTAAACATAACTGACGAAATGTGAGTGTACTATAGGTAAGTACACGGTGGTACACGAGGTGTACTGTACACCTCTACCTAACCTTTGGAAAAGATAAGTGTGATGTTATGTTGTCTAAAATTTAACACGAGTGGAAGTGGCCTGAGGCTGACTCATCCATCATCACACGTAGGTATGTATAATTATAATTATCTATTGACCATTACTCATGTGTATGCAAAAAGTCAAATATACTTATCATTTTTCAAATGTACCTAATAAATAAATGACTATTGAAGATCATTATTAATTATTAAAACATTCTACAATATAAATATTTGCAAAATATCTAAGTAGGTACATTTTAGTTTTGTTAGCTGTTTTTCTGCAATATGTTCAACCAAAGATACTTAGGACAATTAAATACGATTATGTTAGCAAAGAATATTACAGCGCATTTTTCATAATACCGTATTGTAGCAATTTACGACTGCTAGATAAATAAAGCATTACATCCTAAATTTTTCAATATGTTCAGTGATTAGGTACTGCAAATAAGCAAGAGAAGAAACAAAACACATCAGGCAATTATCACGCTACAAAGATACAATGACATGCTTAATTACGGTCCGCTTCAGGCTCTGCTTCGCCACTTGCTGATCACTTACCCTAAGCTCACTTCATAGCTCATCAGTGACGAGAGGCAACCAGACCCATAGCGGTGACTCGTCATAGTGAGCGGTACCACATCCTACACCACGGTTACCCTTAGCAAACCTCCAAAATTTTGAAAAAAATCTTAGTCGTAACGATCGGCAAGTAGTAAAACTAGCCTTCCGCAGTAAAGGTTCAGCTGATGGCGTATCTACCTTCGAGGGCCTTGTTTCTGGCGAGCAGTGCCAGCAGCACGTCCGGCGGCGGTGGTTCCAGCGGGTGCATGGGGTCCAGCGTGGCGTCCATGGGCCCGTCGCGCCGCGTTTCACAGCCCGCCACCACTTCGCCGTACGCAGCCTCCATCGAGCCGTCACTACGTCCCATAAACACACTGTAAACATCCAGCGCCACGTTCACGATTTAGCATCCCGCACGAGTCACGTAAACAACGCAGACGAACACCTGTGCCTAGTTCCCTCGCGACGTGCAGGGAGCGGCTGCAGCGGGCGTCGCGACGCGGCCGAGAGCCGGAGCCACGTGGCGGCGCCGCCCACGCCCGCCCCTCGCCGCCGCCGCGCCGCCCTCCTGCCTCCCATTGAGAAGTCATTTTTTACCCCCTGAATCTGATAAACCCTGGGGCGAGCGGGGAGGCGCGGCGGCGAGCGCAGCTCCCCCGCCCCGAACTAATTTGCTGGAGTCGTACGACACACCCCGGGTACTTACATCCATCTACAATATTACTCTAGCACGTTATCCCGTTCGCGGGGGCACTTCGTTTCTAGTCATCTAGTCATTGTGATGAAAGAAATTCTGAAATCGAAACCATATTTTTCGTTTTTTTTTATGCTTAGGATTTAGACTAGTTTCAAAATCACGTAGCGTCACCGCTTTCTACCCGCTGCTTTTCCTTTGCCTACATCAGTTGCCTCACTTTTTCCCAACTAAAGGATGATTTCCATCAAACGGCTCGTATTGCATCGGATCGCAAAGGATACGAACGGATGCGGCGACAGCCGATCGCGTTCGGCAGGATGTCGACGCATACGGTCGGCTCCGTACCTACGTCGCTTGCGAATTACACACCATTATATTGTAGTCTTTACTTGCGAACGCATCCGTTTCTGCGTCTAGTCAAATAATTTCATTCCTACCGTGTTGACGTGTTCTAATTTTTGAAAATGGTTGAAGCTGACGTTGTATTGTTGGCATTGCATTAGAAGAAAAAAAAAATTATAAAACACAGAAGAGGAAAAGAAAAATTTGGACGACAATTTGGACGACAGCCGAAAAGATTCGACATACTTTTGGCTACGATCGCGTGTCGCGGAAGAGATGTTAGATGAGTTGGGCCAAGTAGCCCAGTAGGTGGCAACGCCAATCGCGGCATCAGTACCGTTTTAAGGTCCTCAGAAGTGCAGATATACTTTAAACACTCCAGCGTATGGGAAATTGTTTGGTCCCATTCGCACTGGGTGTCAGTTGGGTCAATAATCATTTCCCCCATTTTGCTCGGCTGTGCTTGCAGCGGTCTACTTGGGTCACGGCAGGTGCTCCTGAGGCTGGACGAAGTGGGGTGGTGGCGGGTGATGTTTTTCCCATAACTGTATTCTCACCTTTGACGGTTGGTCTTGGATGACCTGACTATAACGAAGAAGGCTCTTTAGTCTACCCGGGATTGTTCAATGTTCGTAAAGGGATGTCTGCCTTTTACGGCCTTGTATGGAAACTTAATTCTCCCTGAAACATTGACACCCTGAAAAGTTTATAGCGCTTTATTGGCGCTTCAAGATTATTGTGGCATGATTGTGGCACGTGGTCAAAATTGGAAGTAACGCCGCCATCTTATTTTTTTTATTACATTTAAAGTGATATTTTACAAAACCATTAGGTACACAAATATTGTAATTTAGCTCATCAGTAAATACAATTATAATTACAGTAAATACAACAAAAAAATCACATAATGTTGCATAATGTTGCACAAAATGTTTACAAACAGGGGGCTGTCAACGTCATTCGAGTGTCATAGCAGTGACGTGAAATGTAGAATATAGTGCGTCATTTTGACAACAATTGACATAAATATTTGTTATTTTCTGGTTTTCATATTGAGAGTTTTTTATTAATTATTTTACAAGCTAGTTGAATAATGTCGAAATGTAATAATTATAATCCAGACAATGTGTTTAAACGATTCAAGGTGGTTGAGTTCCCAACATCTTTCGTTGAGCTGTCGACTACACAAACTCTCGATGTCGACGTTGATCTCAGCAGATCGGCATATCTTAAGACAATGTGCGAAGGGCGCCTAATGGTACTTTGTGAGACTAGATAATCTTTCGTTACTTTTTTTGTGCAGACCGTGGAGTCAGGAAATCCAGGGGATGCTTTGGTTGAAAATCTCGGCGATAAGAAGCAGAAGAAACTACTGCAGTGCTCGGGAATGTAAATAAAATAAATTATCCATATTTCAATTAAATTGCTTTTCTTATTTCAGAATTTTGATGAAGCACGCCTCATTACTGCGTCGCATAGAGCTTTCACCATAGAAATCAAAGATGAACATACCGTGGAAGTAACATTTCAGCCTAGAAATGATTGTGTATCTAAAGCAAAACGCAACATGCAGTTTGATAGAAGATTTGTTTTTGACTTACGATTAATACAGGTGGATGAAATAAGGTGTTGTGACCTCGAACTTCATGCAGAAATTGGCCGATATTACATAAGTGGGCAATATGAATATTGTAAAGTTTCTCATTATCCAAAAATTCTCGACTTTGGTGACGTGGCAATTAATAGTAAAGTAACAAAATATATCCGTGTAAAGAACGAGTCAAGTTTAATTGCTGCCAAAGTATGGCTTGATAGAGTGACGTGTTTTGAATTTTCACCTATGAAGTTTACGATAGCTCCCAACTCTTCAATACGTTTATCAATTTCTGTCAAACCAACGGGTTTGAAAGTTGCAAGGAATTTCTGTTTAAAAATAAGAAATCCACATGACTTATTGTTTGATGCCCAAAGAGGGGAAACTCCCGAAGACGAAAATTATATTACTTATGTAATTGCTAACAAAATTAATATATCATACGATAAAATAGCTAAGGTGCAAGTGATTGAATCTTTACATAAATTGACTGAACAACTGCCATGCTATACTTATTTAAATGAAGAAGTGGAAATACAGAAGGATCGCAAATCTCAAGGTAAAAAGTACCTAGAACTTTGCAAATCGGTAATTCCAAAAAAGACGGTGAAAGAAAAATTTACTACCGGGAGAGATAGCTGCTGCACAGACATATTGAACAAAATTCAAAAACTAGACAAAAACTTTTGTAAAAAAAAGAAGGATAAAATAAAAACTTATGAGTTGTTTGATGTGTTGATGTTTCCGTATTCTGTGGATTTTGGAAGAGTCGCTGTATCGACATACGGAGAAAGTGAATTGACAATTAAGAATAAAACAAAGTATGACATTACCATAAAAATGATTCCCGAAAAGTATATTTTTTATACGGAAACTATGCTACCACACATAGTGATCAAATTGAAATCATTGCAAGAAACTAAATTAGTTGTATTTTGCCAAGGTTTTGTAGAAGGGTTTTATAAAGGCACTTTTAATTATATCATTGATGATATTTACCAAGGCAAGCACTCATATTCTCTGGAAGTGGGAAATCCGTTGCTAATGATACAAGAGAAAAGCTTAAAATTTGGTATGGTTACATCAGACTGTTTTATCACTTCGGTCCCAGTACGAATACACAATCAGTTTAACATTACGGTTGACTTCAAGTGGGAAGAACTACTCCCAGACACTCCATTTAAAATATTGCCAATTTCTGGCTCCATACCAAGTCACGGTTGTAAGATATGTAATGTTATGTATGTTTCTAAACCAACCAAAACAAAAGTCCACGAGGTTAACCTAATCTCTAAAAGTAATACTCCTGGAGCCATACCGATTGAATTAAGTGTCATTACACGAAAGCTTTCCATAAAATTCTTACAACAAGCTGTCACATTAAAAGATATTCCTCTAAACTTGGAGATTGTAGAAAAAGTAAAATTAGAGAATTCTTCAAGAGAGATTGCTTTTTTTCACGTTGTGGAGCCCTTAATTCCAGGTTTAAGAATGGAACCAATGAGTGGCACAATTCGTCCAAAAATGATAATGACCTTCGATATTATAATAAAAATATCATGCGTTATAGAATTCATGTTTGATATTTGTGTCAAGATTAATAATAAAGAAAACGTAATGTTGCCAATAACTGGAAACGTTGTGGAGCCAAAAATTATAATACACCCCAAAAACGTTTATATGGCACGTATACCATCCCACATGGTGACTTACGTCCCCATCACTTTCCAAAACCTCGGTCCTGTGAGATCTCATGTCGAGGTCGTAGATACTAACGATGAAAACATATTTGATGTTTATATTGCAATTGGAAATGAAAAACAAAGAGTATACGAATTTTTCATCGAAGCTGGGCTTTCTAAGCTGGTTTATATAAAAGTATGCGATATATTTCGTAGAGAGTACGAAATGTATATTCCATTTAAAATCAACGGATTATTAGGGCCTCCTGATGGAAATGCTTTATCTACAGAACTTAACTATTATATTGGCAACTATGAGCAGTAAGAACTTCTCTTTTAATATGCATACTCATAGATATATATTTCATTGCGCCATACATACCATATATTTTAACATCATACTTGAAACCGCGCGCCCCTCCACTGCTTGCTACGTATAGGTACAGTTGAAGTATTTGTATAGGAAATTTTCTAGAGGGGCGCTCAATTTAATCTTATACTACCCTATATCTAAATGGCCACTCCACCTGTATTTCAGGAGGTCGTATTCTTATATTACATTATTATTTATCTTTATTATTCTTCTTTTCTTACATTGTCTCTTTATTTTGTTGTAAAAACGTTAACTCAAATCACTGTTCAAAACGCTATCCGGAATAACTATTCAGTCGAAAACTGCGTCGGTATATAATTCTAAATGCTTGATTAAGGGCATTGTATTCGTTCTCAAGTTTGCCGAAGCCCCCATATTCTACACCGCAGTGCACAGTGTTCAAATTCTCTGACGAATATAGGCCTCGCCAATGAAAATTTAAAATCATATGATGTTACGGAACCCTCGGTGCGCGAGTCCGACTCGCTCTTGCCCTGTTTTTTTAAACTTATTTTTGCTTTTTCCCGTTAATTTATGGGGCGGCAAATCTTACAGGCCCGGGGCGCTGAATCTTAAAATACGCCACTGCTTATAGACAGTATTTTATTTTAATGCTCTATCCGAATTCATCGTTACGGGCTGGTTATTTTGGGATAGCGTTCATTAAGTAGGTATTGGGTCATATTCAAAATAATTGTAAGTTACGGATAGGAAACAGATATGAATATTATTTGATTGTAACAGAAAAATAACAGAAAGGAATTATTAGGGCAAGTTTAAATAGCACACGTTTATAACAGGCTACGAGTGCGAAGTCGGTGTGGGTCGCTAGGTGGGTACATAATGAAATAACATTTTGGTGATCGTATTTTAGTTGGTATAATTGCCATAAATTCATCATCATCATTGCCATAATGCCTTATCTCCGAAACTACCGAGCCTAAAATTTTGATATTAATATTAAGGCAAAAGGATTCTAATGATTAGAATTATGTATAGCCATATTTGTTACGGTCGTGAATCATATTTTAATCAACATACAACTTTACACTGACCTGTAAATTGCAAAAATCCTGAGTCAATTTGAATTTCGCGGGCTACCTTGGCGCATCCCCCTTAACTGATACTGAGACGGCCGACGAGAGGCTGGGTACGCCTCGGCGAGGCTGCGCGGTTAGTATAAAAAGCTCAAGCAGTGAGGACTGAGGATACGCAGTAAAACATGCACACACAGACAATACATGGCACAGCAATGCAATACATGGCACAATATACGCAAACTTTACATACTTCAAATAAATTTAAGTAAGTAAAAAAAAATGTTTTGGCTAACCTGCGGTGCACTAAGTACCTATTAATATTTTATTTTCATTAATTCATACATGAGACAATGTGAATAACGCCTAATCATTCATATCTGTTACGTAACGGAAAAAAGTGACAGATAAAATAACGTATATGAATTAATTGCACGTGTCTATCCTACAAATCTATTTATTTCCACACCAATTCACATGATTATACGAATATTTTATAGTTATAACAAATATCACAATACAGCCCTTTCCTAGTATGAGTAATAAAACAGTAAGTACTTACCGCTACTGTAAACGACTCACATTGAATATTTACTTTTAAAAGTCTAATTTCCTTCGACAACGAAACGAGCTGAAAAACTATATTGAACAAAATGGCAAAGCGTTTATTCTTACGCGTCGTGTAGTAACAGCTAGTGAACTAATTTTGCCAGTATTTCAAATTTCTTTATTGCCATGGAAATAATGTTAAAATAGCATAACAGAGAAGAATAACAGATATGTGCAAAATCAGGACACTCATTAATTAATTAAATTTGGAGTACACTAAATAGTATTTTATATTTTGTTTAGTAAAGTGTTGAAAGTTTAAACAATATTCTCTGAATATATATTTTTTTTAACTTTTGTGGAATGGTTAATAATTAAATTATTTTTTTTAGTTTACCGTTAAAGACGTGGACATAGAATACTTGTATGAAACGGATCCTACGCAATGTCTGGTTTAATTTTTTTAAATGAATTGTTTAGGTTTACCAAATGTTTCGTTGTTTTTTATTAAGCTCAAATAAATATTTTATCTGTTTGTTTATGAAATTCTAGTCAGTTGCATCTCGTTATGAAAATAATTGGGTTGGACATTAAGACAGTAGTAAATATACAATTATTTTGAATATGACCCTATTATGATTTGAAGACATGTCATAATGTTATAAGCATACTAAACGACGATTACTTTTAGGTGTTATGAAAATAATCCAAAAGTTAAGTTGAGATCTGTGAACAAAGATATTAGCTACTGTCGTATTACTGGTGTGGTAACTGTATCCTGGATTGATTTTTCTGTTGAAAAATTTGAATTTGATTATGTTGTTGGCGGAAAAAACACGATGGAATTTCAAATGACAAATGTATCTAAGTACTACTTATATGTAGCCATTGTTACATCAAAATTGGCACCTCATTTCAGTTTAGAGCTGCTACCCAATCAAGACGGAAACGAAGCCGTAGTCGTAACAGAAACTACTATAAAATTAGAACTAGATCACAATATGAAAGCACAGTTCTCTTTAAAATTCCATCCCAAGGGTCATGGCAGATTTGTAAATACAGCTATCTTGTTTTTGGATAAGCATATGACTACACCTTATTATAATTTGACATTTATCGGGAGGAGAGAGTCACCTCTAATGACGCCAAGTACTTACAGAATATTATTCCCGCCTTGTCATGTTGGAACGGAAATCGCAAGAATAATAACTATTGATGTGGAGGCAGTGTCTGACTTGGATTCATTTGAATGTATTTTCAAAAAAGATGTTAATCTTACAGTTGAATTCATTGACTATGAAATAATGGAAAAAGATGAAGTATTACATACGATTGTAACTGTTACATTAAAAATATTGACTACGGCTCCTTGTACAGGATTTGTAATGCTTCATTTTAATCACAATAGTGGATCAACCTGTGATGTAGAAGTACATTTTTGCATCACTTATTGTTTAATTACTTTACATGCCAATCATCTAGTTAAACCTGAAGACAATCCTTACCCCTACTTTCCTTTAAGCAGCCAAAGAGATCTTCGTCAATACATGGAGAAATGTTCCAAATTTTTAGAAAAGTGGATGTTTCAGCAAGGATTTCGTAGAGATTTATATCCAGTTATTCCTGATACATTTCATGCATTATCTTCTGCATTATCAACGCAAGGTGGGACAAAAACAAAAGGAATTAATGTTTCTTACTTGAATTTCGTCAGAAGGATCGCAGGACCACTTATGAAACATGTTCGAAAAGTTTCGTAAGTATAATAATGAGTATACATTAAGATGTTACATTCGTAAAATCTTCATTTACTAATCCAGAAATTTATTTCAGAGCTCATGATATTAACGATACATATAAGTTTGTAAAAGAAATCCATGACACATATAGAGAGATACTAAATTTATTGAGATCTCGTGGTGCGAATGTGTTGGCCTTACAAGCGAAATACCTACTAAGTCATGACCAATTTGTCTTATATTCTGAAAATGTCACCCCGAAGTGCAATGCGGATATTGTACTCACACAAAAATTAGTGTCGGATATCAATTTATTCCAGAGATTAAATAAACAAAGTTGGCTTGACTTCATTTTACAAAGTTATAAAGTTTTCGTCATGGACAGCTGCTTCTTTGAATGTGTTTGCGTCAGTTCTCAACCCAGAGACATAATCAAAGTGTTAATGGATTGGTTCAATGAACAGATACGGAAACAACATGGCAAGCTCCTTGGAAAAAACAAACCAGTAAAACAAATTACCAACATAACGACAGATTTAACCGATGGCATCGCCCTAGCATCAGCAATGATGACTTATTGTCCATTCTTAATGGAACACTTTTCGTTGTTCTGTGAGGTAGGAGAGAAAAGCAGAGAAGGTGACGTCATTAATAACGCTTGCCTTATTATTGAAGCAATGAATCTACTGAGAATCTTTTTTCCAATATCAACTAAAGACTTCTTTCAGCCTAACAATTTGCAAATGTTATTTTTATCCATACACTTATATGTTATACTGCCGATGTTTGAAACGAAAGATACAATAAAATTTCACCCACCACTTTTAAGAAGTTCTACGCGGTTAGTTTCCATTTGTCCGACCAGTCAAGAATCACTTATTTTTTCTTTTTTTATCCTAAGTAACAGTACGCGGAACAACTTTCTCGTTGAAAAAGCTCCTGCGGTGGACAACGGGAAAAAAATGTTTTTGAGCGTCAAATATACGGCCAATTTTGTAACCGACGAAAGTTGTGTTCTTCTAGTACACGGATACAACAAAACACGAATTTTTGACACATACATTGTATTTTTGCTCCATGGAGAAGTCGGCGTATTAAATCCACATAGAAAATGCAAAGTGACTGGGCCATTATATAGACCGAATAAGGTTGACGTGCAGGTGTCGTCACCATTTGTAAATTCAGCTACATTTCAAATTTATATCACAGATGTGGAACCATCGATTCCGGTTCACTTCGAAGAAATGCCTAAACCGAGGTTTTTCTTGAGCCGGCTGAACTTAATTGATAAAGAAATTAATTTGGTTGGTATCCCAAAGGACGTAAAGGAGCAACAAGATGTCCCAGATCATAAAGTATATTTACAAATGATTTGTCTTAGCACTCAAGTAGGAAACACATGGATTTGGTTTATGAGCGACGTTGGTCAATTTTTCATAAGGATAACGACTCAACCTCGCTGGGACTTACCAATAGACAGCCTGCATGCGAAGGTACAGTCGTGGCCAATGGACCCCTGCAGCTGCGGAGAATCTTGCGAGTGCTACAGAACAACTATCCTCATGATACCGCATCAAAATGATCTTATGATTAAAGCATTGCGATATGCTTTATTTGAACACGCGTCTAGCAGCATGATGCAAATATTTGATCGATTAATCGGTATGGTACAATTCAAATGATTTGTTTTCGAACAGTATAATACCATACTAAATAATCAAATTATTACTAAGTACTCATATATTTTTTGTAAAACTTGCAGAATCGAGGACTGGTAAAATAATTCTAACGATGTTGTTGGAGGAAGGAGGTACCACCATGTCAGAAGTGATGCATATTCTTCGCAACAGTAATACATACAGGATCACGTCGCGGGCGTTACTGCCGCGCATCGATCGTGTGAAGTTGTTCCATCACACCGACGCCATATTGCCATTGCCCGTCACTATACCGTCTAAACAAAAGTTTGAGAAATATTCCGTTACATTAACTTCAGAATGTGGCATGGATATTCGCAATTATAGAATATTTTTCATTCAGTTAAGTGCGACTGCAACTGGCGAGTCATGTAGTAGCGAAATCTCCGATAAATCTTAAACTACGTTGTATGTGATGTGGTTCTAATGCAGGTCCACCCATCTCATTATATTTACTATAGAATAATTATTGAATATTAGTTTCACTAACTGAAGTCGATTATTTTAAAATAAAATCCGTTCAAAAATGTGACATCTGTTGTCTAGTGAGTTAATGCACGTTATCCAATCCCGACAATAAATTTTGTAGTAGGTACGTAATTAAAAGGGAATTCAATAATTACGATACTCGTTCAAAGACTTTTTTCAGTGAGCTATAAAAATATGTTGCCGTGTATTTTTATTACTTGCATGAAACCCAGTACAACGGGACAGCAACAGGATGTATGTCGAATATCTGTAGTTAAATTTGTAGTTACAAACAAAGTATAATTTTGGTCAAGATACTTATTCACACTGACAAGAGCGTGTCCGCCAAAATGTATTAAAAAACTTGAATTTTATATAAAGAAAGTAAATTATATAAGAGTGGTTCAGGGTTTATACTTGAATGCTTTATCATCAAAACGGTTTGTAGACTCATCCATTTAATTTTTAATAATGCTGCAGGTTGGTATTATGACGGCTTCATACCCTTTCCTCTCCTTCTACTTCCGAATCACGGCGAGTGAAAATAGCAGCAAAAAAAAAAAATATACCTATAATACATAGTGTGCCTAGGTACAACTTAAACCTTATGAATTAAAAATAATAGAGTTTGTTATAATTAATGAAGCAAATTCAAAACGACCGACAGTAAAATTTTCCCAGGATTACCTAGGTACATGATTGGATCAACAACAATCCCTAACTTTATCCCAAACAAAGTAACATTCTATCATATTCATTATCATCATCCACATACAACTGTTTACCACTAAGTGGTAGATTACAGCCCATTCTCGAAGAGAGGAGGCCCGTGTCCCAGCAGTGGGAACATTATACCTAGTATAGGCTGATTATGTAACCACCTCTACGTAGGTATTAATTTAGCCTTAAAACTAAACTATGTCTATACTTACTTATTGTATTTACCAATTACATATCTACAAGTTAGGTTGCCTTCACTTTTTATCCAGATTTGTTAACTTTTATTATAATTGTTTCCCATGTGGTATATAAATATATTTAAACGGATTTTTTAATTTTTTTCACTTTATGAATTCATTATGACTTATTTAATACTATTTTATTTAATACTTAATACATAATTTATAGCATATTTTATCTTAAAACAGCGGAAGTTTCGCTATCAATAAATAATAATCTATTACGTAGATATACCGGAAGTCGTACCCTTGGAAGGCCTCCCACAAGGTGGACCGACGACCTTGTGAAGGCCGTAGGAACCCGTTGGATGCGAGAAGCACAGAACCGGTCGAAGTGGAGGTGCTTGGGGGAGGCCTATGTCCAGCAGTGGGCGTCTTTCGGATGAAATGATGATGTTATTGATGAAGTAGGACATAATTATAATGTGTGGTAGGTAGTGTTTTATAGTGGACTTTCGATATTTCATGAAAAATGTATAATTTCCTGAATATTTTACGTACTTATGCGGGTGATCTTGATCAAGATAGACATATTTATTTTCTAATATTATCTTTTGAAATAAATTTGATTCTTCGTAACCAAGTATTTTAATTTTAATCTATAAATGTGTCCTAGAAAAATAGGAATGTAACTTACCTACTTAGACACTGAAATGTGTTAAGTAGGTATACTTGTACTCTTATAACTTTATATTGGTTTTCTTGAAAATCAGTTGGAAAAAATATTTGTCTTATTTCAAACAGTGATGCAACAGATTCGAACAGATTTCGAACATTGATTTTTATTCGGTTAGGTAGTGATTTTTATTCGGTTAGGTATTGTACATTGAGTAACCGAATAAAAATTAATATGTAGGTCACGCAAGATCCTCACAGTTGTTTACCCACCAGCAGAGTACCAGGGGACAGGGCCCAAACGAGGTTACGTTACGCAAAAAAAAAAATCAAAAGTCATCTATTCAAATAAGGGGCCGTCTCCATGAGCGAGGGAATCGCGGCGATAGTCTTACGCTGCCATCAAATATTTGTGCCGCGATGATATCGCCGTGTGGAGACACGTTCTAAGAGAGTGTATAGAAATACGTGGCACGAAGATAATATCGCCGCGATTCTCTCGCTCGTGGTGACGGCCCCTTAGGCTGAGAATCAGCACTTTGCGAACGTCAAAATTACACAGGACGGTCTCCCAAAACGCCACCCTTCACGTTCTTTCGCTGGGAAGAAGAAGTGGTGCACCAAACTCCCCAGCAGCACAGCTGTCTGTTCAGTTAGAAAAAATTGATTACATGCAATAGTAGTAAGTATGCAAAGACGAGACACAGAACATTAAATAAAATTATTTGCCATAAATGTCAGCTAGCCACGCCAATATACCGACAAATACCAATGAAAACTATGAAAACTATATTCAAGCTAAAAATAATAACTAAAATTTTAATAAAACTTATTAATGTGACTCCTAGGCATAATTATCTCAAGTCAACTCTCAACACTCTCTTTCCTGCAATTTATTCGCTGTCTGAATTGCTTAAATAAAAAATGCGGTCGAAAGTACCTATGCTTCCCCATTCATCTTACAATTTATTTCACCGAAGCATCCGCATATGTCGGGAACGTCAGCAGTAGGCGATGCAATAGCGCGGGCGCTGGCTCGGTCAATGATGCGCAAACGCATCGGAAGCGTGCAGCAGCGATGCGCCCGCGCCGCCTCGCCTGCCGCCTTGACCGCGCCACGGCGCCACTCATCCGGCACGCTGACTGTTGACCGGTCATGGCAGACGCCACATAACACACGGAAACCTTTACCTTACGGAAAATTAGGTCACATCAAACGTGTTACACTGACACAGAGTAACATGGGACAAGGTCAGAAAGATGTTGATTTGTTTGTAGGAAACATTGCTTTACGTTGAAGTATAACGTAGCTAAGTTAAAGAAGATTATGAAGTCTGTTATTTAAAAAGTGCAGTTAAGTTTAGGTACCTACATACCTAATGTATTTTTTTTTGCGAGTAGTTACTGTCCATTTCCAAAAAATAGGTCCTTCATCACTTACTGGGCCAAGGAATAGGGCATCAAACATCCTGGTTATACATATAAGTACTTCTTACAAGGACATTGAAACCTTACTATTCATCATAACGATTAGACTTCCCATGGCAACCACGCCACTAAGCGTACAAGAGACCTAACTAGTCCCAAATAAGAAACCGGCCAAGTGCGTGTCGGGCCACGCACAGTGTAGGGTTCCGTAGTAGCCCGTTATCACAATGTATTACGATTCTGTTGTTCTTTATTCTGAATATAAAAAAATAGATTTTTTCATATTTTGTTTTTCAATGAAAGTCTTTACCCGTTATAAACAGGCAACTACTTAATCTTAGTCTCTTTAAAGGATTAATGCTAAGGATTTTGCATTTGGTACAAAATTATCCAACACCCAAGTTCAACGACTGTTACTGCTAAACTAATAAAGTTATCTTAACCGCTATAATTTTCCTTTAGTTCATGAAATGCACTATCATTGTGAATTTTTCCAGATTTTTCAAGCCAGCAACTTAGGTTTTAGAGGGGGGGGGGGGGGGCTACTGGAACAAAAACTTTCACTTTAAAGTTCAATATTTCGTAAATGGAGCATTAAATCGAAAAATAATTTTAGCAACCCCCCCAAGTCATTTTAGAAGACCTATTCAACCCCACATCAAAGATCACTAAATTACACCACACACACACACACGATGGGGTAGACGACGAAAAAAATATTCATCCCCACTTCAGATGTACTACTAGGGGAGCTACCATAAAAACAAATATTATTTAAAAATTTATTTTACCACTTGGTCGGCGTAATTGTTAGACAAACTCCTACAAAATTACAGCTCTCTAGTACTAACGGTATCTTAGCAAAACCTCTGACAGACAGACAAACAGACGGACGGACATGACGAAACTATAAGGGTTCCTTGTAGGAACTACGGAACCCTAAAAAATCGATAATTTCCTACAATTTTGATTTTGCTGCCGTTACTTAAACCCAATTTATAAAATTGTTTCTCCTGTTGACTAAATTGGAGATTTTCGTATTGTAAACCAATTTAGGTTGTCATCATCATGGATCTTTCATAATTAAATAATCATCATGGATCCAGAACTTGGGCCCAATTGCGTAACACATCAATCGGAATCGGTTTCATTTTGACAGTTCAACAACATTCATTGCGTTATTCACGTGTTGAGCAGACAAATTTTTCGAACTTATGAAGCAATGGATTAGCAATTTGCTTCAAAATGATTCAGATTCCGATTGATAGTGTTTTACGCAATTAGGGTGCTGGTACCTATGTCTGTATTTATTTCTGATCTATTTCAGGAAGTCTTAAAGAATAATGTTTTTTTTTTTTTAAGTTACTATACCTTTAGAAATAGTTGAATTTGACAGAAAGGAGTAGGTAGGTAGGTACTGAATCACAGTTAGCCTCAACTTTTGTCAAATTTAACTTACGATCTTAGTTCGAGTAATCTTAAACTCGGCTATAACGCTGAATTTTAAAGAATTCTCAGATCGTATCAATAAAGTCAATCTGCATAAAAATAAAGTTTATCTTTGAACTTGAACGAATAGGTATATCTAACTACTTAGTCTGTTGAAATATCCAAGTGCAGTAAAACGCGTGCATAGTGTCCTTCACCTTTTACAATAATGCGCGCATAGCTCTATAAGGAAGAAAAAATACGACAAATACATTCACTGTTTTGCTTTATAAATCAAGTTGTGGTAGCTAAGTGGTTAATACCTATTTATTTTTAAATATAAAACCGGCCGGCGGCTGAGACGTTACTGGACACTGCGTAAGTCAGTGGTACCTACGTGAAATATTTTTAAAATACAAAACAAATAGATATAGATCAGATATCTACGCAGGTATTCACTTAAACCTGAACTCCCGGAAGTTATTAATTAAGATAATGTGAAGCTAAACTGGAAGATCCTTTTAATTAACAACAACAAACAGGTTTTGATATAAATCTATAAGTAGACTAGGTACGCCCCACGGTTTCACCCGCGTAAGTTTCGATTCCAAAAAAAATCTGGAGAAGGCCACCCTTATGACCTAAAAAAAGACAAAAAATGTCATAAAAATCGGTCAAACCGTTTCGGAGGAGTTCGATAACAAACACTGTGCCACGAGATTTTTATTTAAAACTTTTTACAAAAAAAAAACAACCGACTTCCAAAAAATACACTACAAATTGAAAAATAACTTTAATTTCGGAAGTCGGTGTCTTTGGTTCCTCATTTTCGTTTAATGACACCGACTTCCGAAATTAAAGTTATTTTTCAATTTGTAGTGTATTTTTTGGAAGTCGGTTGTTTTTTTTTTGTAAAAAGTTTTTATTTTTCACTTTTTAGTTGGTCAGTTTGTAATTACAAGCTTTTTTATCTAAGTTACAATAGCCTAATGTCAACTGCTCATCACATGTTACAAAATATTGCTTTTCCCGATGCTGGGACGTTTATTGTTGAGGAGTTCTCCTGGTAAGAGCCAGGAGAACTCCTCAACAACCACTCACCATACGCATTGTAACGAGCATAAATTGCTTAGCAACCATATTAAAGTAACCGAATCGCAACCCGTGAAATATTTGTCATTGAGTAGTTCCGATGGCTATCTGTGGTCTTCATCATCAGCTCCACTTTACCAAATGATGATTTCCGAGAGCAAATGCTCAAGTTACTTTAATTATTGAGTAGGCCACACGACGAAAGAGCATTGCTAGAAATGACGCGATTACTCAACTTAAATTCGGTTTCAAATTGACGCAAAAAAAATGTAAAACTACAATCTTAATTAGGTATTATTATTGTACGAACTGAACATTTTGGCATATTGAACCGTATGAAGTAAGTCCAACAAAAACTGCTGTAAATCGTCCAAACACAAGGTAGCTACTGTAAACTGTTGAGGAGTTCCCTTAACTGTCCTTCGTCTTCATCATCAGACCCCGAATGACAGTCACAACCATGTAGGTGTAAAGTTCTCATCAATACAAATTAATCAAGCCCAAACACAAGGTAACTGCTGTAAATCGTTGAGGAGTCCCCTCGACTGTCTTTCGGCTCCATCATCAGATCGACTCCAGGCCTTCATTAAATTGTAGTGCTTTAAAATACCTAATGAAAAAATTAACAAACGCACTAGTCGCTCCTACGATTTTCGAATGTTCCCCTCGATTTCACTGGGATGCCATCATCAGATCCTGGTTTCCTTATCATGGTACCACCCTTGGCATATCTCCTTTCCAACAAAAAAAGAATAATCAAAATCGGTTCATAAACGACGAAGTTATCCGCGAACACACATAAAAAAAAAAAAAAAAAAAAAAAAATATACGGTCGAATTGAGAAACCTCCTTCTTTTTTGAAGTCGGTTAAAAAGATAGAATCGTAAAGGAGAAATGCGAGTTGATTTTGCGATCGCAAAATTTTTAATTACCGTACTACTTTCAATTAATAAACATCGAAAACACAAAACACGTACCTATTTGATTAGCTGAAATCTACTAGAGGCTCTATTCCTCTTTGATGGTTAATTACAGCGAGCATTGTCAGACCCATTTTCAGCAGTAGTGTCCTACTAATATTATAAACGCGAAAATTTGTGAGGATGGATGTTTGTTACTCTTTCACGCAAAAACTACTCAACGGATTTGAATTAACACATAGGACACTTTTTATCCCGGTAGTAGGTACCTACGTGGGATAATTTCCGACCTCCACGCGGGCGAAGCCGCTGGCAAAAGCTAGTTTGTCTAAGTATATTTACAGGCTGATATGATAAAATCTATTGCGTAGCATCACGAATGTTTATATAATGTGCAAAAGGCCGTTCTACACTGAAAAAAATAATTTCTTACTACAGCGATTTCATGAAAACTTACTGACTTTATACAGAATGAAGAAATGTTTGTAAAACAGTGAAAGACAAAACAGTAACTTTTAATGATTATACATATTTACATTACGTACCTATACTATTTACTGAAAAAAACAACAAAAAAAAGGAAAACCACCATTATTGTAATGTGTGTAAAATTCAATGGTTCGAACAATATCACCAAATTAATAAAACAGTTAATTATGTGACCTTTTAGAGAGGTACTTAAAACGTTAAAGTTTACTGTCATGACGGTACCTAACATTTTGCCTCAAGCTTTAACTGTTTTCGGATCAGTAAAAAATACAGGTTTTGAACGTTAGGCTCTTATGGAAGTGTAGATTAATGTTTTTTCATTTTTATTTAGGTATACTGCTTATTTCTCGTTCGCACACTCTACATACAAAGGCCCTTATTAATTTATTAATTCTCTTATTCATTCACACTTTCCGTCTTAATGCATAATTTAAGTAAAACAAACATCATTAACTCACTGCTTCCCATCTTGCAAGTTGTAAGAGACGCTGAGAAAACAAGTTATTGTCGTCTTCATAATACCTATGCAAAATTGTCGTGAAACTGTCGCTCTCTTCTCTACTATGATATTTACAAAAAAAAACCGGGCAAGAACGAGTCGGACTCGCGCACCAAGGGTTCCGTACATCATATGTTTTTACATTTTCACCGGCGAGCTACTTACTAGATCTCGTTCAAACCAATTTTCGGTGGAAGTTTACATGGTAGTGTACATCATATTTTTTTTTTTTGTTTTATCATTCTCTTATTTTAGAAGTTACAGGGGACACACATTTTACCACTTTGGAAGTGTCTCTCGCGCAAACTATTCAGTTTAGAAAAAAATTATCTTAGGAACCTCAATATCATTTTTGAAGACCTATCCATAGATACCCCACACGTATGGGTTTGATGTAAAAACAATTTTTGAGTTTCAGTTCTAAGTACCCCCATAATTTATTGTTTTTTTCTATTTTTTTGTGAAAATCTTAATGCGGTTCACAGAATACATCTACTTAGTTTACCAAGTTTCAACAGTGTAGTTCTTATAGTTTCGGAAAAAAGTGGCTGTGACATACGGACGGACAGACAGACAGACATGATGAATCCATAAGGGTTCCGTTTTTGCCATTTGGCTACGGAACCCTAAAAAAGGAAATTAATGCTGTGTGGAATGTGTGCATCCTAGAAAAACCGGCCAACTGTGTGTCGGACCACGCACAATGAAGGGTTCCGTAGTTGGAATAAATTTATCCCAAGAACAAACTTCACATTGTAGTTGAAAATCATGTTCTCCCATACATTGCAACTGCAAATGTAAGTTGGTCGACTATTAGGTACTCGTAAAGTTGTAAAGCCTACTTAGCTGTGATATTTTTCCTTTTAACTTCGTTATATATACTACTACCGTGTATGTTTTCACATAATATAATCATATCCAAAAACAAGCATTTAGCTGGCAGGTGGGGGACACGCGTGATTAACACACAGTATATCCATGCCAAATTATAGCTTTCTAGTACTAAGAGTCTCTGAGCTAAGCTGCGGAAGGACGGACAGACGGACATAATTATTATGGCGAAACTATAAGGGTTCCTTGTTGACTACGGAACCCTAAAAATCAGAGAAGATGCACACTTATCCAAGTTTTCTTGAAATTTGACTTATTCGTTTTCATGACGTATTTGTTTTCATGTCACTTTTATTCACTCTTCGAGATGCACGTAGCAACAAACCATGTAAATATTGGCTTCGATCAAAAGAATAAACAGTACCTACTTACTCTTAAAATTTTCGCACATCTCAGTCTCAGCAGCAACGCTTCACCCCGTCTTGTGATACCTATGTACAGTCACGAGCACCAATATGTCAACACTTGGCAACTTTAAATTGCGATTTTTTCAGGAAATAACAAATGCAACGTTGAAATACGACACTTTACATAAACCTATGGGTTCGAAAATACTATGTTCCTACTAATATAAAATTTCATTCAAAATTAAAGGAGAAAATCGACTTTGAATAAAGCCAAGTGTATGCATACTTTTGCTCGTGACTGTACTACAGAGTGCGCGCGCGCCTCGGTACTCGGCAGCTGTAGAAAGCTGATCTGCGCCTATAAATCCACCTGACGCCAGCCGCTACCACCATTGTCTCGCTGATCGTCCTCTTAACTTCAAGTGTCATTTTAACTTTCAACCTGACCATTGTTATTACTAATTGTTTTAGAATCAAGTTCAAAAATACCCTTCTTGTATCTTTTAAACTTTTAGTTCGTAAATTTTATGAATTAGAACAAAGTGCTTGTGGTGTAAAATGGACGCGCAGCAGTTTCGGGAATTTGGCAAGGCAGCCGTCGATCTGTTAGCCGATTATGTTGAAAACATCAGAGATAAGTAAGTACCGTTTTTATTTCCTAATTTGCAAATAAGAAACTCCTACGTTAGATAAATAAACACTTAGTAGATTTTATGATGGGTCCGATAAGCAGTTTCTATAAACAGCTAAATTATTTCAACTCTTTCTCTATGAAACAACAAATATAACTTCTCTATAAATTGCATAGAATAAACAACATATAACCTACAGTTTATTATTAGAAGATATTGTACGAATATTAAATGCAACGACTTAATTTGTCTTATTTAGATAAGTACCTATTATGTCCTACCTACATTTGTATCTTTTTCATTGCATTTGATGCAAAAACAAACAGCTAATTAAAAATAAAATTGTTGTCCATTTGCTGTACATATTTACGTCATTTTACGTTTAGATTAGTTACTTCTCGGAAATAATGAAACCATTACAATAATGCGCTACGTAGTAAGCGTCTTTGTTGCATAAAGCGATGAAACGGCTTACCTACGTCTTTGTAGAGCTGATGCGGGTTCGATTCCCGGTGTCGTGGAAAGCAACTGCCAGTCTACTATTCTGTAAAATATCTCACGGTTGAATTAGGTATATTTAAAGTTTTCTTTTGTTTAGGTAGTGCACTAATTAATGTGCTGTGTGTTTGGTTCGTAAGCCTTTATATTATTATTAAATCAAACTTAGGTCAAGTGAGCTGTTGTTCCACGTAATAACTACTAGTAGTCCAGTCATTTAAAACATCGTAGGTTGCGAAAAATTGCACTTTACTGATTTTTTTAGATGTTTTTAGGATAGATAAGTACCAATAGTGTAAAACCACGTTGCAGCTTCGAAAGACCTGTGCTAACTGCGTGGTACTCGAAAAACCACGAAATTTTCGGACTTCTTTCAGTTTATGAATCCTAACTTCCTACGTTAAAATCAGCATTACACTTTTAAAATAGGTAAGTACCTATAGTACCTCTGACCTACAGGCAAGAGCAAACCCATTAAAAAAAAAAAAAAGTTTGATACAATTTGAGCGCGGCCGAAGCTCTGTAGGGCCAATATAACCCAAGTCTTCAAACATTGGCCATTTTTCACAAACAGTTAAAAATTGTAGTTTTAGCTGTCTTCCGAGCCGTACCAATACCATTCTACTTATAGGAATATTGGGCTGCGGCCTCTTCGGTTGGGGCAGACGAGCGAGGTGGACTGCGTTCGCAGCACATCGGACATAACAGATTATGACGTGCTCGTACTCCTTGCTCTTCTCCAATGGTGTCCTCACAATAAGGCAGTATTGGTAGGTAGGTCCTATTGGTACTACAGGGTTCCGTGGAAAGATGGTTAATATGCTGTAGGTACGTCTATCTCGGGTTCTTCTGGACCTAAAGTGCTACCTACGTCTGCGCTTAGGTAAATTGTACAAAATTTTGTATAAGTGTTGTTAAAAATGTAACGATGACTTTCCGTAGCATGCACCTTTTTAACCGACTTCAAAACGGAGGAGGTTCTCAATTCGACTGTATGTTTTTTTTTGTATGTTTGGTACGCGATATCCCCGGCAATATAATATGCACTTGCACGTATGTATTTTTTTATTGTTTTAAACGTTTCTACTAGTTATTATATTACCAAAAATATATATACCTAACACATCCAAAATATAAACTACTAGACTAACAAAAATTTTAAAATTACTATCATTTTCGGGCGACTTATACGCCGGCTATTTTGGCGCGCTTATTCTGTGACGTCAGATTACCTACACGAGATCGATGTCAACAACGAAGTGTTTGGTTCACAAAGTTAGTGAAAGTTTAAAAAAATGTGAGTGATAAAATCAGTTTATTACCATGGAAAAGCACAGAAAAGCTTATTATAAGGGTCATATTCAAAATAATTGTATATTTACTACTGTCTTAATGTCCAACCCAATTATTTTCATAACGAGATGCAACTGACTAGAATTTCATAAACAAACAGATAAAATATTTATTTGAGCTTAATAAAAAACAACGAAACATTTGGTAAACCTAAACAATTAATTTAAAAAAATTAAACCAGACATTGCGTAGGATCCGTTTCATACAAGTATTCTATGTCCACGTCTTTAACGGTAAACTAAAAAAAATAATTTAATTATTAACCATTCCACAAAAGTTAAAAAAATATATATATTCAGAGAATATTGTTTAAACTTTCAACACTTTACTAAACAAAATATAAAATACTATTTAGTGTACTCCAAATTTAATTTATTAATGAGTGTCCTGATTTTGCACATATCTGTTATTCTTCTCTGTTATGCTATTTTAACATTATTTCCATGGCAATAAAGAAATTTGAAATACTGGCAAAATTAGTTCACTAGCTGTTACTACACGACGCGTAAGAATAAACGCTTTGCCATTTTGTTCAATATAGTTTTTTAGCTCGTTTCGTTGTCGAAGAAAATTAGACTTTTAAAAGTAAATATTCAATGTGAGTCGTTTACAGTCGCGGTAAGTACTTACTGTTTTATTACTCATACTAGGAAAGGGCTGTATTGTGATATTTGTTATAACTATAAAATATTCGTATAATCATGTGAATTGGTGTGGAAATAAATAGATTTGTAGGATAGACACGTGCAATTAATTCATATACGTTATTTTATCTGTCACTTTTTTCCGTTACGTAACAGATATGAATGATTAGGCGTTATTCACATTGTCTCATGTATGAATTAATGAAAATAAAATATTAATAGGTAGGTACTTAGTGCACCGCAGGTTAGCCAAAACATTTTTTTTTACTTTCTTAAATTTATTTGAAGTATGTAAAGTTTGCGTATATTGTGCCATGTATTGCATTGCTGTGCCATGTATTGTCTGTGTGTGCATGTTTTACTGCGTATCCTCAGTCCTCACTGCTTGAGCCTTTTATACTAACCGCGCAGCCTCGCCGAGGCGTACCCAGCCTCTCGTCGGCCGTCTCAGTATCAGTTAAGGGGGATGCGCCAAGGTAGCCCGCGAAATTCAAATTGACTCAGGTGTTTTGCAATTTACAGGTCAGTGTAAAGTTGTATGTTGATTAAAATATGATTCACGACCGTAACAAATATGGCTTTACATAATTCTAATCATTAGAATCCTTTTGCCTTAATATTAATATCAAAATTTTAGGCTCGGTAGTTTCAGAGATAAGGCATTATGGCAATGATGATGATGAATTTATGGCAATTATACCAACTAAAATACGATCACCAAAATGTTATTTCATTATGTACCCACCTAGCGACCCACACCGACTTCGCACTCGTAGCCTGTTATAAACGTGTGCTATTTAAACTTGCCCTAATAATTCCTTTCTGTTATTTTTCTGTTACAATCAAATAATATTCATATCTGTTTCCTATCCGTAACTTACAATTATTTTGAATATGACCCATAAATATTGTGTCGTTCTGTGCCAAAATAACATCAAAACTGCACCTGACAATGTACCTAGGTATATTTCCTTATGCCGCATGCCGGAAGATGCAGGTAGGTAATTATGAGGAAAAAGTGGTGCAAGGCGATCAGAAAAGACAATCCATTTGATCTCCATAAATGATTGTCGTTCAGATCTTTCGCAAAAATAATAAAATTAGCTGCATATATTAGGTTACATTTACAAAACCATTAAAACGATCATTTATTAATATACCTATACAATTTACCTCGCAGCTTTTACTCCTCTCGAGTTCAGCAGACGTAAAATTTGAGTTAGATACACGTATATTTTCAATGATATTATAAGTGTAAAAACATAAAATAGGTATCATTATCTATTTTATGAAGATTATCCGTGTGCAAGACTTTTCTTCTTTTTGATATTTTACCTTTTTATTCCTTTTGTTTATGATTTCGCTACCTTTTGGTGTTTACTTTTGATTGACATTTATATAGGTACTACTTTGTTTTACTACCTGCCGGTCGATTCTGTAAAAATCTCACCGTGAAAACTTAGGTGAAGTGAGATTGTTTTTGCTAGGAATTGACACTATTGACAGCTCACTTCACCTAAGTTTTCACGGTGAGATTTTTACGGAATAGCACCGCAGAACCAGCCGGTCGATTCTGTAAAAATCTTACCTTGAAAACTTAGGTGAAGTGAGTTTGTTTTTGCTAGGAATTGACACTATTGACAGCTCACTCCACGCTTACTTCACCTAAGTTTTCACGGTGAGATTTTTACAGAATAGCACCGCTGCGCATTTTAATTTCGTTATTTAATAATCCGATTGTGCAAAACCGGTTTCAGTCATTGTGTTTAAGTCTTTCTTCACAAGGATATAATACTTTGACACAGAAAACTAATAACTTAATATGAAACAACCGCGAAACAATACAAATACCTAACCACTTGAAACCATACAAACAACTTGTTGACAGAAGACGTCGAGTGTAAATTGACGTCAGGTTTTGTTCCAACAATAGCGTTGCGTTTTGGAAATTTGCGTGGGGATTTAAAAACAGCCACTTTTTGATGATTAAATTTCACTATTATGTTATAAGTAGATATGTTTTTGTAACAATAAAGATTACAAAAAAAATATTTTGTCCACTTTGGAATCACGTGCATACCTATTCATTTATATATTATTATTATTATGAGCCTATGTTTTCCCACTGCAGGGCAAAGGCCTCCCCTCCTATCATTTATATAGGATTCTATTAAATTTATATAGGATCACCTATATAAATTTTATTAACTTTTCTTGGGTAGTTTTTGAGTTAGCTTCAATAATAAACTTATTTTTGCCACTTAGTTTATATATTGATGTTATTATAGGTAATTAATGACTTCCTGTCACTGATATTTACATAGCAAGTAGTGTTATACAAATTTGTGTGAGGTAAGTACAACTTAAAAGTGAAAAATAAAAACTTGAAAAAAAAAAAAAACAACCGACTTCCAAAAAAGACTACAAAGTGAAAAATAACTTTAATTTCGGAAGTCGGTGGCAAACGACGAAAATGTGAACCCAACGCCACAGACTTCCGAAACTAAAGTTATTTTTCACTTTGTAGGTAGGTAGTGTCTTTTTTGGTAGGTAGTCGATTGTTTTTTTTTTTAAGTTTTTTAGAAGTTAAAAGTCAAAAACTAAAAGAAGTCCAAAACGAGGCTTTTCGAGTATTACGCAGTTAGGACAGGTCTTTCAAAGCTGCAAACTTAATTTTACACTATTGGTATACATATCAATATCCTAAAAAATCAGTACCTAAGTAGGTACCTACTTTGCAATTTATTGTCATTAACTTTAACTTTTTATGTCATAATATTATTTTGCATAACAACGGATAGCATAAACTTATTTTGCAGAAAATCCATTGAGAAGCACTCATATACTTAGGTAACATACATTCAAAACTCATAATGTTGTAAGTCAGAATCATGTCCATAACAATTGACAGACTCGTCTATCATAATTATCACTCAATAAAACAGTTGATTGTGAACGTAGTTATGTGGTTTTTATTTCCCTGTAAGAAGCATGCAAACAAGCACACACCAAACATGCAAATAAGCATACCTACTTACACCATGCATGCAGCAAGCATGCAGCATGCATGCAGCATGCAAACATGCATACATCATGCATGCAGCATGCGAACAAGCATACCTACTTACACCATGCATGCAGCAAGCATGCAGCATGCAAACATGCATACATCATGCATGCAACATGCGAACATGCAAAGAAGCATACGCCATGCATGCAAGCAAGCATGCAAAATGCAGCATGCAAGCGAGCATGCAACATGCAGCAAGCATGATTTCTGTCACGGCTCCGGCGCTGTGGTCTTAAATAACACTCTAACTCTAGGGGTGGGGCAGACAAAGAGACAAGACTACTCACGCGGAGTCGGTTTTGCAGCGATTTGTTTCACTAACTTTTGTAGCACAACCTATTAATTTTTTAAGACAATATTTTAATTTTAATTAAGGGTCAAAATGCTATTTCAAACAAATGGCAATACCTATGCCTAATAAAATTATTCCAATTGAAATTCTGCCATCTTCATATTATGCTAAGTGAAGTTAAACGTTATGATAAACGAAATTATGGGGAACTTCAACTTTGCCAAAGGTATAAATGTCAATTAAAATTCTGCCATCTTAAAAGTATGCCATTTTAAATTCGGACGTTTATGTATTCGGCTAAACATTTTTGCCTTAAAAATATTCGTTTAAAGAAGATTATGCCAAGTGTGTTATGCCAAATAAATTTTGGAGTATCAAGATTCTGCCAGATAAACCCTTACAGAATGGGCCGACAGAACCTCTGTGGCAGTATTTTCTACCCAATCTAGATGTCTTTCAATTACAATAATATACTTAACGAAGGTGTACGTTTGTAAAAACAGTTTAAACCATCAGTTATTGTAGAATAACCGATGGATAAACTGCTTTTGTGACATTCAAGTAAACACTAGTGCCACAATAACTAACTTGGTAGATGTCCTATTGTGTATATGTTAACGGAAATGTGTGCAATCCGTCATTCTATACAATGCCTAGGAAATGTGTACAATTCCTAAAATAGATAGGAAATCTATGACATATTTTTTAATATGCCCTTTTCCTAGGAAATCCATACATTTCCTAAATAGCAATCGGAAATCTTAAAAATTCAATAAGTTGTGCTACTAGACGACGTACAAGAGCGAGCGAAGGGCACCGTGCCCCGAGGTTCGGTTTGGGTAGGTTCCTGCAGACAGAAATAGGAGCCCCGGCTCCGTCAACCTGACGTCGACGTCGACGACGACGTCGTTAGAAATAAAACATGCAGCATGCTAAATTTATGCTTTAGAATGTTATGCTTAATCTGATTTCAGTTTACAAACGTGTTTTATTTCTTTTAGTCACAGAAAGCATTACTTTTTATATATTTCCTAGTATCATCTTGGAATTGCATACAATTCCTAGGAAATAAGTACATACATTTCACAGGAAACGTGTGTATTAAAGAATCTTTGAAAGATTATTTTACACGTTTTCTAAGTAGGCTCGGAATTGCATATATTTCCTAGGAATTGTGTAAAATTCCTAGGTTTCATACATTTCCGGTAACATATATATGTATACCTACTTAAATATAGTTTGCTGCATAAGTGGACTGTTTATAGCCGATTTTAAAACAGACCCTTACTTGAAATCTGCTGGTAGGATTCTTAATATCTTACCAAACCTTACTAAACTAACTTACCTCTATGTTGTTATCCTAAAAACATTAAAGCTCAATCACATCTTTAATCTTTGTATTCATTCGAAAACCAGTAGGTAATAAGATTTTAAGTATCTTGCTACAGTAAGGTGTACATCTAAATATATAAAATTAAAAGTCCTGACTGACTGATATATCAACGCACAGCCTAAACCGCTGGTCCTAGAGACATGAAATTTGGAGGGTGTGTTCTTTGTGAAGAGTAGGTATCCACTAAGAAAGGGTTTTTCGAAATTCCACCCCTAAGAGGGTGAAATTTCACGCGAACGAAGTCGCGGGCATAAGCTAGTTCGTCATAAATAGGTAGGTAGTATTAATAACCTGCCGGTCGATTCTCTAAAAACGTCACCGTGATAACTTAGGTGAAGTGAGCTTAAAGTGAGCTGTCATTCCACATGATGCTAGGGATTGACACTATTGACAGCTCACTCCACGCTCACTTCACCTAAGTTTTCACGGTGAGATTTTTACAGAATAAGTAGCACTGCCGTGTACCTACATTAAAACAATTCAAAACACGTAAGTAGGTATGTACCGACCTACTAAAGTAGTCTGGTTTAACCATGTAAACATCTTAAAATTGCAGTACTGCAAATCAATTATGCAAATTAATATAATTTTCCTTTCAGTTTCATTGTGTGCTTAGTAATACCAATTAATTTGCTAATTAATACGATGCGCACTGCCGCAATAGCTAGTCATCGGTAGATTCTACAAGATAATCGCGTAAAAAATACTACAGACACGAAACATTCCATCAATTATACAATTAAACCACAGGTTATGACATAAAAACAAACCAATGAGAGTAGGAACGTCTCCACAAAGGCAATTTTCCTTCCATTGTTCGATCAAATATCTACATCTTCTTTGAATATTATAAACAGGTGCACGAAAGAAAAACTAAACGATCTTTTAGCGTGATTGCATACCTAGTCATTGACTGAAAGTATTTAGCATTTTTGACGTGACAACGTCTTAAATTAGGTTGCGGCTGGGAGTCACTTATGAAAAAGTGTAACGCTCGGTAACGTTACGATGAGTCACCGAACGAGAGAGAGGCCCGCCGAATGCCTTGCGTCTCTCTCCCACTCAACTATTCTACCGAGAAAAAGACGTTGTCACGTAAAATCTTCGCCCGTAAAACCGACTTTACAGGCAACCATTTTTTTTTATACCTTTTTATTATGGTCTCTAAATAGTAATAAATCTTAAGAGTAAACTAGTCGCGAGATCGAACTCACTGGTGGTCATGGCCAAAGAGCACGCTGTTTCATTTGGCTTCGTGTCCGGCAGAGATAGTATCAGTGATGAGCAGTTAGGATCTAAACAGACGGACTGCATTTGAACTGCATGCCAACTGCAACTTCGCAGTTTGGATGCAGTTGACATAACCAGGTTTCGAAGCAGTTAAAGTCAACTGCATCTAAACTGCATCCAAATTGCGATGTTGCAGTCCGTCTGTAGGAAGCCTTCGACGCTAGTCTACATGCACAACGTCTAGTTCTCACGCATAGAAACACCGTCCCGAACTGAAAAGCGCGTAAAAAAATTCCAAAAGTGTTTTGGAAAATCGAGTTTTATGAAAAAATCACTGCATATTGCATTTACAAATAAAGTTTATTGAACTCTTCGATAACTGAGCTTTGTCGGTACCGACTTTGTTTTGAAGAATTTACAGGTCTTTTATTACTTATTTACTCCCAAAGTTACGTTAAAAATAGCAAGGAAAACGAATCTTTGTCGGCTCATAACTTTTTAATGGCTTTTTATTTTACTATTCTGTTTCCGTAGAGACAAAATTAATAATAAGTCAAAACGATGTTATGTTTAACTTTGGATGCACAATGTCAAACAGTGGAGTAATAGGTACTCTCCCGAAATTTGTATGTAAGAAATATCGACTAGTGGCACCTTAAGGAAAATATTCTTGATGGAAAGTAGATATTATTTAGATATTATTGTTAGATAAATTCAAGAAGTATTTTATCTGAAACATTGAAAGTGAACTGAAAAGTTCTAAATTGGAATTAAGAAGGTTACACAGATTTGGTTGTGGATCATGTATGAATCATGGTTCTCCTTAGATTTAAAGTGTTACACTTACCTACCTACATGCTCTACTGTGCTTAGATTCTTCTCATGTTTTTTTTTACCGCTTAATTTTTTGTTGGTTTAGGTATGTTTTAGTGATTAAGTCGTTGAAGTTGGTGTATCTACCATATCAATAAATAAATTGTCATAGTCTACGACCACTGGTTTAAGATTCATAGGGATCGCACTTTGACTGTTAACCCCTTGATATTTTAATAACAGCCTTCTTTACTTCCAGAGATGTCCTACCTTCGGTGGAACCTGGCTACTTACTAAATACGCTCCCTGAAGATGCTCCAGAGCAGCCGGAAGATTGGCAAGAGATTCTGAAAGACTTCAACCAATCGATAATGCCAGGGGTGAGTACACGGACCAAGGTTTTGTTTCTTCGTCGCATTTATTTCAACATAATTATGTACTATGTAGGCACTTAGGTGCATCACTAGACTTCTCAGCTTTGTTAAATTGGCTTATAAATGAATCATGTGGGTACAATTAGTAAAAATGCGACCTTGTTCGAACTCGACCATACTTCCTAGTGCAAATACTTTTTCTTACCTACCGAATTCGGTCGACTTTTAGTTTTTTCTCAAACCACTGAAGAAGTGGCAGATTCTTTTATTAATATACCATACCAACATAAGGTAGGTACCTTGTGTATCTACAAGATAGGTACTTATATGTAACTGTGCCCAAATAAATTCCTCTAGGCAATACCATCTTTATGTAACATGCAATAACGTTACATAATACTTTTCTAGATTACGCACTGGCATTCTCCACGTTTCCACGCATTTTACCCGACCGGCACATCTTATGCAAGCATCGTAGGAAACATGCTGAGCGATGGCCTGTCTGTCATCGGATTTAGCTGGGTAAGTTCGATTGACTACATTAGAAATTATTTTTTTAGAATCTCTACAATATCCACTTTAGTCAACCCAACCACCCAACCCAATCACTACCTAAATAACTTATTGTGAATTATTTTCTCTAATAGTTATCGAGTCCTGCATGCACAGAACTGGAGGTTCTAACTATGAATTGGCTGGGCAAGCTGCTTGGAATCCCTGAGGAATTTCTGCATTGTTCCAGTGGACCCGGAGGAGGTGTCATTCAGGTAAATACTTAAGTTGTTGTCAAGACCTTGCCCGTGATAAATAGTAGACTTGTAATCAATAGTAAGAAGATTATTATTTTCTAATGTTTCAGGGTTCGGCAAGTGAAGCGACACTGGTGGGACTCTTAGCAGCCAAAGACAAAACGGTTCGTAAACTTATAAGGAACGACCCAAGCCTGGATGAGGATGAAATAAAACCTAAACTTATCGCTTACACCTCTGATCAATGTAACTCGTCAGTGGAGAAAGCTGGCTTGCTAGGATCTATGAAAATGCGATTACTAAAGGCAGATAGTGACGGCAGGCTTCGTGGAGAGACACTCAAAAACGCCTTCGAAGAAGACAGGGCTCAAGGTCTAATACCGTGCTACGTCATCGCAAATGTAGGCACTACTGGAACCTGTGCGTTTGACCCCTTGTACGAACTAGGACCGGTATGCAATGAAGCTGATGTGTGGCTGCATGTTGACGCCGCGTATGCAGGCGCAGCATTCATGTGTCCCGAGTATAGACACCTGATGAGAGGCATCGAATTATCTGATTCTATCGATGTGAACGCACACAAATGGATGCCTGTCAGTTTCGATTGTTCTGCTATGTGGGTGAAAGATGGATATGACCTTGTTAAGGCATTTGATGTTCAGAGGATTTATTTGGACGATGTCAAAACAGAAAACAAAATCCCTGATTATCGCCACTGGCAGATACCTCTCGGCCGCAGGTTCAGAGCTCTAAAACTGTGGACTGTTATGAGGATTTATGGAGCGGAAGGTCTAAGGAAACACGTGAGGGATCAAATATCCTTAGCTCAGTATTTTGCTAAATTGGTTCATGCTGATGAAAGATTCATAGTTGAGCCCGAGCCGTCTATGGGATTAGTGTGCTTTAGACTAAAGGGAGGAGACATTATAACGAAAAAGTTACTAGAAAAATTAACTGAGAAAAAAAAGGTGTTCATGGTTGCTGGTACTTACAGGGACAGATACATTATTAGGTTTGTTATATGTTCGCGTCTAACGGTGAAGGAAGATGTAGACTACAGCTGGAAACAAATTAAAGACGAAGCCGATTTTCTTTGCCCAGGCAAAATACACACTAAAGCGCAAATACCAGCTATCGATCAAATAGTGGCGAGAGAGATTTGTGAGAAATCCAAATAACACGTTAATAGATTAAGTAGGTAAGTACACTTCAAGATATTGTGGGAGATACTTGTCATACGAATAGGTACCTACTTAGTTGTTTTAAATTCGTTTTATTTGTTTGGTGCATAGAACACAGGCAAACGTAGATGAATAGAGAATTGGGGTTCACAAAAAATCAAGTCGTAATTTAAGGAATTAGTTAAGTTAATAATAAAGTTTAGAATATTGTTAAAGAAGCGCTTGTGATCAGACCGATGATATGGCAATGGCATCCAGGTTCTGTTAGACTTAATAAAATAAAAAACTACTTATGAAATGACTACATGTTTTATTTCGAACTTAAAATGATCATTGGCGTCATGCTTATTTACCTAGGAATATATTGCTACTTACTACCTCTATTTATATACAACTACAGGTATGACTAACGCAGATACCGTAAGTGTAGCCTTTCGGTAGACAATGCTCCTGACAGACCGCGTCCTCGTTGGCTTCTTCGAAATCGCACGACACCCGACCAGGGATCTTTGATTCTGAAATATTAAATGCAAACTATAGCATAAATAATGGAATCTTCTTTAATACCTACTAGGGTAGGGGTAGGTACTAAGTTCCTAGCATTGCATATTACCTAGTGCAAGTCATTGTCTGACCTACCTCCTACGAGTAGGTACCTACCTACTAAAAGTCAAATGTGGAAAGTAAATGTCTTTCGTACCTATTTGAATACAATTAGCTAGGTACCTAGCTAATTGTATTCAAATACCTACATAGGCATTGATGACTATTTCTATTAGGTAGGTAGGTATTATAATAAGAGAAAATATAGGTAGGTACTGAATTGGCACAACCACAGGGTAGGTTTGAACACGGACGAAACCACGGTCACAGTCGCTGTAGTTAGGTAAATAGAAATACATAAATACACACACACACACAGTAAGACACACAGTAAGGTAAATTTAAAATCATTTTCGTAACTATAAAACTTATAACTCGTTGACAATTCAAAAGTGCCGGGTAAATGGTTTAATTGAAATAAATGCGTAAGGTGTGAGTTATCAATCACCCAAAACAATAATTTAGATGCCCAGATCCTAATTTAGAATTGGTATGACATTCACAAGTTAAATGAAACGCATAAAGTAAATGCATACCTGTAGTGGTAGGAGCCTCTGATCTCGGCGTGACATCCTCCTTGTCCTTCGGTGACAAGTCCTCGTTATGAATTGGCACAACACTCTGGTCCTCCACCACGGAACTGTCCCTCGGCTTGCCAAGTGCAGTTTGTATCAAACAAGCCGATAACGCAATTAGCAGAAACACATTTACTGCCTTTAAACCCATTATTTCTTTGTTCGTTTATTATTGCTACAAGGAAATAAACGTCGTTATTGTTGTACGGCTAATTAGCAAATAACCAACGTATTACAGCACAAAAATAGACGAACACAATGCGATGAAAGGTCAACAGAAGCGGCCTTATATATTGTGCATTGAAATTGACAGTAGACAAGTCAATATGTACGTACTCACACAAACGACCCACTCACTCAATGAGTAATGCATTGATTGCTTCTGTCTGCTTCTGTGGTAAGACTGCTTCAAGGAAAGATGAATCACGCGACTTTGTTCCTACCTACTCATCTATGGAACAATATTAATTCGTCGCAACACTCGCAACTAAGAATGAAATGGATTAGGTGTACGTGCTTTGGCACCTTGAACTAGCGTTCTTTACCTACTTTTATTATATTATTAGTTATTACCTACCCACACACTGGTAGGTACCTATTTGTCACACTTCTGAGATTTAGGTAGGTAATTGATCATTTATGTACGCTACTGACGTCATGACCTTTAGGTACCAATAAACTTAAATACATTTTCTAAGTATTATAATCTAAAGGTAGGTACAGACAGACCTACTGCACACAATGCACATACCTACCTCGTTAGCATAATTAATCTTTTTCTTCCGTCCTTGGTAAAGGGCGGGCGTTTTGGGGCCTATGTAATTTTGACGGTCGAAAAGGGCTGATTCTCAGCCAAATTTCAATAAATGAGTTTTGATTTTGTCTCTGGTCTCGTTATTTGGGATCGGATCTCCTCACTTTTCAGCGCCAAGTTATTCAGTCTTGGGTTGTCGGTTCGCAATTGGGCTTTCTTGAGGTATCTTTTTATATTCGACCACCAGCATAATAAATCTAATTTGCTAATTAAATGTAGGGACCTGAATACAAGCGATAGAATCCCGTTTTGTCTATCTGATTCACACTTGGGAGTTAGCTGCCCTTCCTTGGTTTTCCTACTGAGCTGTAGTATGTAATTATTGCGTTTTCAATATTAGCTACTCTGTGGCATCAGTAAGTACCTACACGCTGCTGCAACCATATAATGTCCGTCGCACAATGCCAAAGAATTGCATTCAATTTGATATTTCAATTTCTGCATTATTATTCAATTACCAACTATAGGAGAGGAGAGGAGGCCTGTGTCCCAGCAGTGGGAACATCATAGGCTGATTATGGTTACTATAAGAGAGGTATAGCTAGAAATGCAATCAGAGGCAGTTGTATAAATACATAATTCTTTTTTTGCGTGTGGAGATCTTCCTGGATGTCCTAGGTACCTACTCCCTGGGACAGGCGGAGGTGTCTACAGACTCTTACTGACTGAAACCACACGGTGTTCTTCAAGTCTGCGTAATTCGACAAAGCAACTCCTAATTTTGTAATAGGTAATGTTCAATAGAAAACTAACCGACAATCCGGAGACGGGGTGCTAAAAATTTTTCGAGCTTGCCTGGCTCTATTCGTAAATAGCATATTGAGGAGATGAAATTCACCTACATGAAAAAAAATATCCTGGCAGGTGCGAGGCCCATGGTGTGGGTAGAGTATAATTACGCACTTTATCCTTGTTTTTTTTTTTTGCAAAATGTTCCTAGTAGGTATTACCTACATTAACGTCGGAAGACTGGAAGGGGCATTTTGTTTTGCCACCCCGAGCGCCCGAGATGCATAATCATTGATAGCCTGTCCCGACTGGACCTCGACTATGTGACCCCCCCTTGACTCCAAAGCTGGATCCGCCCTTGTTTGGACTAGCGTTCAAATTTCTACCAAAACGTTATCATTGAGTAAAGTTGCTAATGAAAGATCATGGGGACCATGTGGAGTAGGTACCTTATCCTCGGATAATTTAAATTCTTTCATGATAATGGCGATACAAAAAGATCTCTTGATGAATTTGGATAGCGACATAATTGATAAAGTAGCGGAGAGCAGTGAGCTTTTTTGGAAGTCATTGACTAACTACCTATTTAATTTGACGCACACTACTTTTATTGTAAAATGCATTGATATTATTTACGTGTGTGTATTACGACCTGTGAGCGAAATACAAATAATGTCGTGCGTTTAAGTAGCCTTTATTGCTCTGAGTTAAGGTTTCAATTTCCTTGAATTAAGGATTGTATTAATTTGTCATGATACTGTGTTTCTAATTTAAGTCATTTAGAAGATTTTTCCGTCAAAATTTAACACCTACTTTTGATGACGGAAATCGATTCAGAAGCCGATTCTGAACAAACTACTTTCAGGAATTGCGTTTATTCTGTTACACGTTGTACATATATTGTTAAAATTTTAATATAATTATACATCATCATCTGCCTAGCCTTTTCCCAACTATGTTGGGGTCGGCTTCCAGTCTAACCGGATGCAGCTGAATACCAGTATTTTACATGGAGCGACTGCCTGTCTGACCTCCACAACCCAGTTACTTTGTAATACGATACCCCTTGGTAAGACTGGTTGTCAGACTTTCGGGCTTCTGAGTACCCGTAACGACTGTCAAAGATCCAGGAATGACAGCCGGGACCAACGGCTTAACGTGCTTTCCGAAACACGGAGGGGTCACAGTATGTAAAGATGGTCACCCATCCACAGACCAACCGCGATAAGCGTAGCTTAACCAGATCAATCGACCTGTGCGGCTGTTATTATTAGCCACGGGCCCCTCTTTAGCCATACGAAATCGACCAGTCTCCTTCAATTTGACCCTGTATAGTAGTTAGGTACTGGTAGCGTGATAAAAATATGCACATAACGTCATAAAAGTGGTTCCTCGTGGAATTGTTAATACCTAATAGATAATATTAGTGTGTCATGGTAATATTGACCGCTTTTTAATGACCATGGAAAACCAAATAAGCAATAGAATTTCCAACAACGAAATAGGTTATAATGATGAATGATTCTGACGTAGCATGTAAGTAGGTAACTAAATGATTGGTAAATGAAACACTCGGGTTATCAAGGGTTGCAGACTGACTCTTTAAATATCAACGATTACTCATACTCATTGTGGGAATAGTAGATTGTTATACAAGGGTCGAAAGTCATGAATTCCTTAATAATGTATATCTACAACATTAGTTTTTGTTTAAAACCCGAAAAGGGGTTATTGTACTCATCATTTTGAACAACTTTTTCTATGGGACCAACCGTGAAATCGCAACAAAAATCCGCTGTACCATACATCTGTGTTCACTTAAATCGACAAAATGTATGGAACAGCTGATTTTTTTCGCGATTTCAAGGTTGGTCCCATAGAAAAAGATGATGATACATATTATAGCGAATATAAAATTTTAACCTTATATATATATTTTTTTTTGCCTCTTATATTATGATTCAAAATTTACATTCGTAGTTTTCCTTTCTAAGCGGAGGGCCGGCCGTCTCTAAAATGCCCGGGCCGGTTTCAGGTCCCAGTCCGGACCTGTTCGAGAATACTTTACCTCGGGTAAACTCTGCAGTTTGGTAAGAACAACTTTGAGAAAGAATAATTCAGCTGGGTTGGGCAGTGTTTGGAAACTTCGTCGAGTCTTCACGTCGCGTATTCCGCAGAGCCTAAAGACTACAGTGCGCCCTTTGCCTGATGGACGGAGCCGAAAAGTGGACACCACGGTACGGCTGGTCCATAAATTCAATGTCGTTTAGCGAGCTATGGAATGAGCTTTGCTTGGAGTCTCTCTAAGGGATAGAATCTGGAATGAGGTGATCCGGCAGATAACTAAAGTAGTCGACATAGCTCCACTTCCACTGCCACTTCAGCTTGCTTATTCTGTGATAAGCAAGCTGAAATGGCAATGGGCCGGCCATACTAGCTCTAGAACCAACGACCGTTGGAGAAGACGTGCTCTTGAGTAGAGACCGCGAATCGGCAAACGTAAGGTAGGACACCCTAAGGCTAGATGGAGCGACAAACTTCGCAGGGTGACTGATAGCAGCTAGATGAGAGTTGCTGAGGATCAAGCTAAATGGCGTGCAATTGGAGAGGCTTATGCCAGTTATGTCCAGCAGTAGACTGCTGTAGGCTGATAATGATGAAACTAAATTAGCTAGCGAAACTTCACAATGGGTATCGATATATGAAGATAATACAATTTTATGAGCTAAAAATTTAAGTAGGTACCTAGAACTACAGCTGTTAAGGGTCATCGGCCACTGTTGGCCACTGGCCACGGTCTGTTTTGTTGGCTAAATCAATTTGACCCAGTATAGTTGGTTAAAGTTTAATAGGTATGTCATTAGTACCTAGGTAACTAGCTAACTAGGTAAAATCAACACCTTTAAAGCCTTAATTAATTAACAAACCGCAATTAAAATCATTAGTAATTTTGCAATTTATTTATATTCTAGTCTATTAATTATTATTGTTCATAAAGCCATTGTTGAAAGCATACCTAGGTAGGTACTTATTCTTGCTTGTACCTATTATATAATTATATATATTCTATTCTGTAAATTATTCCATGACCACGCACTACCGTTATGGCTGTAATCAAAGGATTTGGCAATAGGTAACTACATAGTGTATATGTCGCCACCAACTAGCTTAATTATGCTTTCATTTTCAGTTAACTGCCTAGTTTTTTAACTAAACGACGCCGTTCAACTAGCAGCCTGAATGATATTGGTTTTGGCCACCCAGCACTGCCCAGGCTCGGCACAACAGCACTCAAAAGTACAGGACTAGCCTTATTTATTTATTTATAGTATATACTTTGTAGCTAAGTAATTACAGCTGCATGGGTCGATCGATCAGGCCGTTGGTTGGTCCGTGGATGGGTGACCATCTTTACATACCAAGACTCTCCGTGCCCTTACTTAAGCTGTGTCCCGGCTGTCATTCGTGGATATTTGACAGTCGTTACGGGACGTTAGAAGCTCGAAAAACTGGCAACCAGTCTTACCAAGGGGTATCATTTTACCCAGCAAGTGGGTTGTGGAGGTCAGATAGGCAGTCGCTTCATGTAAAATACTGGTACTCAGCTGCATCCGGTTAGACTGGAAACCAATCCCAACATAGTTGGGAAAAGACTAGGCAGATGATATACTTTATTGTCACCACAAAAAGCCTTGGATGGGTTATAACTCTATGTCGAGAAGCTTCGATTTGTGATCCCAAAAATAACTTTTGGTACCAATACATCCGAAGTATAACCAACAGTAGACCGTATCACCCATGTCAATGGTAACAAAACCAGTGTAAGTACCAACAGTAGACCGTATCACCCATGTCAATGGTAACAAAACCAGTGTAAGTACCAACAGTAGACCACATCACCCATGTAACAAAATCAGTTTAAGTACCAACAGTAGACCGCATCACCCATGTAACAAAATCAGTATAAGTACCAACAGTAGACCACATCACCCATGTCAATGGTAACAAAACCAGTATAAGTACCAACAGTAGACCGCATCACCCATGTAACAAAATCAGTTTAAGTACCAACAGTAGACCGCATCACCCATGTAACAAAATCAGTATAAGTACCAACAGTAGACCGCATCACCCATGTAACAAAATCAGTATAAGTACCAACAGTAGACCGCATCACCCATGTCAATGATAACAAAACCAGTATAAGCTAGCCTCGCATTCAATTGAAACTAAGTACGCTAGGCCAGCTCAAGGTCAAAGTTTTCCTACCGACGAGTGGTCTACTGTACCTACCTAGGTACCGACCCAAGAATAGGCATAATACCTACTCGAACTTGTGAGTTGCCAGGATAAGATCTATCTAACGTAGATGATGAGATACCTACCTACTGGTTTATTTCGGATTTGGATTGTCGAATTTGAAAATCCGGCTTATCAATATCCCCAGGTGGACTGACAGACACTTTCAAAACGTTGCTTCAAACCTGATTCTCAGTCTATCAGCTCCCCTGCAAATCAGATGTCAACCAATAGGATAAGAAAAATAGGCAATATTATGTACGGCGTGAGCTAATTAATATATCGTACCGACTGCTTTTTTTTTTCTTTGGATGGGAAATCATCAAATGACCCCTTCCGCTCTGGGTGGAGCGGAAGGGAGTGTCAGACTCTTACTGACTAAAACCCACCCATGTTCCTTCCTTAGCCCTTTATGTTCCGGGCCAGCGGTAACCCTTTCGGACAATCCCGCTGACATATAGCGTACTGCTTTGGCCTCGACCTCCCGTGCGCATACAAGATCGCGTATCTAATTCTTATATTCAAGTATTGTTTTAATACAAATATTTGTAGGTACGTCTAAGCCGTGTGTACCTCAGTGATTAATGATTATCGTTTCGATGTTCAAGTAAGTATTTGTGACACCTCAGACAAACGGAGTGTCGGTAAGATTTTTTTTATCGACCTCAAAAATGGTGGCTCTAAAGTCGACCTGTAGGATATATGTTCACGATTTTATCAAAACTATGGAACCGATTTTGAAGATATTTATACAGTAAGTACCTACAGTAGTTAGTTGATAATTGGTAGGTCGGTGGTTGGGTTGATTAGTATACAAGTTGCTTTTTTCGTAATCGTGTGTATGAAGAAAATTTGTGTTTTAAGATTTAGCAATACCTACATTTTGATAGATACAAGTACAACTGACTCATTATTATGATCGATCACCAATCATCACCATCTGCCTAGCCTTTTCCCAACTATGTTGGGGTCGGCTTTCAGTCTAACCGGATGCAGCCGAATATGAATATTTTACATGGAGCGACTGCCTATCTGACCTCCACATCATACATAGAAAGTGAAATGAGTTTATATTACATGCATCGCGTCGATGACTGGTGACAGAGAGAACTGAAGATTATGCAAAAAAAAACACTTCTACTGTTTTAATGTACCCAATATATTCTTCACTTACATAATTATTGTGTTCATTTAATCCGTGAATTTGATAATTTAGTCAAATATATCGTCATAAGTCAGTAGAGTGCGTTTGGCGTCTTTAGGCGGCGGTGCATTGCGCGGCGAGGGGGAGGGGGTCCAACCCGGCGCCTGCGTCGGAGGCCTGCCGCGAGCGACTGAGATACGCCACCCGTCCTCCAAGCCATCCAATGATGTGAGGGCTTGAGCAGCTATCTCTGGCGTGTCAAAAGACAGAAATGCTCTGGAAAAAATAAAAAGGTGTGTTATGAAATATTTTTATGAGAAACACTCTCTTCCTAAATAGTGTATGATCTAGACCTACCTTTACTGCTTATTTGTAACTTACTTGAATTGTGTTATATTCTTTTGGCAAATTTTTATTTTTTTAATGGCTAATAAATTACAAAGTATTCAAATTAAAATGACTTCACATAACTTGTTGAGGCATTTGTGATTGTGTTAAAAAATATGCAGTCTCAAATAATCTTAAAAAAGGTACTAATGAACCAAATACTTTTTAGTCAGTAGCGCTTACTTTTCATCATCAGGCTCTTGTGTGAATGAGAAAGGTTCATATGTCGCCAACCGTCTCCTGATAGTTTCCTCTGAGATGCGAGCACCAGCTACAAGCAGTACTGAGCTCTTGCTTACACCAGTTGCTGGTGGGACAGGGGTTTCTGCGCCAGCTGGGAGAGGGGTACGTGGGGATTTCTCATCCCTTGGACTGTAACAAAAATGACAGATCAGATCTACATTTATGAATAAATGCTATTATGTTATAAGAAATTGCTGGACCTGGGCCTCTTTCTAACACTCTGTAGTAAATACATGGTTAATGCCATAGATGCTTAGAATGCACATTTGTAATCAGCAAAGCTGGGTACCATTGATCCGATAATCTTTAATTAACAAAGTTAACATTTCGAGTAAAGGATTAACTATAAAAAGTGTTAACAGACTCATTAACTTCCGTTAACTTTCCATAAGTTCGTTTATTGTTAATTAAGTAAGTACCTACCTACCTGCCAAAAGGATACCGCACGGAACTCTTTATGTTACAGCCTTTTTTATAAATTTTTCATGATCTGCATAAACTTCCATAGCCCATACTAACATATTGTTATATGTAAATCACTAACGCAACGACCTTTAAAATAATAAAATGCAATTTCTATGATGAGTTAACAACGAATAGTCAAACGAACTGACTCCGACATATATAATAGGTATATATTTTAACTTCTTTGTATATCTTGAAGATAAAAGGAAGAATATATCAATGGTGTTACCCTTAAATCGTACTGAAATGTATCTATAGAAAGACTTCAAACTAAATTATTATAGTTTGAAGTCTTTCTTAACTTATTCTGTAAACCTGTGCCCACATTTGCTTAACTCTCTCTTGGCAGATAGCCTTAAGATATTTTGAGGGTCAATATGGTTTAAACCAAGACAATGGCCAAGAATTTAATCATGTCTCGAAGACATAATCTACAATACCTTTTTTGCACATGGCAGTGCTACTCGGGGTTTGCCTGCCGTACCTATTCAATAAATCAACTGCCCGTCTGGGGCAAAAAAGGCAAAAAACTATGAAAGTATAGGTGTAGGTATGCTCTTCTCTGTAAACGATGTTAGAGAGGTTGCTTGACCCTCGAAAGAGCTCTTACATAAAGGTTGCCCGTGTAAAAAGCAACCTAAATGGGTTGCTTTTTACACGGGCAACCTTATATTCGGCAAGGTTATATTCGACACCGGCCGCCCTTGAAAACTACGAAGATGACACTCATAAGGAAAACTTTGGACATGATTTTGATTTAGACCTTTTACTGCCGAAAACCAGAAAAAAATCTTAAGCCCGTACGCTTTAGAATTAATACAGTATTTAGGAGTCCATCGTTAAAAAAAATCTGACTTCAAAAAAATATACCTAATCGACTTCCATAAAAAACCCTACAAAGTGCAAAATAACCATAGTTCGGGAAGTTGTTGGCAAGAAATTACAGACTTCTAAAAACAAAGGTCTTTTGCACTTTGAAGTGTTTTGTTTTTGAAGTCAGTTGTATTTTATTTCACACAAATTCGTATACTTAATTACTACTTTATATTGATACTCAGCAACTTTCTTTGATCTCTGTACAACACGTAAACTGTTCGTTACTGAGAAGTTCTATTGTCAGATCTTCACTGTATTAAATGGGACCATCTCGGTCGAAAACTCTTTCAAACAAAAAATAGTGTGACATACGGACGGACAAGACGAATTGATAAAAGTTCCTTTTCATGGGCCAATATATGTGCTAACACCCCAATATATGAACCCTAAAACACACAAAAATTGCCTACAAAGCTAATAAATACATACAAACTTCTAACTCTTATAACTCATTTCGGACTGAGTTTAGAGTTAAGCATGTCAAATAAGTTTCGTTTGTTACACTATTCTGTACTAGAAAAACAAGATTTGGATGACGGCCGCGAGAAAACAAAAAGGCGCCAAACTCAGTCATTGCCTACATGAAAACGGCACCAAAGACGAAAAATTTAAAAAGAATTGCAGCCACCATCTTCGATTTTCATTTTGAGTTTGACCTCACTGGCTTCAGCACGCTCGAAAACCGTGAAAACGACACACATGATGAAAATTTAAAAAAAAATTGCAGCAATTCCATCTTGAATTTTCTTTTTAACTTCACTGTTGGCTTCAGTACCCTCGAAAACCATGTAAACTATCTCTCTCTCTCTTGCTATTACATAAATGAAAAGTCGCATGGATGGAGCTTTTTCGTTACGTGACGATTTCTTCCATTTTACTCCTCCTCCGTAAAAGAACTTCGTTCCAATAACACCACGATTCAGATTACATTTGCTGAACGCCATCTATCGAACAAAGTGGTTAGCTCGAAACTCGCTCTGCATTAAACCACTTTCCTACATCAATAATTATATATATTATTAATTAAATATATAGCGTTGCATTCTTTATCACTCAGAAGACTCGGAACACCACATCGATTATTATTATCTACATTATCCTCACTTTTTATTTGAAATTCTTTTAGCCGCAACTAATCAACCATCAATGGAAAGCGATTTTTATAACATTACTAGCAGCGCCCCGCGGTTTCACCCGCGTAAGTTTCGATTCCGTGGGAATATCGGGATAAAAAGTGTCCTATTGTTAATCCACGAAATGGTCTATCTATGTGCCAATTTTCATCTAAATCTATTCAACGGTTTACGTGTGATTGAGTAACAAACATCTTCATAAACTTTTACATTAAATTTTATAATATTATAAGTTAAAAGATAATCATTATCATTACTTTTTTAAATAACACAGACTCATGTGTCCGTGTTATTTCGAGGTTAACAAAATAATAAAAGATGATTCCGACAACAGCAACAGCGACTCTGTATTTAATTTATTTTGATTTCTTATTGCCTTACTTTCATATTTTTCCCTTTGTAATATAATTTAAACAATTATTTTCGTTCTTCAAATCAAAATAAATAATTAAATCCACCTTAGGTTTTTATTGCTAACGCTACCTAGGTTCAGGCACTCAAATACGCTTATCTTAAGTTTATATTGGGACACGTCATGACATCACTACTACAAACAAGGCTGAAAATGTAACGCTTTAACATTTAACGAAATTGACTTTTTTAGTAACAGATTAGCGATTAATTAAGTTAACTATTTGATTAATGGCGCCCAACTATGGTTATCAGTTTGTAATAATTGACATAAAACCCAGAGTGATCTCTGTCCTCTTTACATAGTCACTTAAGTGTTAATAACAAACTCAGGAAACAAGTATTTTGATGCATTTTTTGCATAATTACTGGTGATTGCTTTACCAGAGAATTCTTCATATCCAACCATAAGTAAACCAGATGGCTAATGAGGAAGTACCACTTGAACATAAATACTAACTTCTCCCTTGCTGTGACAAATGAGTCATAGAGATACTTGACTCGAGGACTCTGCTTTTCATCAGGAGGTGGGGGCTCTTGAGAGGCACTAAATGGTTGATAAGAGGCAACACCACCTGCAGCACTCGCTGACCCACTGAGTTTTCTCTCCCTACCTGAAATATTAAAATACAATGCTGTTTCCAAATCAAATTGTAATAATTATATTTTTCATCTTTTTTTTCAGCAGACAACGAGGATGAAAATGTGATCTGACATATAAGTATAATTTAATACATTGTGTGTATCCATAAGTACTTAACCGTATCAAAATTATACCTGCTCTTGGTCTCTTAAATGTAGCATTTTGAGGCTGAGGCGGGGGACTTTTTATTGCTTGAATAGCACCACTCTTTATCAACTTGCGAGCAATTTCACGAGCATCGCGTGCTTCCGTTGGCCGCTTCGGTAATATCGGCTTTTCAGGCTCTTGTTTGGGAGCCTTCAACGCTTGTAAAGCCTTCTTTTTCTTTTTCAACTTCTGGTATTTTGCTTGTAACATTAACTCTTCTTCAGTTAAATTGGATGGAAAATGTAGGTAAACCATTTTTGTAACGATCCCAAAATACTTTTATTTTTCAATCAATTCATCATTAAAAAAATCAATGATCAACACATTCAACACCCAAACACTGGCTGGAACAACAAACACATTTTTTTTTGTATTAGAAATGTCTAATGTCATTAATGTCAATGACCAATGTCATGTCAATGTCAACGTCAACATTGTCAACTTTGTTTGACAAAATAGTTGTCATAAAATGTTATTTTAGGGTTCCGTACCTCAAAAGAAAAAAACCGAACCCTCATAGTCTCACTTCGTTATCCGTCTGTCTATCAAAACCCCTTTTCTCTGGAACGCATGGAGGTATCAAATTTCAACTTGATACCTCCATGCGTTCTAGAGAAAAGGGGTTTTGACAGACAGACGGATAACGAAGTGAGACTAAAAATACTTATCTATCCGGGTACCGGAAGACGTGGTGTTGGAAGGCTTCCCAAAAGGTGAACCGACGAACTTGTGAAGGCCGCAGGAACTTGTTAGATGCGAGAAGCACGAAACCGGTCGAAGTGGAGGTGCTTGGGCGAGGCCTATGTCCAGTAGTGGACGTCTTTCGACTGAAATGATGATGACTTATCTATCCTTGAAGCTATTAAAAATCAAGATTCTAAGTTAACGCACTAAACAAAATACGGCCATCTAGGCAGACTCAAACGCAAACCATTTACTTCAATTAAACCATTTAAAGGCACTTTTGAATTGTTAAGAAGTCGGTCAGTCTTCTAGTCTTCTTCTTCGTAGTAGGTACCTATGGAGAAGAACGAGCAAGAAACTCCATGGACACTCTTTTTAAATTATATTTTACAAAAATATTTAAAGTTACATCATTACTTTTGAATTTATAATAATAATGTGAGAACGATGTAAAAAAAAAGTCGTACGCCTTATAAGCGTCCTGAGTACAGCAAATAGTAACAAAACAACAATTAAAAAATAAAATAATTAAAAATAAGCCGAGGCAGTTAGGTGATGAGTATGGTTGGCAACCCTAGTTACAACGGACTTTCCCTGCGTTCCGAGAAGGGAAATAATCGATGTGAGCGTGCTTAAACCCGTACCGAATTAGCGTGAGCGCGATAACGACGTCCCGTGAATCGTCATAGATGACGTCATGACATGCGCCATCTTGCGATAACGCCGACCATGCCCTAGAATAATATCACCGTGAGCGCTGTCAAAAATGACAGAGTGTGTGTGTGAGGATGTGTCAGTGTGTGTTTTGTTTTGATTTGCATCTTATCATAAAATTAAACTAACGTGGCATTTTCTAAATTGTGCTTCTGGCTGATAGTCGCCACCTAACCAAAGAAGAAGAAATGTGGTGTCTATACAAAGAAATACTGTAATAATATCGTTTTTACATTGAGTAAGCACTGTGAGCGCGCTCACGGGCGTTCCGAATTGTTGACAGCTCTCAGCTGTCATAATCGTGATATCTAAATCGGAACGGATGTGAGATGATGTGAGCGCTGTGAGCAATTATAGCTAATTCGGAAAGCGCCCTTTGTAAGTTACTATGATCCAAACGTGATAACTATAACGTAGTGTTAACGTTATAGTAAGAATCATATTGAGTATCGATACTCGATAATAGTAACCCTATGATCCTTGATCATGGACGTAATATATACGTCCATGTCCTTGATTGACACAACCCTAGCAATGGCACAATGGCAGCCATTTTATGTGACAATACGAGTTGTAGGTGCACCTTTTTTTGTAGGTATTTCCAGTCCATACTTTTCTATGTCAATGGTAGCACTCTACAATCGTGTTTGATGGCATGGCATGCCATTCAAGGCCATCATTTGACATGAAGGCTATGCACGTGTTTTATCTTTATCTGTTGCAGTTTGCTTTCTTTGCCCATGACAGCATAGATTTATGGATGACATGACAGTTTGTTGACATCAGTCATCTGTGCATTGGGCCAGTGACAGAAAAATTACAAAATCGATCAAAAAAATTGCAAAATGATTCGTTTAACAAAAAATATTACACCTGCGCTTACCAAAACGTTGTTAAAAAGGACTAACCAAAGCCAAAGTCCTATTTTGATATTCTTGCATGGACAAAGATTATTTTCAAATTCTGGTAGGTAAACAAAAAGTTATCCCGATGTAAGATTTTTGCAACCTATCCATATATTTCATTTCTCCCTAAATTGCCTTTTCTATTAATATTCTGTACAACTTAGTACTAATTCATTTTATTTTATAGTACAACCTATCACAGTATTACATTTCCCTTCTGTGTTACCTAGGTCGGCGCATATCGTAATTATTATGCAAATTGCACATATTTAACACCATCCGATAAAATAAAAGTACGAAGAAATACCTTTTAAGAAACATTCTGTTTACGATAAGTTTAAACTTCGTATTATACTTCAAATATTCTTATTACAGTATTGTAACCTCAAATGGTTTTGTTGTATTTTCAGCTGCTTCTGGTAAATTCTCTGTAAAACATGAAGAACTTGGCCGACCATTATATTTTGATGCACAAGCCACAACACCTATTGTAAGTCATTTCTCCCAAGTTCTTAAAAGAACATTGTTATTTTATTTACATTTACATTATCATTTTACACTATTTTACTGTTCTAGGATCCAAGAGTCCTGGATGCTATGTTACCATATTTTGTAAGCTACCATGGTAACCCACACTCCCGTACTCATGCCTATGGATGGGAGAGTGAGGCAGCAGTTGAAAAGGGTAGAGAACAAGTAGCAAATTTGATAGGAGCTGATCCTAAAGAAATAATATTCACATCTGGAGCAACAGAGTCAAATAACATATCCGTAAAGGGAGTGGCACGATTTTATGCACCAAGGAAGAACCATGTTGTTACTACTCAAATTGTAAGTGACCTTAAATTGTAAATTAACAACAGTAACTGTTAGAGAATGTTAAAAACTCAATAAAAAAGGTGTTGATAGTAATCAAACTGGATTGTATACTTTCCAGGAACACAAATGTGTGTTGGACTCTTGCAGAGCCCTGGAAGGAGAAGGATTCAAGATTACTTACTTGCCTGTAAAAGAAAATGGAATCATAGACATGAAAGAATTGGAAAAGGCACTAACACCAGAAACTAGCTTAGTATCCATTATGACTGTGAACAATGAAATAGGTAATATAGGATTTTATTTTACTTTTACTATAGTTGGCAAGATCCTGATATTTTACTCCGAAATTAGAATTGCTCTTGGCATAAGCTCAAAACTTTAAATAGGTGTATTGACCAAATGATTAAAATTTTAAATGTACTTGAATAGGTAAATACAGCCTAGGCTTTGTACACACCGACAGGTGACTTGCTTATTGCCTAGAGCCTAGCAAGTCACCTTGAGAGTAGCAACGTGAAACAGACATTCTTTCGCAACATGCTGCACTGCACTCTTAACACTTTGGCTAGTCACTTAACATGTATCCATGTAAACAAACCCTCTCTAAATTCTCTCGCTACTGATAAGTTTATTAGCACTTAATAAAGACTAGACCAGACATTCATGCATTCATGAATTTAGATTTCATTATGTATTCAAATGACCAAGGCTCCTACACGCAAACCACCTACAGTGTGGCCACCGTGTATCCTAGCAAGTAACCAGATGTTAAGTCACTAGGCTCTAGGCGCTACATGTTTGTGCACTAGCCACATGTTTGTGCATATGTAGCCTTAGACTTGCCTGATAGCTACCTCTTTGTGCTTGAATAAATACAAGGCCATTTGTGTAAATTCAGTCTCAATCAAAATAATAAAAGTATAATTATTTTTTATAGTATTATGAGTGCCCTAATTATTATGCTAACTACTGTTACGAGCTTGGGGTTTGTGACACTTAAAAACTGCTGATATAAATGACCAAAAATGACACTTTAATTAAACAATACTAATAAAAACTCAAACACACTAATTATAAAACACAGTTGCACTTGAAAATCGCTTCCGATGTATTAGTTTGTATCGCTTATCCAATTCTGACCCGGGTCGTGGCCCATACCTGCCATAAACAGTGCCTCAGATAGTTCTAGAACCTTCTACTGTAGAAACACCTAGAATGTTTGAGTACATACCGGCCCCGACTGACCAGACCAGATGTTGATAGTTCTAGAAAGTTCTAGCATCGAAATTTCTAGAAGCGCGATACTAGATGGCGCTAGTGGTAACTGATCTGGTGACCTGACTTTCAGGTTTTTTAAAAAACTTAGTTTAGGCGCCAGTCTTCCACAGATTAAGTACAAAACTGTATCTGTAGACTAATTTTACCTTAAGCTGTAATTTGTGGTAAGAAAATAAAAATCTATTCTATTCTATTCTAATGTCACCATGTACCCAGGCATTATTTGTGGCGCGCAACACTACTATAAAATAAGAACAAGGATTATACATTTTCAATAATATTTTCAGGTGTTATGCAACCCATTGCTGAAATAGGTGCATTGTGCAAGAGCAGGAAAATATATTTCCACACTGATGCAGCCCAAGCAATAGGCAAAGTACCCTTAAATGTCAATGAAATGAATATTGACTTGATGTCAATATCTGGGCACAAGGTATATGGGCCAAAGGGTGTGGGTGCCTTGTACATAAGGCGCAGACCTAGAGTGAGAGTGGAGCCTATCCAAAGTGGAGGTGGGCAGGAGAGAGGCATGCGCAGCGGGACAGTTCCAACCCCACTAGTTGTAGGACTAGGTAATACTCATAATCTACTTTTATATGCTGTAAAACTCATAAGTCCACGACTCATGAATGTGTATTGTTTGTATCCAGGTGCAGCATGTGAAATAGCACAACGCGAGATGGCTTATGACCATGCATGGATGGAAAAATTGTCACAGAGATTTTTAGACAAAATATATTCAAAATTAACTCATGTCATAAGAAATGGAGATGCAGAAAAAACATACTCTGGCTGTATTAATTTGTCTTTCGCATATGTTGAAGGTATTATAGATAGGATTCTTTTTTTATAATTCTGTTGTTATGACAATTACACAGCAATAAATATACATTCTGATATCAATGCTGTTTACAACAATGCCCTGATGAGTTCATTTAAAGTTAAAATAAACTATCTTATTTGTATAATGTATATTTTTCAGGGGAATCTTTATTGATGGCTTTAAAAGACATTGCATTATCAAGTGGGTCTGCCTGTACTTCAGCATCATTAGAACCATCTTATGTATTGAGAGCTATTGGAACAGACGAAGATTTGGCACACAGTTCTATCAGGTAAAATATACAGTTAATCCAAGAACAACGGGCCTGCGGATGGAGAGTAATGGGTAGCTCGCCGTCCGATCAGGACCAGGCCCGTGCCTTCGGTGGCCGGGAGTCATCACACGGCTCCCGACGACGCCCGGAGCGTCTCCCGCGGCGGCTGGGACAGGAGGCTCTCTCCCTGAGCCGTCCCGCCACCTCCTTCGCTAACATGACTGCTTCGCAGGAGGTGACTGCCCCCCAGCCCCCACTCCCTCTCGCGTCAGCGGGATTGTCCGAAAAGGTTACCGCTGGCCCAGAACATAAAGGGCTAAGGCTCTAGACAGATGGATTTTAACTGCAACCACCAAACTGCAATCGGACTGCACGTTTGGTTTGCAGTTCTATTGCAGTCGTGTCAACTGCATTCAAATTGCATCCGAACTGCAAATTTGCGGTTGGATTGCAGTTGACATGCGGTCCGTCTGTCTAGAGCATAAGGAAGGAACACAGGTGGGTTTTAATCAGTAAGAGTCTGACACTCCTTTCCGCTCCACCCAGAGCGGGAGGGGTCATTTGATGATTTCCCACCCAAAAAAAAAAGGTGATGTTATTCTTGAAAAGTCCTGTGTTTATTTCAGTTCCGTAATCTTAACAGTGAATAATACTTTTTACTTGACTACTAGCTGCGCCCGCGACTGTGTTCACGTGCATGTGGGAAAACAAATTGGATTTCATGGGTTTTAATTTTTTTGCGCAGAACCCTACTTCTTTTCTAAAATAAAAGTAGCGTTACTTCTCATAACATCAGCTATCTGCTAGTGAAAGTCCCGTCAAAATCGGTCCAGCCGGAACTAACAGACAGACAAAACTTTTAAAAATTGTTTTTTTTGTTTTTACTAGTAGTAATTGCTTATAAAAGCAAAAAACTGTTATAGGTATTGACTATACAAACAGACTCTTCAATTTTATTTATTTATATAGATGTTCTACTAAGAAAATTATGGGTCATAATGAATATTCAAATGATTCATTACAGATTTGGATTTGGGAGATTCACAACAATTGAGGAAGTAGATTACACAGCTGAAAAGACAATCAAACACGTAGAGCGCCTGAGGGAAATGAGCCCACTTTGGGAGATGGTCCAGGAGGGGGTGGACATCAAAACGATTAAGTGGTCGCAACATTAAAATGGCTTGTATTTGTTTAGTGAAGTTATTCCAAGATTTAGGTCATATATTATTGTGACAAGATTCAAGGATCTGGTGATCTTCTTGAAATGTTGGTTAATTTATATGTGGTTGACCATTGAAGTGTAAATTTGTAAATGCTCGACTTAGAAATACTGAATTGAATTCAAGGAATGTCTTTGTAACGATATATTAAACAATGTGACTACTACTATTTGTATAATTCATAGCCTGTCGTATCAAATGCTTATTCAAAGAGTGATTATATCAGAAAAAAATTTTTGATTGTTCTGTGACCTCAAATAAGAGCAGTAAAAAAATTGATAATGCGTTATCATTTATTTTTAAATATAATAAGTATTAAATTATATGAATTTATCGAAATAATTGTGCAACTTTAATACTTGCCTATGACCTCGCTTCTATTTCGAAGGTCTTAAAATATTATATATATTATTGCCATATCCACCGAAATGCATAATAGTAGAATGATTACACATTTAGTTCAGTAAGAAATAATATTTTAACTTAAAGATGTTAAATTATATAACTACTGGCGTTATAAAAGGCTGTTGTAAGATTGCTATTTGTCTGAATCAATAAAATTATCAATGTATAATTATCTATTTATTTTGGTATAAAGACGCATATTCAATATTTAATGTATTAAAGACAAGAATCGAATTGATAGTTATCAAACAAATCAATGTTTGATATCAACAATACCTACTGTAATATTGTAACAGAACACCGCTTGATTATTTTTTTGTCAATGTTAATAAAGTACAATTTATTGAAAATTGATGTTTTCATTGTCTGACAGCAGAATGTTTAACACTTAATAATTGTCAAAGCGAGTGTGATTAAATATGACACCTGTAGCAATAACACTAATAAAATTTTCTACAATATTGTTATGCGACATAAGTATATTAAAACTGACCATTAAAGTAAAGAACAAAGTCTATCAACATAGTAAACGCACATGAATAAAATTACTACATTTTAGAGCAGCCAATCAAACCACACACATTATAAAATACAATACATACATCTTTGAGTACTTATCCAAAATTATACACTTGGCTCGGAATGATCAACCTAATGATTAAACTATTTAATACTGTTAGGCCACTGCTTTAAATACATTGAAAATACTGATGCAAAAATGTTATTTAAATAACTTCAGTAAAAGTCAACAATAATTATTAAACAAGTTGTCAGTGCAACTTCTATTTTATCATATAAATACATAAATCTGATTCTCAAGGCTTGCTTGCACCAGGAATCACTAAATGCATTTAGCACTAAAAATATTAAAAATATCATTGGTCTTTGTCATCAACCAATCAATCTTTATTTGTGAACATATGTATACATATAAGGTCTTAAATATACATATTATTGTAGTCAAGCTCTATGTTCTACCAATGAAATTGGTGTACAAATAGTAAATTTTTGTATTATATCATAAAAAAATCCAGATTAACAATAATTAAAAAGTAAGATAAATAAATGTCAATTAAATGAAGAAATGTCAATTAAATTTTACGTGCATGTCAAAGGAAGATAATATAGGAATTGTATCATAATTTGTCATTTAAAAAATCTTCAATAGAGTAATACATCTTATCAAAACAAAAACAAATTACTTTTAAATTTGTGGACATTTTCTTCACTTTTTATCCATTTTGATAATTTATTATATATCCTTGGAGCCATTGCAAAAACACTGTTCCTAAATAGTGCAGTTTTAGACTCAATACCGGTCACAACGGCGCTGGCTACTTACTCAAGCAAATTTGTGCAGATTATTTTCATCTTCAAACAATTGACAGAAAAAGACCAATGATTAAACCAAACCACCATTGATTTGACAAAATTAATTTAGTGCTAAATGTATTCCGAGATCTATGATGCAAGCATGCCTCAGATTAGTGATTAGTTGATTACTATTTAGAGATTCTTAAATACATAAACTTAGTGACTTAGCAAGGATATGCATAGAAATGAATGAATAAACTTATTCTAGTGCTTTCGTTCACTTACAGTAATCAACTATACTTTAAAGCACATTTCCAAATTCTATTATGCATATAGCTTTACAATGCTTAAAAAATATACAAATTATGTTAATTAAAGCAACAAATAATTATATTGAATCAACAACTACATGGTGGCTCTTCTACTGGTTCAGGATTTGATATCTTGAAACTGTTGTGATCTAAAGTTTGCAACTCAATTCTTGATCTGTTTGACTCCACCAGTTGCATTGCAATATCAGTAAACATTTCTTCAATACCATTTCCAGTTTTACATGAAGTTTTATATGTGGTGCTGATAAGATTGTGACACTGTTCACTGAAACAAATAAGATATAATTTAAAACTATACAACACAGCATGCAAGCAAAGGAAGCAGCAAGCAAGAGAATCAAATCAAATAATTAATTACCAAAAAGTTTCAATATCAGCATCAGTAACTTGGGGTGAAGAGCCTTCCAAATCTGATTTATTTCCACATAGAAATATTTTAGCATTCTCTGCATATGTTACAATATCTAACAAATGCTGGCTCAGAACATGAAATGAGGATGCATTGTCGAGTGAAAACACAAGGATTGCTGCCTCAGCAAACTTGTAGTAGCTTGAGGTGACGGAAGCAATCCGTTCCATGCCTCCAGTGTCCCATAGTTGTAACTAAAATCGAAATATATTTATTAACCTTACAAGTCATTGAATACCTACAATAACCAAACTTGAATAGAGCGACGTCTTTTAGAACACAGATCCAGTTTTAGTTGTTCCAATATTAAATAACAGAATTACCTTGACGGTCTTGTCTGTAAGTTGATACGGCTTTTCAAAATGATCCAGTCCTAAAGTTGACCTTCTATCTGCATTAGGAACAAATGTATTGTTGATAAATCGACGAAAAATTGAACTTTTTCCAACACCATATTCTCCACACAATATCACTTTCAGCACTGGGGTTTTAACCATAGCCATTTTTTAATTATTGAATAACAATATCGCTTCAAGGTCAGAGGTAATTAAATACGAAATCTCATTTAGACATCAAATAGTTAAATAATTATACGCAGCTGCACAGTGCACACACCCTTCTGGTTGATTTGACATTAATAGAGATGTACCACTCCACTACCGACATGTAAAACCAGTCAGACAGAACCAGGAGCGGTTCCTTTTTAGCATTTTGTGTGAGGATATGAATCATAAAAAAAAAACAAATTCTTGCAACAGACCGCTCTCGTAATAATTGTAGTTTTTGTAGCGGGTTTGCAGCAGTGCTTCTCCTTTATGAAATAAAATATGTACCTACTCTGAGTGCACCTCTAACCATTTCAAGTACTTAGTGCTGTGCTGTGCCTGCTTGTCCCAATTTTTACCGAGAATCCTTATAAACGTACTTAGTGCGATCGATTAATTCATTTAATAAGATTACGTTAATTCCATCTAATTCATTGACTCACTAGCTGGACCGCTGAAAGCTATTATCTTAGACTAGATTTTAATAACAAAAAAATAGACTTTCTTTCTAATAATCCAGAATCTAGTTTCATCAATATTCTTTCCGAACAAATGTGGTTTTGAAAATGTACCTAGATGCATTCTAGAACTAAGTCAATCTCTAAATCAAGAATACATTTCTTCCAAGGAAAGCAATGATTTCAAAAGTAATATATATGTCAATGAAGGAAAGTGATTTTTTTCGTAAGAGTTGATGATGACCTAAAATTCACATATTTTGGGTCAGAAATTAAAACATCAATGACGACGAGAAATAATGATAAGTACATGTAGCTCATTTCGTTCTTCATCGGATGTTTCATCATTTATCTACTGGCTGTGAACTGGGTGTTTTACCATAGAATATAGAAGTTTACCGTTGAGTAAACAATGAAAGAAAAGAGAGGAAACTAATAGAAAGATCTAGACTTCTTTTTGTAAGATATCAGAAAACCATCTTACAGAAATCTTTCTAGTTTTTGTAAGATGCCTAAATAAAGGTTCCCAAATTTGCCGCCCCTAAAACCTGCCGCCCAAGGCTCAAGCCTACCCAGTCTGCTGGTAAATCCGCAACTGTGAAAGAGAGACGGAGAAAGAGTCAACCCACCATTTAAAAAAAAATCTAAATAGTCGTCTATAGTAGACTTCTAGTAGTTTATTGTGATTGATTGCGTAGAAGTAAAAAATATTAATTTATTTAGAATCTAACCTATGGGTAACCCGGACAACACTATTCTTACTTTTTTGTTTAGGTATTGCCAGACTGAGTTATGCTAATATTATGAATTAAAATCAAATTTTATTTCTAGATGGATGATTTTAAATTCACGGTTTGCACTGGGCTCCTCCATAATTATGTGAGCTGTAGAGCAATTATTAAAAAAGGGTAGTTGAGACCGCGAAAGATGGATGATTTTAAATTCACGGTTTGCACTGGGCTCCTACATAATTATTATGAGAGCTGTAGAGCAATATTAAAAAAGGGTAGTTGAGACCGCGAAATTCAAATTTTCTTACGTTTTTTGCAAAAAATAATATGAGTAACTACATGATATTTTGACAGTTTTTGTGGAACAGAAACACAAAATATTTAATTTTTTTTTCGTGTCAGATTGTATCTTGATTTATTATATTAAATATGATTCGCGACAATATTTAGAGAATTATAATCTTCTATGTTAGATTTCTACCACCAACCACCAATTTCATATGGAAAAGTTTTAATGGTAGAAATCTAACTTAGAAAGATGTATTATGTTGTACACATACCTGTTATTGTCGCGAATTTTTAATTTCGCGGTCTACCACTATCCATTCAGCACCTGTGCCCATAGAGTAAAGTAATATATCCCTGCGCCCCAGCAAAGACTACAATATAATGCTGCGCCCCAGTGTCATAGACTACTGTGTGGCTAAGTGTTATACAGCATCATATTGTAGTCTTTGGCTAAGTGTGTGGCCAAGCGCATATAGGGCGCTTTCCGAATTAGCTATAATCGCTCACAGCGCTCACATCTAGTGGTGTTCAAAGTTGCTATAAGGCAATCACTTGCTTAATGCTTAATGCTTTATATTTTAATCATGATTTTTTATATGCTTTATTAAATCATGCTTTTTTTATACGCGTAGGTACCTGATACTTGACTTGTTAATAAAGCAAGCGCGGTGACTGACAGCATGCTAAAGAATATTACATCGCGTTTATGAATTACGATAAAACAGATACAATCTCAACAACAACATCAACTTTCCTTCATACTTATACATATCCTCATATACCTCATACGATATTTATTAATATATATTTATTTATTTACACTAAAAAAGTACGAAGCAAAATAATCACAAAAGTAAAAAACACGAACCAAATAGCATATCATTAATTATATTACGTATTTACGTGAGCCGCCCGAGATCGCAAATCACACGCGGTGCTTGCTTATAACGATTTATTATTATATTCATTGCTTAATGCGTTTCGCGCGATGACAGAGACAGAGTGCGATGTAAAAAAGCAATAAGCAAATAGCAACTTGTGAGAGCCACGATAGCGTTTGCTTTATGATGTGTGTATTAAGCAAGGTGCTTTATTTTGCTATATGATATATTAACCACCACTACAGTCACATCATCTCACATGCGTTCCGATTTAGATATCACGATTATGACAGCTGAGAGCTGTCAACAATTCGGAACGCCCGTGAGCGCGCTCGCAGTGCTTACTCAATGTAAAAACGATATTATTACAGTATTTCTTTGTATAAACACTACATTTCTTCTTCTTTGGTTAGGTGGCGACTATCAGCCAGAAGCCAATTTCGAAAATGCCACGTTAGTTTAATTTTATGATAAGATGCAAAACAAAACACACACTAACACACCCCCACACACACACTGTCATTTTTGACAGCGCTCACGGTGATATTATTCTAGGGCATGGTCGGCGTTATCGCAAGATGGCGCATGTCATGACATCATCTATGACGATTCACGGGACGTCGTTATCGCGCTCACGCTAATTCGGTACGAGTTTAAGCACGCTCACATCGATTATTTCCCTTCTCGGAACGCAGGGATAGTAATAGCACAGTCTATACTAAGTAATAGCTTTGGTTTTGGTTGGCATTTGGCTCACAGAACAGAACACTATTTATTATATTACTCCTAATTTGGCTGTTGGCAACACTTTGTCAGTACGTCATGTAAACGCATTTTCTTCTGTTGTATTTGTTATTATACTAAAAAAAGTTGCAAATTACAGCATACTATAAACCCGAATACTAAAATGAAAGTATGGTCTGAATGTATGTAAAGCCTGCACAATATAAAATAAGAAGTGTTCATTTTCTAATCCATCATGGATCTTCAAACTTCGCATTTGGCCGCAGCGTTGATGTCCGGCCCAACATTACCCATGTATAATAACACGTCTGCTGAGGCCACAGCGACGGTAACTGCACCACCTAATATTCCAAATGAAGAAGTTAAAAGTGAGAAACCTATCGAACCCCCAAAAGAACCGCCTGAAGAGGAAAAAGAAGAAATAGCAAGTGGAGAGGATTTTACTGATGAAGTAAGATTAACATTGTTTTTGTTTCTATTTACAATGAATGTCATACTCATTTCATTACCTAGGAACCATTACATTACAAAAAAAAAAAAAGATACAATGGAATTTAAATATAATTAATGCGAAAGGAAGTGTATTTTTGGCTTATTGCAGTGCATGCAATAGCTTCATTTATAAAACTATACGAATCCCTTCTCTTTGTTAAATTTTCTAATTATTTGTCTATTTTTGTAAGGTACAAGCTGTTACCAAAGTCATTTTGGAAAAGCAGAAGTCATGACTTTTTATTTCGATTTTCACAGGCCTAAAAACCTCTTTACTACAGAACGGTCTAGAACTGTATGCATTCTATCTTTTTCAGGAGATGGAAACACAATCAGGCAGTAAGTCCATGCCGGGTAGAGGAGTTACTTTACAGATGCTTTTAGAAGAAAAAATGCTTGAGCCGGGGAATGCAGCTATGACAATTGAGTATCTAGTTAGTATCATATTATTTTTGCCTTTCTGAATAAATATATAAGTAATATATTTATTTTTTTAATGTTTCTTTCATAAACAATTTTGTGAAATCAACTTACATTTAAAAAAATATATTATAGTTAAAATTCTGAGGGATCAGCAATAGATTCCGTATGTTTAAGCAAATTATTATTATTATAGGACCCATAGGATACAATATACAAACAAGAGTTATGTTATTTCTAGTTTCTTTTGATAATTTTGCCCTGACCACATTTGCCAACAAATTGTAATCTGTGAAAAATGTAGTGGTAGTATATTGGTTAATGTTATTTCCATTTTTTTAACTAATGTGGTTTTCCCAAATAAATAAAATAAAAAATATACCTTATTTTCTAATGGATTTTATGAGGCCTCCAGCAAAGACTTTTCACTGAAATGTCACATTTCTAAATCTCTATTGCTTATTCTAGGGACAAAAGTTTGTTGGAGATTTGCAAGCAGATGGGAAAATAAAGTCTCATGAGACTGAGACAATATTTTGTTCCCCATCAGCATGGGCAATACACTGCAAGCGCATCATAAACCCAGACAAGAGATCTGGGTGTGGCTGGGCCTCTGTCAAATACAGAGGGAAGAAACTAGATACTATTAAAGCTACATATCTTCGAAAAAAACAGCTACAAAGAGAAAATATGCATTCTGATGGTAAGGATATTTCATTGCAGGAAGAGCATAAAAAAATTGATTTAGTAGTACTAGTACATTTATTATTTTTTAAGACTTAGCTTTTAAAATAGTAAGTCGAAAGAATGAATGAAGAGAGTATAAATTATAATAAGGACAAAAAAATTGGACTGGTAATGCAATTTTTTAACTAAAATTACAGAAGAGGAGATAGAAATGGAAGTAGAAAACCCTCCAGAGCCACCACCACAAAGGATTGTAATGAAACACAACACAGTGCCTAACAGAATGATGCAGCAGTCAGTATTAAAACATATTCGTGTTTAGTCTCAATAAACTTGGAGCAAAGACTGAGTGTTTTTGCTAAAATAATTTAATAACTATCTTCTGCCCGCGACTACGCCTGCGTTGATGTCGGAAATTGTCCCATGGGAACGTGCTGCTGGGACAAAAAGTATAAGCCTATGTTACTCCTTATAACATCAGTTATCTGCCAGTTAAGTGCCGTTGAAATCAGTCCAGCCATTTCGGAGATTAGGCGGAATAAACAGACAGACAGAAATTTCAACAAGTTGTTTGTTGTTAAGTACAGTAAATACTTTTAGATTTTCACTTTCATTTAGTAAAAAGCTGTTATTTTTACAATACAAACAGACAAAAAATAGATAAGTAGGTACTCAATTGCTTGAGTACCATATTGGGTTACTGGTCGCAAGCATGACTGCTAAGCAAGGGGTCCTGGGTTCAATCCAATAAAAAATGTACCCCTATAACACTGACCTGACCTGCCTGTGCCTGCCTGCACTTGCCTGACCGGGTCAGGCAAGTGTTATTGGGGTACATTTTTATACATTGTAGTAGTGAGTGCCAGCCAGCCTTCGCATTAAAGTTGCTTTTCGAGTCTGTCTGTGTGACCGCGTTGTTCTTCTAAACTGCTCAACGGATTTTGATGCGATCTTCGTAATCATTTGGATACTTTATTCCGGTAGGAGAAAATATTCCGGAGGAAGATTGGGTGTATAAAACATTGAAATTCAACTTATATCTAATGTTTGTCAAGTCGTAAAAACCGTGCGAAGCAGGGCCTGGTCGCTAGTAAAGTATAACTAGAGAAATGTGGGTATGTGACTATACAATTCACCTTTGACTACCACTTCAGGTAATGCAGGTGTGATGTTGTTACTGAAACAACAGACTGGCTCCTTGTTTATTGTTTCTAATCAACAGTGATAACCTTTTAAGAATTTCTATAAAAAAAATAAAGGAACTCCTTTTCTTATTTCAGTGATGCCAACATGTTGATAGAAGCTGTATCATTTTCATCCGCTGGGAAAGTGCAGCCGTTTCTCGTGTCAGTCAGTTCCAATGCTAGTCTTGTGCTGGATATCCACTGCCATTTGAAAAAGGAAGAGGTTTATGGATATTTAGCTGGCACTTGGGATTTGAACAGTCACAGTATGTGTCATTTTATGTTACTCTAATAATCTTATTATAAATTCAATATTCATCATTATCAAGATCACAGCTAAAAGATTTTCACTGCTGGACTTAGGCCTGCTGAAATTTGGCTAGAGAATTAATGCTAACATCATCATCTGCCTTGCCTTTTGGCTTTTCCCATCTATGTTGGGGTCGTCTTCCATTCTAACCGGATGCGGCTGAATCACAGTATTTTACATGGGGGACTGCCTAAAAAATGATATTAGAAACCTCAATATCATTTTTGAAGACCTATCCATAGATGCCCCACACGTATGGGTTTGATGAAAAAAAAATTTTTGAGTTTCAGTTCTAAGTATGGGGAACCCCCATAATTTATTGTTTTTTTCTATTTTTTTGTGAAAATCGTAATGCGGTTCACAGAATATATCTACTTACCAAGTTTCAACAGTGTAGTTCTTATAGTTTCGGAAAAAAGTGGCTGTGACATACGGACGGACAGACGGACAGACAGACATGATGAATCCATAAGGGTGCCGTTTTTGCCATTTGGCTACGGAACCCTAAAAAGGAAAAGAAATAATCAAAGGGCATCAAAAAATTCATCCGCATATTATTATTATTATTTTAATATTTTAAACGTATACATTAAAAAAAAATCATAAAGATTACAATGATAAGTTTATTTTAGTTACGACAAACTTTGGGTCAGATTAAAAAAAAAACATGGTAAGTAAATCAAATATTCATCGTACGGAACCCTCTCCACGCGAGTTCAACTCGCACTTGACCGGTTTTTTAATAGTACCCATTCAATATGTAGTTTTTTTAAATTTGAAATTATATCGAAAAACCCTTCAAATATCTCGAAAATATTGAATTTCGGCCATACATATGAGGGGTTCAATTTGTTGCATTTTGGCCTGCCTATCAGCTCTTGACGGATATACGTCGAATTACAAGTAACCCTATTTCAGAATGGAGGATTTTTTGATTGATGTTTATTTTATTATCCCTTGTGTGTTTCAGATGTCATGATAACTCACACATTCCCATGCCTAATCAGTAAGAATGACAAAAGACCGCGAGTTCTAGTGGAGCTAGAGATTCAAATGGAAATAGAGAAACTGGGACTTACACTTCTGGGCTGGTATCACTCTCATCCAACAAACCCTGCCATGCCAAGTCTTAGGGATTGTGACAATCAGCTGGAATATCAAATTAAAATGCGTGGACCCAGTGAAATATCTTATATACCTTGTATTGGAGTCATCTGCTGTGAGTAAAACATTATCCAATATGATTTAATTGCTCATTTTGTACTAGTTTTTATATATGATTTTTTTATAATTTTCAGCCCCCTACAACCCAGAGAGTCCAGTTTTGGAATCATCACTTACATTCTTCTGGGTGATGCCTCCACCAGAGCAGAGGCCTACAGAATATCCTCGACCATTGCTTCTACAATACAACATGGTACATGACAGCCACCTATCAACACACGCCATGGAGCAAATAAGGAAAAGCATCAAGTATTACTTTTCATTCTCTGATGACACGTTCGTCGATTTTAAAGACAATTTTAAGCCTGATATCACATACTTGGACAAATTAAAGTGCACATTGACTGCTAAATTTCCGAGGGAACAGAGTGATGGCTTGCTGTGGCATTTTATAAGGGACGAGTTAGGTTGTTCTTCTGAACAAGATGATAAAATGGACCTCGATGCTCTATTAGCAGTTCCTCAACCAATACCTGTGTCGAAGCCAAGTCAGGTGACATCTGTCCCCAACTTCCCTTCAGTCAGTACGCTGCAACAGATGGTAAGCCGGCCAGCAGGCGTGCCTCCTATAAATGTATCGTCAAGCATTGGATCAGGCTCGCCTCATAAATTCGAAACACCTCAACTGAACATTCCAGTGTTACCAACATCTTCTAAATCGTCATCAAAGTCAGCTACTCCGACTCTGCCGTCGTCATATCCTACAGGATTAGATATGCTGACGAGCATGGCTCTCGGATTAGGTTCTCCCAATATGCCGTTACCTATGGGTGCTTCTAGTTTGGAAAGCTTAGCTGCTGCAAACAGCATGCTGACTGGACTCACTCCAGGCATGTCTTCAAGTCTAGCGGCTAGTTTATCGGGTAGCAAACTTCCCGATCCGCCATCTTACGCTGCATCTTTGCAGAATTTGACCAGCAGTATTGGAAGTTACGACAAGACGCCGAGCAGCACCGCTACGAGCACCAGCACCGCTACGGGCACGATCCCCGCCAGTCTCGCCTCCAACCTCATGATGAGTTCTGCAGACATTGCCAATGCATTATTCTCAGCTAGTAAATACTCCAGTGCAGGCATATTGGGAATACCAGATCCTATGTCTAAATCGACATTGGCTGCAAATAATATGTTTTTATCTCCATCATTAATGAAAATGCAGGAATCCTTATTGAAACCTCTTTCGACTAGTAGTCCAATATCTACTAAAGCTGGATTAGATCAGAGCATGCTGATGAAATCTCCGCATGACTTATTAAAAGGCAACAAAGATTATTTGCCGCCAGATTTTGGTAGCATTGGAAAAGGAAAATCGGATTCTCTTGATGGTATGAAGTTGAATGAAACAAGTACTTCTGCGAAAATAGAAACGGCCAAATCTGATAGTATGGATGCGCAAGCGACTGACTTTAGTATGCCTTCGCGAGTTGGTGGGGAATCATTTTTGAATCAGATGTTAGAGTTGACTAAAAAGACAACAATGCCTGACTATTTATCGGATTACAATCAACCTCTAAAGCTAACAAAGGCGGAAGACTTATCAACGTCTGTGCCCTCCTCCAGCCATCCTTACATGAGTTCGTCAAGTATTGTGGATACTATAGCACAAGTGGCGATGGGAAACTTTTCTAAGCATGACGAACCTAAAGATTATGTAAAGGAGACAGATTATAGCACTAGTAAAGTCGGTTCTTTACCTGGTAATGATAACGAGAACTGATAAATTTTCTAATGTATTCAATTTTATTCAAAGAAACACTAACAAGAGCAATTGAAGTAGCTAGAACTTATCACGTAATACAACCAGTTCGAAGTAACATATTCAGTGTATTAGATGTGCATCAGACAAGATCACTTCTTTTTATACACTATTTAATATCAACTGGGCCTGTGATATTTCATCATGATGACTTTCTTGAAGAACTTGCGTGGTAGGTACCTTTGTTTGGATATAGTTTAGTTAGCCAGATTACTGTTATTAAATAGTATTTCTGGTTACAATATTTTGAAGTCTGATGGTTATTATAGAGAAATAAGATTGTCGCTTTGTGGTGATATTGCATTTGTGTGCTAGCAGGTTGATCCTGTAATAACTATGCAGTCATTTATTAGCAGTAAATGTGGTAGCTCATATAAAGTGCGTTGCAAAACGTTCGAGCGCTCATTAAATTTGTTTAATGATGGAAAAACTTGCTTATTGGAAAACGTGTTATTGATTGGTTGGCTTAGCATGTAAACACCAACATCGCGAACACGACCATTTGGCTCAAATGTGTGGATGTTGTTCGATGTTCGTTAGTGGTATGCATATGCGAATAAAATTGTTGCGTATCATGGAACGTAACTAGTCTTTCATGTTTAAACCTGTCATAAGAGCTTTCATCCCGGGCGGGCTGGCAACGTCGCATTTCTAGTGGTTTTTCGTGATTATTATAATTAAATTTAAACCAAAGTACTATTTTTACAGCCAAGTACTAGATCGATGGTTGCAGACCACCATAATCCATGCAGAAAAAAATACAATAAAATAACTTAAGTAAATAAAAAAAAACACATTAAAATGCCTGTCTTCTCTTGCATGTAATACAAACATTTACAAGGCTATTTCCAACCACCACCGGTCTTGGACATCCTATAGGCAAGGGCCTTCACTATACAGTTTATACACGTACCCTGGACATGAATTAGGCAATTCTGCTTTCTAAAATTACTTTTCTCTTTATCAAACTATTGTAATAGAACACACGGTGCGTGACTCTGCCTCGCACATATCAGGTTTTTTTACATGTCCAGCGATAAAAACCCTTTCATTTCATACATGTAAGTTTTTCAAAAACTAAGACAAGTGCTCGAATATTTTGCAACACACTCCCCTTTATTCATAAACGTTGCTTAAAGTTAAGACGAAAGTGCCAAGGTAGCCCGCGAAATCCATTTTTTTACGTTTTTTGCAATTAGCTGGTCAGTATTAAGTTGTACGTTGATTAATAGTATATTAATCATTACAAGTGCGGAAAGGCTGTCATTGCAAAGAGTTCCGACAAATGTCTACCAGAGCCGAGGCGCAGCCGAAGGCGAGGGTTGACAGTCGGAACAAGTTGCAATGACGGTTCCGCAGGTGTACTGAACGACTATTTTTAATACAGTTGCGAAAAAATTAAGCAATTTAATAAAATAATAAAAACACAATATTGCTTTTTTCCCTTCTCTCCGCGCAAAAAAATAGTCGTATGTGGATATGTAACGACTTTTTGACTTTTCCGGTAAAATGTTCTCCGAAGCATTTTGTGCAATTATACTGAGTTCCGGTGGTGTTAATTAAAAAAAAATAGGGTCGAAATTACTCATTTTGTGCAACAAACAACTAAACTCGCAAAGAAAATTTCTGGAAAATGGCGCCAACCGTAGAATATAAGCAGAGTTTTTTTTTTTCACCCATTTTGGTAGGCAAAGGGAACTATCCATACAGCTTAGTCTTCAGTATATTTTTTTTATTGATATGAAATGAAATTTAATGAGATGAAATGAAACCTAACCTAACTCATTCAATTAAATCATTAAATTACATACACGCACGAGTTCGGGAAAGGTAAAAAAAAAAGCACTAGTATGTAATAGCTCACATCCCGAACGCTATACGTCCCTGCAATACACCACTTTTTGAGCAACTGTATTAAAAAAATATGATTCGCGACTATAACAAAATATGTATTTACAGAATTTATTATAATCATTAAAGTCATCAGCACAACTCCCTAAGACCAAGTAATCCTACTGAATGACTATTTCATGAATTCTCGGCATTTTAGGATTATATTAAATTAACAAGTTGTATTACGAGGGGCCCCTGGCTAAATAATAACAGTCGCACAGGTTGATCGATCAGGTTAAGCTACGCTTGCCACGGTTGGTCTGTGGATGGGTGACCATCTTTACACACCGTGACCCCTCCGTGCCTCGGAAAGCACTAAGCCGATGATCCCGGCTGTCATTCGTGGATCTTTGACAGTCGTTACGGGTAGTCAGAAGCCCGAAAGTCTGACAACCAGTCTTACCAAGGAGTATCGTATTACCCAGTAACTGGGTTGTGGAGGTCAGATAGGCAGTCGCTCCGTGTAAAATACTGCTATTCAGCTGCATCCGGTTAGACTGGATGCCGACCCCAACATAGTTGGGAAAAGGCTAGGCAGATGATGAACAAGTTGTATTATTGATTCTAATGATTTTAATTCTGTAAAAACACGGTCGCGAATCATATTTTAATCAACGTATAAGTTAGTACTGACCAGCAAATTGCAAAAAACATAAGAAAATTTGAATTTTGCGGGTTACTTTAGCGCTTTCCCCTTAAGTAGTGATTAGCGACTGTTTAACCATACATTTTTGACAATTGAGCGTCACTTAACTTTAATCATCGTATAAAAATAAACCCCTTTGTATTAAATTTTGCTAAGATTATTCTATAAGAGTAGTGTTGTGATTAATCGTCATTCTCGAATTTTGTGTCGTCAGTATTTAAGAGTATAAATGCTAATGTATTAATAGATTTAGGTTCTCTTCGTTTTTAATATTTTGTACCTATTATTTACAATATTTATTTTATATTTAGATAATAAACTTTTGATTGTGACGCGTCTGATATCGTTTCCTTTGTACCTAGTAAAAGTAGATAGATTATTTTAATCATTGATTTCGTTATCATTTCTGAAGCCGTGCAATTTGCTCGAATGTGAACTATAATACATAAGAGTACTTGTTGTAAATGTTAAGTGTCAGCTCTTGATGCGGACTGTAACTGTGTCGATAGACCATCCACGCATGTACCTACTTATGCCATGCAGGAAAAGGATATACCTTTTCAGTTTCCCATCATGTTTTAAGTATAACTGTACGTTTTTGTGCAGGCACTCAAAATTATCGAGTAAAAACATAGCGATGACTTCAGATTGGAGTCATTGGTTAGTAATGTAAAGGATGATCGTATAACTTGATAATAATTTAAATCAAAGCGCGATTGATCTACTAGTTTCGATAATGTACCTAATCAGCCGCGATATCGTAATGACGGCCGTTTGATATGTGGATTACTTTTATACGGGTCAGTACGACTCGAGTGTATTTACCATATCCTCATTTACTTTGGCAAGTTTTCGGTGATAATACAAATATTCTGTTATTGTTTATGAGAAAGAATTAGTTGTGGTATAGTTTTGATAGTGACAAATTGTGTTAGTGAATATGTGTGTCTAAAAATAATTGTTTGAGGTAAGATTATTTTCCTTAATTTTTTGTTTGGGTAAAATACTTCTAGTGCTGCTGCACTAGGTGTCAATACGTGATGGTACCTCGGAACTAAATGTTCAACCCTTAACCTGTCACCCTGGGAAGATCGTCGCTTTACCCTACCTCAAGCCAGGTTGCGTTCGCCGATTTGCGGTCTTCACACGTCTACCGAAGTCTCCAACGGTCATCGGTTCTACGGCAAATTTGTATTATTTTTTTAAATAAAACAAAAAAATTGACAATTTTCTACATAACTGAATTTATAATATTTACATTTTAAGCTAAGTTTAGTAACTGTCTTAAGTTTTGAACAGTACCAATAATTGTTCCAGATAAATATCCAATGGCGACGAAGCCCAAGACTCCTGGGTTCGCGGATTTGGGAGACGACAGTGAAGACGAGTCGGAGTTTACTCCGCTGTATGATGACTTCGACGATTTAGGGTAAAAACTCTTTTTATTGCGTAGTTGAGTTTCCGTAGTATACGTACTGTGATAGCTTAGATACACTTGGAACACAAACGGTCGAATACTCATAGGGGAAGTCCGGGCATAGTGGATAGGCCAGGCAAAGTGAATACGCTTTATTTCTCGTCAAGAACGTATCGGAACACGCACCCCTCGCGCCATGACACTCCCCTACCCGTCCTCATTCGCGGGCAAAAAGAACTAGCGGAAGATCGCGGCGCGTTCGAGGGAAAAATCGAAAAAACCAAATATTGAAGTTTTCTTATTACTTTTCGAGTTACGTAATACTTTAATAACTCATATAAAAGTTAACTATATTGTTTTGTCCGATTATTTCCTTTAAGTGCATATTTTCAAGTATAAATTCTGAGAGTTTTGTTACTTTGTCGTCACTTCATTTGGTTTTAGGTTAGGTTGAATGAAATGAATCTGTGTAAGGCAAAGTGATCACGGGCAAAGTGGATACGGTATTAGCTTTGCCGTTGGCTTACAAGCCATCCAGATTTTTTAATTTTTTTTTATATGGTATCTAAATACAACAGGAAGACAAATCAAGCCCAATGGAGTAAGCATATTGAAATTCTGGCATTCCTGTGAAAACAACCGCAAAAAAATATGGTCTTCCTTACGCCACTCTTTATAGGCATTGGAGAAAAGATAACTCGAATGCTCAGCTTGGTCGTTTTCGTAAAGTTTTCAACGATGAACAAGAGGGAGACTATAATTGGCTTATTTCTTTGTGATAAATCTGCACTGATTAGTTTAAAACTATCCTAAGTATTGGTGTTCACTTTACCCTATCGTCCTATCCACTTTACCCGACCTATGGGGCAAAGTGGATACCGGCACATGTTGCAATATTATTGACAATTAAAATTAAAGAACTGCTATTAGGCATTTTTTGTTGATTATATTAAACACATTAATAAACGTTGATTCTCATTGAACCTTTGTTTTATTTCTGTGCCTATTGGTTATCTTCCTATAGCCCATCAAACGTTAAGGTGTTCACTTTGCCCGGACTTCCCCTACAACTCAATATTAAGTCGCCGTTAAGTATATAATTATGCTATCTCTGTCACTTAGGGCCAAAGCTCACACGCTTCTTTTAGCATCGGCGATCTGCGATTTTGCGACTGTATCGATGCTGCGTCGCCTTTTAGCGACTCTGCGTTCCATCGCAGTATTACAATCGCGCGTTTTAGAGATTCTATCCATGCTGCATCGCGATATTGCGACTTCCTGTGTTCAGACGCGGTATCGGAATCGCGCGTTTTAGCGACTGCTCGAATGCTGGATCGGATCGGCTGTAGTGTTGCCGATCGATAGTCCACTATCGATAGTTTGCCGATTTGCAATGGTATTGTTTACAAATAATAAATTTCAAAATGATTTCTTTCTTTATTCTTTTAAAACTGTAGCAGTAACAGTAAATAGGTACAGGTCGGTAGCAATATTAAAAAAAAAAACTGTTCTAACTGAATGGTCTTCGTTTAATTAAATTGCTGTTAAAACATACCCAATACCAATACGGCGCGTTTGATATTTTCGATTTATCAATAAAGCAAGCAGCTTCGTCAAAATCTAGTGCAACACTGAGTCGTGTTCCGCAGATGCCAAATCGATGCGACCGGCATCCAAATGTGAGCGGAGTGTAGCGTTCAGCCGCTGTGTCGAGCTTCCGAAAAGCGACTCTATCGCAGCGTTTGGCGTTTGTAAGGGTGCGGCTTGGAATGTTTGGTCGCTGCATTTAGCTTTTAAAAAGCGGCTAATCGCCGTTGCTAAAAGTAGCTTGAATGCCCTTAAACGTGTGTTATACAGATGAGCAATCTTAGGCGTCTGAGTACCTACTTGGGTGTGTTGGTACAGTAAAATTTTTGGAGGTGTAGGTATTTTAGCGTTTTAGCGCATTTTTCAAGTTGACAGCGCAGTTCGTAGGCTCAGCGTGGACTCTGCGCAGGCGTCACTTTTACCCAATCTTCTAAATTGCACTATATATTGTAGTAACATGTTCAGTAAAGTACCATAAAATAATGACAATCATGATGACATTCGTACCAACATTGACGTCATGTGTTTACATGACGTCAATGTTCTCAGTCATTTTAGATTTAATCAAGTGGTTTTGAGTGAAAGTTGCACTCGTTAATGCTAGTAACAACATGCAAAAACTTCGTAGTTACATTCCGTATAGACTCACAGACATACCTTCAGATTTTCAAATTAGCTGTAGGAATGTCTTTTTTAAATACCTATTATGCCTCGAATATAAAAACAACAGTAGTAACTCATAAACAATTTCTTCAGACAAAGAACAGCTCAAGAGACGAAAGGATGGAACCTGTTTCGGGAGCATCCCGTGAAAAAGGAGAGCGGATCTATGGAATCCACTGCCTGCATAAACACCTGTGTGAAGATCCTTAAATTTCTATCGTATATCTTCATATTTGGCGTTGTGCTTGGATCCGCTGTAATATCTAAGGGGACTCTGCTTTTCATCACATCACAACTGAAAAAGGGCAAAGAAATAACTCATTGTAACAAAGCTTTAGGTGAGTGAAGTGTGACAATCCCTTTATCTACCTATTTATCTGAATGATCGTTAGAGTGTTTACTTAACTATTTCTTTGGTATTTCCTGTGAGCAGAGCCCGATCGGCAGTTCATAACTGTCCATTCGCTGGACGAACGAGTAACATGGCTGTGGGCAGCTTTCATCGCATTCAGCATACCAGAGCTGGGTATATTTTTAAGATCACTCAGAATATGCTTCTTCAAGACCGCTGGGAAGCCTACGTTTGTACAGTTTTTGTTGGTAAGGCACAAAGTCGTAAAACGCATTATTATTTATTTCAACAAGAATTCGAATCTGATTAAGTCTTAATTGACGATGTAGCTGAGAGAGCAGGTAGGAACTTAAGTCTTTTTTAGTAAAAATACCAAAACACAGAGGTTTAGCAGGAATATTGTGAGAATCATTATGAGATATCGATTAACGATAATAGAATGAGGTGATTCCCCGAACTCCTATTAATCTATCAACACGATTAGTAGTAAACCCTTAAATTGTAAATCCGTAATCTCTAAAACAGAATTTCACTAATGTAGTCAATAAAACAGAACCGTATTGACATTATTTTAAATATTTATTACCAGATAAGATAATTTACGCCAACAATTATATCAATATTATTTCTGTTTCAAAACACAAAGCATCAATGTTATCTAAAACAATAAAGTGAATGACATGTACCTAATTATCATTACCATCTCTTTTGTGCTATGGTACCCTGGGACAAGTGCGGAGCTTATACTAGGCTTTTCCGAGCTGCCCGACAGCTAAGGGTTTATTCGACAAATATATCTTGTCGGGATGACTGCCCACTGCTTTTCGCGTTTTGAAGAATTTGTAAAATACGTCTAGGATATAATCGCCTGCCTAATCCAACTCACCCACATCTTTTAATCAGTAAGTAGGTGCCTATCTACTGATGAAAAAATGGCACTCCAGGCGCGGTTGTGTAAAATAATGATTTAGAAACTTTTTATGGGACACATTATTAACGTCAATCAATTGTTTCAGTCCTTAATAATCGAAACACTGCACACAATCGGAGTTGCGTTACTAGTGCTGCAAATTCTGCCGGAGCTAGATGTCGTGAAAGGAACCATGTTAATGAACGCGATGTGCTTCGTGCCAGGGGTTCTGAATGCCCTCTCTAGGGATAGCACTGAACGTCGATACATGTTCAAAATAATCTTAGATGTACTTGCTGTTTCTGCTCAAGCTACTGCATTCGTTGTTTGGCCTCTCATAGAAGGCGATGATGCTTTGTGGACCATTCCGGTAGCATGCGTGTTGATTTCACTCGGCTGGTGGGAAAACTTCGTGGGGTGCTCAGGAAAACATTGGTCAGGTAAACAGTGCGTCAAAATATATTGATCTATTACATGTGAGCATGGATATTGGATACTGTCATTTTCATTATCGGATTATAAATCTATTTTTGTAATTACGATAGTTAAGATATTTCTCAAAAGGCTAATGGGAATAACTTTCATATCTTAATCTCATTTGATGCGAACACTTAACCATATCACTCAATACTTATTTCAAAACAGCTTCACACCGCTTGCAAGAACGATTATAGGGAATCCCTGTCCTCTTGAATCTATATGACATACTCATATAAAAAAAACGTTTCTATAGTTTCTTTAGCACTTGTAGGTTGTGCATGAATAGATACCTACACCTTATATTTTTAATATAATACCAACACTTATTTATTGCAGTCCTTCGACCTTTGCAAGTTTTCCGCGACGGTTTGAAAAGGTGTCGTTATCACTCGCAGAGAGTATTGTCAATATGGAAGATCTTCATATTCATGTGCTGTATATTGATATCTTTATACATCCAGGACGACGACCCATTCGCATTCTTCACGAAAATAAGCAGTGGTTTTGGCGATCGACTTTACACCGCTAGTGAGGTAACGAGTTATGTCAGTTTGTATCAAAACTTTAAGACTTTTCGCTTATTAATAGTGATCAGGAAATGGATGGTTACGATGCTTATAGTTGGAGACCAATTGCTACTTTTCTCCCATTCTATGTTTTTTTTAAACAGGTCCAAGCAATTCAGGATGAATTCCAAGGTTTTATGGGTTATGCAGTGATGGGAGAAAAACACGAAATACCGGCGGCATGGGCTACCCCACTATGGGTGGTACTGATCCAGGTCGGGGCCGCGTACGTCTGCTTTGTCGCTAGTAAAACCGCCTGCAAAATCCTCATACAAAACTTCAGCTTTACATTTGCATTAAGCCTCGTTGGACCACTCACTGTTAACCTGCTAATTGTTTTATGCGGAATGAGGAATACGGATCCATGTGCATTTCATCGAACTATACCCGATTATTTGTTCTTCGAGATACCAAAGGGTAAGTTGAGCAGTTCAATCACATTTCTTTATTAAGTTGAATAGTTATAGATTATACAGAGTATTAAGGTCAACCAAGGATATACTTAAAGGGTGTGGAAGTTGTTAATTTTCATGAGTACTACACTCATTTAAAGCATGTCTCTTGTTGGGGCAAACCTGAAACCGCGAAAAAAAAATCAGCTGTTCCCTACATTTTGACGAGTTATGCGAACACAAATGTAGGGAACAGCAGATTTTTTTTTTGCGATTTCAGGTTTGTTCCCATAGTAAAAGTTGTTCATAATGATGAGTACAATGACCTCTTAAGAGGTTTTGGGTTAATTAATTAACACCTTGTATATAGAAGATTTTTTTCGCAGTGTACTTCCTGAACGAGTTTATAGTACATCAAATGTCGTGGATATGGTTGCTGTGGCTGGTCTCCCAAGCATGGGTAACTGCTCACGCGTGGAAGCCGCGCTGTGAGCGACTGGCGGCCACAGACAAACTGTTCTCCAAGCCGTGGTACTGCAGCCCGGTTATCGACCAGTCCATGCTCCTGAATAGAACTAAGGACGATGATAATGATATGTCACTAGAGGTTTTACTTTTGATGATGATACAATAAGCCTAGTTACAGAAAGATGACTGAATTTATAAGCTCCATTTCTTACTTGTATTTTAGGATCTCAAAGATGAAGATGATGCGTCTACGCTTAACGGAGATAAAGTGTCAAAACAAGACGTTAAGCCATGTGACTACATCACAAGGTACAAGTTACATATTTGTGAAGGTGCGGAGAATTATATCGAGCCTTTGCTAAAATTGCACCTAACCTTTTTCTTTTTCGAAACTAGGATCTACGTGTGTGCAACAATGTGGCATGAAACAAAAGAAGAAATGGTTGAGTTCTTGAAATCCATTTTCCGTATGGATGAAGATCAAAGCGCGCGTCGCGTTGCGCAGAAGTATTTGGGAGTTGTTGATCCTGACTACTATGAACTGGAAGGTATGTAGCGAAGTAAACAATTATATCCAAACGGTATCAATGTCATCGTCTGCCTAATAGCCTTTTCCAAACTATTTTGGGGTCGGCTTTCAGTCTAACCGGATGCAGCTGAGTACCAGTATTTCACATGGAGCGACTGCCTATCTGACATCCACAACCCAGTTACTGGGTAATACGAAACCTCGTAAGACTAGTTGTCAGAGTTTCGGGCTTCTGACGACCCGTAACGACTGTCAAAGATCCAAGAATGACAGCCGGGACGGGAGCGGATTAACGTGCTTTCCGAGGTACGGAGGGGTCTTGGTATGCAAAGATGGTCACCCATCCACGGACCAACCGCGGCAAGCGTAGCTTAACCTGATCGATTGACCCGTGCAGCTGTTATTACTTAGCCACAAAGCCCCTCTTAGGTTTTTAGCTTAGCTCGTAGGTACATTGATCCCAAACGGTATCAATGTACCTAGTCAAAAATAAAATCATCGTTTTGCTTGATCTTTTTTTTAATTCGGAAGTTGGCTAAAAATGTTCCACAGATCTTTTATATAAATTGGTGCACACTTTGCTCTATCATACTCCAACCGTTACAGTGCACATTTTTATGGACGACGCGTTTGAAGTATCCGATCACAGCTCAGAAGATTCGCAGGTGAATCGTTTCGTGACGTGCCTTGTAGAGACCATCGATGAGGCTGCTTCAGAAGTCCATCTCACAAACGTAAGACTAAGACCACCCAAGAAATACCCCGCTCCATACGGAGGCCGCCTAGTTTGGACACTACCAGGAAAAAACAAAATGATATGCCACCTCAAAGACAAGTCCAAAATAAGACACAGGAAAAGATGGTCTCAGGTAAGCTACTGAATCTCGCATTTTATTGTTCTTGAAATTTTTAATGACTCATAAATAATTAGGATACGATAAGCTATCGTGTGATGGAATATCTCGACTTCAGATATTTTTGTTATTTATTTCCTCTATTGAGCATGAGTATTTATAAAATTATCGATCATCTTAGATCCGGGCAGATTACGAATGAAATAGTTTGGAAATAAATGGAAGCAAACAAGTTTTTGAATCAACCTTACAAAATTAATAAATATAAAAAACCGGTCAAATGCGAGTCGGTTTCGCGCTATGAGGGTTCCGTACAAATTTGTAGTTATGTAACTACAAATTTACGGTTTTCGGATATTTTTACCGACTTCAAAAAGGAGGAGGTTCTCAATTCGTCGGAACCTTTTTTTTTTTTATGTATGTTCCCCGATTACTCGGAGACGGCTGAACCGATTTCAAAAATTATTTTTTTGTTTGAAAGGGTATACTTTCCAGGTGGTCCCATTGTCATCAGGTCAGGATCTGATGATGGGATCCTGGAGAAATCGAAGGAACTCTTCAAGTATTATAGGCACACCTATAGCGATTTGGGTATTTTTTATAGTAACTCGTGCATTTGCTCTCGGAAAGCATCATTTGGTGAAGTGGAACTGATGATGAAGACCACAGATGGCCACCCGAACTACTCAATAATAAGTATTTACCGGTTTGCGATTCGATTACTTACTTTAATATGGTTACTACGCAAGTTAAGCTCGTCACAATGCGAATGGTGAAACGGAGCTGATGGTGGAATACCAGGAGAACTCCTCAACAATTAACGTCCCTGCATCGGGAAAAGCAATATTTTGTAAAAGGCGATGAGCAAGTTGGCATTAGGCTATTGTAACTTAGATACATTATAAACAGACACACTAAAAAGCGAGAAATAAAAACTTTTTAACAAAAAAAAAACCGACTTCCAAAAAAACACTACAAAGTGAAAAATAACTTTTATTTCGGAAGTCGGTGGCAAAACTCTAAAATACAGATCCAAAGACACCGACTTCCGAAATAAAAGTTATTTTTCACTTTGTAGTGTTTTTTTGGAAGTCGGTTTTTTTTTTGTTAAAAAGTTTTTTTCCTTTACTTCTGCTACATGACATTGCTTCTTCATGCCAAATTTCATGATTCTAGGTCAACGGGAAGTAACCCTATAGGTTTTGATTCCCTTGCAAGTGTCAAAGTAATGGACGTAAACGGAAAATAAACGCCCGTATCTTTTGATTGCGTCGACTTAGAAGTTTCACGATTTTTTCACTGCTTCAAGGGATTGCAGCCCTGGATTTGATATTAATTTCAACTTGATAACTCCACGCGTTCCTAAGAAAAAGGGTCTTGACAGGCGGACAGACAGACAGACGGAGAACAAAGTGATCTTATAAGGGTTCCGTTTTTCTTTTGAGGTACGGAACCCTAAAAATAAAACATAACTTTTCTACAAAGAAATGAAATGATTGCAGATCTTTTGCACACCTTCGTATTGGTTAAATCTTCACATTTAACTATAGATATGATTTATACAACGCCAACGTCACTTTGAATTAGTTTGTGAACTTCACCAATTTGATGACATTTTTTATTGACTTTATTATCGTATGTAATCATTCATTATGTTCCGGTTGATGCATGGATGTAAAAATTCGGCTTTGATTGATTGTCTAGCTAGTACAAGGAATCGATAGACTAGCACAAGGTTCATTATCCTCAGTTCGTAGGTACACTACTCGAATGGTGTGATCAAAGCATCAATGCATTGTAGAAAGTGTAGGAGTGTGATATATCAACCTTTCTAGTTAGTCACACTAACTAGTGTTTGACTGATTGACCCTAAAAAGAAGCATCAGTAAAAAACAGAACAAATTTCTCGAAAAATTACGAAGTTGTATGCGTTTTAAAGTCTATGCTAGATAGAGACAGCACTGCTGCGATCTGAAGTCACAACTCAGCAACGCAATAGTAGGTAACTTCGCGCCATTCAGTAAATTATCGTTTTGTGCGACAGGGATAGAAGAATAACTTCAAAAACATTTTTTCACAAATTGTCTATTTTAGTAACATCTTTGCAATGCTTCCTCCTATACAGGTGATGTACATGTACTACTTCCTGGGTCACCGTCTGATGGATCTGCCAATCTCCGTGGACCGTAAAGAGGTGATCGCCGAGAACACATACTTGTTGGCTTTGGACGGCGACATCGACTTCAAGCCGATAGCGGTCACGTTACTAATCGATCTGATGAAGAAGGATAAGAACTTGGGGGCGGCGTGCGGACGTATTCATCCTGTGGGCTCTGGTAGGTGTTCCTAGTATTAATTTTATTTATTTATTTGGTTGGTTGGTTGGTGTTGCTAGTTGGTTGGTTGGTGGTTGGCTCAAACTCAAAGGGTTAATGGAGGAACACCAAAGGAAAGACCGTTCTAAGGATTTCAATAATACCTAGGTACGTACGTTTATTAATCCTTATATTTATATAATTATTGGAAGGTGTGTTTACTAATATTACGTGACACATGGTTTGAGTCATGTTTGAAGTATTTTTAAGAATCATTAGCAAAATCGTCATCGATTTTCATGAGATTCAGTTCGACATAAAGGGGGTTTATTCATAACTAGCGGCCCGCCCCAGCTTCACACGGGTGCAATTTATTTTTTTCCGAAATTTTCTTACGTACAAACCTTGTCCTGGCAAGACCGAATACAACAAAAAAAAAAAAAAAAAAATATCCAATTTGGTGCAGTCATTCGGAATTTATGCGCGTACAGACAACGACTAGCTGCCATCCGCGGTTTCATCCGCATAAATTTCGATCCCGTGGGAATATCGAGATAAAAAGTAGCCTATATGTTAATCCAGGGTGTCAGCTACCTCCATACCAAATTTTATCATAATTGGTCCAGCCGTTTGAGCGTGAAGAAGTAACAAACATATAAACACACACATATACACACACACACACTCACAAACTTTCGCCTTTATAATATTAGTGTGATGATTAACGTTAAGTGACGTTTAAACGTAAAAAAATGTATGGTTATACAGTCGATAATCACTAGTGTCCGACCGAAGGTGCAATTCTGGCCGAAGCCGAAGCCGAAGCCGATTAATCGGTATTCACCAAAACCTTCGGCCGAAGCCGAAGCCGAAGCCGAAGGTGTCATTGACCTTGAGAAATACGATAGTTGCTTTGATCTCAGAATATACTAGATACATATTGCGAGAGCTTTAGAGATTTAGCCCAATAACGAGCCGAGTGACCAACATATACAAGTAGGTAATAAAATATTGTCTAAAATAAAAGTTTCAAATATGAAATATTTAAAAACAAAACACTTATTAGAATTTTAAGACGCGCTCTCAAACTTGTTTTGACTCGTTTAGTTTACTAACTGCGATTCGTTTGGTCCGGTGCGGCCGGCGGCGCGGCGAAACTCTGCTGCTCTGCACACTCTCCGTCTCGCTCTAGCATCGTTCAGTAAATTTCAAATTTTGACAACTAGCAAACCTTCGGCTTCGGCCAAACCTTCGGCAAATTTTTGGCCGAAGCCGAAGATTTGGCCGAAGGTGCTTTTTTGGCCGAAGGTGGCCGAAGCCGAAGCCGAAGCCGAAGCTTCGGTCGGACACTAATAATCACTACTTAACTTTAAGCAATGTTTATAAATAAAGGGGAATATTTGGTAATTTTTCGCTCCGCCTGGTGTAATTGCTGTGAGGCGTACCAGTAGGAGGATAATTAAATAAATAAATAAACTCAACTTTAACTCTTATCTAACGCATTTTTAATTCTTGAGTCGAGAGATCTAGTTTATGATTGATGATCACAGCACAATTTTTTCGTACTTTGTGATTCTACACAAACTGAAAAAGATAAAACTGATTTTTAAGTTCGACCTTCCTGATCTCCCCTGCTTGCTCATATAAATCCGAATGTTCCAGGTTTCATGGCATGGTATCAAATGTTCGAGTACGCTATCGGTCATTGGCTGCAAAAGGCCACTGAACACATGATTGGCTGCGTACTCTGTAGTCCCGGATGCTTCTCCCTCTTCAGAGGAAAGGCTTTGATGGACGACAACGTCATGAAGAAATACACACTGACTTCGCACGAAGCTCGGCATTATGTGCAGTATGATCAAGGTATGATATTATAATAGTCTCACTTTGGTTACTTTCTCCCGATCTATCTAACTCATTGAAGGCCGCAGTAATTTTATCGATTTACGACTAATATGTAGAAATCTACTGGTTTGTATGAAAGTGCTGTCTTTGTCGCGTCGCTTCATGCGTGCACTTTCATAAATACCCATAGACTTGATGTTAGAGACAAATTAGTTGCTGAGATAAAAGTTGCTCCTGGGAGGGCTTCCTTGATACACGTTGTGGTTTTGCACTGAGAGTTACTTTTTTAATATATGATTTTGTTATGTACCTACTTTTGGCCCTATAATATTTTAATCAACAATCTGCGGTGTTGACTTGATTAATGCTAAACATTATTTACACTCTGGCTGCTTCTCTTCTAATACTTTTTGATAAGGAACTCAAGTTATGTTACAAATATCCATAACGTAATGAATTTAGAAACCTACATAGTAGTTTACCTACACAGGTGAGGATCGTTGGCTATGCACCCTGCTACTCCAGAGAGGCTACCGCGTAGAATACTCCGCCGCCTCTGATGCGTACACGCACTGTCCAGAACATTTCGACGAGTTCTTCAACCAGCGCAGAAGATGGGTTCCCTCTACTATGGCCAATATCTTCGACTTATTAGCAGACTCCAAAAGGACTGTTAGCGTTAATGATAATATTTCCACACTGTATATTTGGTATCAGGTATGTATTTAAAAAAAAAAATGTTTAAATATTAACTTATCTCTAAATAGTTAACAAAATGGTTTATTTGTGTTTTGCTCGATGGATTTTGATGTAGTTTTCACACACGCAATAATTCAGAGATTTCTTGAGAAACATAATTATTACATTTTCAGGGTCTGTTGATGTTCGGATCGGTGCTCGGTCCGGGGACTATCTTCCTGATGATGGTGGGTGCTTTGAACGCAATCACTGGCATCAGCAACATGAATGCTATGTTTCTCAACTTGGTGCCTATTCTCATTTTCATCATCGTCTGTATGACTTGCAAGTCCGAAACTCAGGTAAGAGTGCCTTATTGTATTCTAATACATAACAGTAATGTTATGTCTGCCTAACCCGGGGAAATGCCTATAGTACAACTACATTTCGCCGGTTACTATTTTTCCAGTTAAAATAATGTGTTTATGGGATTTATATTGCACTTCTGATTTTTTAAGTTTTCGGTATGAAAAAGTAAAATTTCATCCAAAACCGTTCAGCCATTTTAGCGTGAAAGGTAACAAACAAACTTAATTTCGCATTTATAATACTAATTAGCATTAACACATTTTAATTTTCAGCTGCTCCTCGCCAACCTGATAACATGCTTATACACCATGGTGATGATGTTCGTGATAGTGGGGATCGCGCTCCAGATCGTACAAGACAGCTGGCTGGCGCCATCCAGCATGTTCATGATTCTAATATTTGGCTCGTTCTTCATCACGGCCGGGCTACATCCCCAGGAATTTATATGCTTAATGTACATACCTATATACTATATAACTATCCCCAGTATGTACATGTTGTTAATTATATACTCGGTGTGTAACTTGAACAATGTGTCGTGGGGAACTAGGGAAGTAGCGCAAAAGAAAACGCGTGCGGTAAGTCGGTTTCTGTTTTTATAACTTTAAAACAACGACTTAAGGATGATTTCCACCAAACGGCTCGCATCGCATCGGATCGCAACGGATTTTACAATCTTTAAACGATATTAAATCGTGTACACAGTATTTAAAGTCTATATTACCAAACCGCGCACAGCAGCTTAACCGCGGGCGTCTTCTACAACACGCGATCGTAGCCGAAAGTACGCTGCGACGCGCGATCGGCTCCGTTCGCATGTCGTCGTATCCGATTGAATCCTTTCTGCTGTCGTCCAAATCTATCTTTTCCTATTCTGTGTTTTATGATTATTTTCTTCTTCTTCTACTGCAATAGCCAACAATACTACGTCAACTTCAACCATATTAAAAAAATTATAACACGCCAACACGGTGGGAATGAAACTATTTGACTAGGCGTAGAAACGGATACGTTCGCAAGCGACGGTACGGAGCCGATCGTATGCGTCGACATGCTGCCGGACGCGATCGGCTGTCGCCGCATCAGTTCGTATCCTTTCCGATCCGATGCGATGCGAGCCGTTTGGTGGAAATCATCCTTAACGACGTGTTTGCAATAATACGTATAATACCGGTCGGTGCTAATATCGAATGCGTACTTTTATTAATAAGTACATTTCTTCACTTTTACCTTTTTTATTTTACAATTGAACAAGAAACTATAGGAAATCTAATCAATATTCATTAATAGGAACTTGAAATGGAAAAACAAGAAGTTGTGGAGGCTAAGAAGCAAATGGACGAGCATAGTATAAAGAAGTGGTTCGGTAAGGGCGAGGAGACGAGTGGCTCGGCGGAGTGTAGCGTGGCCGGCCTGTTCCGCTGCATGTGCTGTACCAACCCCAAAGACCACAAGGACGACCTGCATCTGCTACAGATCGCCACCGCTATCGAGAAGATTGAGAAGAGGTTGGATACGCTGTAAGTATATTTATATTGTATGTACTAGCTGACCCGAAATACGTTTTCCTGTCCAAGTTTCAATAATTCATAATTCAATCAAAGTCTACAAAGAAGTAGACTGAGTAAAGTATGTTATGTGGTTTTTTTACTGTTTTTCCTAAGTATTGAAGTGAAATAGTCCCATTGTATGCCGAGCTGGTTAATTAGATTTTTATGGAACTTTGAAGGAGAATTTAACTAGACATCTAAGTATTTGTAGTCGGCTAGTAGCTCATGCTGGAACCTATGCTTATTTTATGTTGTCTTAACTACTGCTGTCCTTAGTGGTGCACCTGAAGAAATAGAGCCATTGAATCGTCGTCGCTCATCAGCCGCGGTGATGCGACGCCGGTCCTCCATGGATCCTCTCGCCAGGGTGCCCGAGTACGAAGAAAGCGAGGTTTCAACCGATATACCCAGGGTAAATAAAAAAATATTTCTACGCAAGGTTCCTATTCCTAAACCGCACTATCTAGTGAAGTTACCAGATAAATAAAAATGTTTTTGATTCGTTCCTGAACAATGTTAACACATTTTTTTTATAATGTTAAATTTGTCATATATAAGTCTAGTTAAAATAAAATTGTCTCTAACAGGAAGAGCGTGACGACTTGATCAATCCGTACTGGATAGAAGACATGAACCTTCAGAAAGGCGAGGTCGACTTCCTCACCACGGCGGAGACCGATTTCTGGAAGGACCTCATTGACACCTACTTGTTTCCAATTGATGAGAACCCAGAAGAATTGGTATGTATTTATTATTCATTATCAGGCAGACATGCCTAAGGCACCAAGTCCGTTTTTATGTCGTTCTTTTATTTCAGAATTAAAATTTGCGAAAACAATAAAATAAGTAACGATTTTGTGACTTACGGCTGGTTGATAGGTCTTTTTACACCCGTAATTCTGTAGTAAGCTGACTTTATTAACCCTTTTTTCAGAATCGTATCAAAACTGACTTGAAGAACCTACGTGACAAGATGGTGTTTGCTTTCTTGATGGTGAACACGCTGTTCGTGCTGATCATCTTCTTGCTGCAATCGAGCCAGGACCAGCTGCACTTCAAATGGCCTTTCGGACAGGAGTCCAGCATCCAGTATGATGATGACCTCAATCTGGTATGTTTCTTTGTTATTATTTTAATATTCACATGTCTCTAAACTTTAATAATAATATGTTTTCATAGTCCTGAATAACCAGTTCACTTTAGTTCACAGCTATCCAAATCCATAATCCAATATCTTTGTTTCCATATCCTGCAATAGTCCTACACCAACCGGGGGTTGTCCCTAGGGTGCACTTACATTGCCGGGAGGACACGGCGCGGCATACGCTGGCAGAGTGTGCTTGGGAGGAGCCGCGCCGTGCCCTCATCTCAAGAGTAGGTAGTGACCTGTCTCTGTCGGTCGTTGTCGACTCGATGGTCAGCAGCGAAGAGTCATAGGACGGGGTGGTTACCTTCTGCGAAGCAGTCGTCTCGCAGGAGGCTGCGAAAAGGGAGGAAGATCTCGTCCACTAACCCGGCCCGCAACAGGCGCACAGGGCGTCGGCGGGGGGCGGATAACGCCCTCTTCCAGCCCCCCTAAATGGGTCCAGGGGCGACGGACTCGGGGACGTCTGTCGCCCCCCACACATCAGGACCCGAGGTGGCGGCGCGTAGTGTCCCACGCGCGCCCCTCGCCGACGTCGCGGGGGAAGTCAGACACCTCACTCCCCTCCCTGACGCGGAGGACATCCATGAGGATTTGACACACCGCAACAAAAAAAAAAAGGGTGCACTTGCATAATGCGAACGGGGATAATCGTCGGTTGGTGCCGCATCTCATTAAAAACGTGTAACGGGCCTCTGCGAATTGGCTTCGGCCTCTCATACTCCTTCCAAAAGTCTGGGACCCGACGGTCCTGAGAAATATCAAAATACGTTTTAATTATTAGTAATAGTAGCATTTTTTTTAGCAAAGGAGTTATATTGAACTTGACCTTACCTTTTTGAACTTTTTTAAGGCCTTTTTTTTTAGATTAAAACTATTTTTAATATTGATCCGAATACTCTCTTAAACACGTCTTTTCCTGAATTAAAAATTATTTGTAAACAAATATGTTTTTTTTTTGGTAAATGTCGTTTTTTCTAATACATAGTTACTTGTTAAGGGCAAGGCTTGGAATGACTGCTGCAGAATTTTGTTGTAATCTCTTATTATTTCGGGCTGCATTACCCTTGCCATGACCACAAAACGTCATATATCTTTTAAACAAATGACATCGCCAAACTAAACGAGTAAATCATACTTACAATTCGCAATTTCGGCGTTCAATGTTACAAAACGCGTGCTACCTGCAGTAAAGTAAGACTCGTTATAGATAACAATCTCCAAACCAATCAGTTCACCTGCTCATGGTTACGACAGCACTAAATGTTTAATTATTACCGGCGGCACGCAAGGGCTTCGTTTACAAAATTATCGAAAATCTTACAACAGCCTGTGGTTGCCGTTACTCTGTGTAGTATACTCTGTAACTAGCATAAATATGATAGAAGGTAAGCCTTTCTGTCTTTCAATAGAAATTGCACAAAAAAAATACTAATAGCACAATAGATTTATCGCGGATAGCAATTGATCGTGTCGTAGTATAATATTCATCAGCATAGCTATTCACAACCATCCGACTGGCTATCGTATCGAAAGTGACACATGTCGATAACCTGATTTGCCTTGCCCTCGACAGCAAGCAGCTGTCGGAAGAATAGCGGTCGTCTATTTGATTTAAACTGATAAAATCGAGTGGTTGTGAATACCTATGCTGCTTCATTTAAATATCGAAACTACGACACTCTGAAGAGGACAACGATCTGTCGTCCCGACACAGTTGAAGATCGGTCTGACTTGAACATTATTTCCCATGACAGTTCACCGTAACTCAAGACTACTTGACGCTGGAGCCGATCGGGTCGGTGTTCCTCATATTCTTCGGGACCATCATGATCATCCAGTTCACCGCGATGCTGTTTCATCGACTTGGCACGCTCTCCCATGTGCTTTCTACCACATCACTCAACTGGTATCTTACTAAAAAGGTAAGTGAAAAAATAAAACCTAATATCTGGTATTGGGATTTGGAGACTTTACGAAGTTAATTTGTACTCTGGACTCAAATATTAACGAAAGTAAAGTGAATTATGAAAGTCTTGTTTTTGATAACATTGTTCTACCGGATTGATCGAAATGGCAGCTTAGCCTTTTGGTCAGCTCTCAGCTCTCAAAAGCAGTTCCTTCACCAATCTATTTCTTTTGCCAATATCAATAATACATTATACTTTTAACAGCCGGGCGACCTGACAGACAATGCCCTGATAGAGTCTAACGCGTTAATAATAGCCAAAGACCTGCAACGTCTGAACACTGACGACTTGGACAAACGTGACAACAACCAGCACGTATCCAGGAGGAAGACCATACATAACCTGGAGAAAGGGAAGGACACCAAGCAAGTCGTTATCAATCTCGATGCTAACTTTAAGAGGAGGTTGACTATCCTGCAGAATGGTGATTCGGGTAAGTCCTTTACTTTAATACTGTCGTGTCGATCTTTTGCATTATTTTAATTAAAGGTAGTAATAATAAATAAATCAATTAATTCAGGCAACAAAGACCCATAACATCGTTACCACCTGCCTAGCCTTTTCCCAACTATGTTGGGGTCTGGGCAATACCCCACCCCTTGATAAGACAGACTTGTCAGACTTTCGGGCTTCTGACTACACGTAAAGACTGTCAAAGATCTACGAATGACAGCAGGGTCCATCGACTTAACGTGCGAAGTTCCGAAGTACGGAGGGCTCTCGATATGTAATGGATGTCAAGCACAGCTTAACCTTCGTTCGACCCGTGCGGTTGTTATTATTTAGCCACGAATAGACTAACATAAATTATTATAAAAACCACAAAAAAACACACTACACTTGGGAGTTTGGTTTTGGTCGCTTGGCTTGTCTGACCTAAGGAATACAGCGTTCTGTATCGCGGGAGCTGTCGCGGTTGGAGTTATCGATAGGTTTACTAGTAGTTATTCAAGAGTTCCGATATCTAGCGTCCAGGTCCATCATCAGACCAGCTCGATGGTATCAGAATATCTTGTTATCATTGGAATTCATACATTTGCGAATATTCAAACTAAGACCACTAGAAGTGATAAATGATAATGATAAATGATTTTATTTCTGTGATTAACTAGTGTTTAACTATTCAAATATTCCGTTACCCACCGTCCAAGTACGCCTTACGAAACTACACCATATATATTTTTTCACACAGCGATCTGAAATGAACCGCCATAGTAGCTATTGCTCTATATTAATTTTTATATATTTTTTTTTAGATAGGCTTTCGCCTATCTAATGACATAATTATGTTTGGTTGTTATTGATTGTGGGGACCATTTTGTCCGGTCCTCCTTTTAATTCTTACATCCTCCAGGTCCCCGCGATGCAAAATGCGTTGTAGAAGGTTTTCTTATAAAGGCACCTCCCCCAGGCCTGATGTCCCGCCTGCCGTCGCTGGGCGGCAGCTCGGCCGCGCGCCGCAACACACTGCGCGCGCTGGTGACGCGGCGCGACTCTGTGCTGGCCGAGCGCCGCCGCTCGCAGCTGCAGACCGCGCGGGACTCCACTAACGACTTCATGTTCAACACGCCTGTCTCAGTAAGAGTAAGAATACCATTTCACTTTTTAAAGAAAATGTAAATTTTACTCAGATATCATTATCATTCCAACCCGGAATCACCCACTACTGGGAAAAGGGCTCCTCTTTCTTTTGATACAGACTTAAACACGAACAATTTTGATTTCACTTTCATAATACTTTTTTACAATTTGTTCATTTACACCTACGTCCTACACCATGTTAAAATCAATCAAAACCTACACAAAACATTGATTAATTTCTAGTGACAATTATATTAATTATATTACTGGTGACATCTCATCTTAAGTTTTTAAATATTTTTTAAGTAATGTGTTGTGAGCGAGCTTGCTTCCTCCACTTTGTCACATAAACCTTCAAAGGTTTTTAGACAAGTGTATGCTTGTAAAATTAGTTAGTGTAATTGAATGTATTGAAAAATAAAGGAAAAAAAAAAACATAACTTAAAACCTCAACACCCTTAAACTCTAAACCTGAAAAAAATTCGTATGTTTTGAGTTATTTTAATAAAACCTTGAGTTTGTCTACGTTGAGTGAGACTAAGGTCACGGTCGACGTAATACCATGATTAAGTCATTGCAATGTAACTCTTAAATCTTGGTAAGGTTAGGTATAAATTAGAAAGATCACCGAGAGTTTTATCAAACTCTCGGCATTCATTCTAATTTATACTTTATTTAAATGGAATAAGAGTTACATTGCAATTACTAATGGTTTTACGTCATTCAAATTTGATCGTGAAAACCTTAGAAAACCAGCATTATCTTCAAATTCCAAACGGTTTATTTTGTTTTTGTTAGTTGGATGACATGAACGGACGTCTCTCGACGGCGGGCGCCTACATGAACCGCGGCTACGAGCCCGCGTTCGACAGCGACGCCGAGGACACGCCGCCGCCGCTGAGACGCTCCACCGTGCGCTTCAACGACCACTACGCGTGATGCAGCTCATGATACTACAGTGGCTGGAAATTTTAACAAACATCCACAAATACCCGAGTAACGATATTGTGCTTATTGTATTTAAGTCTATGAAGTTACTTAAAGATTCAATTTCTAAAAATATTAAAAAATAACATTAAAAGTAGCCAAATAATGAGCTTCATGTGTTTAAAAACAGTGCATATTGTGATTTCAGAAAGTTATAAGTGCAATTATATCGAACGCAGCTCGTTTTTCGTAGACCGAATACTTGCAGTGTGCAGTTCTGAATGGGTTTAGAAAAGTACAAACTTAGAATTATTAACAAAATTATAAAAAAAAAAAAAATTAAATGTAAATCTGAATCCGCCACTGCTTTGATCATTCTGATGTAATTAGTGATTGCTGTGCGACACTTTATTCTTGCATTTATTTATTTGTATTGTTAAAGAAGTAAAACATTTACTTATAAAATAAATTACGAATATACTAGAACTTATTTTTTTATTACTTTCTATTTTTCAATTTTGTCTCGCCTAACACAAGAGGTATCCATAGCGGGTGTGTACAGCAGTTTCTGGTATTTTTAATGACATCGTATTTTGACACAAACATTATTTTTGGGATCGAATCCGCGACCCTACATGCGCTTCCGCTTAGCAATAGCGTGGACCGTACGTAAATACATACGGTCCACAAAAGGTGTTTTTGCTAAGTTCATGATATAACTAAATAGTTATACCATGAACCTAGCAAAAACAACTTCTTTTTCTATTAATAATTTAGGAAATCCCTTAAAAAATGTAAGTAGTATGTGTCTCAGGTGAGTCAGCAGAGACTCAGCCTCTTTGGTGTGAAGTAAGGGGTCGTTAGCAGGCAGTCCGCCAGTGAGCGCGCGGCCTGCCGACCGAACGCACGCGCGAACCATGCGCAGCGACGCCGTCCCGCGAGTGCACTCCACGCTTTACCTCAACATTGTGAAGTGATACACAGTACACATACGGATTACGACAACGCTAATCTTCTCAGGATACATTCAAAGGTAAGTTCAGTTCACAACTTCCATATCTAAGCCTTATTCTGACATGAATATGACCTTTCAGCCCTCGAGGTTGTTGAGCACGATCAGCTGCGAAAGTGTGTGAGGGGGTGACTAAGGTTCCTTGTATAATGTCCACACATGACTGCATCTTATAAATTCACCAATTCCTGAAACTTCTCTTGTATATACCTGCTGTCAAGTTCTAACATACGCGAGGCTACACTGGTTTCTCTTTCGAAAGTTTCGTAACAACATTTATGTAAAGTGAGATTGACCGTTCAAAGAACGTGTCTAATATGATTCACAATGTGTTATTTATTCTAAAATTTGGCGAAGCTGTGGACCGTATGGTACCCATACCAAGCTTGTCTCGTAAACAAAAGTGAATGTAGGCGGCATGGGATAGAGAATGGGAAACAAAGACCGCGGTATTTCCTTAGCCAGTCGACAAACGACCTCTAAATACCAACTGTAATAGATATGCTGAAATGATACATAACCCAAGTAGCAAAATGTGGCCCTATAATTATCCTAGGAGCACGTATTTTTTAATCCTATAGATATCCTGTAAACGTTTATAGAGCCGTATTTGGGCGCAGTTTATAGGACTATTACGCCCTATAGTCGCTTTGTTATAATCCGGTAAAGTGCTATTTGATTTTATAATTACCTTATTAAGTGCTTTAACAAAATATAGTTGTCCTATAAAAATCCGGTAAATGCATCTAAAAAGCGATTCGGTCCTCTTATGATCTGGCGCGTGCCGCTACTAGAGTAATTGATCCTACAGTGATCAGCGTAATACCATTAGTAGATTCATTCAGTCGATCATTCCTTCTTTTTTCGTTAATTTATTGTACTGTGCTGGTGCGTGACATTGAATACTTTTTTATTTTCAAAAGGTAAGTAAAGTCACATTCTAATAATGCCTGTCATTATAAAAAGTAACATAATTTGCCGTGTAACTGTTTTGTAAGGAGTGCCTACTCAACTTGCGAAAATAATTTTATTGATGAAGTGTTAGATGATAATAAACATATCTTCATGCGCCTTCAAAATTTAACATTTTCATTATTTGTTAATTAATAAATACCTATCCGACTTATGGTCGAAACTGGTGAAAATGGCACGTCCATTACGTTGCATTTATCAGAACCTTTAAATGACTTTTTAATCAAAGTTAAGACGCTTACATGACATACCTACGCCACCATATTTAAGTTTTAGGGTTCTGTGGGTAATGTGAGTTAAACCATACGGTAATGAGCAAATCTTGTAAGTTGTTGCAAATTCGATAACCGCCACTACGCTTAAATCGTCTCCATTTATTTAAATCCATATTTATATTGTTCCAGCTTTCTCTAACGAATCACAAAATGGCCAATTACTCTAATAATAGCAAATGTAGAACACATTTAAGTAGAATCTTACTTATAAAAATCACAGGCTATGCTAGCTTGGTGCTAAAAATCCGTTAAGGGTCACGACTAAGATAAATTTGTTCTATAATATCTTTACCTCTAGCAGCTATATCTGTGGCATTTATAGGAAGTGCATGTCTTATAGAAGTATGAAACAAGACGTTAACAAGATAAAACGATCTTACTAAATGCGATTATCGGATCAAAAGTCACACTTTGCTAATTACTTCTATAACTTGCACTTATAAGACTGAACCTGACTGACCGCTCTAGTAAGAGTCGTGTAAAATAATCCTATTAACATTTATAAAACTAAATGATAGGCTCGAAAGTACTTGTAGTGCAAATCATCTTCGAAGATGCTTTAGCAGGATCAGTGGCCTGAGTTAATGCGTCTACTAGATTTCTATAAGACGTGTAATCTTATAAGTCAATTGCTATAGGAGAATTTTGCTACTTGGGAATTAAATTACATAAAAAGGTTTAATACATTGTGTAACTCATAACTTACGTACATTACATAAGGTGAGGTATCATATCGACAGATCTTCACGTAACTTTGTTCTGTAAATCGATATAAAAGTAATGTCAATTCGCAGTTTGGTAACTAATAATGCTTATTGGTCGACTGACTTGACTATTATCGGTAGACTAATAGTTATAACAATTAGGGCACAATATGATGTTCTGTTTATGTTGGTTGGATGGATCAGATTCTTTTTTATTCTATTTATAAGTGTGCAACAAAGTCCTGATGGATTTCCTTTAAACTGTCCAACCTTCAAAAAAATTTCACGTTCACATTAAAGTTTTCTTCTCTCGATTTCAACGCCTTAATAGGTCATAGGTTAACTATGCCCAGTAGTGAAACTTCAATGGAACGGCTCGATTGATTGATATTCTCATACTCAAGTAATTACAGCTTCATAAAACTCCCAGTAGGTAAGTATATAAACACTAACGCCGAGTGTTCAGGCCTCGCTCACATCCGCAGCCAGAGGGTCGTTCTCACTAGAACAAGAACAATTTGATGGTTTCCGCAATAGTGCCCACTATTACGTTAGCCAAGTGCAATTAACTAATTAATAATAATCTTTGCGTTGCGCAGGCGCGCTTGCAATACAAAGCGTAATTAAAGGTTTGTTCAAGGAATTTTCGTTTTTGCTCCTACTTATTTACTTAAGAGAGTTGTGTGACGTGAGTTTGGCAAGCGGCTGGATATTGTTGGATTTTATTAGTGAGAGTTGTATGCGGAAATTTAGGTACATAACGGATGCACATAAGGATCTGCATACTCGTCATATAATAATTGTCAAAGGCACCCAGTGTTGAGAAATTGAGCTCATGCCGTGGTTTTTATAAAAATTTAGTAAAGGCTATATTTTTTTTTTAATGTCGAAGCATCGAACATTTTGGTTGTTTGTTTTTCCAGTTGATATAGTACAATGACTGTCAACGCTTTCAAATACCTTGTATTCAATAACACAGAGCTTTACCTAGTTCTAAATAAAAACGTGCGTGACGTAACTCTCAAGAAACCACATTGTACAGTTCATTGGGCTCTAGCTGCTGCAGTTGTCAACGCACTACTGTAGAAATAACGCAATGCAACCTACAACGGAATTAAGCCACTTTCGTGCACAATCCTTGAGCTGGTTTCCGTATTTGTAATTTCGTTTAATATTTATATCTGACTTATTGTTTCCTGATCGAAGCTAACAGTACATACAGGCCCATTACATCTATACTTACGTATCTTTATATTTTCTAAGCATTATGAGGTCGTTAATAATGCTTAATTACTCGTACTTACTTTCATTATCCATATTGTCAAACGCAAAAATGGTTTTCGAGCAGACCTTGACTGCTTTGACCGGAAGAAAGTGGGGTGCGATTAGCATGTCGCTTACGTACTAGAACGGTTTATACCTATGTGCGTATGTAACGGTAGATCAGTACGTGAATCTATTGTAGATAGTTAGATACCTTTTATAATTGAGTTACTTTGAATGAAGAAGAGATAGGTACCTACTTTTGTTACTTTTATTAATTACAAGTCACAAACTAAAAATAAGACAGCTGACAGCGTTTTAATTAATTTCTACTATCTATCTAACACTCAGGGGGCCTAAAAAGGCCATTTTGGCAGAATCATAAAAGGATAACACAATGGACAGTTAACCGTTAAGTTAATCGTGTCAAATCTCATTGGTGAAGCATTTTTCAGTTATTTTTTTTTTGCCTGTGCTAAAATACTAATCAATCCGATCCCAATCTCTTTGATGATACCTACGTAGTGCAGCGAAAGAAAGAAAAACACGGACTGTCTCCGCCATATTACGATTCATAATGTTATCCTTTTATGATTCTCTAAAGTGGCCTTTTTAGGCCCCATGCTCTATTGTTCCAAGATTCAGTTTCCGCCCTAGAGGACCCTCGTAAAAATTACCCTATATATTAATTTAGGTGTAACAAAACTGTAATGTCAATTAAAACAACATAGGCACTAAGCTGTCATAATTATAACAAGCATTAACACAGTAATAACACAAGCATTCTGCAAAGCATGCAATTATTGCAAAATTGCTCTACTAAAGACATCAACGCACGCCCACAGTGACGAGAAGTGGAAATGTCAGTATCGTAACATAATAGCATTTAAAGGTATTTATTTAAATAAACACAACTTTGTTACTTAAATAGTTTTAAATTAGTAATTATGTATTAAAAATAAAAACGATTTTATTTTACGAACTTAATTTTTAAAATATGTTTAAATAATGTTTTCAAGTTTTAGGTACAATAAAAATTCTGCGTCATCGTTTTGAGTGTTAAATAGTTAGTGACGTCATGTAGGTATACTGTGGTTTTATCCAAGCTGTAAGTAGTATTTCTCTATCAGAAAAGAATGTAGCTGAATGAATATCTAGCTGGTTAATATCAACCACTTTTTTATAACATAGGAACTTCATAAGTATGTATTTCCTATAATTATGTTAGCAGGTAAGGCTATAATTATTAAATAATTGGGAGTTAGGTAATTTGCATTCGATTGCTAAATATGGTAAGGTAAGCTGAATCACTTTACCATCATTTTGTGATGTTGTGAGTTGACTCGTCAGTATTCAGAAAGTAGGTAAAATAGGTAAACATTTTAGATTTTTCACTGCTTGGCCACTGCATGCATCTCATAAAATCGGTTTGTTCTAATGAGGAGAGATTATAAATATATATTCTACACTAGCTGTGCCCGCGACTTCGTTCGCGTGTGTATGACTTATGGGTTTTAATTTTTTTGCGCGGAATCTTCTAATGGGGATTCCGCGCAAAAAATTGAAAAACGAATGACTAATCGGTCCAGTCGCTTCGGAGATTAGCCGGAAAAAACAGGCAGACAAAAAAAAAAATTGTTGTATGTTCCCACACTTCCTACCGTTTAAACTCAATTTCCGAATACGAGCTTCACTCGAGCAGATACTATCTCCATATAAGGCTGGCATATATGCGGGAACGAGGTGGCTAATTTTCACATTACAAACAGACACTTCAATTTTATTTACAATATTGCATTTTTTTTTTTTTGCAATTTTTATTTAAGCAAAACTGTACATGTTTCATGCCTTATAATTTTTGAATAAATATATTATTATTATTATTTAAGTACAGCTGACCCGACAGACGTTGTCCCGTTTTTGATTTGAAAGACACGTGGCGCCATCTATTATCATAATAACGTTATTGTTGTTTTCCTCGGGATCAGCACTTTTTTTCGGGATGAAAGGTAAAGGTACCCATGTCCGTCTCTGTACACCTGACAACGTATATGCAAAATTTCAGTATGATCGGTTCAGTGGTTTAGGCGTGAAAACGTAACAAACAAACTTACTTTCGCATTTATAATATTAGTTAGGATTAGGATTTGTATAGATAGGTTTCATTTATTTTAATAACCTTGGGGATTGTTAAACAATCACATAAACCCACGTAGATAATGAGTTGACCGCGTGTTCTCGAGACATAAAGGTTCTTCATCAATCCAAAGACTGACTGGATTGACGTTGTTTATGTTATACAGCAATCATTAGCCGTGAGAAAACGACCTTCTCAAATATGTAGACAGGTACCTGTGTGATGGACTGATTAACCTTCAGAGATAAGTATAATTTACAAATTCACATTGATAACTAGCGGATTTGATTTAATATATTAGTGGACTGTATAAGATGAAAATATGATAGAAACACGTATTTGTAAATAATATAAATTTATTAAGGAAAAAATAGAACCTGACAACCGCTCAGACCTGACAACAACAAAAGTCAAAAGAAAAACACTATATTTAAAAAAACATGAAATATTTACAAAAAAGGTTGCACCACAGCCAGTCGCCAACACACATGTTCAATTCACCTAGACACGACACACGTACTTTTCTTTAATTCCCAAATTATCATAAATCTCACATCAAAGAGAAAAACAAAGAAATCTCTCACAAATATTTACATTGAGTTAACCTCTATTTGGAACAAGTTGCGCTAGCGCAGGCGACTGAAACAAAAAGACAAGTTGCACGGCCTACTACTAGTACATAATAACAATTGCGCTAATAAACCCCACTTTCTCTTTTTTGTGGAGATTTCTCGCGTTTGCATCGTTTATTAATACATGAGTAGGTACGTAACGTTCGCTTATTGTGTATTATAGAACTCATGTGATTCAATAACATTATGTATGTTAGCTTCGGGTTTCTTCTACCAATCAATATTCCGTCCCCACCGTTTGAATGTGGCCCTCCCAGCAAATAGGGTGCTTCCTATAATCAATACTAATAATAAAGCTGAAGAGTTTGTTAGCTTGAACGCACTAATCTCTGGAATTACCAGTCGGATTTGAATCTCTATCAGCATTTGATATTACGAATTGAGGAAGGCTATAGGCTCATCACGCTACAACATCACGCTAGCACCCCTAGGGCGAAGTAATAGCGCGGGCAGGCGATGCGATGCAACGGGGTGGGTCGGGGGAAAAGAAATTTCACGCGGACAAAGTCGCGGGCAGAAGCTAGTATTATCATATTTGCCACGGTAAGTAATTGATTGTAAGAAGCTCGGTAGAGGTTGCCAGTCTATTGTCATCATCTCTTAGCATAGCAAGCATAATCAGCCTATAATGTTCCCACTGCTGGAACAAAGCCCTCCTCTCTGTGAGAGGGAGTGGAATACACCACGGCCCAGTAGGGGTTGGTGGATGTTACATGTCTTCGAATTTTTGGTTCTAGGACATGCCGGTTTCCTCACGGTTTTTTCCTTCACCGTTTTGAGATCAAAGCAGAGGGTGACGAAATTAAATACACAAAGTGCCTGCCCGGGCTCTAAGTTACGACTACTACTCGTAAGTCGGGGAAGTTTAACACGTTATACTAAACGCCTCCAGACGTACTAACAAGAAAATGTTTGTGTCTCGTTCAGTGTCCTCAACCGATTAAGTAGCTCGTTTGAGATTGCCAGTCTATTGACATTTTCCCTTACGCCCGGTTTCTCGAACGCAAATCAACACAAAATTTTGCCAAAATATTTTCAAGTGCGCGTAACCTGCTGTGATTGGTTGAATGACTTATAGCCAATCATCAGCATTATCACTTAAGGGGCTTACATGACCTAAAGCGCGGTCACTGTCGGACTGCATAGAAAAGAAAGAGAAGCGCGATGATACAACGCTGGTAATTTATTGCAAAATTAAAACATTAGTGTTTTAGTATGTTGCTTGTAGAATATCTGACAAAAAATCAGAATGATTGTATGAATATTAGGATGGTTTTTATTGTAAAAAGAAAGTTTTTAGAGATATCTTCGTGTTTTTTTTCTATCGTATCAAATTTGTTGTATTATGTTTTCAACACAGTATCTACCTAACATATATCCTGAAGAATATCATATATTTTTCTGATTTTGTTTACTGTAGTCGATCATATGGATACTTTTATTGTTTCTAAAACTTGCGGTTTTTTTGCGTTTAGGTCCAGTAACCCCTTTAAATTACGTTTAATTTTGCCGTAGTCAATAATTTTCGTTCTAGAAACCAGGCGTTACTCAGTTGTCTCCTTAATTAGTATAGTAGATAACTATTTTGTCAATTAACACGTTGCATGAAATTGCTTTCGTTATTAAATAATTTGATTGACATGGTTTTTGGATCAAATCTTGCATGTAACCTTCACTTTGACCTGGAATTATGGACATGATTATGATTATGGACAAAAATTTATCTGCTACAATTAAATTGTTTCATTGATCCATGATTGAGTAACAAACGAACACAAATCTAATACCCAATAGGCAGCAGATAGGATATATTCTTGTCGAGGCTAGCTGCACTAAAGTAGGACAGAAATAAGTTTAGATAGATCCATAATGCAACGGTCGAGCGCTTGTTGCTTGATTTCGTAACAGTTCTGCGACTATTTTTATTTGTACCTATAGCTAGAGGTTTCGTCCCTCGGGCATACTTTTAGAAAGAAAATAAATGAGTCTTGAATACGTGACCTTATTTTTCTACTATGCTTACAAAAATACAAGTTCTTTGCACCTCAGACAGTTCTTGAATCGCATCCGGGTTTGTTAGAACTGCAAAAATTTTTCTAAGAATATAGCTCCTTGTGTCAGTAGATGACAAGTCAGTTGGGTGTAGATTGGCGCCGTCGCTGGCTCGAGGTCGCTCCGCCCCACTCCTCCACGCTCCGGTGATCCAGCGTGATACTTACTTAGCTTACATTAAGATCGTTACGACTTGTTTATTGACTCGGGTATAAGAACGATTAAATGATAATTTTATGTCCCAAAATAATTTGGATCATAAAGCTTTTCTGACAACTTAAATTGACTGACCCCACTTCCTGTTGATTCAAATTGTTGGTCATTTTGTAGGTGAATTAAATCAATCATCGTTTTAAAGCAACACCCATTAATAACATATTTTTATGTCCAACAAATTAGCACACATCCGTTTAAGACTTTAAAAAAGAAGAGCAAATTAAAAATTGATAGAGTTGAGGCATAAGATATGAATGAGCTTAGCTATACCAATTTCAAACCTCTATGGAATGTTTACTTTTGTTGTAGCTAATGTTAAATCGTAAACACGCCAAAATACAAGAAAATCTTAAAATTCATAGCTCACTCGCATCCAATCATCTTAGAAACTGGTTTTACCAACTCTTGTAATTAACATCAATTGGCACTCCTTACAAACTGAAGATTACTTAGTCCCCCATTGGGCTTGTGAATTAGGCTCGCGTTAGGCAAAGCATTCCTGATCGTTAACTCATCATCTTGTGCAAGGCATGTACTTGATAGCGACACTATGTAAAGCTACGAAAGTACGAATATAAGGCAGTGTTGCGCAGCAGTGAGGAGGACGGAAGAGCGGTGTGGGGCGGGCGCGGGGAGAGGGCGGCCAGCTGACGGCCTCTAGCAGTGAAAGTAAACCTGCGGCCCTCGCCACCACCACCAGTCCGACCACGTTGGTGCTTGTAATACGATTTAAATTATGATTTACTATTGCATTGCTTTGATGTCATTTACAATGAGTGTATGAATGTGCATTGTATTGTAACAATCAATCTATTGATTGTTTTTCTCATTAGAGATAATCGTGGTCGTTTTTAGATTCGTATTCCGATTCTCAGCCAACCCATACACAGCTCTATCTCACACTTTCAGAAAAAAGAAACATTTAAAAGACGTTAGTTTCTACTGGTATTAAATTTTTGACCCAAAAACTCTTTATTAATTTATTACCTTTTGTGTACGAAGTCTGGTTATTAACCTTATTCTGGCAGGTAGAATACTACTAAATTAGCTAGTACATAATATTTGATCATTTCCGCTTATTACGAATTACGTCAGACGTATTAAAACTTAAATTAAGTAAAGCGTAGAATGTTATGACATCGCTTTAAGTGCATTCTTTGTGAAATACCAACCGTTAATTTAGTTTTGTAAACAAATTTGAGTTATGGCTCGCAAAAGAAAAATAGAATAAAAGGTAACATTTTTGTTTTTTTGCTTGCATTTAGACAATAACCTAGTAGTCACTTCCACCCATTAAATTGTCATAAGTAGTGAAATCTGATTTCCAATAGTTAATGATCGTTTAATCGCTATTTATGTATGTACGGCTCTCTACAGCCTACTAAAGTTATTAATTTTCAGTTGCATTCCAAACCTACCTAGTCAGATATTGTAGACAGTCTGTTCCAACGCGACGAAAACAAATAATAACAAAATTGATATTCTCAATACTGATCATATCCGTTGCGTGCACTATCTTTATTGAGCCCAATAAGTCTTGAGCTACATAGGATTGCTATTTGCTCTAAAGTGCTTGTAAGGGTGGGGTCCATTGTCCAGCCGAGGCCGAAGTCGCTGACCTTGCGGGCGTCGGCGCGGGCGCAGCCTGCTGCCCACAGTGCCCACTAGCGCCGTGATCTGATACGATGGACATTGCCTGCTGAATGCAATAAGCCAGCCTAACAATGTTTATGACTTCTTTGTGTTGGTACCTTGAAAGTGTTACATACGCGATGCGACAGGTTCTGCCTATTGTTATGTTATATGATCATAATTATATTTTAGGGTTGCGATATTAAATGAAGAACAATTAGCTAAGACTTCAATAGTTACGAATTGTAACAACAACTGAGAGGCGTAATCGATACTTATGTTGTAACGCTTTCCTTAGTAACACATTGTTTCCTTGTGAAAAGGTTGTTGTACCATAACTTCATCTTCCTTACGGAAACGTGAATTGATTGTAAGAAGTATACGTAACAGGAAAACTTGAACTCCATAACGTTGACGAGATTCTTACCTACTTCATCGTGACTCTGAAAGAAACAAAAATCAATTATGTCTTTCTTTAGAAACGCACTGTAGATAATACAAAATATGTGGATATGCATCCTATATGAATGAGCAATAAATCACTGGCGAAGGTCCATAAATCTGCGAGGGATGAATGACCGGCAAGGTCGAGGGCTCTCTGTGGAATGCGCGAGAGTTCTGCTGGACTTACTGTAGTGATTCACGCACTCGATACATTCCTATTCTACGAACAGCTCCGATAATACCTTCAGGGTGTTAAGAGACAGTCGTAGTCGTCGGTGTAGAGACCAACAATTATCTAGTAATACTGCACTAGATAATTCTTTGTCTCAAGGATACAATTGTATTTTGATGCAACGTCAGTTTTATGATCAAACTCAAGCCTTGGCCGCTAAACAGTTAATTTATTACAACTAAGAAGGTGAAAACCTGCAGGCTCGATTGTTATCAGCCGCGTGCAATGTTGATTGTTATACAAGGATTTCCTACATATTTACAAATAATCTTAAATTATAAACACTTTGTTGGTAAGACTAGGCATATTAGCATGCGATATGAAATAAATAGGACCTGCGCAAATACTTAACCTTTAATTGAAAGGTCAGCCGTGCGCTCACTCGAGAGCACCATAAATTAGGATCAGTTTATAAATCGTATGAAAGGTTAGCCTTTGAAGTATCTTCGTGTCTTTGTTATGGTCTACCTTCGTAGCAGGCTAGTTTATCTACGCTACGAAGGTGCTACGAAACATTCTTGCATACTTATTTAACAATATTTAGAGTGGTATAGTTATGAGATATTATGGACCCTTCAGTTTTTGGGAGTAGGTACTGACGGACTACCCGAGGGGCAATTCTCGTAATTCTAAGAACGTTCACAGTCTGACCTGTCTCAATCTGTCAAAAATACCTCTTTCCCTACATTTTTGACATTGATTGTCGCTGAAATGAGATTGCGACTAGATTTTTAACGGTTTTAATTACGGGTATTGGCCATCTGATACTAATCATGAAGAATGAAGAAGATAAAATAGTTACCTACTAAATTCTAAGTATTTGGTAATTTATGTTTTGTTTTCTTAACTCGAGTCACAATCACAACCAATCTAACCAACCTAAGGCCCGTAATCCACCAAAGCGGAGAGGAGAGGAGATGTCTCATTTTTGGATAGAATTTCGTGCGAGCAAGCGGGCAAGCAGCACGAAACTATAGAAAAATGAGACATCTCCGCTTTGGTGGATTACGGGCTTAAGTCTTGCACCGCAGCCACCATCTTGACAAAACTCAATCTGATTCATAATTTCTTACTAAACTTGAAGCTTGTTGATATTCACAGTATGGCACAGTCAGATTCATGAGTCCAACCCACGAGTCCGTAAAAGCGTGACAGTGGACACAGTTGGAGCCGTCAAAATGGAAAGTCGTGATGTCGACAATTTCTCTGTTAACGGTTCTAATAAGTGCCTACGCGAAGACACTGCACATCTGCTAATTACGTTTTCTTGGCCGAATGATGAAAGTCATTTATTAATATTGGTAAAACTACAGTCGCTTTGATTATTCAATAAAATGATGACCGTGTAAAGAAACTTGGTCGTTATAGTTTAATAGTATCGAATAACCTACTCACATTTAGCGATCACATCACCTTTTATCTTGTGAAAATAAGGACATAAGGTGTTCCAAAGATTTAGCCCGTTTCTTCACCTAGCAATTTTCTTATTACTTTCGTATTATTTCCAGAAAAATAGTAAAAAATGGCGACGTCGGGAGGGAAACCGCGGCGCGAGGAGGCCAGCGACAACTCCGACGACGAGCTTACACCGCTCGCTAACGAGATCTACGGTGGAAGGTTCGTACCAAATATACCTATTTCATTATTCAAACAATTTGTTTCACTTTATCGTATAGGTACAGGGTTATTGGTAAAACATTAACAACCTATTAAGAGGTCATTGTACTCATCATTATGAACAACTTTTACTATGGGACCAAACATAAAATCGCGAAAAAAAATCAGCTGTTCCCTACATTTGTTCGTATAACTCGTCAAAATGTAGGGAACAGCTGATTTTTTTATTTGCGATTTCAGGTGAGTACAATGACATCTTAAGAGGTTGTTAATGTTTTACCAATAACCCTGTATAACGGAAAATATTCAAATTGCTTATGACCATCGTGCGTGTTGCATCTATGGTAAAAGATCTGTGCTTAAGGATGTTAAGCAATAGCTAGAGATTTCGATTCGAATCCCTGTCCTTGTCATGGATATTAAGATGAATCATTTCCTAGGAATTTTAGCCGCACATTAATTAGATTAGCTCATCACGAAGGGGTTAAAAGCCAAAGACGAAATTCGCAGCACACATTGGTAGCATCGATAAAAAAAATGTGGAACCATTAAAGCAGAAATCTTAAAATACAGACAAGTATAAAATGATTATAACAGTATTTTTATCTAAATGTAAAACTTCAACTCTAACACAAAAGCTCGCCTGAGAGTTACGTTACAACCGGAACAGCCTCCGTAACGTATGATATCACTCGTCCCAATCAAAGCGACACGTCATCGGCAAGCAATCATTCGGTGGTAGTTCTCATGTATGTGCTAAGTGCATACACTTTCACCTATAACAAGTAGGTAACAGAGTAAATAAAGAAATAATAACACTGTTTGATGTGCTTTTGAATAAAACTTTTCAGTATTTAAAAAGCATTTTAACCTAGTCATTGTTAAAAGCTCTTGCAAAAGCATTAATGTTGCATCACGTGTTCTTTTTTTTTTCATAAAAGCGTGAAAATTATTGTTATGTTTCAAGCTGTGAACTTATTCACACAAACATCTTTAATTCTTGACACCAATTTCTTGTGAAGGCTATTTAACGAATTGACATCTAACATCACATTTGTAAGGTCAAATGTGATCATAACGTTAATATGAGACCGTATTTGAATGTGACTACAAGCAGCCGCCAATAAACAAATCGAATTTTATAATAACATGATTCAATTGGTATTACAGAACATTCGATTACAGATGAATCGATTTGATCGCTTGTAATGATATTAAGCAAGTAACTAGAACAAAAAAACAAAATCAATTAGAGTAGAATGCCATTAAAGGTCGCATTAGTGGTGACAATGATATAAATGCCGTTCAACGCATAATTATGTGGCTAGGCATGTCCAAGCGTAGTCTTAAACATTATTTTCCCATCATAACAGTAATAACTGTTGAGTAATTCAAAAGCAAATCATATGAGTCAGATTTGCAATGGAGATAATTCTTATATTGCAATTTTCCCGCCAAGAGATTTAACCTTTAGATTCCAGGTATTTAAAGCTTCTTCTGCTCAACTTCAACAATTCGAAATTATTTATGACGCGGATGCAATGCGCGGATGTAATGATTAGATTTAAAACTAGTCAGAAGTTTGAGGTTGTAGATTCTGAAAATATTTTTATCGAAAGTTTTAAACGCCAATATTATTAAAGAATCAGTGGACTTGTCAATGGTTGTTAAAAATGCAAGATTTTGGACTTTTCATTAACACACGAAAAAAATACCAATGATAAATAGAAATAATATTGTAAAAGATCATTGTTTAATATGAAGTTTTATTTAGCCAGAGGTCGAGTCGCTCGCGCCGATCGGTCACCGCGGCCCGGAACCCGTTCAAATGCCAAGGTTGACAACTCTGACGACACAACTTTCGATCGATCGACTGTGCCACATTTTTGCGCCCCACTTCGCTCTAAGAGGGCCTCTACGCACCATATTATAGGGATTATAATGGACACTTGCGATAGTTTATTTACATGCCCAAGTCTAGATGAGAAATTATGGTTTAACCTTGAGACAATCTGATGTAGTTCTTACATCCTGTTTCAACTTTGTAAGGTTCTACATTCTTTGTAGCAGGTATCTGCTCGCCAACAAAAGAATACTATTGTGCTAAGATGTAGTCAGATTTATCGTTCTTTTTATTCCGTCTGTTCTAGATCCTTCAATGCTTCGGTTCGTTAGGTCACGTTTACTTATAATCTGTATACTTTGATTGTTAGCTTAAATCTGAATTTGATGGAAATTAGTCTTGGAATACTTAGAATCAAAATACTTAGAGTAAATAAGTCTATTTATTCGGTTTAGATTGAACGGTATCTAGCAGTAAACGCTTTCGTAGGAGGTAGCTGAGACGAGCGAGGTCGGGCGTGATCGGAATACTGGATGGTACACTGACCAATGTGATACTTACCAGTTATATTAGACTCAAAACATCAGTGAAGCGAATTCTACAAAATTCACATATACCCAAAAAACACTCATAACGAAATCAGTGAATTGATCATAATTGTTAATTTTGTGCTGCTTGTATGCGATTGATTAAATTATGCTAACATATTTTTTTGCATGTCGCAATAGCGAAGGTGACTCTATTTTAAGCATAACATGAACATATGGTTTACGTGTTCAGTGAAAATACAGGATACTTTGTTCGCCTTTTCGAGAAAAGGGATATATTAAGTATCGTCCTATTCTGTCAAAAAAATATCCAGTGAGAGTTAGATGTAACGAGATGTTATGAGTGTTATGTCTACCATAAAGTCGTAATGACGTAAGTTCTGCGACAAAGCTCAGGTAGGTTTATGACAAACATGGAAGTTAGCAGACGTGTGCACAACATAATACTCCCGTCCACACCATGGTCGATGACCTCCGACTGCGGTGGACATTGGGCATTGCCGGGAGTAGCGGCGCGCATATCAAACAAAACATTGCCTTATGATGCAGATGGCCACAAGTAAATTGGAAAGTTTGACGTATTTCCATTGAATGACGAAGATTTTTTTTTATTTAATTATCGGTTTTTTTTCGTGTTACTAAATAGCTACCTGAGCACTATTAGAGATCAGAGGATCAATTCTCTTAATTTTAAGATCGTTCACAGTCTGATCTTGGTCTCAATCTGTCAAAATAATCCTACATTTTTGACATTGTTGCCGAGATGAGACTGTGACTAGATTTTTAACGTTTTAAATTACCCTTCAGGTTTTTGCTGCCTAAGACCCAAAGCGTTTTTATTATTAGACTTGGAAAATTTCAGACAGAATATTCATTGACTTGCGACATTGAGACATCGGTTTTATTGTAACAACAAAAATTTAATTGATATTAATATACCTATTCTTGCTACATACATACCTACAGAAACACAGAATTTTACGCAAAATTAATACAGAATTTTGGTAAGTCTGCTAAACTGTTTCTTAACAGATTTATAACAATCCACTTTATCTAACTACTTGGAACTTGCAGCTATTACTTTGTGAAACACAATAATCGCGGTCAAAGAAATAGTTGTTTTATTGTTATGATATTACGGGTTACTCTTGTGTTAGAACACCGCGGCACCGGTGCACGTGTACGCGAGGCGGCCGAAGGCTTTCGTAAGTTTTCGTGAGGTGTAGCGACATTGAGCGATCTATTGTTCTGACTAGCAAGCTTCGTAGGCTGCGCTCGCGTCGACAAATACCTAATCCATCTAGACGCGGCCAATATGACTGTCGGCAGTCTGGATCGTGTGTGGAGGAAGGTCACTACTCATGTACATTTGATTTGAATTCCGACCTCGCGTATAAATGTTAGCGACGGTGACTGCTAGCTCAGGGTGAAGATAAAACTTGCAATAGGTTACATAGGTAATACAACTTTGCATGTTGCAATTTTACACACGAATCTATACATAGACTACTGAAAAACAAAATAGGGCCCACCGTAAGTTAATTTAGAATTTTGTTTAAAACTAAATAATTATGTAAGCATTTATGAAGTAAACTTTGTTCTTGACTTGTTTATACCCTTAACAATGTTTTGAGCGTAAATTTTAGCGTCGAATTTAAATGAGTAGGCAGAAAATGTGAAGTGCATGAAAAAACACTTGTTGTACGAATTCTTTCACTTGTGTTCGTATGAGGAAATGCGGTCGGAGAAACGTTTGAAAAATCCTAAGAAAAAGTCCTAATTCGAGGTTTGGCTTTCGCCTATTTCCTCCTCCAATATTGGACCAATTTAAAAGATATTTCATAACCTGAATAAGAAGGATATAAACTGTGACCACTGACCTGTATTATTCTCTAAAAAATCATTGCTATATGGTCAAAACAGGCGAGAGCGTCTCTATGGAGAAAAGACCACCCGCATTTCCTCTTATGTCCGATTCAAAGCGTTGACGTTACCCGTCACGTTCTGTCACGTGATTACTGTGCCTGGTTTTCGTCGTCATATGGACGTGAAAAGCGTAGTAAGAGCTGTTGCTATGCTTCAGGAAGGAGGCTCTCAGAGATCTGTAGTAATACGTATCGGTGTGTCGCGACGAGCTATCCGAAACGTGTGGGAATGGGAACGCTTTCAGGAGACCGAGAGTTTAGCTAGGAGGCCTGGATCAGAAAGAATTAGAGCCACAACTTCCCAGGAAGACCGGTACATACGGTTAACTGCAAGAAGAGAGCGTACCGTAACCGCCGGGCCTAACAAAACCAGCTGCGGCAACCTACTGGTACCAGAGTCCGTGATCAAATCACTCGCAATCGTCTCCACAAAGATGGTCAATTTTCCCGCATAACGTAACACGCACTCGGGAAAGTTGACCATCTTCGACTCAAACTGACAAGGGCACACCGAGCAGCGCGCTTAAGGTACGCTCGCGAGTATTTAAACTGGGCAATGGATTACTGGAAGGTTGTACTCTTTTCAGACGACTGTAGGGTCAAGTTTTTCAGTGATGATAAACAAGTCCGCGTGTGTGTGGAGAAAACAAGGTAAACGTTTTACAAAACCAAGCATCCATGGAACAAACCGTTTTGGAGGTCCAACTGTTATGGTATGGACGGGAATAGGCTTGGTAGGCAAAACAGAGCTGGTAATACTGGACGAGGGTACTGTAACCGCCGCTTGTTACGTTGGGCGGGTAATCCAACCTCTTGTCATCCCATTTTCGCAAAGAGCATGACAATGCTCGCATACATACGGCCCGTACCACACAAAGAGCACTATCTGAGGCCAATTTCACAGTTTTGCCATGGCCAACTATGAGTCCCGATCTCAACTCTATCGAGCATTTATGGGATCAATTGAAAAGAAGCCCTTAAGAAAACTACAGCCATGTTTACAGTCAACAGGAGCTCGTAAGCGCGTTAAAACTCTGTTGGGATCGAATTTCGGAACAAAATGTAACCCATCTTCTTGAAAGTGTACCAGATAGGCTTAGAGAGACATACAGAGCAGAGGAGGCTTCACCCGCTACTAATCATAACACTTATCATCAAATGGTAAATAACAGCCTAAAAACTGGGTGGGCCCTATTTTCTTTTGAACAGCTTATAATAAAATAGTAACGAGGTCAAAACTGTACATTGAATATTTTTGAAAAAAAAAAGTAATTGTTGCGAGGTGTGGGGAACTATTCTGATGCTGAAAATATAGTTTTGAGAATTTTTGTCCGTTTGTCTGGAATACATCCAGATCGGGGTAAAAATAGTACTGAATAGATACTGTTGAAATTTTGCACAAATATTCCTTACAGGTCTGGTCATCTATCGCATAGGCAATATATTATCACGCTTTAAGCTATTGGGGATTAGTAATAATGAATTTTGCCCGTATTCCTTAACAGTTTACCGCGTGATTTAATTAGACGAGAAAAAATATTAAATAATGCAGGCAGATACATATTTAACCTCTGAAATGAGTATCATCACGCTATACCCACTAGGAGCTAAGCAGTCAATCTTGACATGTAGATTAAGAACTAAAAATTTTAGTCAAATTGTCAACAAATTAAACAGCCTAACGGTTCCACGTTTGCCCTGTAAGCCACGGTTCGTGAGTTTGATCCCCAGCAGATGATCATTTTTGTGATTGTTTTTTAATATATTTCAAAAGATTTCTTCATATTTTGGCTGCTGAGACCAAACGTAGCATACAGGGATCTTTATAAAAATGAGGTTGTTATTTTAATTTTTCGCGTGGTGTCTTAAGACTTCCCCGCGAACGAAGACGCAGGCAGAAGTTAGTATAATAATAAAATAACATAAGCTTCGTAAATAGAAACCAAAGTATACCTACTTAGTTCTATGTACAGGGTGCGACGGAAACTTCTAATGATTTTTAAGTTTTCTGAAAATAATTTTTTATCAACACAGAGGTATCGGTAACATTCGTGCTGGCGTTTTCGGTAAGTCAGCTTAATAAAAGATTCCAAAACAAGCACTTTGCGTAACGAAGATCTCAATACGCAGTTGGTGCACAAATATTGAAACTAAAGAACTGGTTTTATAGAGCTAAACCTTGTATATTTTTATATTATTTGGATGTATAATGAAGCGTATAAATATGCAAACTTTTTCACTTCCTCATGTAGAAACTTTATATGCATATAGGGACCTGTTTATCTACCAGAATTTGACAGGTTTGAATAGTCGAACCATTTAAGTATGTTAAAAAAAAACTTAAATGAAATATCCTTCGTGACCAAAATAAAATTGCAGTCACTGGGGTACTGAAATTTTGAAGTTTATGTAGGTCTCAAAGGCAGTAAGTGCCTAATGATTCCAGCGGAAAGAGCGAAGCTATTTATCGAAGTCTTTAAGGCCACTTTTCCCTCTGGAGCTCGTTATTTTTAAAACAAATCCAGACACGCTTAGTCCAACTTCGCACTCCCACGTCTCCCACGGTTCCCACCCTTTTAGTACCACTACAGCTTTTCTTAGATGTACAAATTAGACGCCAATCATAATCCCCCATGTTTAGAAACATTGCTATAAGTAATGATTAGCGTCTGCTTAACCATAAATTTTTTGACGTTTAACGTACGTTTCTCTTAACTACTACACATGTAGGTAATAGATTTGGAAACAATTTGTAGTGTTGTAGTTAACTGATTGGAAAGTGTTGAAACAAAGAGGCGTCACTCATATGCGGTGCGGTGCCGATGCGATCATATCAATTAGTGAACAGACGATATAATTTCGCGTGCTCACCACTGCTGAACGAAGAACTCTCCGCACAGTGGGTAAAACTTGGAGCAAGCTAGACACAATGTTTTTTGAGTAAATTATCAAAACGACATTGTGGTTGTCATTTGATTTTTAGCGATCTCGGATTTACCAAATGATATGGGAAAACCACACATTTTAGGTATGTTTTAAATATGTGTATCAAAACAAAAATGTGTTTTTAAAACTTAGTCTAGTCATAATCAAACCAAACACCCGTGGAACCCGTGCCCGTTCTTCTCCATAAGTACCTACTACGCTTTGGAATGGGCAATTTAGCTACATCTTTCTGACTGACCGACCTCTTGACAATTCAAAAGTGCCTGTAATTGGTTTATTTGAAATAAATGCTTTGAGTTTTGACACGTTTTACTGGGAAATACTAGAGGTGCAAATAATTTTAAGCAGCTATACCGGTATGGTGTCAACCTGTCTTGGTAACCAAGATTGATTGGTCGTGCTCAACGTTTGCCTATGATAGGCACACAATCATACAGTCTAAAGGTTCCTACACACTATGCCGGCGGCATAGCCGGCGGGTTTTTGCCGCGCGGGTATACCGCCGCCATAATCAGGCGGCCGCAAAGCATCATTTTAGTTGTGCAGCACGTATGTGCGGCAAACCCAGCGGCTCAAATACCCGCCGGGAATGCTGCCGAGCTTGTTGGCGGCATGCCCGCCGGCTGGGCCGCCGGCATAGTGTGTAGAAGCCTTTAGGTTTGATGGCATAAGCATGAATATCGATTAAAACAAAATTAATGCATGCATGTACAGGTCGTACCCTCTTATTTAAATCTTAATTATATAAATAACCTAATGGTGCATTAGGTGCCCATTTTGACCTTACCCCGAACTTTAAATAAATATTATTCAAGCCCTTTCACCATTGAAAGTTCATGCATTAAATCCATCACTTTGAATTTTTTTTTTTTTAATTTTATTCCGCTTTCTATCACATACACATTATTTATAGTGATTTGTACACTTGTGCCGTATCATGGTAAACATAAAGCATTATGAGTGTAAGGAATTTGGGAGATATCAATCGAGCGAGAGCCTTTCTAACTATTACGTCCAAACATTACTTCTTCAATGCAGTTAAACCGAGTGAGTTTTAAGTGTATAATTTGTCTTACTGACGAATCGTTTGACACTGTACAGAGTTCAAAATAATTCCCATAATTTAAAATCCCTCAGATCTCACGTTTGCTGATCACGAATACATAATATACGTCATATACCTCCTATCCACCAGCTAAGACCAAAGTATCTGTGACTAAAATTCTCATGCTGTCTACTAATTTGCAAACGAAACCACGAAACGGCAATTTTGTGTAAATAATGTACCTATCCCATATATTGAGGAAATTAATATTCATACTTTGTCCAGTACGAGACAATAGCGTATCACTGGGCGACGCGGTGCCCAAGCAGTCGTTATTGCGATCGCACCGTTCGCTGTCCTCATAACAATCGATGAGTTCTACTATACTATTCGCACTGACTGGACATTCCGTTGATAATTTTCTTCTAATTTCCGAAAATAATTTTTATAAATTTTCTATGGTGATGTGATTTTTTTATTAAAAATGTTAATGTGACGTGTGCAAATATGAGTGACCACGATCGAAAAAGTCATTACGAAAGGGACGATGCCGAGGAACCACTTTACGCCGCGAATAACAATAACTCGATTTATAGCAACGGGACTTTGCATTATTGTAGCATATACAGGTAAATGTTGAAAAAAACTATATTTTTAGTCTGTGGAACTATGACTAGTTTGAACTTAACGTTGGAATACCTCTCTGCGGGTCGTTTCTTGCGACATCATCTGAAAGAACTCAGTGATGAAATAAGAGACGACTCAATGTCTATGGGATTACATCAAGTGGATGTGAATCAGATGCGTACAGCATTACCCTTATGCTAAAATCATCGTAGTGAGCACCTGTGTTTTCATCAGGTTGCAGGGTCAGAGGTAAATAGGAACTGCTCGTATTGCGGAAGACCCCCCATGCAGTACTTTATTTATGATCTCCATAAGCAAAAGTTTTCGCATACTTCTTGCCAACTTACTCTGTTTAGAAGCAAAGGTCGATGAAAGCGTTTAAAAAAATATTGATATACCACTTTTGTGTGCTTAGTAGGTACTGTACAGGTTTCGTTATAACAATTAAAATTATACAAATGAGGCTGTCTCGTAAATCTGCTTCTTATATATTCCTTAGATTGTGTGCGTAATGGCGGCGTTACGCATAATTAAACAGTGTTCAATCAACAACTTTCTAATGCCTTACATGGATCACAGATCCGCTCAATCATTTATTGTCATCGAAAGCAAGTTTACCGAAGAATGAATGTTTTTTTGTTGTCATGTATGAAAATTGACGAAAAAAATTTGCATTGCTTGTAATTTTTTTGAGGGAAAAGTAAAAGAAATATCAGCGACGTACTAAAACTTATTCGCAAATTTCAATAACGCTTATCTCTTTCGGATCTGCTATAGTGACCAGGCAACAGCGTGAAGTTCTGCCAACTCGCCAAGTTAGACAGCCGCAACAGTTAATTGGGTCACCTACCACCTTCGTTGGTTGCCTTACGTAAACCCCACTGTCACAACCAGTACAAGTACTATGTGCATATGTGTTGCAATAATAAACGTTGTAATGTAACGGTTTTCTATCCGCGTTAATATGTTGCACACGCGAAGGTCATCATCGCGAAATATTGCCGATCGGAAGGAAGCTGCGTCTGCGCCGGTCGGAACGCAACATTGCTCGAGATTTCTCTCTCAACTGAATAGCGTGTGAAAGTTGTTTCTCTCGATGCAATGTTGACTCTAGTTTGCGTTATCGAGCAGGTGTAAGAATGTCCACAATCTGCACTAGTTAAAAACTCACATATAATAGAAATCAGGATATGCCAAAAATTTGTATGATGTTTTAATGTGTTAACCCACTGTAAACATACCTATATTTTAAACTATTTGATGTTAGAATCGTCATAGCGAATAAGAATGCAGTGATTAAATTTTTAACACTAGGAATGTAACACTAATTACTTATTTAATCTGTTTCAGCCAAAGGACAGTACAAGAAACGAAAGGATGGGACGTGTTTCGGGAGTTCCCGCCGAAGCAAGACAGTGGGTCTATGGAGACTCAGAAATGTTTGGACTTCACTGTGCGGTTATTCAAGGTGGCGGCGTATCTAGTCGTCTTCGTCGCGGTCCTCGGCTCCGGAGTCGTCGCAAAGGGCACCACGCTCTTCATGACTTCACAGCTAAAGAAGGACAGGCGGATTGCGTATTGTAATAGGAATTTAGGTACGGTCGACTTAAACTTTAGTACGTATTTTCCGATTAAAGCCAAACATGAGAAACCTATGAAATACCAAACGTTTAAGGTTCGCACATTAAACAAGATCCGGTGTGGCGCAGCCGCGCGCGTTCCAGATTCATTTTGGACTTAACAATCTAGTTGCTGTACAGAGGTGGCTTGTTTGCCAATAATATTATTGGATTATTTCATTCCAAACTACAAATATGTATGTGTGTCGAAACGCAATTGAAGTAATTTCGTTTTAACACTAAATTCGACCATTTATTAAGTTATCCGAGGCCAAATTTTTACGTCCGTTATTAATCTTTCGAAATCATTGTGTTGTATGGACCAAAAATTTGATCAATCTCTTTCATATTTCCAGGTAGGGATAAACAATTTATAGTAAGTCTTCCAGACGAGGAGCGAGTGGCATGGATGTGGGCTATCCTAGCAGCGTTTGCCATCCCAGAAATAGGAACACTCATACGTTCAGTGAGGATATGTTTCTTCAAAACTTCCAAGAGACCAACTAGCACACAATTTGCTGTGGTAAGTAATTGCAATGAAACCCTACATAGTATCGCTTCTCTACTCTAATCCGACATCGCCTGTTTTTAAAACCGATTTGTTGACTTGGACAAATTACAAGTTTACACTATATCTGCCATGTTTACTGTCACACATTAAATTATTACATACTTTCTTTGGACTGGCATGAGATTTATAATTTGTAAGACAACCCACGACTTTTACGCATAAATATTGAATATTGCGTGCAAAACCGCGCGGTGTTCGGTTATTCGAGAGCAACAAAATAAAATTCTATTCTATTCTATAACGAAAGCTAAAATGAAAGTTTTTCTTTTAACACCGATTAACTAAATTTTTTTGATATTGGCATATAGAAAAAATCTCAAAAAACATTTTCTATTAATCTGTTTTAGGTATTCATAGCAGAATCGCTACACACGATAGGGATGGGCCTGCTCTTATTCATGATTCTACCAGAACTCGACGTGGTCAAAGGAGCCATGATCACGAACTGCCTGTGCATTATTCCTGCGATACTCAGCTTTCTCTCGCGAAACTCTCGAGACTCGAAGCGATTCATGAAAGTGATCGTGGACATTGCTGCGATAGTCGCACAAGTCACCGGCTTCATAGTGTGGCCACTGTTGGAGAACAAGCCTGTGCTGTGGTTGATACCAATTTCATCGTTATGCATATCTCTGGGGTGGTGGGAGAACTATGTCACACGCCAGAGCCCTATAGGTAAGAATAAGAAATACCAAAGATTCACGGCTAACGCATTACTATTGACTTTGAAATTTTGCTCACTGTTCTTTTTCTTTCCAGGTGTAATCAAAAGTCTAGCTAGATTAAAAGACGAGCTGAATGTCACGCGCTACTACACATACCGTTTTATATCTTTATGGAAAATCACGGTGTTCCTCTTGTGCATCCTTTTCAGCATATGGCTTGATGGTGATGAGCCTGCCATGTTCTTCCAACTGTTTAACACTGGGTTTGGACCACACAGTATTGTCGTTGAAGAGGTTTGTTAAATAAATTAATTCAAGTTCATATTGGAATTTAGATGTATCCCGTTATATTGTTCTCGGTTAAATTCCCTTCCACTTTCTTATTTCAGGTACAAATCCAACTAGGTGGAACAGTACTTCCTGACTTAGCTAACGTTACTCTAACTGGAGATTCAGTAGAAGTGGCAGCTGCTTACAAATCCGCATTCTACGTGATGCTTATCCAAATATTTGCGGCGTACATCTGCTACATATTTGGGAAGTTCGCGTGCAAGATCCTCATCCAAGGCTTCAGTTATGCGTTCCCTATCAACCTCGTCATTCCGTTGGTGGTCAATTTATTGATAGCTGCATGTGGTATTAGAAATGGTGATAATTGTTACTTCCATGGAACGGTGCCAGATTATCTTTACTTCGAGAGTCCACCGGGTAAGTTTTCAGAAATTCTTATTTGATGCGACTTTTAATGATTGATACGTGTATAATATTAGTAACCCTGTATTATTTTGTTTTCAGCGTTCACACTTAGCGATTTCATATCACGCCAAATGGCATGGATATGGTTACTCTGGTTGCTGTCACAAACGTGGATCACCATACACATCTGGACGCCTAAAGCAGAACGTTTGGCGTCTACGGAGAAGTTATTCATAATGCCGATGTACAACGGTTTACTAATAGATCAAAGTATGGCTCTCAATAGAAAGAGGAACGACCAGAGAGATGTAAAAACTGAGGTAAGCCATAAAAAAACATCGCATATCGTGATAGTGATCACACAAAGCTAACTTAGTAATGCATATAACCGAATATATAAGAAATAACAAACTCGAAGTTGAACAATTATCTAATTTATGAATTTCAGGACCTCGCAGAATTAGAAAAAGAAAAAGGCGACGAGTACTACGAAACCATATCAGTTCATACGGATAACACCGGTTCTTCTCCAAAGGCTATCAAATCATCAGACCAGATCACCAGGATATACGCATGCTGTACTATGTGGCACGAAACTAAAGATGAGATGATGGAGTTCTTGAAGTCTATCCTACGGTTGGATGAGGATCAGTGCGCTCGGCGAGTCGCTCAGAAGTATCTACGAGTGGTTGACCCTGATTACTACGAATTCGAAAGTGAGATTTCAAAACAAAACACAACACATAACACGAGACTGACATACTAAAGAGTACTACTATAGAGTTAAACTTAATACATTTATGCAATAAACGATACTTAATTGTTTTTCTATTCCAGCGCACATTTTCTTAGACGACGCCTTCGAAATATCAGATCACAGTGACGATGATTCCCAAGTGAATCGATTCGTGAAACTCCTGGTAGACACTATCGACGAAGCGGCTTCCGAAGTACATCAGACGATTATCCGCGTTCGGCCACCGAAGAGGTTACCAGCACCTTATGGAGGACGTCTGACGTGGGTGCTGCCAGGAAAGACAAAGATGATCTGTCACTTGAAAGACAAAGCGAAGATCCGTCACAGGAAACGTTGGTCACAGGTAGAAATATTATCTACAAATTAAGTAAACAGATTTTATGTAAAACACATAAGGTAATATGTTCGAGGATCGTAACATCACAACTTATGTCTTGATTATTCCCCAGGTGATGTACATGTACTACCTTCTCGGTCACCGTCTAATGGAGCTGCCTATATCCGTGGATCGTAAAGAAGTTATGGCTGAGAATACCTATCTGCTGACCTTGGATGGAGACATCGATTTCCAACCTCATGCTGTACGATTGCTTATCGATTTGATGAAGAAGAACAAGAATCTAGGTGCTGCCTGTGGCCGTATTCACCCTGTAGGATCTGGTAAGAAAAGATAAGATTGATACGAATTATACTGATATTTATTTTTTTGACTTGACAGCAATGACTATAAAAATGGTCTTAAATACAATTTGGTCATATTTCCAGGACCCATGGTGTGGTATCAAATGTTCGAGTACGCTATCGGTCATTGGCTGCAAAAGGCGACTGAACACATGATTGGCTGCGTACTCTGTAGTCCCGGATGCTTCTCTCTCTTCAGAGGAAAGGCTTTGATGGATGACAACGTCATGAAGAAATACACCTTGCGATCTGATGAAGCTCGGCATTACGTGCAGTACGATCAAGGTGAGAAAACATCCAAGCTAGGAAGAGCATAGCGGCAAATTTTGTTATACACTGGGCCGCAAAGAAAGCGGGTCGGTAAGAAAAACCTCAATAACTTCCAAAATATTGGAGCTAGGTTTATGAAATAAAGACTGTATTATAGACAATGTTATAGTGCCTAAATCAATGTCATAAAAGTTTATTAATGTATGAAGTTTATTTTGGGTAAGATTAAGTTAAGCAAAAATGACCATATTCACTAAATTCGAAAAATGTGCTACGGTAATGCAATTTTTACACATTTTAGTATTTTGTATTGCCACCACGAGCTGTTAATATAGCTGTTATACGGTTTGGCATACTTTCCATTAGATTTCTGAGCCGATGCTGAGGAATATTCTCCCATTCCTCTATCAGTGCTTCTTTCAGTTCACGAAGCGTGATTGGAAAGGAATTTCGCTGGCGTACACGTCGTCCTAGTTCGCCCCAGGCATGCTCGATGGAGTTCAAGTCTGGGCTGCATGCTGGCCACTCCATGCGTGTGATAGCGACATCTTCAAGGTAGACAAACAGAACACTATCCGAGCTGTATGGGGACTAGCGTTATCTTGCATAAAGATGGCGTTCTCACCCATGTATACAAAAATGAGCCAACATATTCATTTAAGATTTCATTTACTTATATTTCTGCAGTTAAAGTGTCATTTTCTATTACCACTAGCACGGTGCGGCTTTCGGAAGAAATTCCAGCCCACACGTGTATGGAGCCTCTGCCTTACGGCAGTTTCTCTTCAATGCAGGCTTGGTTGTAGCGCACTCCAGGTCTTCTGTAGATTCTTTGCCTCCCATCGTGCGTGTATAGCATGAACCTCAACTCGTCCGATAACATTACTCTTGACCAGTCATCCAGAGTCCAATTCATGTGTTCTCTAGCGTAACTCAGCCTTGAATTTCGATGCTGCCTTTTGAGTTTCGGACCATTTGCAGGTCTAAATGCCTTCAAGTTCGCTTCAGCAAGATGCCGCCTCACTGTATACGTGCTCGGATTGCTCCCTCCAGCACTTAGAAGGTGATTTTTGACTTTAACAGACGTTTGCAATCGATTTCTCAACATTGTTGACACCATATATCGATCTTCCGGCGCTGTCGTGCACCTTGTTCGGCCTGGTCCTGGTCTGCGAATATTGGATCCAGGCTCTTAAAATCGCTGGAGCACTCTTTGAACGGTTGATACCGACACACCAACAGTTCTTGCTGTATAACGCTGACTGCGCCCGTTTCCAAACATTGTCAGAAGTCTGGTATACTCTTCAGGGGTTAGTGGCATGTTTTTAATTGAATTTGATCAGAATAATGAATTTCTGCACAAAAATGCCATATTTATAAACAGAAACAAAAGTAAAACAAATCGTTTCAAAGTTGAGACATAAAAAGGTTTTACTTCTTCCTAATGAAATAAACTTTAATTTAGTTTTTGTTTTTATAGGATTACACAAATATTTTAAAAGTTATCGCATTTTTTATAACCGACCCGCTTTCTTTGCGGCCCAGTGTAGAATCAAATCTTATTGGTTTTTTTCTTGTAACAGGGGAGGATCGTTGGTTATGTACGCTGTTACTTCAACGTGGCTATCGAGTAGAATACTCAGCTGCCTCCGACGCCTACACGCACTGTCCCGAAGGTTTCAACGAGTTCTACAATCAACGTCGTCGCTGGGTGCCTTCCACCATCGCCAATATTATGGACTTGCTCACTGATTATAAACACACTATCAAGATTAACGATAACATATCCAGTCCTTACATCGCTTACCAGGTAAGCTTTTTATCCACGGTACTTTAAAGGCTTTTATATAGTTTTTTTTTACATGAACGTATACCTACTATTTTCTATGCTCAGATAATTAATTCGCAGACACAGTATTTTTTATGTCTAATGTATATTAAATATATATTTTTTACTTTTTAGTGTTTTCTGGGTAAGTACATAAATAATTAAAATATTATTTTCTCAACAGATGATGTTGATTGGTGGAACGATCTTGGGTCCCGGAACTATATTCCTTATGTTGGTGGGTGCCTTCGTGGCCGCTTTCCGAATCGACAACTGGACTTCCTTCGAGTATAACTTGTATCCCATCATGATCTTCATGATTGTCTGCTTCACGATGAAATCCGAAATTCAAGTGAGTAGTATCTCTTTAAATCGGGCCCGTATTGACATGGCGTGTAGGTATTGAAGACATCATTGTTAAAATGTGTGTGTGAAAGAGAGATGAATTGATTAACGTCATACTTTTTTCGCAATGCAACAAAAAAAGAATGAAAAAGTGTTTATTCACAGAAATAATTTGCACAGCAGTTTGTTAGCAGACGTGGTTCATTTTTATGCCGGATTCATATTACTGTGTTGTGTCGTGTCGTGACGCCTTCTGAACAGTGTTAGCCAATCATAACTTGTTGTGATTTGACGTAGTCCTGAACAGATTCGTTTGATTGATATATCCCGAGTCACGACACAACACGACACAGTAATGTGTTTGTGGCTTTAATGATGACCCTGTATCAACATTTCTAAAACTTGCACTATCTCGTTTCAGTTATTCGTGGCTCAGATATTATCGACGGCATACGCCATGATAATGATGGCTGTGATCGTCGGTACGGCGCTCCAGTTAGGCGAGGACGGCATAGGATCTCCATCGGCTATCTTCTTGATATCACTCTCAAGCTCATTCTTCATAGCCGCTTGCTTGCATCCGCAGGAGTTTTGGTGTATCGTACCCGGCATCATTTACCTCTTATCTATACCCTCTATGTACTTGCTTTTGATTTTGTACTCTATTATAAATCTGAACGTAGTATCTTGGGGTACTCGAGAAGTGGCAGTCAAGAAAACGAAGAAGGTTAGTATACAACTGGTTAATTTACCTTTATTTCGTCAATAGAACATTACTAACACTTTTTTACCGTTTTAGGAAATTGAACAAGAAAAGAAAGATGCCCAAGAAGCGAAGAAATCAGCAAAACAGAAGTCGCTGCTAGGTTTCCTTCAAGGAGCGAATAGTAATGAAGACGAGGGCTCTATCGAATTTTCGTTCGCTGGCTTATTCAAATGTCTGTTATGTACGCATCCTAAAGGGAATGAAGAGAAAGTGCAACTCTTGCACATTGCGTCTACTCTTGAGAAATTAGAAAAGAAGTTAGAAACTGTTGAGAGGTTAGTAATTTTCGCTGACAACTTCTATTTGTAATTCTTACTAGCGACGGGGCTTGCTTCTCAGGGTTTTAACGACTTAACAAGATCTCATTTATTTGATATATTTAGGTAAGTTCAAGACAATAAACTGAGCAAAAAAATGTGTTGCTCGATTATGGAGAAGAACTACGCGGTCACACAGACAGGCACGAGAAGCGACTTTATAATATTTATGGAGATATAACGAACTGAACATGTCTCAATCTCAATTGAATGTTTTAGGGCTGTAGATCCACATGGCTTGAGTAGAGGACGTAAGCTATCGGTGGGGCCAAGAGGTAGTACCAGTGGAGACCATGGGTTGGACGCTCTTGCCGAAGGACCAGAGGAAGACCACGACTCCGATTCTGAAACCGATACCCTTTCCACTTCACCCAGAGTAAGATACTAAGATAACATTTTGTTGGAATTAAGAACAGACGTATAAATGGCCGCTAATCTATATTTAATATTATAAATGCGATAGTAACTCTTGTCTGTCACCTTTTCACGCCTTACGGATTTGGATGCCATTTCGAAACGGATAGACAAATACCTGGGTTAGGACATAGGATACCTACGTGCTGTAGGATAATTTCCGACATCAACCCAGGCGAAACCGCGGGCAAAAGCAAGTATAAAATAAAAAATGCTAAGTATAATCTTGTTTTATGATTTCAGGAAAAGAGAGATGATCTAATTAATCCGTATTGGATAGAGGACCCCGAATTGAAAAAGGGTGAAGTAGACTTTTTGACTCCCGCCGAGTTATCGTTCTGGAAAGATCTCATTGACAAATATTTGTACCCTATTGATGCTAACAAGGAAGAGGAGGTAAAAAAACAATTGAAGGCACGGTGTCAGTAAATAAATATAACTGTTTATTCCTGACACCGGACTATCACTTACCAAGTTATAAAATCATGGCTTACATTGGCTTTTGTTTTTTTTTTAAGTATGGGTAATACCATACGGTTTTCTAGTGTAAAATTTATGGTAGTATACCACGTTATTCTTATGAATAACGAAGAATTGAGACTTTCAGAATATGAAAAGAACTTGTGTTTGTGTGTTTTGTATGAAATATGATAATGACTTTAACTATTCATAGCAAGAATTTATAGTCCTATTTTGATCCATCTGCATTTTTAATAAACCTTTATTTCAGATATTTAATTTGATCTCACAATCATATCTATCATAATGTCATATTACATATTCTTGATGATAATCTTCCCCTAATTTTAGGCCCGTATCTCGAAGGATCTGAAAGAATTGAGAGATTCGTCTGTTTTTTCTTTCTTTATGGTCAATGCCCTCTTTGTATTGATTGTATTCTTGCTACAACTGAACAAGGACAACCTTCACTTTAAGTGGCCCTTCGGAGTTAAAACTAATATAACATACGATGAGGTTACTCAAGAGGTAACGTGAGAGTCCACTACGCAGCGATCAGCATTCAACGATGACTCGGGCCTGCGCACTACAACCGAGACTTGAAAGTACCCAACCTTGGCCATGACCCTAGTCACCCTTGAAAGTTGATTCGAATTATTTAAACATATTTGTTTTATGAAATTTTACAGGCTCGCATTGCAGGAGACTTGATTGAACTTCGCAATAAGTCGGTTTTCGCATTTGTTATGTTCAATGCTTTATTCATATTGATAGTATTTTTATTACAACTGAACAAAGATCAACTCCACGTGATTTGGCCTTTGGGAGTTAAGACAAATATTACGTACATCGAGGATACAGGCGAGGTATAGCCAAATATTACCACTCAAGTGTGTCACTACACAATCCTAACGACCTTCTTCTAACCAGTCTGTCTGGGAGGGCACACCAGCATGGCGTCCCGGTGACACTGAAGACTTAACAACTCTGATGGTGACACGTCTAATCAATATCCAAATCCGGTGTCCTTATGTTTTGGTTTTATGAAAACCCCGTGTTTTATCCATAATAACACACGAAAATTCGACTACGGTGTTACGCCAATAGAGCTGAATACCTACAAATTGAATTGAATTCCTAAATCCACTATAGGATATCCATTCCCGAATAGCCTTTAAACTGGAAACAAAGACCAATCCAGCAACCTCCTATTCTCCAATCCAGTTCCGGAAATATGAAACGTTACTTAGAAATACAAATAAAAGCATTTCTTTTCATTCGCCGTAGTCGAATCTGAACCCAAACCATGGAGTTTTTAGATGTGATGACCATTCACTTCCCCAATATGTGCACACTTTCCAATCCAATTCACCGAGGAGTAACTTAATGTTTCTATTCTGTCTATTAAGGTGGCGGAGTTTCTTTTAATAAACACTAGTAACAGGGACTCGGGTTTCCTTTGTACATAAGTAATTGTACACCTTAAAGGGTGTGGTGATTTGCTTAACACGTTTTGTAGTTCTCAGGATAATACGGGAAATACACCTACTGCGAGACAAAATTTTGCATCGAACTGTTTGTGTGATTATGTGTAAACCCTGTGTCACTATTTCAATGTTCATGTGGATCGGAAGCATCCCAAAAATACATTTAAATGTTTCACATAACGACAACACTTAAAAATAATGCACTTGTATATAACAAAACGAAAATTATTCATAATTAATTATCACAAATATTTTTGTTGTTAATAATTCGTTGTCAGAGGTGTGCTTTTAAGACTTACGTTTTTATTAATTTACAAACCATTTTAGAAGGTAAATAATCTCAATCAAATTGGAAACAGTCTGAAAGCACATGTTTGTCATAATGCCATTGATTTTGTTATTATAACTAATTAATTACTTTTGAATTTGATCTTATTACACCAAGAGGGCAAATTTAAAGCAAACTTAACATTTTCAGGTTTTAATTTCAAAAGAATATCTTCAACTGGAGCCAATCGGTCTAGTGTTCGTATTCTTTTTCGCCTTGATTTTGGTGATACAGTTCTCTGCTATGTTGTTCCATCGATTTGGAACCCTCGCGCACATACTAGCGTCTACAGAATTGAATTGGTTCCGTTCCAAGAAGGTAAACATCTAGCTTGGAGAAATAAATCAGTCGTACGATACATACATACAAAGCGATAGCATAAAATGTTTATAAATCTCGTTTTTTATCTGTTTTCAGTCCGATGACTTATCTCAAGACGCGCTGCTAGATAAGAATGCAATAGCAATAGTGAAAGACTTGCAGAAGTTGAATGGTTTGGACGACGATTATGACAATGATTCGGGCTCAGGTCCGCATAATGTCGGTAGAAGAAAGACCATTCACAATTTGGAGAAAGCGAGACAAAAGAAGAGGAATATAGGCACTTTAGATGTGGCCTTCAAGAAGAGATTCTTCAATATGAACGCGAATGATGGCCCAGGTATATTATGAACTAAGAACTCGTGTTCACCATTAGAAATATGTAAGTGACCGTGAATGTAAAAATAAATTGTTTTCTAGGTACACCAGTGCTTAACCGTAAGATGACGTTGCGACGAGAAACTTTGAAAGCGTTAGAGACGAGAAGAAACTCAGTAATGGCGGAAAGAAGGAAATCACAGATGCAGACTCTTGGTGCTCATAACGAATATGGAGTGACTGGAATGGTAATGTTACAAAAATCATCCTAAAATGAAGTGCACTGTGCTTATACGCAGATGCAGTTGGGATATCGGACAGAGCGTGTTTGCTGGAAGCTTGGAGATTTTAATTGGATGAAACGTGGAAGCCCTTACAATTTTAATTAGACCTAATATTTGCTATTCTATTACAGCTCAATAATAACCTAGGTGTCGTGCCTCGGCACAGAACATCGACTGCCAACATATCAGTGAAGGATGTCTTTGGCGAACCAAACGGAGGTCAAGTCAACCGAGGCTACGAGACCACGCTGGGCGATGAAGACGACAACAACTCAATCAGATTACAGCCTAGACAAAATCAAGTTTCCTTCCAGGGTAGATTTTAATCGAGAGTTGCCAAACTAAAAAAACTGCCTAGGTTTAAACAAATGTAGATATTAGAAATATAGACTGTAGTATTTTTACAATGAAAAACTCAACAAATGTTTGTGTGAGTAATGTATTGCTTGTGATATATACTTTTTTTAAGATTGTGACAGTAGAAAGTGCTGTCATTAAATACCAACATTGGACAATTTACAGCTTTATTGTAAGATAAAACATACGAATTTACACTGCCACTTAACTTTACATTTATTGATCTTTTTATACCTATTAAAATAATATCTTTGTATTAAAGATTTTTATTTTAGCTCTTATGAATATAGACTTCGAATTAGTGTTATATGTAATAAATGAGATTAAATTAATATGTGTATTTAACTTTCTTTTCTTGGTTTAAGTTTTTCACAAATTAGGTACAAAAGGCTTTAAAAAACATTGCATAATTTAGGGAGAGACAATAAAAGAAAAACAATTTATACAAATATTACTAAAGACATAAATAGGACTTACTTAATTTTCTAAGAAAGAAACAAATTCAGTGAGCTTGAAAAGTTGATCTTCACTGGATGTGTGCAGTGGTGCAGGTTGGGTAGGTGGTGACGGGCTGACAGTGACACCATCTTCATTCAGGGTCCACTTGCGGTCTCTGCAGACATGCAACACTGCGTCTTTGCTCAAGCCAGTCATTGAGACTACTGTATCCAGTGATATTGAGCTATATGAACGACCCACCAGGTTGAATGTGCGCTCCCTTACTTTATCTGGAATAGCATAGCAAAAATAACAAAGTCAGAATATTTGAGAAAGAAATAAGGAACAAATTGAAAAAGGAATGATCCTTCTTTCACATAATACACCCAACTAAAGTGTTGTATGATGTGTGCGATGGTTATGTAGGTTATGTTATTTGGGTAAGAATAAAAGCTTTCACATGTTGTACACAAAAAATTTACACAGTTTACCCTCTCATTTTGCTCTCTTCTCACTATCTCTTCTTCTGTCATGCAAACCGTCATAAAATTAATTAGAAATTATTTATTTGACAAACAATAATTAAGTATTAAACTTTAATCTTTTATATTACCTTCTAAAGCCCGGATGATATTAGCAACAGGCTCAGTCCAATTGAAAGCAGCTAATGCATGGTATGTTCCTGGGAGGTCTTTCTTCCACAACTTCTGGCCTACGGCCCAAATCGCTGCAATTTCTGGATTACTACTTGTTATGTTCTGAGGGATTCTTTTCCATAAGAATTTTGCATTACACCTGAAGAACAGTATAAGGTTGAGATTATTATTTGTGAATTAGGCAACTTAAAAAGAAAATTAGTAAATAAAAATTACAGCAGAAGTAATTATTTACTATTTAACTAATCGGCACAGGCACAATCCCATAAAAATTTGCTAATTCATGGTTTAGCTATGGATTATTTTGTAGTTGTAAAGATGAGAGGATGTAAGGCACCTGATTTATAACCATAAACTAAAGAGATTTGATTTAAACTATTTCTATTTGTTAAACAATGATCTCCAAAAGTTAGTTGTAATTTTTCCATTTCAGCTGTGATGCCACATGATTAATAAAAATAAAAATCAGGTACTCCTAAGTATCACACCACTGCGGGATAAAGGCCTCTCCCCATGACTTCCAGTACTTGCGATCCAGCGCTAATGAGGTCCACTGGTTGTTTGTTTTGTCCAACTCCTATAATCAGTCACTGGGAAAGGCAGCAATTAGAAAATTCTTCACATTGAGATATCAAATTTAAACCCTATGAAAACTGTTGCTTTGAACTACATTGTGTTGATACTCGATCAAAAACAACTCAAACAAATTACTCAAAAGTTCCATTTTTTCAAGTATAAAGTTTCTCTTGGTGAAATAATAATATATATAAAATTTTAGTCATACTTACAAATCATTTTGATATAAATATATTGCCAACAGTTGAGCATATGTAGATGGAGATGCTACACCAGTCGGGGCCTGCAATACAAGATTTTTTGTAGTTATCCATAAATAACCTATAATTTAACTTTTTAACATAATTGTTAGAAATAGATACCTCTAGTTCTTGTTTTTCTAGTTCACCGCATAGTTTATCAAAGTTAGTAATCATTTTGCAAATCCTAAGTTTTACAAATTATGAAAAATGTTCGTAAACAATTTCAGCGATTCGCGAAGGTTACTTTGACAACAAAACGATCTGACAGTCTGACACTGTCAATGAGTGACAGAATCACAGAACAGCACTGACAGCGACACAATGACAAACCATTATGGTTATTACCAGTTAGAAAAATAAAAATAAAGAGTTATTTTAAGTTGCCATAAGTCAATCTCAAAGCACACAATAATGTCAAGATCATCGAACTTATGGAATTCTTAGCGCCCAATAGCTGTTTCTCGTAAAAAAACACTATCCAATAATATATCCATTGGATACCTAGAGTTTCAATAGGGCGCCAAGAACATTTATAAGCTTCAGCTCAAGTTGTCACCATTTTAGTTAACTCCGAACGACTATCAATTGGCAATCAGTAGCAGAAGTTCTCCTTGAAAAGCCCTTTTCTTATCTTAACGCTATTGAGGGATGCAGCAGGCTTAAAGTTCTGTCAAGCCAAAAACATTGTTCCTAAAACGGCATCTAGGTGGTCAATGTTTTACAATTTCCGTTTTTAAGTGTGAAATACGATGTTTTCAAGACAGAATTAATAAAGTTAATTGACGAAATACCAGAATTTCAGTAATAATGAATTATTCAGTAATTATTAATTACATAGTCACATTTAGACCCCTGTAGCTCCTTACGTACTAACAATCAAGAGAAGTTGTCGTTGTCCTAATAAGAATATTCTCCTTGATGAGATCTTGGTATTTACAATATCCTAATACTTTTGGGTTTCTGGACAGATTCGCCCAATCTCCTTTATTTTCTTTCCTTCTTTTCTTTTTATTGTTACCGACTAATTAGAACCCTTAAAAGTAGAGAGAATCGATTAAATTTAACCTTAGAAAATAGGTAATCACCTGTGACCAACCTGTGACTGTGTGGAATTGTGGACCGAACTTTAGCCGCATCTGGAGAATTTGGAATAAGTTTGTAAGTAGGCCAACTTTAATTAGACAGGTACCTACTTACCTACTTTATTTGAACCTATTATAACTTTATAATTATTTTGGCTTCTTTTGCTTTCTTTCCAGTAGTTAATAATATTTCAACTTCTCGTTGTTGCCGCCATAACCGCTGAAACTCTAGTAGAGTAGGTATCTACTTAACAACAATAATTTGGTTTCCGCGTTCTTCTTTTTCATCAGTCGTATACTAACCAGTTTAAGCTGACTTCTGATTGTACGAAAAAGCTATACCTACAATGCAAGGTCAGCTAAAACTGGAAATGTATAGCTTGATGGGTCGCCGTGTGTAGGTACCTACTACCCGATATATTACTTTACTCTATGGTACCTACCTACCTACAGTTACCTACCTACTACATTAAAAAATTACGGTTTGCAGGTACCTATCGAATTACCTAGGTATAGGATAGGTTGATACAGACGTAGGTACTTAACTTTAATGCTTAGATCTTAATCCAGGAAAATAATTACCTCGTCTCCTTCCGACTCGCACTTGGCCGGTTTTTAGAGGTATTGTCCTAAGTCCTAATCAAAGCTGACTTATCCAGTGGCGGATTTACACATTTCTTAAGTCATAATCTGCCTAGCTTTTTCCCAACTATGTTGGGGTCGGCTTCGTGCCTGATTGTCAGACTTTTGGGCTTCTGCCGACCCGTAACGACCGTAAAAGATCCACGAATGCTGAAGTGCTTTCTGAGGCACAGAGGGATCTTGGTATATAAAGATGTATTGTGTCGATTTATACAAGAAATGTTAGAACATTAGACTAATATAGCATGCTAGAGCGAGCGAAGCGAGTTAGAACATTTTTGCACTCCGGATAAGTCCTTAATGAACATTTATATTACAAATAGGAATTACTTAGAGCAAGCGAAGCGAGTTCCAAAAAATTTGCACCCTACCTCGGATGGGTATCTAAGGCTTTCTTTGATGTATGACAACGGATAGAAGTTTACGGTACCATTGAATGTATGTACAATGAAAGGAGAGAGGGAAAATTCATCTGAATTATATGTTTTGTAGATTTCTCGTTCTGCAAGACATCAGAAAACCGTTTATAATAGTCGCCTAAAATCTGCCGGCTAGTTAAGAAGCCTACTTATTTTATACCGCCGTGATTAGTAGAATTCCATTTATGATGATTAGGTAACAACGGAGTCACGACATTTAGGGCGGTCGCCGGCGGCAACTTTTGGCAGTGATTCAGTAGCGCGATACAATCGCAAAAAGACCGCGATACAGGCGCGATGCTGTCGCTGGACATACCTATTCACTCACATAACCACGATTCTGTATCGCTACTATCGCGATTCAGCTTCAACACAGACGCGATGCAAAATTCATACAGACGCGAGGCAGCATTGATACAGTCGTATGTTGTAGTGACTACCCACTTGTGAATGCCTGTGCATGCTACAGTTACTCGGTCAAGTCAATACATTGATAGTCGCGTTAATAGGGAAATTAGGGATGCTGAATCAAAGTAGTCGCATTTTTGCATCGATGCAGAAACGATGCTGAATCGTTACCACTTATGCGATTGTACGCCACTCCAGTAGTAGTACCTACCGTAAACTCTAAAATGGATTATCGTTTTTTTGCCTAAAAGAACTCTACCTAATATGTTTACTATATTATAATTAGGTAATCATTAAGTGTCCTTGTTGGCAACAAACTATAGGTATTACATCAACGTTAAAAACCATTTTAAAGTTTCGTCCCGATTCACTCTTGCATCCCTATTCAACCCGTTTTACCGGTAGCTCAACTGTCACTAATGAGACACAATTATACTTTTTCTATTGTTACCGATCTTTATGAGATTTCGCGACATCGGCGCGGCTATCGAGCGTTGCAAATGCGACAAACGGCCAAAATTAACGATATAGACAGAGTAAACGAAACGCGCTACTGCAATGAATCGCTGCTAAAAGTCGTCGTGGGCGACCGCCCTTAGGTACAGCTTATTTAAATCTTTCGTACTTACCAACGACGGTACCTACTTATACTTACTTCGAATTACTTATGAAATGTACTTGCCACCAGCGTGGGTAGTTGAATTTTCTTACTGTCACCTTAATTTAATAAGCTTCATGGCCTCGATTTTTATAATCGAATTTCACGGCTATTGATCGAGGACTTGGGCGGGCTTGCCAGTCGACTTGTCTACTCGCCTTGCTGTTACATTGCATCACAATAGCTCGGTGAGCACAACCGGAGCTGATGGGCTGACGCGCTGACTCACTCTTCAATATTGTCGCTCATAATGCTAATTTTCTCGTTATGCTTGTATCAATTTGCATCCTAATGCTTTTTGTTGTACATAGTCGGTTCTTATTTGTTTATAATAATACCTCAAGGAAATTAGGTTTGTACTTCAAAAGTAGGTGCCGTCGTTCATTGACATTTGTAAGGTGTATGCAAATTGTAATTATCTAGTTGCTTATCGTAGGTCGGGCTTGAGATATGTTAAATAAAACACGGACTACTGAGTTGGGGTCGGCTTATATGGGCACTTGACTTGTAACCCTAGACGTTAAAGTTATACAATTTATTAAATTGTTCAATATGAGTACAAAGTTGTACCTAAGTTGTAAGCTCCTACAGGAATTGCCATTTTTTAAGAAAACATCAAAAGATGACCTACCTATATCATAGTACACCTACGTTTCAGTTCAGTCTCATGTAACGGAATACCTACTTGGTATATAGTATATAGGTACGTAATTAACGGTAGTAACCGTAATTACTCATTACGGTTACTACCGTTTAATAGTTTCAGTTATGACGAGTGACATTTGAAAAAACTTTCAAGTTTCAGTTTTTAATCATTTTCTTTTGGCGTTTGAGTAGAAAATGTTGTTCTGTTTTAATTTTTATTTACTTATAATTTTTCGAAAAACCGTAAACCTAAAATTGAGGGTATTCAAGTAAGAAAATTATCAGATATTTTCCTTTGTAATGTTTAAAGCTTTATTTAAAACGAATTATAATAATTATAGTTAATAATGTTGGATTAAGATTTAATAGTGGCCTAATTGTCGTAGTTAATTTTGCCCAAGGTGCTTCGTGCAAGGAGCGTTTCGTCACTTTCACTGTTGGTTGGATTGTCCAATGAAACTTGTCACGCTCTGGCGACGGTAACCAATGGGTATGCTCACCGCCCCGCCTCGGAACAGAGGCGTGTGCTGCGGCCGCGGCCCAGATGCCCACAACAATGCCTTTGTCCCACGATGCTAGACATCCACCTGAAACGGCGCGTAACTACTACCTTCTAACTAAGTTCTACGAGTGGTCGGATAACCAATGTCCTCGCAATATTCAAATATGCGATGAAAGTACTAAAATACGTTTGAAGTCGCAGCTCCTCTGCTCTCCGGTGACCTGACTACAGTCCTGGCCATAAATATTGGCGTTATGTGTGTGCAATGAAGTTGTTTTATATTTATGCACTAGGTCGATTGGTAGTGCCCTCTCCCACGTTTAGTATACCTAGGGTTGTCACGAACATGAAATGGTGATACATTTTTAAATGTCGCTAAATTATTTGGACAGTGCAGTACCTATTTGTGGATAAAAATTTCATAGATTTGTTTAATAGGTATTGTCCCTGACGAAAAGTATACAGATAAAGGTTATTGTGAATGAAAGTAAATAGTCCAACCCTAACATACTCTCTGCGGTCCAGAATTAGCATAGAAAACTTATGACGGACGCTTTTATAACAAGACATTACAACATTTATTGCGTCGTTAATGCTGATGAATTCTTTTGATCGTGTTTAATTTCTCGATCAATTTTATTTTCTTCTACAGGTGCTTCTGGACTATATATATAGGTAGGTATATATACCTATAGGTTCCTATAGAGTATGTATAAAGACTCTTAACGAAGCAGAGTGTCACTACTATAGTACTCCACGTTATTGTGATATTTTATTTTGTACTGAACCATACCTGGGAACCGTTTGGTTACGCACATATTGAAGGACAAGAGTTCCAATTCTTTTTTTCATAGAATTTTTAAATGTTATCACTTTACTTTAAATACTTCTGTGCCGTTGCATGTACTCCTAAGCACAATGTTTTTTATGTGTTCTTTTGCGTGCTGCGGTAAACAGGGATTTTTCCCACCAAAATTACTCGTTTCCCAGCAATAAATTTGCTCAATGTAACTTAGATAACGGTTATGTGATGGCTCTCTTTACATCCTGTATAGTTACTTACCACGTAGTCACATATATATTATGTAAGGTTTCACTCCAGTAACGCTGCAAGTGGTGCAACCCGGCCAGTAGGGCCCGCGGCCCGCGTGACCCGGGCGCGGGGTCACCGGGCCCATCGCCGCCGCTGCGCCCGCGCCGACAGCGCTGTGCAAAATCGCTAATTACATTCAAGACCGGTGCCTTCACGCTGGTGAGCATACACGTGTTTACATTGCTCTACAATTTACACTTTAAATTAAATCTAAGATTTCTAAAGCATAAATTGATTAATTGAAATTTTACATAACTATATCGATAACAGCGGTCACCAGTATTTCTAGAATTGATTATCTAATTCATCTATTGGGGTATTACATGCAACATTGTCTGGGTATGGGTATGAACATGAATTAAATAATGTAGCCTGAACCTAACTACTTGGTTACTATTATATAACTAACTTATCCTGAATGTTTTTGCAGGGTTGCCACTGCGGTGTCCCAACTATACAGGGTGGCAGGGACATCGATGCGTAAACTATAACCATACAATGCAATAAGCACATGATTGTAGGCCTTTAGCGTAGACATTTTTCGTCAGTTATAAAAAAACAGCTGTTTTAGACATAGAAAAGTGACCTACGCAGTCAAAATGTGGAACAGGTAATGTGTTTTTTAATAACCGATGAAAAATTTCAACGCAAGTGAGTTCAGAATCCATGGTTGATGCGTGTCGAAGTCCCTGCCACCCTGTATCATAATTTCAGCCGTAAGACGTCCAGTGCTACACAGGCGTCCCTCAAGCACCGCCACGTCAACCGGTTCTATCATAGAGGTTCTATGCTTCCTAAAATGAAAATTAACTACATAGTTGGAACTTGATGTTACCTCCCACAAAAAGAGTCCGCCTTATGAAGCACCTTTGTGCGGGTAAGATTAAATGATTGCTCTCTAAAAAGTTCTTAGGATTTGACTGGTTTACTGTCGGTTATAACTAGAAATAAACAACATTCTGGGGATCTTTCTTTTGACGGTAGGTACCGTCTAGGAATTTCGCAGTACCTATCTATACCTAGCAGAAAGTTGAACTGCAACCCAAGTCCCGGAGGAAAACAACTGAACGTAGTGTTCAAATATTAGGTAGGCTTAGGCTTATTCTTAGGTACTTACCTAATGATAATTACTTAATTTGGTTCGACAATTTTGTTGAATTGCAGAAGGTAACCGAGGTATCAAACTGTTACAACTTTCAGAATTTTACAAATTACAGTACCTACCTACCTACCTTACATTACTTATAGAATCGAATATTTTGTAAATAAAGTAAATTGTCAAGATTACCTTGATAGCAAGATGAGTTCTACAGATTAACTTGGCTATCGTTAAATAAAAGAAACTAAGATTAGTTAACTTGCAGTGATAACACTGTAAGTTTAGGGCCAATGAATGTTTATGGCTAATTTAATAAGCTGTAAAACAAATAGGTACTTGGTTAATGTATGTTTATCACATACAGGCTATATTTGTCTGAATGCAAACGGCACGAGGTCAAAATTAAGAAAAGAAACAAAATGACAACAGCTTTAACGCATCCAAACTTAATGGACATTAATTAATACAATTAGCCCACGGCAAATTGCACCTAAAGACTGAAATAATGAGCGTAAATTGAGGCAACTTTACACTTCTGATTTATTGTCCTGCACTTGCACGATTTCGTCGAAAGAGAAAACGGACCAGTTCCGACGTATATTACGAACAGTATATAAAATTGATAATGAATATTTATAAAAACTTAATCACCGCTTACTGCGTTTTCCAGAGGGGTCAGCAGGAGAAACCATTAATCAGAACATTTCCACTTAATCATGTAAGTGCACTTGTTTTCTCTCTACTTACCCTGATGACTCTGATGTAGGTAGACATTATTAATTTCTGCTTGTAACCTCTTGTTTTGGTAATGCACCAACGAAATTGTTGCATCATTTTAAAACTGGGCTAACAGCGACTCTTCAAACATAAGCTCAGGTTATACAATCAACTATTCATAAAATGCATGTCATAGTGTGACTGTGTGACCAAATATGCATAGATGTGCAACATTGAAGAACAGGTTGAACATCTCTGATTAATAATTATATATTTATTCGATAATAAAATACTGGTAGTGCGACAGCAATTTTCGCATGTTTTTATTCACGTGCAAAATTCAAATGTGATAGTGCTTGGCGAAGGAGAGCTCCGCGCTTTAGCTGTGTATTTTGTAAACGCTTGTAGATTCAAGGCCTGCGACATCTCGTTTACCGAAAGTCGTTTAGCTTACATTGTAAAATACTCGTTTGCTCGCTGTTTGAATTTTGTAACTCTAATTTGGGAATAATTTTATAATTTTGTCATGAATAAGCTAATGAGAATGAATTGTCTGCAGCTGTCATGCTTATCTATTTATGTTCATTGCCGCCTTATACACGAGTAGGTACCTACCTACCTTGCCAGGTACACCTAATGTAATGTAGATATACGCAAATATCCGATTGCTGTTTGCAAAGATAGTTTATAATTGGAATAGGTATCCAATTACCAATTAATAATCACACAAATCTAAAGTTTACGTTATTTCTCAACAACAATGAGCCCTACCTGTTTGAACGTGGCATCGTGCCAGTATTGATTTATTTGCTTTAATTTGAACATTTATTAGTTAGGCGTGTGAACCCTTAACATAAATAAGTACATATTAAAAAGCTTAATATGTTTAATATTATATTGAAGGCTACATGAACAAGGTTTGTGTTTTAGGCTTGAAACATCAACATTAATGTAGCGACATAAATAGTGTCATTACCTCCGGGCAAACTAGCTGGAAAGTGCGAATAATAAAATTGATAGACTTGTGTGGATCATAATAGTAAAATATTTTTAAGTATATTCCTCTCAGCTGCTCGCAGGATGACATAATAGAACATTTATTTATTTATTCACACCAATTTTTTTTTTAACATATTTTCCGTTTGAGTATGTGTGTCCTGTTATTTGCAGAATAGTTCGGTACAGGCCAATCTAAGTTCTTTCAGTTATTTTAATACGTTGATCCAATGTTGGGTGTTGAATATGATTGGTGTGTATAATAACACTTATCAATTTATGATACTGGGATCGAATATGAGGCTATAAATATAAAGCACGTTTAATGTTATTAGGCTTAGTGTCTGTAATGAGACAATCTTACTACAACGCGTGATGTATGGCCTACACGGCGCGGCTGCACGATCAGCGGCTTATGAGAATCATTTTTCTATTGCTATCGGTGTAACGTAACTGATTGATCGCACCCGAAGCTCGTTTAACACAATCGATGTTAGTGACAGTGAAAAAGCTAATACAGAAGCGCGTGTTTTAGAGTTAACTAGTGTCGCAATGGTGGGCCGTCGCGGCTATCGGCGAACATTTAATGAAATGAGTGTCGATGATGGAGTGGCTTCAGTAAACGTGCCAAGGGTCCGGCCATTACCACCTGACAGGCGGTGAGCGATCGCCGCCGCGGCTTCCTTCACGCCGCGCCGCCATTGTCACAAAACAATGGACACGGAGCTATCTTTAATCACAACAAAATGGATTCTAATTGGATCCGCAAACCGCGGTACGTTTTTTATTGCTTTTTTTGTTTTGTCATTGTACCGTATCCGTTTTGAACGTTTAATTGAATTTGGCTATGGACGTAACGGAGAAGTAAGTACACACACAACATTCTGTTGAAGCAATGCGTACAGGCACGTGTCGCAATAGTTCAAAAGGTTCATGCATGACGTAGTATACCTGCATTACTAACATTTAAAATATCAAGATTTTCGGGTATTTTGCGCTGCCAATGCATCTGGGGTAATATTTAAGTACTTCTTGCTTAATTAAAATATACCATGTCTCAAATAACAACTAGCTATGTAGGTTGATACGCTGTACGCCATGATTTTGCCTCATTAACTTTATTTATGTGCATTCGGGTCAATTTATCGATAAATGTTCCGGGACAGAAGAAAAAAATGCGAATTAAGAATTTCACATTGATTACATCGCTGTGCTCGTAAACTCGTAACTACCTATGGGTTCGTGTGAATTTAATGTTATACTTAAATGTAATTTTGTGTAGACTTCAATGTGTTGTACATGACCATCAGATACCTATAGCAATCAATTTTAGTTATCGTTGAAGTAAAATGTATCTCTACATTTTCAGTTACAAGTAACATGGCAATATCATGAAATTATAAAGACCTGATCAGATTCATTATCTGTTTAGTTTCCAGTAGGGTGAAGTGACTTGTACTTGTTCGAGAGTACAGCCGAGACTAACGCAAGAACAAAGAACAGACCATCAGCTCGATGGACAAAGAACATCAAGCATTGGTCGAAGTTGGCACAACACTGGAGACGATGCCCTGACTAAGAGCAGCAGTGTGGATCTAGCAACAAGATAGGTTAGTAGATAGATACAGACTTTGCATGCTGGCTATCACACTACTAATCACACTAATCTTATAAAGGTGAAAAAATAGAAAATGTTTGTAACATCTTCACGCTCAAACGGCTGGACCAATTTGATAAAATTTGGTATGGAGGTAGCTGACACCCTGGATTAACTTAAAGGCTACTTTTTATTCCGATATTCGGGTTTATGCGATTATGCGGGTGAAACAGCGGGGCGCAGCTAGTGAAACATACGACACGAACAAAATACGGTTCAGTATAAGTAAAGAACAAGTCCAGCAGTGGTGGCACAGTGGTGTCGGCCCTGACTTACGATTTTTAGGTCGTGCGTTCGAACCGAGGCAGGCACTTATCTTAGTGTAGGTATTTAATTTCATCACCACTGCTAACACCGTGAGGAAACCGGCATGTCCCAGAACCAAAAGTTCGAAGACATGTGACATCCGCCAACCCGCATTGGGCACGCGTGTCGATTTACGGCCCACTCCCTCTCACAGAGAGGACGCCTGTATCCCAGCAGTGGGAATGTTATAGGCTGATTTTGATGTAATAAAAGAACAGGGCTGCGGCCGTTTCCCAGTACGCTTCTCAAAACTTCAGTACCTCGAATATATAAAACTTATTGCGTGTGTATGACATCGGCCGATTCAAAGCATGATCGATTGATGCCCGTGCGCACTTTCGCAGATCGGTACCTACGTAAGTACCTGTGGTGAAATATTTTAATCCGTAATTTAAGTGCAAAGTTGTTGTAACAACTTGGAAGTACTTATATTCATAAATAAAATATATGTAAACATTAATTGGACGTGACGGCGCAAGCTTGGGTGTTCTGCAGATTTGCTGACTCTACTCAGTTGGATACAAGTAAACTACGTTACAGAGTCCATTAGTAGCTCACAGAGTTAAAGGCTTGTGGATGATCAATGTTTTGTTGAACTGACTTTGTGCTACCAGAATCTATATTTGTACACATTCTAACTTTCAGTTTCCGGCTTTGTAAACTGCATTTTGTCTAGACAGTTTTTTTCCTGCGTTTTTCACATATCGCATGCGTAAATGGCGTCTGTGGACAGTCATGTCATCTTTTGTCTCATCTCACCATCTTCTTTGCGGTGGCATGATGCATAATGTGTATCTGTGTGATTAATTGAGTAATAGAATTCACAACTAACAGTCTCAATTGCGTACTATTTAATTGCTCTACCTGACCAAACTATTTTCAAGAACTTGAAATAGTTTAGTAACTTAGGATGCGATTTGTAGAAACTGTTTGTAGATGCTTATCTTTTATTAATGGTAAGTGCAATGCGCTTGAAATATAGGATTTGTAAGGACATATTTGATACAAATAATATTTTCATAGAGATAGTTGCAGCAAACGTGGCGTGAAATGGCCAGTTAGTGAGTAATATCATGTTATTTGGAGGCGACGAGGCGAGGGCGGTCGTGACGGTACGTCGGCGGCGCGCGGGCCTCGGTCACGAGTCGCTCTGCTGACCCTACAGCCCGCCTCTCCTATTGAGTCAAAACATACTTTATTTACATAAATGGTTGATTCATATATGTAATGCCCGTTTAGCTGCTGTTTTATGTTGTTCATACGATAATAAAACTAGTTAATTCAGTCGGACAGTTTTTCATTAAAGTATTTACTTAGTTTATCAGTGACAGCCCTGCATAGGTATTACGTTTATAAACAGGTGTCGCCAAAGGTAATGAAGACTCGGATGTCTTAATATCAGCCAGTTATAAATTAAACGAAACACGAATGTATTAGACGAAACTCTGGCTTCACCAGCTCTAACTGGGTGCATTAACTATAATGTCCGTTGCATTCGACGGTAATTTTATTAACATTTTAGTGAGGGCAGCCATGCCTGCGCCCGCGCTGCGAGGCTACACAATCAGCAATCAGCCAGCAAGTAAATTGTATACCTGTAATGTGTTTAAATTACTGAAGTACCAAAAATGTTATTCAAAATTTCTGATAGAAGGAGCATTATCTTGATTTTGATAATTTGTTTTACTCTCAACTTACCTACATGTTTTGCTTGAAGTCGTGTTTCTGTAGATACTCGTAAGCGCAGCTCGACTGTACAAGCATATCGTTTATTTCAGGTAGTTTAGTGCGGGGCTGCGGTTAGACATTAGGCGATACTACCGTTAATCTCGGCGAGTAATCGGATGCAACAGAGGCGTTCTTGATGTATGGATCACTTAATAGTGGCAGGCTGCGCGCACGCTTTCTTTAGTTTCTATAATAAATTATCACGAAGATCATGTTCCAGTGTTGTAGTCTTGTGCCGGCGTGTAAGTAGCATGGGAACTTAGCGCCCGATAAGTAAAGCTTCTGCTGACTGTAGCCGCTATTGTGAATCTTATATGGATACATATAGAGATCAAATCTGAATACCAGTATCCTTATTTAACTGCCTAATAACTAATATAGCGCTCCTACGATTTTATATAATGACACGGACGTTATGCTTTGCTCTAGTAATCTTAATGGCTTTTATAAGTTATAATTAATAGCTATTAAATCGGTGTTTATGCATATGAATTCGTGTCGTATTATGGTCCTAAGCATTTTAGAAAATGAATCTGAGCAAAACGTACCTAATATAAACTATATCTAACACATACTCATCTACTGCACATCTCTTTAAAATTCAATTTTGGAGGTCGACTTCTACTACGAAGTAGTTATGTAAAAATATTGAAAGAAGCGCAATAAATAATATGTTGCTGTATAATTTCCGAAACAAAATTGTATGTAATTCTAGGGCGTGGTAGAGACATGCGTAATTATAATTTGGTGATTTATTATTTGACATTGCCGCAATAAACTCCAGTTTATGCGCTTTCCTTGTTGAAAATCGGTGCATATTGCGTAACGATCATGAATTTAATGTGTCGTCGTGCGGCTCGTAGCACCGTCACGCGCGTAATCTCTTACAGCTACGCGCGAATCTTGAAAAGCTTTTAAGGGGCGTGTATTATTTGGGAGCTTTGTAATGCATTTTTGCAAGCGGCGGCGGCCCGCGCTCTGCGGCGTTACGCAAGGATGCTCGGAGAACTGGTTCGACCGGCTCCAGATCTGGGCCAGAGCCATCTCTCCGCTAAGATATTACCGCTAATAGATATTGAACATCCAGCCACTAGACCCGCCGCCTTCTCAGCCACCGACTCGAACGATGACGGTTTCATTTTACTTTTATTTAATGGCTCCAGGCCCATAAAAGGAGTTTCATTTCAATTAAGATCCACGCCGATGGGCAAATGTAGCATTAGATAAATTTGTTGTACCTATTGTCAGTTCATCGCGAACTTACGCTCACGTTTCGGCACATTTTCTCTTCTCGAATTCGTATCAACCGCTGATTTATGTATTTCCAAATTCAATTACAAGTGCAACCATTCCCATTGTTTTGTTTATTTCGTAAACAGATTAATTTTGGAGGGCAGGACGAGAACTCGGCTCACCTTACACAATACAGATTTCACTAAGTGCTGACATTTCATTAAAATATATTGAAATCGTGAAATGGGGTTTGCATCCCATTGATTGGAAGTGGTGCGGCAGGCGGCGCGTGCGTCGGTCAATACCCGATATTGATTTGCTCCGTGTTTCGAAACAGATTATTATGTTTAATGGTTGTACGTGGTGCTATTGTGAGGAGTCAGGTTAGCAAGCACTGGAATTATGGTTTCCTACGAAAATCGCAAATGTGTTCCAGCCACTATACTTTGCGTTTAGATAGATTAGTGATGAAATGCCTAATAGCCAGGTAAATGATGCAACTGCAAATACCGGTCCACAAAATGATTTTTTTATTGTTTGTTTGCCTAAATTACTAAACTAACTAATTTACTTACTACAACAAAATAATCTGTCAGCTTTGACATAAATATCTTAAAATCTATTTCAAAAAGAAAATAAGTATCTACGTAGGTAGCTGATAAATCTAATTTATTGGCAGCTCGTGCAATCATGCGCATGTACCCGGTAAACACAGAGTTTATCTCGGTAAATAACTAGACACCGGGGAGATTCATTAGGCGTCGATCCGTGTCGGGCTGTGCTGTAATCGAGCAATTGTTCTCGGGGGGAAATTCAATTATTAGCTCGTAGAAGCCGCGAGCGCGAAATATCGGCCATTGGGCAACCCGCTGCGTCGTTAGGAGTTAGAAATAATTGCTCGCGATTTATCTTGGTGGTACTGACTATAATTAAATGCTTAATAATTGAAGGAGCGCGTCGGCTGGTCCGGCCAATAAATCGCGAGCTTGGGCATCGTCGCGGCTCGGGCGGCGCGGGCGCAGCTCGGTGCTCCGGTGCGATACTGCCGCGGTCGTGCATCGTGCTTGTTGTAATTTCGATTAGAATGGTCCGTCGAGGGTAGTTCGCTCTCACGCTTCCAATGACTAGTGTAATCGTTTTATGCGACGTGTTGTTGAATTAGTTTAGCCGTCTAAGATAGTTAACTAAACGTGTAATTACGTGTAAGTTAAATACAAAACTATTAACCTATTAATATTTTAATGAATCTACGATTAAACGTGCAAACATTTCTATTTATGAAATGAGTAAGGCAAAACTCGTTTGTAAAGAACTGTTAATTTTAACCATCCCAAGGAAAGGATTACCGTTCAAGTTCAATTTGTTTGTTATTTCGTACGCTTTGCTGAACTTTGTTACTAAAAAGTAAACTAATAAAAGACGTGAGTAGGTATTACGTAGTTGTCCCAAGAGACTGCATTTTAACAGATGCACCGTCCGTATTCAAGAACTTGGTGGTAGGTAACGTAAAAACATCCAAAAGTAGACCTGATTGTTGAGCATGCAAATGATGCATGCATTATGCTCACCATTTATTCAGGTTTCAGTTATTAGGTACTTAGATCATTCTTATGAATGTCATCATCATCTGCCTAGCCTTTTCCCAACTAGGTTGGGGTCGGCCAGTCTAACTGGATGCAGCTGAATACCAGTACTTTACATGGAGCGACTGCCTATCTAGCCTCCACAACCCAGTTACTGGGTAATACGATACCCCTTGGTAAGACTGGTTGTCAGACTTTCGGGCTTCTGACTAGGTGTAACGACGAAAAATTAAAAATAATTCTTGAATTGTTAAAATTGCACGTAGACACCAACTTCCTTCGCGTTGTTATATTATGATGTTGCCCCTGTCTGTCTGCAAAATATAAAAGTAAAAAACCTGTTAGTCTATAACAGGTTTAAAATAACGACTAGGGTAACATTTGAAGGGGTTCTTTTCAAACAATATTAACGGTCAGGTAATTGTTGTTGGGGTGAAAAACAATTGAGTTTTTCATCATTTTTTACCCTTTGTAACTTCGTATCAGCAGCAGCTTGAATAAAATTAGTCTGGGGCGAGTAAACAATATTAATCATCAAGGTGGAAGAGATCCGAAGGCTCCGCTGTAGGCGCAGTGTGTAAGACCAGAAACTCCACGTGTTTAAATAAAAAACCTGATAAGTAGATGATAAACGACCATTTATTTTAAGCAGATTTGACCCTAAGATGCAAAGAAAGATGAGCACCGCGTTAATGTAATCAGAATAAACTAAATGATTATGTAAGTATAAGTATAGGGCCAAAGAAGCAAAGACTCTCTATAAACATTCCTAGCTTCCCATTTTGGGCCTAAGATAGTATAAATCGATGCATTCTTATCGACATTATGCACGAACCTATAACAATAAACTGTTAGTATGCAGGTGTCATCTTGAGAACCACCTCCACTGGCTCCGTTGTCGAACTCGGTTAACAAGTACAATTGCATGAATTTTCTCGTTGAATTATGCGCTCTGCAAGCGTATAAGGTCATATATGGGCACACTATTTTGCTTATGCCGAGCATCCTACACCTTATTCCCCAATAAAGATCCTCTCGTGGAATACAAAAGAGCCCTAGACGACAGTCTTATTGTAAACAGCTAACAATATGGTAAACGTGATGCTAACTGTAAAATTTATTTGTAACATGCGGAGTTAAACGGTGCGCCTTATAAATAAATTTCAATTGTCTGTTGTCATTAAATATTCGACGTTATAAATCAAAGCTTTATCGGAGCTGGTCATCGTAACGGTTACATCGCACACGCTCCGGGAATATAATTTAATGATATCGATAGGGTGTCTGCGCATGCGCAGGCCGTAGGAACACGCGCGGCCTGCCGACGTACGTTAATGAAGTGTCGCTACACTAATCTACTAGCCCGTTATTTATTAAACTAGGCTTTTTTAGTTTGTTAGTTTACTACGTCTGAAAAACATAAGATACAACAAAAGATACGGCTGCCATTTTACCACTGATAATAATTACGATGTGCGAATATTGCGGTTCCTTAGATTATGCTTTGACAAATCACGACTTTGCAATTCCAATGCAGCAGATTTAATGTATGGGCGGCAGTTTGCATTCTAACCGCGACCCGGCAGGCCACCTCTTTCCTAATGCACGCTTATTTGAGCTTTTTAACCTTTCATCTGTTGTTGGGTTTAAGCATTGAGGGACAATAAACACGATGCAGATACTTAATGTAGTTATTGTCCGCCATAAGCGTAGAACAGTGAGCACTGGGAACAAACGAAGCGGTGGACACATTGTTGATGCTCGGAAGGATAATTAATGCAAATTAAGATTCAACGAAATGTTTATCAATAAGTTATTATCACAATAAATGAAATGGAGTAGACGTAGCACAGTCCCACAAATCATTTATGACGATTAAACCTTTAATTTATTTGTAGGCTTTTTAAAGAGAAGTAGGTACCTTAGGTTACTAATTTATAAATAATGCTGTAAGTAACAAATTGTATAACAATCAGACGATCAGAGGTAAAAGTTTTTTCTTATAATACATTATTTAAATTCCATTAATATTTATTACTAATATTTTCTGAGATTTTAGCCTTATAGTTGTCTGAAATTGATATTTAAAATTAATGAATTTAGTATTTGTAATACATAGCAATCTTTTAGTAAATTAATTATTTTACGAGCCATTAAAACATTTTATTAAACGCTCATTTTCTTCTCATAGATTTGTATACTTTCAATTATGTAAGTGATGCCATCAAGCGACTCGCAGCTGATTATTGATAAATTCCATCTTACTATATAATTACAGACAAATAAGACGCCATTCAATTTAATTACATCGATTTGCAGGTAATCATAAAACCTTAGTCGCTTTGCTAATGCAGCATAAAGTTTAGTTAGGGTTGAAATTGAAAGGTATGGAGTTAGCGATCAGTTGTTTTGTAAGCGTCGTTTTCATTATGAGCACGATGGGGCAAGGCCCCAGGCGAGGCTCTATTCTGGGAACAGCGTGATGTGGTTGTGAAATATTGAGCGGTGTGGTACCCTCATCCGAGGGTAGGACGGAAGGTTGGCGAGGCGGGGCGCCGCGGGCGGGCGGCGGTGAAAGGGCTGGGCGGAGCGGCGTGCCGGGCGCCGCCCACCGCGCATTTCACCACCGCTGCACCGCCGCGGCGACGCTCGACGGCCTACTTCTCTCGGCAGGTTCGCTCTTGGTGTTCCATTGTGTGCCAACACTGCCAACCTCTGCGAACAATACTATTGTGAAACGTTTAGATAACATCCCCGCGGCACGTAATTTAGACTGTTAATTCAATTCTGAGTAGAGATTAGGAGAACCCATTTTAGTGGCGGTATAAAATATTGTAACATAATTTGCGAAAGTATTTGAGATTGAGTGGCATTGAGAACCTATCCATTGCTTCTAAATGGGGCACTGCAGCTGAAGAGAAAAGTTGTCACAATTCAAGTGCTTAAAACGGCCACTAATCCATTATTAGGTATAGGTACTTCACCCTGATAACATGTACAGCCAGTTGATTCTGTAAAAATCTCACCGTGAAAACTTAGGTGAAGTGAGTTTGTTTTTACTAGGAATTGACACTATTGACAGCTCACTCCACGTTCCGCGGTGCTATTCTGTAAAAATCTCACCGTGAAAACTTAGGTGAAGTGAGCGTGGAGTGAGCTGTCAATAGTGTCAATTCCTAGCAAAAACAAACTCACTTCACCTAAGTTTTCACGGTGATATTTTTACAGAATCGACCGGCAGTTCACATAAGTTTTCACGGTGAGATTTTTACAGACTAGCACCGCTGCTACTGCTAATAAGTTCGGTCGCGACTTGGTGTGCTTTAGTAGCACTTCTCTTTTTGAATGAATAGGCGTGCCTGTTAGATTAGGTAACCTACTGAAGCATTTCATTTGTTTAATGATGACAGCTACTGCGGCTTTTTACACCAATAAAAAAAAAAATCTTTAAAGAATATGCCGAAACAAAACCAACATAGGTAAATCATCTTCCATTGAAAAGTCCGAGTGCTCAACAAACGATAGATCTGTTCTAGAAAAATGAGCGAGAATGTGCCTACTACGAAAGCAGCTTCGTCAGCCTATAATGTTCCCACTGCTGGGACACAGGCCTCCTCTCTGTAAGGGGGAGTTGGCCATAATCCACCACGCGGGCCCAGTGCGGGTTGGTAGATATAAAATTCTTCAAATTGTCGGTTCTAGGACGTGCCGGTTTCATCACGATGTTTTCCTTCACCGTTTTGAGAGCAATGTGATGAAATAATTTACACAAAGTAAAGTGCCTGCTTGGGTTCGAACCCACGACAACTCGTAAGTTGCGGCCGTTACCACTTGCCGCCACTGCTCTCTCACTACGGAAGAGACAAATAAAACAATCATCGATTAAATTCGTGCATAATGAGGCTGTGATTTGTGTAAACGGTACATTCGACGGCCATCAAGCAGCTTGTAGGTGCTATGTTAATGTGAGTAACTTACAGGTTTGTGCGAAAGGAAGTCCATACTTGATTTGATAGTCGGCTGCTAAACGCGCCGTTGCTCGCGGAGGTAATTGCGCTGAAAGGCTTCAATTTGAGCCGCGGTTGTGCTGCGTTTGGCTCTAAATAAGACGTCTCTGTACGGAGTGGTAAAGAGGCCGCATTACTCTTATTGAGGCCTGGAGCCTGCATTATCTGCTCGCCGAGGGGGCCGCGCGCCTGGCTGCGGTGTCCGCACGACGCACAACTCGTAAAACTAAAACCCACTTAACTCCGTAGTGTCTATGCAATGTTATCTATGTGCCTGTGTACATGCACAACACGAAATCTGTAATGAACTATTGATGTAAAATGAAATGATAAATTGCCACGCGTTAGTAGAATGCAAAGATGACCTCTGAAAACGTACAAAGGTGAGACCTCACCGTACTGATGTACATTTAAATGTATTTAGACAAACGTTTATGAATATAAACGCTGTTACATACCTGAGGATTTATATAAGGGGCTTATATAAATGTTTCAGTCTTTAGGATACCTATAATTAAAGTCACTCAGGTAATTTAGCTTTTCGATGAAGTAACGATTTTTAACGTGTAGGTAGTAGGGATATTCTACGATAATAGTAAGTTGTAAACTTAGCTATTGTCGATGACTAATATATAGCGTCATTTCAATTTCACAAGTTGTTACTCTCATTAGAAATTCAACACTATTGCCCATTAATCTGAAGGGGCGTAGCGTGGCACGAGCGGCGCGCCGGTCGCGTCATCAGCTGCGCGCGCGCCGCTCCGCGTTGCGCCGAGTACGCAATGTGCAAGCTGTGCTGTGCTGTGCCCATATTTTCGCGGCGATGTCACAGATCCCAAAAGGTCGGTGAACCGAAACCCCATTGTTTTGAGTTGCGTCAACGTATCGTCTGCCTCGAGCTACGATGAATTGAATTTGTACCGTATTATTGTTACAACAATATGTTGCTAGACTCATAATACTCACCATTATATTCAAGGTGTAATTTTAGTTTTGTAAAACTAATACGAACTCAAGCTTAGTTCGATTTCTAAAGGCACGTTAACATAATGTCTATACGTTTTTACTCTCAGTCGTAAATGCCTTAAGGTGCTGAATAATTAGTTTTCATAACCCTTTCAGTCTAGACAAAGCACACAAACAATAAAAAGTTTATAGTGACTTGAGTTCCAATACGAATGCTTCTGGTGTCTTAGTCGGTACAGTAGGTACATTACCTATGGTTATTTACAGAAATAAATTTTCATAACGTTATGTTCTTATAATATTCCTGCAATTAAACCTGAACATAAGGCGTGAAATCTGGCTATTACGTTTCGCAAGTCGAGCGATTATTATTTTAGTATCTGCACTGTAGGTAGACGAAACGACTGTTGCAATCACTTAATATCGTACAATTTCTCAGTCATTTTATTGAATTCTCTTATAACATATCTCTTGCCAAATAAAACGATACCGAGAGAAAAATCAATGTTGGTTTCTTTGCAATAATTGGATTTTAAGACTTATGCTTGTGTTTTTTGTGAGTAATATCTATCAAGCTACCTAACAGAAAGTCTAATGTTCTGAATAACAAAATTATCGTCACGCATCTTGGCAAAACGAAAATCTAAAAATAGACAGTGGAGCCGATTCTGTTGTTCATAAACTAAACTAAATTTAAGTTCAGGCATCTTTTTCTTTCCATTTCATTAAGAAAAGGACAGAAGATAAATATTAGTTTAGTACTGTCAAATTAAGATACTCCATAGACAATTTAGACGAGATTAAAAAATTGCTTATTTTTTAATAAGCAATTTTTTAATCTCGTCTGTCGTCTCGTCGTCGTCGTAATTGACGTATTTTTATACGTCAATTTACGTCAGGCGCTGACTAATTTGACAGGACTAAACTAATATTTATCTTCTGTCCTTTTCTTAATGAAATAGAAAGAAAAAGATGCATGAACATAAATTTAGTTTAGTTTATGAACAACAGAATGACCAGTGTTGACCTGACCCCTCGTCATAACTCAGTTAAACTATAAATCAAAACATAGAGCTTATTGTTGGGTACATAATTTAATGAGCCTTTCACTAATACAATCCTTAAGATCTCGGTGACCGGATTGGATATGTATGTAGTGCATCATATTGTAGATAATGAAGAACATTTTGATTTAACCCCAAAGGGCAAACCGCAAGTGAACGCACGGATACAAGCTAATTAAATTAAAATCGTCATATATATGATGTTGGTACACGTAATAAGATCCGGCAAAGTTAATTTTCATCAATCTGTAGGCCGAAATTAAAGTAATGTAGTATGTACTACGTGTCGGTAACATACGAGCGCATGATGATATAAAAATTCTGAGAAACGCCGCCCCGTAATCGGTTGGCGCTGCAACCATTGATCCATGATGATTGGCGCCGCACTTTTACTAAAATCACTTATTACGGCGCAAGTTGTACTACGCCAAAGAAAATTCTGCAACAAGCAAAGGAAACACATTATCTGAAATCTCAAGTGACAGTTAACATTATTTATTTCATAATTATACTTCGGAATTATTTATTTGTTTGTGTTTTACGCGAGCCAAGAATCTGTCGATTCACAGGAGACTAGACAAAACAATATGATCCAACAAGCCGGATAGCATTGTTCCCTTGTCTCGTATTTCTCGAAGGCATCGTCCCGGCGACAATCACCCTTCGAACAAAGACGTTTATCTCTCGGAGACTTCTTAAATGGGTATAATGTTTAGGAGCGCGACGCACCGGTGAGCACGAATTGACAATAAGAGCAAAGTTCAGCGCGGTTCAGGACTCGAGAGGAATGTGGGGGCGCGGAGGAGCGGGGCGAACGCTTGCGAAGGTGCTACGGTACTAACCTCTCTACAAAATCACGATTAGGCACTATTTATATCGACATTTCTAAAATACCTATACCTGTATCAGACAATATTAAGCACCTAGTATTAGGTACAGTATTAGGCAACTTTGTAAGCTTAGCTGCTTGTAAGAAACACCTAGGCTGGTATTATAGTTCCTCACACGAACTTTAAGAATACCCTACATTGCGCTAATACTTATATAACGGTGTTTTGGTAAATATAGGTACCTACTCATTTATACAAGTATTTTCTAATAACCTACACTTAAAAACGTCATAAAAAGCGCGTACACTTGCTGAATCCATTCAATCATATAGCGTTAGAATCTTATGGAGAAACCGTTTTATAAACGACTGCGGAACATTTTGAAGTACATGTAATGAACAAAATGAGTGTCTGGCTCTCAGTTTTGACGTAATTGACAATAAATAAGGGACTCGTTGCCGGGTTAGTGGGTCGGCACAGTACACTAAACGAGATCGTCTTCTAAGAGGCGCAGTGTTGGCGAAAGTAACGGCGGAATGCTACAAACTATGTTCACGCATGACCCGCGGGTCAGCCGCACACATTCTGACACATGTCAATTAAGGGGCTCACCGCCTCGAGGCGCCGATTGAGTGCTTGGACATGTTTGTGGAAAACCTTCGTCAGCCAGATTGATTCATTACTACGTCTATTGAACAAAATTTAGTGCTTGCCAAACATTGAGCATCCGTAGATATCGTGCTGCTTGTTCATTTTCTAATGAAGATTCATCGACTTTGGGAGCCGTTTGATTGCAAATGTGTAAATAAATAACCGAAGTACATAACTGGCGACAAGTACATGGAATAAAAACAGACAGCGCGGAGTGGTAATTTGCATTGACAAACTGACAATTACAGTGTTTGTTGTACAAGTACGCGTGTTAGTAGTGAGTATACAATGATATACAGCTGCTTCGTTATTTCCCAAGTATGTCTGCAGTTGGCAATTTACCGCTCCACAGATCGATCAGCTCCTATTATTGGAAGAGGTCGGACGTGTACAAACATCGATTTCGAGTCGTTAATGTGAGTCTGCGTCCCCGGCGAGGTGAGAGCCGACACTGAGGCTCACCTCACGTACCGCACTCAAGATAACGACATGTAATCATAATGATACACTCTAATCTGCAAAGATATAAACACGGACTGGTGCTTGTTGCATCCTGCCCTAATTGTTCACCATTATGTCGTTAAAGTATAGATCTCACGTCGAATTAAAGTTCGGAGTGTACAGTTTTATTTTTATGTCTTACTTTGCAAAACAAATTAAGATGTCTATCATGCACGTATACTTGCTGCGATATACTTCCGTGCCAATATTTTAATTAATCTTAAATCAAAATGTCCAAATTTTAATTAGCCAGAGATAAAAAGCTGTCACTGCTCTATAAAATAAGAATAATTGTATATTTCCGACAACTGAAATGTTGTACACAAATATAGGGATAAATAGTTTATTTATATACATATTAAAATTTTTTTTTTCAATATTTATTATTTGTTAGGTACTGAAGACTGCAATAATGTTTAGTTTGAGTGAATATTAAAATCTTTATTAAGTTTGCCATAAAATTTTTATTACCTATAATTAATTATCTAGGCTTACTTATCAGAAAATTAAATCTAGACATTTGATAGCAAAGAATTATCATATTTGTATTTGCGATTATTATTCAATTATTCAGTAATAATGTAAATGGAAAACTAAACTTTTGTTTATCTGCTATACCGAGGAGATTACTAATAAGTGGCTACGAAATACCTATAATATTTTGGTATTACCTAAATAAGGAGTTTATCCAGTGTATGAAAAAACAACCTGCCTAGCCTCTTCCCATTTATGTTTGGGTCAGCTTAAAGTCTAACTGGATGCAACTGAATAACAGTATTTTACAGGCAGTGACTGCCTATTTGACCTCCATAACCCAATTACTGGGTAACACGATACCTTTTGGTGAGACTGGTTGTCAGACTTTCGGGCTTTGAACGACCCGTAAGTGCCCGTAACCACTGTAAAAGATCCAAGAATGACAGCCGGTTTGCTTTCCGAGGCGCGGAGGGCTCTCGATATGTAACGGATGGTCACCCATCCACGAACCAACCGCGGCAACCGTAACTTGGCCTTCCATTGACCCGTGCGGTTGTTATTATTTGGCCACGAATGTAACATAAACTAATAAAAAAGAAAAACTAGGTAAATGAAAAAGAAACTGGAAAGCAATTCGTGAAAACGAGGCACAATACCATGCAACATTATAATTACACTAAAAACTAACGGACAGGAACGGAACGGAAGTGTCTGCGTCGTGTTTCGCTGACTGGTGTCATGTAGCCAGCCACGAAACCGGCGGTACACTACATCCTTCGACCAGAACTCTTCCTTGAGGAACTTCTCGAGATGATGTGCATGTGCCGGAACACGCACCACGAACGACTTGAAGTTTTGATGAGTTATGCGAACATAAATGTAGGGAACAGCTGATTTTGTTTTCGTGATTTCAGGTTTGGTCCCATAGTAAAAGTTGTTCGTAATGATGAACACAATGGCCTCCTTTCAGGTCGAACACCATTTAAATTACAACTTGTATGTGTGGATGCTTGGTTAGCGAAAATCATTATACAAACGCCAAGGGCTCCAGAGTCCCGGCAAAGCTTCCGCCGAGCGCTCGGCTGTAGCTGCTAGAGTGGTGCCCGCCCCGCCACGTTCGCTCATAGCGCGTGATTGCGGCCAATTATTTTCTGTTTATCTCTAATTACGCATGCGCTGCCAACGTCGGCGGCTTATCGCAGATCTGCCCTTCGGCCCGAGATCCGATCGTTTTCTAATCAGCTCCCCATCCGCAATACGTGGAACATCACTATAGTGGAGATAAATCGGGTCAAATCTGTCTTTGCAACCACCAAACTGTCGACTTTCACGAAAATATGAGAGATTCGTTCCGTTCGTCATTTTGATTTAATCGGAGATAACGTGGCCTGAGTTAAGTGAATTCCTGGTAGTAAGTTTTTGTCGAGAGCATGAAAGATTGCCGCTTTGCATCTGTCGCTCGGCAGTCGGCAGTCGGCAGTCGACGACATGCGCGCGACAGGATGACTTGCGCGAGGACCGTGCGTGTCTTACTCGCGGGAGCACTCGGACAGTATTAATTTATCGGCAAGTCGTGCAAACAGAATGACGTGCCAGTTTTTCGGTGCGCACTCACGGCGGGCTTGTGGTGAAATTAGGGTGCATTAACGCAACAAGGTCAGGTCGCAGCGGCCGCTGTGTCCTGTTCCTGCGGTCAACCCGACTTTTTAGAAGTCCGTGAGCTTTGCGGTTGATCATTTCCGCACACAATTTAACAACAATGCACCACGCATGTTGTTTACATCATAATAAGCATAATATCAATAATTACGTAGTTAGAAAATTAAATAATACAACAGATAGTCTTTAATTAAGTACACATTACGATTCATGTTGTAACAATTGTATCTCGTTAGTCATCGTCGCGTAGTTATCTGAAGCATTTATCTATTAGCCGTGTGAGAAAAAGCCAATCAAGTGAGCACCGCTGAGAGGCTGAGCGCGCAGTCATAATCCTTCAATGAACACTCGAAGGTGACTAACAGCGCAGTTATGAGCGACTGTTTAGCCAGACGAGCTTAGTGATCCGAATACTTATCTGAGACGCATCGATTGCCTATCGTTACCTTGTGCAATTTTAAACAGGGTTGAAGTTTTGTACATGATCTGTTATTTTAGTCTACAAAAATAAGTGATTTTATATGACAGTATCTAGTACCATTTATTATTTATTGCTATTACAATAGCTAATAAATAATTTATTTATTTTAGATATAACACAGATTATAAAGAAAACAGATTTAAATGAAAATAAAATACATTATTATTTAGAAACAAAACAAACATTGGTTTTTAATTACATTTATTACATTACATTTGGTAGTCTCCAATAGAGCAAGTGATTCTACAATCAATAAAAAACATAATCACGAAAATCAAAAATTAAGGAATCTCTTTTTAATTTGCTGCGTATTGCTACGAAACGCTACGGCGTAGCGGCGTAGCAGCGTAGCAGCGCAGTACGCACCGAACGTTTTAGGTAACGTAGATAATTTAGGGCCACGAATTTATTCTTCTTTTTTTTGTAAAATATCTAAATTTTATTGTGCCGGTCAAGATGAGAATCACTTCTGTGATACAAAATTTAATTGAGAATGGATTACATTTTTTCATCTATGACATTTAAAAACTATAGTAAAATGGAGTTTCGACATCTTCTGTTGATAATCAGTAATAAAATGTGTATTGGCGTTGATTTGATTAGCGTTGAAAGTCGAATATAATCCTTAATGTGCAGAAAACTTATAAATTATTTACGAGAAGCATGTTCATCATGTTTATTTGTTTCTAACTTGTTAAATTGTAATTAGCTCGCTGTTTTAGGAGATATTTAATTATAACAATAATGACTTTAACTATATTTAGTTAACGTCATTCATTGCTATAATTACGTATGACAACATATTAATAAAGCCAGATCTTAGAGGGGTTTGTGGCTAAGTAATCATAGCCGCACGGTTCGATCGATCAACGGTTGGTCCGTGGATGGGTGACCATCTTTACCTACATACCGAGACCCCTCCGTGTCTCGAAAAGCACGATAAGCCGTTGGTCCCGGCTGTCATTCGTGGATCTTTGACAGTCGTCACGGGTCGTCAGATGCCCGAAAGTCTGACAACCAGTCTTATCAAAGGGTATCGTATTACCCAGTAATTGGGCTGTGGAGTTCAGATAGGCTCCATGTAAAATACTGGTATTCACCTGCATTCGGTTAGACTGGAAGCCGACCCCAACATGTTGGGAAAAGGCTAGGCAGATGATGATGAGCTAAGTATCTTAGCTAGCTTTATTAATAAGTTGTTAAAAGTGTGGTAAAAGGTATATATGTACATTGTTCTTACTTTTCGTAACTTTTTTAGTAGTAGGTTTTTATTAGTAATTTTCGGAAACAAGGAAAAAATATAAATAAATCTACTTTTACCTAAACTAACGGTCAACATTATTATTCATAGGTCTTATTCAGTCTATAGAACAACTGGGCCAAGTACCTAATGCGCAGTCTAGACACGTATTAGTGCGGCGGTCGATAGATGAGATTAGTAAAATCAATTATTGAGTTCTCACGGAGCGGCGCGGGCGCAGCGCTACCGGCGGAGCTTCTCTACCGCCGCTACTTTCAATGTACACGCATCACGCTTCACACATGTGTGTCTTTTGATATGGTTAAATATTAAAAAAAAAGTTTTTGTTGGTAATAAGTAATATAACGGTAAAAATACAAGTTTCTTCTAAAGTTGTTTTTTTTTTTCTAGATTACTTTCCCCTCATGTCGGATGACGATTTCATTTACCGATAGCTACTAATAATGTATTGGCAGCCACGATAGCACAGAAGCCTTACCGCTGTTTCTAAATAAACATTAATTGCGAGTAATCATGGATTACTGTACTTATCGTAGCTATCGGTCTACCAGTTCACTCTATGCACTGTAAAACCACCATCTTTTATATCTTCACCCGAGGGCCTGTCACATCGGCGAGAAATAAATAAAAAATAAGCCCCATTAACACGGGTAATGTAGTGGACTGCAGCATTGCTTCCTATACTTTTGTTAACATTATGTATTATAGTATATGTTGTAGTTGTTTATTATCCCTTAATAAATAAAATAAAACACGAACAAGTACACGAATATAAGTCAAATAAATATTCAACGCCTTCTATAAAAAGATTTGCAGCTGCGGCGTAGCGTTTAGGTACACAAATCCGTGTCTCGTGTTCAGATGCGCTCATTACGAAAATTACTCATCGCGTATTACTAAAATCTTGTCTGGTAACGTAGTAATCAAACAAGGTATAAAATATGGCAATAGTATAAGGATGGCGTCACCTTCGTCGCGCCGCAGTCTCCGTTTGGGCCGCACACTAACGCAGCGAGCGCGCTCTGTATCGAGATTGTCCGCTCCCACGATACACAGATAAGATTGCGAATGACTGATGCGTAGGACAATATGTAATAGATCAGCTGCAGTTTAGAACGAAACTACTCGCCTCGAATAATAGCTCATTTATAGAGATAAGTGTCAATGTTAACTCCATTTCGTTTCGGAGAAATGACTCGTGTTCTATAAGTCCTCCTGAGAAAATATTAATGCAAGAATGATGTTTGAAGGTAGCTTTATCAAGAATCAGACAGAAATACTAGAACAATCTGTGCACCTAAGGCTGTCAATCAAGCTGCAGTCATGTTATGAAATATGGAACATAATAAATATTAATTGATTGCAATTTTGATTCAAATATAAATGTGTTATTATAATTACGACCATTTCGTAGAGGTAAATTAAGTATTAGTGAGGCAACTGCAGCCGTCACACCCGTCGACGACTGTCGTCGACACTCGTCGACGGCTTTCGATGTAAGGAGTTTCGCTCGTGTATATGCACACTTAGAACACTGGGACCTGTGATGACTTTAGTTACTATGTAATCTTATGAGAATTTGTATAGAGATCCGGAACATTAGCTCATCATAGAAAACACGTGTTTTACGAACCACGCCTAGAAAACTAAAATAAACTGTTATAATTTATGTGTCTAGATTTTTAATTTAACAGAATGCTTAATTCGCACAGGTATTATGCTCTACCGTTTCTTCCTATTAGCATAAAAAATAAAATTATTTAAACAGGATATCAATAAGATTTCGTATCTATTTCCATAGAAACTATATTTTAAACGATGTGGGATGCTCAAAGAACTGTAAGTAATAATACTTACAAAACTCGTAGCTACGTGCCATAAACCTGTGTAAGCGCTCAGTTAAATACTATAAAAGATAGCTATTGAAAACTTATAAACTAAGAAGTATGCAGCAGTATTTCATCAACAGGGCCATGCTTATGCATTATATTATACGTTCATTACCACATGTTGTTAAATATTAGAAGTACTTAATGCAACATACAATCATTATTAACTCGACTTTGAGAGGGAATACCACTGGTTAACGGATAAAGCCTAAATAAGGCCTTTCATTAGTGTTTAGAAACTCAAAGATAATTGGTTTTGAAGTAGTATCTTTGGTAACTGCATACCTTAATTATATAAGTACGTAAGTAATTATAATCAAGGTAGGCTGAAAACCGTATGAGCAAAAACAACTAACTTACGTGATGAACACAAACTTACAGAGCAGACACTTTGATCTAGCTTTCAGGAATCGGATATTTATATGGGTGCCATGTGCATGTTTTAGAAGAAAGGAGGATACCTTACTCTTCGTTTCTTCTAAACCCTCTTTTCTTAGTGCCCGACAGGAGATCAAACTGTTTAAAAAATATCTGATGAAAATGTTAACAAATGGATTAGAAAACATACCGGTGAATGCCAATTTGTAGTGTCACTTACAAATTGAGTGCTTAGATTTGATTTTTTGAATAATTAAACGCGACATTCTAATTTTAAATCATCAATAAATGTAGGGTGTTTTTCATTTGACGATAGAGGTTAATTTATAACCTTAATTTTCGTCGATGATTTTTTATTTACAATTTAATAACGTTTTTCAAACAATCATTGTTCGAAAAAATTATGAGCTATAAAGTTGAAACTTTCTAAAGACATGTGCTACTAATATTCTTTTCTTTGATTTCGTAACAATTTAACCTGAACAGGGTGTGTTTACACTTTCATCAGATACTTTTGGAACAGACCATAAAGTACTCCACGCTCAGCGGTCACCCTTGCGAACACAGGACTAACAAAGTAATCTAGAAAAGTAAGTAAGTAGTAGTCTTGAATCATAGATTCAAGAGTAGGTGTTACAACAGTAGGTAATAAAACAGTAAGTAAATTCAGCGATCGGCGGCTACAGGTCAATTAAGACGTGGGGTAGGATTAGGACCCTGAGATTTAAGCGGCCGCTACCAATCTGGCATGGTGTGAGTACTTTGCTCAGCTTATTTGGAACTATCAGCTGATTAAACGCAGTCGGTGTTTTACGCGACATCAAAGAAGTCGGGTCACTGTTACTTCTTACACATGTGGTACCTACCTAATGGTTAAGAAACTTTTATAGCTGCAAGCTGCTCGTGAACGTATAATAAAATTCTCCCCTTTTTTCCTTGTTCTTACGTACTGACTTAATTAGAACAGATAATCCACAAACGGCTAAATAATACCAATATTGACCATAATACGATTGGCTTCAAAATCTTATCCATTTATCTTATTTTGTTATATATTTTATTATTTGATAACGGTAATACTTTCTGAAATTACATAAGACGAAGAAAAGTATATTAGTTCTAATTGCATAGGTATAGCTTAATGCGGGAGTCGTGAGAGGCGTTTTATTATCACAAATGCACGTTGGTTACGTCACTTTATTTCGCAGATGTGAATAAATTTCGCAAATATTAATAAGTTTTGTGATATATATTTCGTGTTCTTTACATAAATGTATAATTAAGGACACGTTGGACTGATCTCATAACGAACCAAGTGAAATGTTGCATCCGAGATAGATACGACCGGCACCTTTCTAGTTTTCGGTCATTAGCGAGAAGCATTGCCGCAGTTATAAAGTGAGAGGTTACGGAGTTATTAACAGCTTAGCTTAGGTAATTAATATAAATTTTGATTAATTTTATAGTATTAAAATGTTCAAAATTAGGTGACTTACCTAATTCCAACTTTAAAAGTAAGGTTAATGTGCATTCGGACGTTTATAAGTAGATACTCAAATTAATATTAAATCACATCCTGTTTTTATTATTGACACTATCAACAGCTGATACAGTGGCGATAAACAACCGATAATAAAATTCACACTTAATTGAAAGTGGATACAATAAGGAAGACAGTTTCTAGAACATTTGTCGGAAATATTTTTCATGTAAAATCATACCAATAACGAGGATAAAAATAGTATCAAGTTGAAACATTTTACGACTCTGAGATGGAATAAACCTCAGCTGATAGTAGTTCGATGTCCGTTTTATGTGTAAGCTCGCAAGCCCGTGTGGGGTAGGTACACAGGTACCTACCTACAGCACTCCGTTACTACAATGTTAACCTCGTTGCAGCGATGATGCAAATTTGGCCGAGAAATCGTCTCGTATCGCACACTTTCATAACAATCCGGTGATTGATTATATAAATTTGAATACTGACGCCGTTAAAACCAAATTAAAATCATCCGCGGCATCGGATAAAACACGCCGCGACTGACTGATAAATTACCGAAATGATGATTAAACGACTATTGCGTATGTTCCCTTGCCTGCATCTCCTCGAGTGACGCCGCTTATATTAATCTCAGACGCACGTTATAGACTTATGCGCCTTTAATTGATATTCAATTTATAAGCAAAATTATATTCTTTCAATTTATTGTTCGCGTACCGTTTTGGTGTAACTTTACTACCAAATTACAGGGAGGAATGTACCGCGTTGAATTGAACAGGACAACACAAATTAGTGAAAAGCGGTGGAGCGTAGCACGTGGCCACAAAGGGCCCCATATTTTGGTCTTATTATAATAATTAACTGTATAAAACCGCCTCACAATTATTTTAATGCTTATTAAGCACGTGTGTTGAAGTGGAGCGTGAGTTTCGGTTGCTTTTCGTTACGAGTACAATTATCGCCATTGATTCTGCGGTTTGTCTATACCGCATTGTGAAAAGCTGGCAGGTGCGGGCTTTGGGCACACAGCACTTTATACGTTCCCATGAGTTTTTGATTTTATATATAGGGACTATCAAAAATAGGCGTTTCCGACTCTAATTTAGATTCGTAATTAAGTATTTAAGAAGCTAATCACACTATAGACAATATGATACAGTTTGTTACAGGGAAATATTGCAAGTTGTTTTCAATAGGTTTCGTTGACATATCACACTATTAAAAGACAGCGCCTAAATCTTATAGAACATCTGAGGAGAGTCATCTAGAATAGGTACTAAGTTTGAACTTACCTAGTTAACATGGTCTACTTTAGTTTAGGAAAACACGGAGTGGAGGCCGATACTTGCTTACCTACATTAAATTATTGTTTAAATGTTGCACATGTAAAGTCATGTTTCATTCCAATAGCTTCTCAGACTTGAGCTAACCGGTGCTTGTTCTACTGCACTTGGAGTTAAACAATAACCTACTATATTGCAATAAAAATGTATACTATGTTTCTTTGTGCTATTATTTTTAGTGATTTTTATTATTCGCAAGCAAATATTTTTGAATAAAACTTTCGAAATGGTCAATTCAGACCATGAGTATATCGTAAAAGTTTATTCACATTACATTACGTATGCTGATGTCCATTAATATTTTACATAAAAAATGCGATCTCGCAATTTTTTAATAAAATACTAAATAAACTACGTTTATCCAGGTTATACGTAGCTGCGTGCATGTTAATTTATATAAAATATACCTAGGTGTGATATTTAACACCTTTGGTTATAAAAATATAACATAAAATCCTGTCGTTATAAATTTTATACCATATAGTTTAAAATTGACGAGTATACGAGATCCGAGATTGGCGTGTTCATTAGCATTGGCACGAATAGCGCTATCGACACAAATAACCCGTGCGATGCGAGTGGCAGCACTGGCAGCGCGCGACTCGCGGCCGATGCGCCGACGCCGCTAACACGGCCACAGTATCTATGTTAATTAAACGCCTGTCATTTGCTACAATAATGGAGGCTTTGTGGAGCTTTATCACGTTTTAATGTTGTGTAAACTTTGTCTGCACCGACGGCAGAGCGACATAGAGCCTTCTTAATTAAGTAAAATGGTACGTTTATTAGCTACATGTACGTTGCAGAGCGCAATGCGCATGCGATTAAAGAAAATAGTATTTATTCGATTGGATGTTGTTTAACACGGGCAGATAGAACATCAAGCGAAACTGATTAGTGTATTGATCATATCGCTTGAATGCACATGCAGGAATAATTTATAGTTTCTCAAGGTGTTCAGTACGCGCGGTTCAATTTCAGAGAAGAGACAAAGAGGCAAGCCAATAAAGACAGAATTGTTTGAAAAACAAACACCGTGCGCTGCAAGGCTGCAAGAGTCTTGTTAGGTACCTATTTGGTCTCATAGAAAAAAGGTTTTTATTGACAAACCGTATCATAAATTAACTTCGCTGTTTTATAACTATTATAAACAATACATGTAAGTACTTGTGATTCGGATAGGCGATAAATAAAGAAGTGAACCATTAGATACTGACTCCATTATAATTGGCGCTATAAATAATAGAGTGGTGATAGATGGAATATGGATCATTGCGAAGGCGGGGGCGCACGCGCAGCCTCGGCATGATCGAGCGGTTCGATGTGCTCTTAATATTACCTACCTTTATTGTGTGCTATATTAATTTAATTAAAAAGCATGTGAATAAGCATTCACTTAAAGCCACTGAACATTATTATTGGAAATATTTTTGACTCAGGTTAAATATATAATACACTTCATAATTATAAATAACACGTTAAAGCATTTTTGGGTTAATATTGAAACAATATCTATTAATTTTAGTCAAGGGAAGGATCTTGTCCATGCCGTATAATTGACTCAAAATGCTACACATTTTGCGAATTTATGGGCTTTCAATCTTTTAAAAACCCGAATAGCCTAGCCTAAGGCCCGAAGTCATATTACGTCACTATTGTCCATCTCATCTATTATCGGAATTAATATCACATTACATCGTGAGAGTAAAATTGTTTTTTAATCTGCAAGTAATAAATAGGCATTATAATTATGTGTGCGTTATTATCGAATAATCAAAGGCGTCAAAGTTGAGCAACGGCGCGTAATGACGCTCGTCCATAAAATGTTGTGAAACTCAGCCCGAGGGCGCTGCAGGCCTGTCGTAAATAATTGGAAGCGCACTGTTTGTACTAATGTACTATCTAAACACATAATACCTCTTTCCGAATTGAGCCATAAATTAGTTTCAGATACACCTTAATTCGAAAACGTTTGTTTCGAACGTGGGCAGAATCGAATTCCAAAATTAACTTATAGATATTATTGTTTATGGTATGTACGGAAAATTACATATTTGTTTGTGTTAGTCAAGAGGTTGCAGAATATTGTCTCATTCGATGCAGGCGTTTAGTAAAGCGATAAATGTTGTAAATAATCAAATAGAAGCGTGCCAATAGCCGTGTCGTCCGCCAACGCAACATCTAATATTTTGATATGGTTTTGAGCAATTCTATCGTTTGTAGTTTCTTGTTTGTAACAATGTTACAATTGTAAACCTTGTTGTTGTAAATTACAAATCATCTATACATTTTATAAATTTAAGTTGTGTCTGTTTGTGTGACCGCGTTGTTCTACTAAACTTAGCAACGGATTTTGATGTAGTTTTCACCCTCATTTAGAGAATTAATTCCGAAAGGTTTATGTAATACATTAATATTAAACTAACATAATATATTATAGCAATCTCGATGTTTTGTCAAGTCGTAAAAACTGTGCGAAGCACAGCGCAGAGCGGTTCGCTAGTAATTCTATAAGCGTAGTAATAATCAGCCTATAATGTTCCCAGTGCTGGGACACAGGCCTCCTCTCGGTGAGAGGGAGTGGGCCGTAATGTTTCACGCGGAGCCAGTGCGAGCTTGTAGATTTCACATGTCTTTGAATTTTTGGTTCTAGGATGTGCCGGTTTCCTCACGATGTTTTTCTTCACCGTTTTAAGAGTAGTGATGATGAAATAATCTAAACAAAGTAAAGCGCCTGTCAGGGTTTTAATCTACGACTGGGCAGTTAAGTTTCAATAATTTATTTCTTCATTTTGTTTTGTAGTTCGTGCTTCAACCAACGAGTTTGGCCTACGTCGAGCTTTTCCAGCAAACATCTAAGCACTTAATAACAGTTATATTTCGATTTTAGTTATTTCTTATACCTACATTACTATTACCGCGATTTAAAAAGAGTGAGATAACTTTGTAAAATCTAAGAAAACACCTTTTCTCTTTTAAATAAAGGAAAAGCAGAAAGTCATTGGCGCCGATTCTCTTGTTCACAAACTAAACTAAATTTAAGTTCAGGCATCTTTTTCTTTCTATTTCATTAAGAAAAGGACAGAAGATAAATATTAGTTTAGTCCTGTCAAATTAGTCAGCGCCTGACGTAAATTGACGTATTTTTAGTAGCCAACTTTTTAATCTCGTCTAAATTGTCTATGGAGTATCTTAATTTGACAGGACTAAACTAATATTTATCTTCTGTCCTTTTCATAATGAAATAGAAAGAAAAAGATGCATGAACTTAAATTTAGTTTAGTTTGTGAACAACAGAATCGGCGCCATTAATTGTCAAAAGACGTAATTAAAAAAAAATGGTATAGAAAAAAACCCTAGATGTACCTACGATGGTTGTTCTTTTATGGTTTTGCACAAAGAATTTGCACTAGATTTCCATTGAATAGCCTTCACATTAGGCGTTGTTCGCCGCGTAGTTGACGCCACGTATAGGTACCTACGTTACGTCTTTTACCAACGTGTAGTAAAGTTGTGACGAGTATGTTTAAGGATCAAATTGGACAAAATAGCCGAAGTTAACATAGTCCGTGTTTCCTTTTCAGAATTTCGAGATTGTTCGCTCAGCGTCTACGGTGCGTCAACGACTACATTGTAGAATCGGCCGGTGTCTTAACACTCCAAGCTATAATGACTGGTACAATTCTTCTTCTTAGCGTGTCGATAGCAATCTAAATGTACTCAGCCCAGAATTCGGCTACTTGTTTGGCGCCTGGTACTGGTACAATGAATACCTAAGTTGTCATAATGTTATGATCACCAGTCTTCATTGACGGGTTAGCGGAATGTCGACACCAGTAATTAACTATCCATGATGCAGACTGGCCCAGGTACTTACTCAATACCTACTGTTAATAATTAATTGATCTGTCAAACATTTAATTTATAATTAAAGTAATATACTCCATAATGTCTTAATATGATTTAATTACTGACCATCTTAAATGCATCTTAGTAACAGGATGCGGAATACTGTTAATAAAAACCAATTTCCATTAAAACCAGATATAATGTTTTATTGATATCAGTTACATTTCGGTCAGCCTTGGTGATTATTATGTTTAATCCAAATAGACCCATTTTATATTGGCGTAGCTCGACGCTAATAACTGTTCTCAATAAGTTTTCAACACCTTTAGTGTCTGGCAAATCGGCTTACATACGCTTCTGCTGCCAGTTCTTGAATATTTAATATATTACTTATAGGTATGTTAGAAGAATAGTAGCTTGGACTTAATGACCTTGATTTATTCATGATGATTTATAGTTACATAATTACCTTCTTACAAATTGAAAACTACGCTCAAGCATCTGTATAATTTTAATGACAAAATATTGATAAATAGACAGTGGTTAAACAGTAACATGTTAAGCTGGTTTTATGTGAAGCCAGCCACATAAACAATACCTAACAAAAACAGTCACGATCCGATAAATGCCCACAGTTTCAGCACACGGAAGTACCGCACAAAAAATAAAACAAAACGAATTTTCGTTAATAACTCTAAAAGTGGGCAACACGAAATTGATGTTCGCGATGCAGCGCGTAGACCAGACACGTCCGACTAGAACAAGTTCCACCGATTCGTTCTTGTATTATCGGAGTAATTTATTTAATGTTAGAAATATACCTCGCCAGCGCCACAAAGAATATTGGCTTTCACAACGGAACCTGGCAAATTTATGTGCCGCGAGATTTTGCCAACAGTGAGCTCGCAACGGATCACGAGAACAAAGCATTACTACAATCTGCCCTGTGTCGGTGGTGTGCGGTGTCTCGCCTTGTTTGTAACGCGTTAACAACACAACGGACGTTCCTGGCTGTCTTAGCGCTGCGCTGCTATTATTAATTACTTATCTCTATCGTATTTGTCATAAAGTCGCAATCAGTCAAACGCTCGCTGTTGACTTGTTGAGTTCACTGGAGGAATGCTAATGCAAGATTATGATTGAACTTGTTGCATAAGCTACTATTAGAATTAGCAGAACTATAAACTAGCAGAATTAACTGTCCTGTTTCATAATATTTCTGTGTTTCGGAAATGAAAAAGCTCGTTACAGAAGATTTATCGCTTACGGACTAGAACTGCAAATAGCATAGATCCACCATGTACCTAGGAAATATTTATTACGGCTTGATGGGATCGTTGACGGACGTGATTTTTATTGGTTTTTAGTAAGAGCAAATCTTGCTTCATGTACCGTAAAATAAGAATATTGAGACCGCAAGAAAGTATAAGTAACGGTGACGTTTCCTTGCTAAATTCTTAAACTCATGTACCTAAGTATTAGTATCGTAATCAAGAACACCAGTAAATAAAAACGTTCAAAATCTAGTCGCAATCTCATCTCAGCGACAATCAATGTCAAAAATGCAGGGAAATTACAGTCTGATCTCAGTCTCAATCTGTGGAAATTACCTCTCTTTTCGACAGATTGACACAGACGTAAACGTTCTTAAAATTACGACAATTGCCTCAAAGAAATTATTTTCTAAAGGACATTAAACGGCAAGTTTAAAATCTAAATTATGACGAGAATATTAAACAGTTTCTAGTTAAGCTGTTAAATGCACCTGTAACTACGTCGTAAGATTTGAAAATGATTTTCCTAATGCACAATGTATAATTTTTGCTAGTAAAATAGCCGGCCAAAGGTGCTTAGAATTACCCAAGGATCTATTATGGTGAACCAGTAATTTTGCTGCCTAGTAGCACGTTTCCCTAGTATCGCCTTAAGCCAATGCCGTTACTAGGAATTATGAGTGGTCGATGTTTTACACCTGCCCATAGGAACCGTTCTCGTAATTACGCTAATTGTTCCACTATATACCATATGTAACATATATAGAAATATTAGGCTAGGAACCGACTTAACACTGCCCTGCCTGTGTTTTTATCCAGCAATAGTTGAACAATTAATTACGCGTAAAAATATTTTTTCGAACAAGTTCGGTCGAATAGTAAACAATTTTTTGTAGCTTTACTACTCTGTTGCATTTTATAAAAGTTTAGTACCGCGCTAACTGGAAATTGTAACACGGTAATATTCCGACATACGTTTGCAGGTATCCTAGATATAATTGTCGTCTAACAGATATGAATATTATCTGTAGGTAGGTGTCTGGTGGCATAGTCATTGGATAATCGCATCCGCTTAGCAGATAAGTAGTTACCTATTCACAAAAATTTAAATAATTTATACAATATAATAACTTCGATACTAATTACGATCTTCATCTTTAAATAGCATCGTTATCGCGTGCCAGTGGTCAAACAGGTTTCTTAATACCGGCAAGATGCTGTCAGCTAGTTGTAACTAATTGACGACAGACGAGGCGTTACAATTATTGTGTGTCAAGTTGGTAATTGGCATGATCGTGGAGCGATCTTGACCTAAGTCACAAGGCGGGCGGGTGCGCTGCGTCCCTGCGCCTGCGCACGCCGCGCCGCCCGCCGCGCATGCGCGTTTCATCGCGTGCCGCCGTGTAACGGTCCCAGCAGCTGATCCTCGCTATTGTCCTTTAATTAAACTCAATAGCGCAGTTTTGCAAATATTTTTAGATATTTATAAGGATGGCGTATATTTACTAAAAAATAAAAGAAGAATGTTTGTAGAACAAGAAAAATGATGGCTTTTATGTTTATTTATTGGGTGGACTAAGAGGCCTTAATATATCTCATTTTGCATGGATTAAACTAGTCGGTTTCAGATAGAACGTGGGCATTAAGATAATCATGTTCAGGCGAGTGCACGGCGGGCGTCTGTATGGAGCGGCGTGGGGTGCTCGGGGGCAGGCGACGACGTTGCTCTGTCTAATTAAGCGCGGCTCGGGCTAATTTGACGCGTGAGCGCCCTGCGCCCGCGCCGCCTAATGAATGGTATCGCACACGTTCATCGCACCACGTCGCTTGACTCGTGCACTGCGCCCGCGCACACGGAAATCTAACCACTGACCGCCGATAAAAGAAATTATTGCGAAATTAAACAGATCGACGAACGTGCTGTTTAGTTCAATGTGCACCCACGTTATGCACTTACAGGGAAGCATGACACAGCTAGATGTTAGAATAGATCCATTTTGTATGCAGCCGACTCCGGAAAACTGTGGCTAATGCTTATTCAGAGTGCTTGCATCAGTCCGTAATGTTGATTATAGACATCGGTAGAAGCTTTGTGAGTGCAGTTTCTAACACACTGATGCGGTTATGCACGCACAAATCATTCTGCAAATTACATAATTGATATGTCGGTACCTATGACTATGACACAGGCACCTAGGTACCGGTAGAAACACGCTAAAGGCATTCGTTTGTGAATAACATTAATATATATTATAGTAGATTGGAAAAAGGGATACTTACTTCACGATAAAACCTACAATGATTAGCGACGAATATAATGAAATAAAACGTAATTAAAAGAAAATTGCTAAAGAAAAAGTCTGGTGCATTTTATTTGCGACTGTAAGTAGCGCGTTTGAACATAAAAAACCGTGCAACTACGATATTACTTTAAAATTATCATAAATTATTAGTAATTTAAACGACAACAAGAGTGAAAAGCTCCAATAACTTTACTGTTTAACGACTTTCCTACGTAACCTGTACACATGAAAAATCGTGTACCTATTACGTATATTAATTCTAGTCATAAAAATTGTAAGCACGAGTATTTGTGTCGTTATTTACACCGTTTAACTTTGTCAGTTTCAAACTAGTGTTTTAGTTACAAATATTAATGGAGCTCGTATTAAATAAACTACTGTTTTGTAGATACTATTAACGGTAAAAATTGCCTAATTAACTTGGAAATTACAAAAAAGAGAACAAAGGACTATCTGTGGTGTAATAAGCCTCTGCGTCTGCGCAGGTTCTCCGTCTGGATGCGATGCTATCGCCCTCACCGGCTGCTCCATAGTTTTTTAAATTATTATTTCTACTTCATCAATAATTACCACTGACGACAACTACTATGAATGACCGATGCATTATTTAAGGACAGTTTTTTATACCAATGTTAGTTGATATTGTAACTAGGATGTTGTCATAACCTCCACAAAGACAATGAGAAAATAGAGGGTGTATTTATTATTTACATTGAAAACTATTTCTAGTAATTAGTTTTAACGGGTGAAAAATGGGGTGTGTTTATCGATAAAAACTGAAAAGACTAAAAATAATGAAAAACTAGCGCTTTTTTCCAACGTTTTTTATTGTCTTTTTATCTAAGTAGGTATTGTTAAATAGACAACTGATCACGTACGCCCATAACAAAAATAATGGTAATAGTCTTGTAGTATGTCATTTTGAGAAAGAATAATATTAGACAAGTATCAACAACTCGGAAATTTTCCACAATGTTAAGGATAAAAGAACACCTTGCCGACAAATATTTAAATGAATGCATTTCTATAAGATGCTGAGTATAAACAGCTTGTAGCAAGATATTATTTATTTATCCATTACTACTCGTCGCTGACTATATTACCAATTTATCATTTATTTCAACAGTTGATTATATTATAATCAAATTAACATTGCGAAATGCATCATTGAATTTTTTAACTCTTTCGCATTGAAATAGTAATAGTAGTGTAACTTGTCTTAAGTAGCCTGTAAGCCATGTGCATTCATCTCGATAAATTAATGATAAAAGCGTTATTAATGAGTAGATAATGTATAAAGTAAAAAGTGCACAGCTAATTACTAAATGAATTTGTTACTAACCTGATCAACGGTTTAATTAACGCGTTGCAGTTAGTAAGACGTTATATTTTTTGTTTCGCGTTTTTATTATTTATAACGTTTTAATACAAAAATATAATACTATTAAAATACTCGCCATAAAACATAAAGAAATATGTAAAAACGTGTACCTAACGTAGCAGTCGACCGGTGTCGATGTGCCAACGAATGACGATCACTAAACATCGAGCCCAGTCAGCTATTGAAGTCTGAAGGTTTCAATCAAAAGGTAGGGACCTATATAAGTACCTACCTGCCGATCGAGTTTAACCTTTGGTCAAAACTTTGTGTTTAATATTCACGAATTAAGTACATAACGGAGCCAACCTTTGTTTAAATAATAAGTTACAAAAATTGCATCTTGTAGATATTGGATGGCCTTGTTCGTCTCGTTTTTACTGCCGCGTACCTAAGTCCTGTTAAATCGTGCACTAGTTTTTTTTTTTATATTACTTATGTAAATATAGTCCTACCGGATCTTAGAACTGCGAGCTGAATATTCGGTTTCGGTTAAGGAACCAGTGCACAGTGGTTCGAGATGACGTCACAAGCCTGTGCTGCGACAGATGCGTCTGAGCGACAATCGCATGCAGCAGCACTGCGTCTGGTTTACTCGTGACCGATATATTTATCTCACAGGTCCTTATCTCACAATTTGTCACAATACTGACAACGTTTTCGGCTAAATGTCGTCAAAGAATAAGGCTGCAATCATGAGTGGGTACAGTCTGTTTATTTGTCCATTTCCATAAATACTCATCGCGGCGCATACGAAACGTTATGGTGTTATCTGAGGCGTTATCTTAACAAAACATTTTGTACACTCTTTATATATACCTAGTGTTTAATTAAAACACTAGGTATATATAAAGTTTTTAAATGAAGGTTTTATATTAAAATTGATAAAAATGTCAACAGTATCTAGCTATGGGCTGATGCAGCCCGAGGCGTTGTAAGAAATAGCTGTAGGTATTATAACATATTGCAGTCTACTGCTTGTTTGCTCGCTAATTCACAAAACAACATAATGATATATTGCCTTATGGTCTAAAACCTGTACGGAAGGCTGGCTATGTTTACATGGTCACACGACTACACGCGACACCGCGCTTGCACTATTTACATGGCTCGGCTATGAAGTAACAAAGTCTAAGCCATGGTTGTGCGATCTATTAAAGATCATACACGATTATAGTATATTATAACTAGAATAATATATTTATCCATTCGTCATAAGAGCTAATCATGGCTTGAAGAAGCATAAAATATCTAGCCCAATCATCGATGGACAAGTAATAGAGCTTAGGCTACAGGACTAACTCGAAATAAGATTAAACTAAGAACACCCAACGTTACAGCGAGCTGTAAATCTGGTCGACTTAATTAAAAACGGCACCTACGGACAGTACGAGTGCTAGCTGGCTGGCTGGCTCATTGTCCCGGTACGTCTTACATTACATGTTCTGTGGCGCGGCGCGGCTAGCCGCACAAACAACTCCGCGGCTAATTACTCCGGCGACGACTCACGACTCTCACCCCGTTAAAAAGCTTTAAGACTTTAAGCTGCGTCATTTGTTTGCGACCATAATGGACTGATAACAGATAGGATTGCCGCTTTTGATATCTACGCTCACACCCGAAATCACATCGGACCCAAATATGTAAAAAAGCGAAATCTTTCCATGTAACGTATTGGCCTGTTACGTGTTTACTGTGAGTAAATGACACCTTTTTCGCTAAAATAATTTATACAAATTTGAAAATTAATTACTTTAATTATTTAAACACATTTTATCAGAGCGGTGTTCTCGGTTAATGGAGTGTAATTAAAATCAGTTCTTTTACAGAAAGGACATTTTTTTCTGTCACACATGTTTTTCTTGGCAAAAAGGACAAAACTATGCAAAACGATTAATAGCAAGAAATTATGCATTATAAACATGCGACACCATTTATGTAGACAATCAAGATACCTACGAAATATTTAATGAATTTACGGTTACTTAAGGGCGTGATATTGTGACATCCATTTAATTCTGAAACAGAATTATAATAATTTCACTTAATTACGGCATTTATTCCGCGGCGAGGCCGTGCGGACGCACTCTATCTTGCGCACGAGCATTATCGCTTGTAATACTCGTACTTCGCTGTTTATATCAACGACAATGAACTTAAAAGAAAAATAAAAGCTTTTCCGTGTTATATTTTTCCGCAAAGTATAGTTTAATCAGTCTTAAGATAAAAGCGTTAAGCGCAATCTCGCGCGCAATACATAATATGTGAATGGTTATTATCTTATTACTATCCCATTTATATGAAATCAATAAACTTTTAGCAGACAAAAGACCTCTTGTAACATGTTTAACAGGCTCAATAACCGAATTATTCGATTGTTTTATTAGACAAGTGATCATAAAATGTAATGTTTTAGTGTGGGACAGGCAGCGCTTGCGCTCCCCGCCTCAGCGCTGTGCTCCTCGTAAGAAGTGATTTTTGTGTTCGAACACTTGTAATGTAAGATAATAAACAGCTGATTTTATTGTTGTGTTATGACGATAGGGAAAGGGAAAGGAAGGATAACGCAGACTAGCAAGGTGAGAATGTGCGAAGCATATTATACTTGAAATAGGATACGCGTGCATGTTTTCACCATCGCAGCCTTTCTCGGACTACATTCAGATAATGAGATTCTATTGAGAGACGTGTATGGTTAAAACATTTATTAATTAACTAAATACATAGGTATTATGTCTTACCCACTAATCTGGATGTATAAAAAAGTAGAATGTAGAGCAGCTGCTAATCATGCCACGAACGCAGAAGTCCACTAAAGAAAATGTTTTACTTGTAGATTACTCTGTAAACTGACAACCTGTTACTACATTATGCGGTTGTATCACCTTTTAACTGAACTTATTGAAGCTAGACGAAGTTTTTAGGAACGCCTTGGCACTAATTTTAACACTTACTTTGTTGTATAGAAAAAAAAAACATTATTATATAGAAATGTAATTCAAAAATTAAAGTGTTCAAAAACAGTGTCAATGACACCTCCACACACAGCTACAAGTCGTAAGATCTATTACCCCCAGAAGCTGTACCATCACTTTAAATTATCGCGTCAGCAATCTCATTTCGGAAGCTCATAGAGATTGCATCGCCCAATATCGAAGTTGTTATTAATTTATTTTTCTTGCCGATAGTCATCGAAGTAATCCGGAGTGAATCAATGACGATTCCCACGTTACCAATATAACTGTGCCATACATTTACAGATAAGAAATTGAATAGAAAATTAAATGTTCCATTCAATGAGACCGTATCTCGAAAACATTATGTGTTACAACTAATAGGAAGACTAATGCTGTGTGTTATTCGGTTTTATTGAAATTTAATCCTTTAGGGTTCAGTATCTATAAAGTTAGCATACGCGTCCTCGTGTGTGTTTGCATAATATCCCCGCTGTATTGCGACACAAGGAGATATATTAGAATACCTACATTTCAAACGGAATGTGTCGAAAATTAACTAGTTAAGATTTGGTCGAATTGAGCATAATGTGATAGTCTAGATTCATAAATTCATTTTAAAAAAATCTAATAATATTTAAATTATTTAAATGGAATCTGCGTGTTTGAATTGTGTCTTCGTGTTATTTTGCAAGTTTGAAATCACTGTGTACTATCCCTGACTGCATACTGATATGAATATGCAATATGTGGTAGACCTTGATTTAATAGTATATATACGAGTTATAGATCTCAATTAGCAGTTGAGCTACCTATTCATTAAATCGTTTGTTGGCCAAAATCACACACGTATGGTTATCTACGAATAGGTTTCATAATTACAGTTACAATAAATCTCTAACAGTGGAATCATCGATACCTTTGTGCGCCTGCGGCTAACAAACACATAATACTTACCAAAACCTCTCCGTCATCGGTTATAATTTATTAGACTCGGTACTTCCTATTTACCTCGATATTTTTGACGCTCCAACTGCACTGTTTCAGCGTGTGAAAAATGTATAGATACGTACATGATTGTTTTTTTTCCAAAAAATTTCATGTTGCACATACGGTATCCTGAAATATGAAGAGCACTTGACTGATTTTAATAACTGTTATCGTGCGTATTATTAAGGCTCCCCCATAAAGTCCATACATTACCGTTCTCAGCGGGAACACATGTACGCTCTGTAGATATGCGTCGCAATATTTCGACTGCTGTACATTTTTCAGCTGCCCCGCTGGACATTCTTTTCACCGAAAAAGTAATGGACTCGGGGTAAAATGTGAATCATGCTCACTGTCGACAACCCACTTAATCGTCGGGTAACTTAATACGCCCGTCTTCCGTATACACTCATACACACGTATCTACTTAAATGCAATAAAGTGGAAGTTTTATTTGCAGAAGTATACTTTGTCGTACAGACACTTATATACACAATAAAACTGTAACGAGGGTATGTATTTATATTCGGATAAAGCTGTGAATATAATACAGAAGCAATAACAGTGGTTTTTGTCAACAATGTGTACCGAGCAGGATCTTTAGGTAGAGGTACCGTTTATCTCATGTAAAGGAACATGCAGTTAGCCGATAGAGCTGAAAATGGAAAAACTCATGTTTAATTCTTCCCTCATGTACTTAGTACAGTCACGAGCATAAGTATGTATACACTTGGCTTCATTCAAAGGCGATTTTCTCCTTTATTTTTGAATTAAATTTTATATTATTAGGTACATAGTATTTTCGAACCCGGTTTATGCCAAGTGTCGTATTTCAACGTTGCATTCGTTATTTCGTGAAAAAAGCGCAATTTAAAGTTGACAAGTGTGGACATATTAGTGCTCGTGACTCGAAAAACTATTATAGCGCTAAACTTGTTTGTTTGAAATAAGTTTCACCGAACTTCACACTTTATGTATTGATAGTTTGATACTTTTTGTGTCGATAGTCTAGCTCGATTCTGTAAAAGTATGCACAATGGTGCTCCGAGGCGCAGCTTAAGTAGGGATGGGCCGACATTCGTTTCACATTCGGTTTAACGGACCGAACTTTGGCATTCGACCGAAATTCGGTATAAATGCCGAATATTTGACACAAGAAAAAAAAATTAAAATAACTCAACTGTTTAGATTAAAATCATAAAACTAAACCGGTAAAATCATAAGCATTTAATTTTTTGTTTGTTAGTTGTTACTTATTTAACAATTGAATGTATTCAACATTATCAGAATGTTGACATCTAAACATTGAAATAATTATCGCCAATTCTCACAATTTTTTTTTTTATAAAATTGTTAAATTCAATCTTATTCCTCTAGTATTTAAAATTTACCAAGGGCATGCTGATGCAGGTTATGGTTCAAAAACACCAAGGATTCTTAGTTATCTGGCAGGAGTCTGTTTCATTTTTGTTTACATACATTGCCTTTTTTTTTTTTTGCGGATGGGAAATCATCAAATGATCCCCCTCCCGCTCTGGGTGGAGCGGAAGGGAGTGTCAGACTCTTACTGACTAAAACCCACCCGTGTTCCTTCCTTAGCCCTTTATGTTCCGGGCCAGCGGTAACCCTTTCGGACAATCCCGCTGACCCGGCAGGCTTCGGCCCTATGGGGCCCCTCCTCGATGCTGACATCTCTTTGAGGCGCGCGTGGAACACGTACGCGCCGTCCGGCACGGGCCTGGTCCTGATCGGACGGTGAGCTACCCATTACTCTCCGCCCGCAGGCCCGCGCCTACGGTGGCCGGGAGTCGTCGCGCGGCTCTCGACGCCCGGAGCGTCTCCCGCGGCGGCTGAGACGGGAGGTTCTCTCCCTGAGCCGTCCCGCCACCTCCTTCGCTAGCATGACTGCTTCGCAGAAGGAGGTGACTGCCTCCCACTCCCTGTCGCCCCGGACCATGGCTTGCACCAGGGCTGGACGCGAGAGGTCGCCGCCGCTGCCGATCGCCTCTACGAGGACACGGCGGTGCTCCGCCCAAGCGGGGCAGACCTCCACCGTGTGCTCCACCGTGTCCTCTGGGCGATCCTGGCAATGGTGACACCCGGGCGTTTCCTCCCGCCTGATGATGTGCAGGAACCTCCCGAAACTTCCGTGTCCGGTGAGGACCTGCGTCAGGCAGTAGGTGAGGGTGCCGTGGCGCCTCTCTAGCCACTCCTCAAAGAGGGGTCTTATCGCTGCTATCGCGGCGTGCGCTGCGCTGGGTTGCGACAGTCGCTCCTTCCATGTCGCCATGAGATCGCGCCGGAGATCCGTCCGCTCCGCAGTAATTTGACGCGGAAGCGGAACCTCCCCCCGGCGTAGTGCCTCCGCGCGCCATTCATACAGGCGCGCGAGGAGTATCGCCTCCAGATCCCATGGCGGCACATACATTGCCTAGAGTAAATAACCAAAGTTCGGCCGAAGTTTATATTTCACCGAATGTTCAGCGAAGTTCGAATTCGGTTCAAACCACGATCGGCCCATCCCTAGTAATAAGTGTAATAACGTATATTTGATAACAAAGCTTTGGACAATAAGTAATTATAGAAGTAACGTAGTAATTATCGAAGTAACATTACATGGAATGGTAGTGAAATTCGAACAAACGAGTTTTGCTCTCGAATAGGACACCCATATTTCTCAGGAGTCTAATCACGTCTAATGAATTTGGCTGAAATCCTCACACAGTTTGATTGGCAGTGAGCCCAAGTTGCCACCTTTCTTTTTTTAGATGCCGACTTGTTAATTATGTAATTTGTTAATTCAGTTTTCTGTTATCTTGGTCTTCTTTACAACGCATTTTTTTAACTTTCGTAATGTAATTAATTAATGTCACTCTAGGAATTCTAAAGACGAAGACGGTATAATTATGTAATATGTGATATCATAAAGTTAAACTCGTGACCACGCGGAGACCTTCTGACTTTTCCAGAATTTTCTATGCCTTCTTTCTCTTATGCTATACATATACCTAGGTAAAGATATTTACTCAGTAGCAGGGCAGTAGCAGGTATTAATATTATTTTAAGGCTGTTAGTTTATATATTATGTAAATATTATGTAAAAATTAGCTTATAATTATATTATGTAAATATATTTAATAAAATAATAATTGATATTTATGTGGATATATATATCAATTGATATTTACTGTCAAAACTATAGCAGATTCAAAGTTTACACTATCAAAACTTAAAAAAAAAAAACATTTTTGGATTACCTTTCTAGAAGTGGCAATCTAATCATAAGTTTCGGGGATTCACTAAATAATGTGCAAATACGGTTATGTTTTTATTGAAATTCGAGCATACCTATATAATGCTCTCAACATAGGGTCTATAGTAGGTTTTCTGGGAATATCCTAAAGCGATAATTTATTATCGTTTTCAACAATGTTAACAAACATATTAATGTTATTTTGTGGTACGACTGATTATATTATTAGTCATCAAAGACTCTAATTTATTGTTACTTTTATAACTAAAACACGTATAAACTGCATACAGAATGAAAATTGCATTTTTTATATATCGGATATATTTCCTAAAGTGGGTTCCGCGGAACCCAAGGGCTACGTGGAAAAGTGACAAGGGTTCCCAGAATCAGCAGAACAATGCTCATGAATGTATGGAATCCCGTACTGCATCAAAGTCAAATTTTGGTTTTTATAGACTACATTTATCTTAAAAACTCCTACAAAAGTTCTTTTTGTAAACAAAACCCGGGCTTCGGAGATTTTCAAAAAAATCTAAATAACCTAAAACCTAGATACTTTATTTTGTTTGACATGTCATACACGAACGGCCATTATCTGCTGCAGCGTCAATAGTACATTTTTTTATTTATGAAACAGATTCGGTTACCAGCTCGAACTGTAATTATGTATAGACTTTGTTTTTTTTCTTCTTAAAATCTAAAAAAAAACGTTTCCATACATGTATTTATGACATTGACGACCGTAACTGGAATTGAATCAATTGAGTGCATTATCAAATTTCGTGATGCCGATGCCGGTTAGACTTGTTGAAAAAATCAACCATTTTAAGTGTTGGTTACTTTTTTTTGAGTATAATACGATTAAAAGACGTTAAATACAGTGGGCCCAAAAAAAACTATCTCCATTTAAGGTTATGAAACGGAACGTCACGTAAAGGGAATAAAACAATAAACACTTTTTACTTTAAATTAAATTCCCTGTTCAAAAATCAAATCCCCGACGCGTAATGTCGTAAAAATTTATGAAAATAATTACTATCATATTTCGATCTTCATGCATGAGACTTTTTGGTAAGACTTTTGGTCATTGTCCTTTATCATTAAACATCAACATTCAACATTTATCAACTTATTTTGGTTGGTTGTTAAATAGGTAATTCCACCGTTTATCCAGCTTTTATGCCTAAGTTGACAAAGGAACTTCCCTATCTGTCAAAACAAAATCTAATCTATCTGAGGTGCTAATATTTTCGACTTCACTTCGCTCGTTCTCACATATTTTTGTATGCTGTATTTTGGCGGCAAACCGTATTGGTATGATATGAAATATCGAATATTTTGATATTTATTATAAATATCGTATTTTTACGAACCCGAACTTCGGTAGTATAGTAGGTAAACAGAAAGCTATATTTTTCTGAAGGCTTCATAATCATAACAACCTGACGGAATTAAGTGAACCACAATCACCTATCACGTTCTCCAAACCACTTTGTTGATGTACCTACTTACTACGTACGTACAATGTCTAAGGAAATAAGCTCTGATAAAAGCTTTGTTGTTTTTATTCACTCAAACACACTCGTCAAGAATAACAGACAACAATTAAATTTAAGTCATGTCGTACAATCGAATTGTATAATAGAACATGGCAGGCAACATGTTACAAGGCCAGGTCGGCGTCGCATCGTGTAACGAGCACGGATCTGCACTCACCTGAGAATCCTTGACCCATCCAGAAGAGGCTACTCAAACAGAATGCACGGTCCTGTCGCCGTACCTAGATAAATAGGTATTTAAAATACCACTCGGCGTGGGAACCGTGACGGGCGCCCGAACCGCGATAACCCTGCGCCTGCGCTGCGCCACTCGCCGCGCCGAAACGCGCCCGCGCACATGAAAACAACGTGAATCAAACAATGAACACAGATATCGAAAGCCATTTGGTTGCTTAATTTCGTAACGAGGTACCTCTATCTGTATTTTTTATCTACGCTTTTATTTTCAATAACTGTAATAGAAATAAAGTCTAAAGTACTGTAGGAAGTACAGCACGAGTATGCGGACAATGCAAAGTGAACTCTGCGTGGAAGGCCGAAGGGCAAACGGCGTGTGCGATTAGAACGGAGCGCATAGAGTGAGACTGCACGCTGCGAGATGTCATCTGGACCCCCGCTGCGCCGCGCGAACAATATTGTCTCTGCTATAAACGCGTTGTGAATTTTAAAATCAATTCATATTCACTGCAGCGAATTGTTATATACTGATATGAAATAAAACCTTGCATATATTTGAATAATGTGTGTGTTTAAAATCCATTAAATAACGTGTTATGCCCAAATAAGAGGCGATTATCCAACAAGCTCGTTAAATTAAATAATATATTAGACTGGTTCAACTTTGTTTTGCCTTTGAATATTATAATGTTGAACAACATATTATACCAAGATTACTTTAAATGCGATTTAAATCGGATTTTTCGCAACAATTATGTTAATTTCTGTCGCATTCTATGTACATGTAACGTGTGTTTTGGATAAAGAAACCACTGAAAGCTTAAATACGAACAACAGGATAATATATTTTATAAATACCTAAGCAAATTTACATAGTTTCGACGCCGCGTGACCACTTGAAAATTGACGCTTGTGCAGTCTTATAAACATGTCAAAATAGGTATTATAATAGGATTATGCATCATCTTGCATGAATACAGCTCATCGGATTTATGTGAGTTATATTAGTGTCGAAACTGGTATTATATCTACCTATAGACTAGACCAAAATTCTAGTTTGCGTGAATTGTCTGCTGTCTTAAAAAAAATGAGCATTCTTGTTAGAAATACTTGCAAGACATCTGTCCCTGTCAGTAGCATAGTGTATCCTGGTATTACATATCTATATTTTTATTAGCCGTTAATGTCCCACTATTGGGCAAATGCCTCCCTAATCTCCTTCCACCTCTCTCTGTCCAGAGCTGCCAAGGACCAATTTTTATGAAAGGAGTCCAGCTCATTCCGCCATCTCCGTCTGGGCCGAGCGGGACCCACTGGGCCGTATGTTGATTGTCTGACATGCGGCAGATGTGTCTAGCCTAATTCCATTTCAGCATGGCAGCTTTCCGAGTGACTATACTTAGTTATATTCTTAATCCGGTCCAGAAGCACCGTTCCATAGCTCTCTGGCAAACCTCGAGCGTGGACCTCTGCTGAATTGTCAAAGACCATGTTTGAGATCCATACGTGAGGATGGGAAGAATACACATGTCGATGAGTCTTCTCTTGAGGGATAGAGGAAGATCGCCCTTCATTAGATCTTTCATGGCCCAATAGCTCTTCCAGGCATTTTCGGTGCGTCTTGCAACTTCTTTGTTTTTTCTTGCCTGGAAAGAGACTATTTGGCCAAGATAGAGATACTTATCGACATATTTAACCTCCCCCCACATGCCACGGTGATCCTGCGATGCACATTTTTCGTCATCAACTTGGTCTTTGACATACTTATTCATTTGAAGTCCGACCTTTAGGCTCTTCTGGCATCTGAGTCAGCTCGACTGAAGACAAAAAAAGGACAATATCGTCGGCAAAAAGTGATTGGACAATCTCTTAGGCATTATTAAATATCTATACAATTAAATAAAATTTAAGTGTCTGTTTGTAATGTCAAAAAAACTAATCGCTTAATGAATATGAAAGTGATACGGTAGGTACTTATATCTATAAAATAAATACAATTGAAGTGTCTGTTTGTAATATTAAAATAAGAGCTTTTTACTATGCATATGAAAATACATAATAATACCGGTACTATACAAAAAAATATCTTTTTTTTAATTTTTGTCTGTTTGTGTAATGGTCATAGTAGGCTCGAAGTAAAAGAAAATGACGGATTTATAGCGAAAACGAATAAACAAACTTTAATAACAAAATTAACAGAAAAATATAATACATTGGGTTTTCAACGACGATGACAGACAGATAAAAAAGTGCACATCAATTTGACGGCTCAAAGTAAAAGAAGAAAAGTATTTGACATTCTATAAAAAAGTCTATAGCAAAAAGTTCTTACGCTACTTGCGACGCTTACAGTCTGTCTGTTTGTTCCGGCTAATCTCTAAAACGGCTGGACTGATTTTGACGGGACTTTCACTGGCAGATAGGTTCTTTGTCCCGATAGCACGTTCCCGTGGGATAATCCACGCGAGTGAAACTGCGGGCAACAGCTAGTTAAAAAAATATAAGGAAGAAAAAGCATATTAAAATACTATTTACATTCGCTGAAGAGTTGACACTGTAGCTGAATTGTGATAATAATCCTTGCTCCTAAGTGACTCACAAAAGTGTGGGTGACAGGCTTATTAGCTGGTCAAAAAAACACAAAAAAAAAAATCACTAGGTATTTATATTTTATTTATAGTTCATTAGGGCACTAGCTGTACACAAAATAAGATATGTATCTTGATTAGTTGCATAATAAACAGACAGTACAGGCTACCAGATAGAGTTATAAAAATAAAGACTGGTTTACACTTGAAAGTGCGAAACAGGTTACCTATCCGAGCAATTACCATTTAACAACAACGTGATTTGACGCAAAGCGCTTTATTGTTTTCCTGCAAGCAAATTGCAGCCAACAAATTGTGAGTATGAGGCAACCAACAAAACATCCTCTTTGATGTGTGTATGTGTGTCAACGAGATACCGGTATCGAGCAACTTTGTGCCGCGGGGAAATAGGAAAATTGACTCAGAATTGACTTGTTAGCATACCTACTAATTTTCGCGTGGTTACTTAGAATAGGCAAATTTATAACAACTTATTTACTAGCATAGCAATTAAGATAATATAAATCATTATTTTAATTGCCATCTTTTGCTCATGGCCCTTTATGTTGCGAAAGCAGTACAACAGCAATAAACTCTCATTATCCTTTATTACGAAACTTATTAGGATAGGTTCCAAACAAAGCATGGAGGCAACAGACCGCAAATCGCTAGGTGTTGTTTCGGAATTGCCTGTTAAAGCTTTGTCTCCCAAATAAAGTAATTGCTCAAAAATGACTATAAAAAAAAATAGAGATACGATTACATAGCTAAACAGGTTAGGCTAGGATTAACGGGACAAAGTGAGAGATGCAACATAAAGATATCGCACCATCATATCATAAAGCAACTCATAAATGTTTTTAATGCGTTCCGACGATTGTTATCTGCGATTTTTATGGCATTGCAAATGGATTTTTGAAAGTAATATTATGTATTAAAAGCTTAAACTAAACTGTACTATTAATCAACCGGCACAATAGAAAATATAGGGTCTTTCACCACCTCGTTTTGGAAGATAACGCCTACTGATAATTTTCATATAATTTCGTTTAGCAGTCTGTATATTATGTCCGCCTTATTTTCTATTTAACGATCGAAACACGAATTCTTACATTGTTAGTGTTGTTAACTAAATTATCTGCTAATAAATTCGCAGCATCTTCTATTTAAGCAAAAGAACATAACGAATTTACAATAATCATTAATTAAAGGACGCTTTAAAGATTAAAGTATCTAGGTTTAACGAATCATTTAAATCAGTAATAACAACTAGCGTTTTAAAGTAGCTTTAATAGTTGCAAAAATGGGAATATAAATTCGGATATAAAAATAAAACTCCTAATAGAATTAAAAGTGATCGTTTTAAAATAAAGCTGGCCGTTAAGCTAGAGTAACTCATCAAAATAGCCGTTCACCTGCGCTATCCCACGATCGCTCGTCTCGATTTATAGATATCGCAGAATCGAAAGGAGCTTCGTATTTTGCATAACGCTTATAAGTTGTAGCACAATAGACCGTAGCGCACAACTAATGTGCGCCTGCGATGGACCAAGTTCACTCAAGGGACGCTCACTCGCACACATCCGTGCCACCGCAATTACTCATTCATGTCCATTACGAAATGATAGTAATACCCGCAAATTAATATTTTCACATTAATATCTTAACGTGTGCAAAATTAAATGATTAATTGCAAATATTAATTTCCTACTTCGATAGAGGTTAGTGTACCAACATAGAACATTGTAGGTATTACTAATAAATACACTATCGAAATCATTACGTAAATATCAAACGTACCTATAAAAATACGTCCATGGTAAATGCATATAAATTAAACATTAAGTTCTGAGACCCCAATACTTACCTCTCGCAAAAAATGTAATGACCGATATGGAACTTAAAAAAGTATTCGAAAAACACATAAATCTTATTGTTGTTCAATTGGTTTAACTTCCTGTACCGACCAGTCTCGGTGAGCTCGCCACTTCCAAATAGGTGTTCTGATATTCTTTTTCTTCGTGAATAAAAATAGAGCAAAAACACAAGTCGCGAGTTTTTTTTTTGTACCCGGCGACCTTGCAGCTGAGTGGCTTACTGATTGTGATACACAGTTACTAAAAAACGAAGAGTGTGATAAATCGTAGCTATTAAAACGATGATCTCCGGAGCGAGATTGTGAAGGTGCCGCCGCCGCCGCCGCCGCCGCCGCGCACCCGGGTGGACCACATGCTTGCGTTTGTTTTGCAGTTATTGGGCGATTGTGCTCGAAAACTACTTTTTGTAGCTGCTTAAAATTCGTACGGACAATCTGAAACCACTTTTTGTGACTTTGCAGTTCACTTGAGGTCTGGCCGCGGCCTAAAAAACAATAAAATAATTAATTTTAACGTGCACTTCCTAGACATGTGTGGTAGCTCGTCTATCAATCAAAAATTCCTCTCTAAGACTTTGAGGATTCACTTTTACTTTTATTCAATAACACACCTATTGAATATTTATGAGAGAGCTGCGGTTAATAACGTCATTCGTTATTGGATGTTTCGACATTATTATTTTGTTCATCAAGTATCTGTCAGTGGGAATCAGTGTGCGGAGAACATCGAGATTACTTACTCAGGTTTGGACGGACATGTTCGCCTTGTTCTCATGACGCAGCACCATGTGGATATAATAATTGAGCCAGAATTATATGTCCGTCAGCAGTATCTAAAAATAGAGTATCTAATAATATTACAAAGAAGTATGTTTGTAAGTATGGGGTAATCTCCGGAACCACCAGTCGGATTTGAAAAATTCTTATTGCATTTGATAGCCCAATTCTAGAGGAAAGCTATTACGCTAGGACCCTTAGGAGCCGAGTGAAACGAAAAAAATCAGAAAGAACGCTAAGCGAAAACGATGTGATACTGCGGGCAGGCGATGCAATGCGACGGAGTGGGTCGGGGGAACAAGAAATTTCACGCGGACGGAGTCGCGGGAAAAAGCTAGTAGGTACAGTATATATTTATGCAAGCTCAATACAAATTAGGTACAAGATGAAGGATAAGTCCTTGAACGGGTGACGTAAATGTAGTACCTATTAATAGGAGACAAAGCTGCATGTACAAATAACCTTCCTGTTTAAAATGGATTCGTTTATCCAAATAGAATTTTAATGTTTATGCGGACATCACAACATGAATCAAGACACAAATAACAGAATAAAGACAAGTACAGGTAGTATTTATTTAATCACAGCATCATCTGTGTGAACCGAAAGCGTGTTACGTCAGTAGAACAAGAAAGCTAGTAGCGTTTATAATTTTTGTTGATTACCATCAGTCAATCATCTATAGTTAGACAATCAACAAATATGTTAAACTTTCTTTTTTAAGAACAATATATAAGATTTTCCAGCGGTAGTGTCTTTAACTGATTAAAAATTTTGCAAGGTGTCGACGTCCAATTGTCGTACCGTGGCGGTCGTAAACCGTTAACTTCGTATGGCATGTTGTTCCAAGAAAATGTTTAATAGTTGATCATATAGTTATAAGATTTCTAAAGAATTGAATTTACTTTGGTATGCTGTAACCGCCTACGTGTCTAGGTACTCGTAGGTATATGAGCTTGAACAGTTTTCCTCGCAGAAACGCAACCGCAAAAACATTACCTAACTCATCCTACTATTCAAATCAAAAACCAAAACCACAGAAAATAATAAATGCACCTATTGGATTAAAAACTGTACAATTACATAAGTGATTTAATTAATTACAAGTGGCTAGTCCATCGCTTACAAGCTCTGTATTTTCACTTAATTATCTCGCACAATTGCAAGGCTTAACATTATATTGCGAATCGTATTCTCAGATTTCGAACTTGTAATTTTAATACCAATTACCTTCCAATATAATCATAATTTAAAGTGAACGAAAAACGGAGTGTCATTGAGGCTTTCTCCTCATTTCCTGAAAGAGTATGAATGATCGATGAATAAGCTATTTATTTCGGCTATTGTCAATGGTCTGCAGTTTTGTAAGCGCGGGCGCTGTATAGCGTGAAATGGACAATGTAGCCTTCATCGAGTTTGTTGCGATTTTATCTTATTAATTAGCTAATAGCAACGCGTGATAAATAGATTAAACGTGTATTGATAAACATAAAGTACTCGTGCTTTTTGTGTTATTAGGTGTGCATGTACCTATTCGACTGACCTCTATCATACATATATAATACAGGTCAGCGACCTATTCTATTTAGAAATTGTATTAAGTAATTACCAACCAATAATAGATTTCATTTGCAATACAGAGTATTAGTATTTTCACTCATTTGTTATGGTAGCCTCATTTCGGCGTAGCTAGAGAGATGTAAACTCCCACTGAGCCTAAGCTTCCCACTCACAATTACTTCTGTAATTTCAACAGGGGCAATTTCACAAGCTGTTCAACAATAACAAGGATACATGTTTGACTTGGTAACTCATAAACTCGTAAACCGGGAAGCAGAACGGTATTTAAACGAAAATGACGACTATTTTAGAAAACAAAGGGTTTAATAACAGAGAAGAAAATTACCAATTTGCAAAGGCTTACAAAAGCTAAATACGACTTACAGGAAGGTTTATTGTCTAGGTAATAGCTATGCCTTAAGGATTGCAAACATTTCTGATCTAAAACTAGCGCGGGTATTTTAATTAAAACAGGACAATTTTCACCTGGATATCTCAATAACAGCCCAAAGTCTGGATTTGTGCTAAGTTGATGACTAATAATATTAATAATACTTATACCTACATCATCATTCTCCTGCACTTATCCCAATTTATTTGTGATTGGCGCAACATGTCTTTTTCTTCCATAATTCTCTATTAGTCGTCATCTCGGTACTCGCCCCCTTTCTAACTATATCATCAGTCACAGTCCATCCATCGCTTTTTTGGTATTTCCCGGATATCTATGGTATTTCCCTACTTTAATACCTACACCTACATTAGGCCAGTATTCCCCGAATTGGTAGGCAAAGGTCTATAGACAGACATCTCTGCCTACTCTTTCGGGGAATTCAGGCGTTATATTTTGTGTTATGTTTTACTTTCAAATTCTAAAAACACTTAGGATTATCTTGGTCAGCACTGAGCACTTACTAACGAAGCTTTATTTCAGAGGCAGAAAGCAGGCTCCTGAACATAAAGAAAAACATCGTGAGTAAACCTGGATTTAATGGTTTGGAATCGTCAACAAGAGCAAGCGAGCAAGAGTGCCTATTGATGCTCTTTCCTTTTCTGTATGAGAAGCAGCCTTTGCCCTGTAGTGGATCAGTATCATGGCTCACGGCTGGTATATCAAACGTAGTTTTTCTACTTGTCCAATACGTCTCAATGGTGCAAAGAACTTGATTCAAAGCAATTTTAAATTGGTGGACGCGTTTGCGTCAACAGCAATTGCTATAAGTATTATTGCATCATTAAAAATTGAATACATTATTCTGTTTTTCAGTCAGACTGTAATTTAATTCATAGACATATACATTAGTCGGTGTGATCCCGTGGTTCGTATACACCGAACGGTTCGATACTGCACAATGGCTCGGCTAGAAAGTCGCTTATCAATTCAATTGTCTGGCCCCGCCCGCGCGCGTCACTGGCACATGCCTATCTCATTGTGCCGATAATTTGAAACGCCTATAATGTAATGCTGTGTAAAGATACTGTTACTACAAGGTTCGGTAGAGGTAAAAAATATTTTTCTATTAAAATGGTATTTTCTTTTTCAGGTTTCTCCATGTTTGGGTGTTACGATAACTCCAGGATGGGTTTCGTGGACGGCTGTAAGTGGTAACGGTAGGTTTCAGTGATAAATGCACAGAAAACGGTCAGCGGTTTCCGTTCCGTTTGCTGATAATAATGATCTTAGATTTAGTCTAGTAGTTTTTATTTTAGTGCGTTGCATATTACCTATCGTGTTTACGACAAATAACATAAAAGATAGGTAGGCTTATTTTAGACATAAATCTTGTATAAATGCCAAATATTATGTTGCATTTCTCCTTTTATCAAAACTTATATATATATATACGTAGTAGTTATACATAATCGCCTTAGCGAAATCATAATGTGTCACACATTGCGGAAGTTAAGGACAGAAAGAGGCAAATGATCTGTAGTCTTTAAGTAGACACATTAATCTTAATAATGGAGACATTGATTATGCTATAAATTAATATGATAAATAAAAGTTCAAAACAAGTAACTTACAAGTGGAACAGAAATCATCGTTTCAGCAGGGCTAGCATGGGCTGGGGATAAAACTTTTGTCCACCGGTTATTTCCACTGACAAGGGAAAAAATTATTTTATCCACCTGCCAAAGCACGGCAACAGGGGGAAAGAGAATTATATCACTTTTTGACATTAGACGTGGATACTCACCCCCCGCCTATAGCATGGCGACTAGTGGAAGAGAAAAATTACAGATATTTTGACATAACAAAGGGAGAAACTTGTCCTCGTCTTTAGATGGTGGGTTTAAGTATATCTCTTGGAGAAAATATAATTAATTGTAATATAAAAATGTCTCGTGCTTACTGGAGCTTAGTGTTGTCGTCGGAAAGGGAGAAAATCGAGCGAAAAATACACCGGCGTTCAATTTGAATAAAACAAATTTATACAATTAAATAATAATAATAATTAATAACAATAATTTATACAATTTAAACAATAAAACAAATAAAGTACTTTTGTTTACGACGATATTCTCGACTATTTTGTAATTTAATAAAAGTTTTCTTATAATGGCAATAATTTCGGGGACAAGCGTTTCCCCTGGTTTGTCCACCGTGATAGTTTATCCACCCATGTCGCCATGCTCGGAGGGTGGACAAAATTGACAGAGGGGAATAGTATTTTGTCCTCCCCCCGTGGATAAAATGTCTTCGGCCATGCTAGCCCTGCTGGTGTCTGTCTTATCTTGTGTCAAAACTGTTTTAATTTCCTGTTTTGTTTCAATGTTCTGATGTTGAAACGACTTGCCTCCTAAACCAAAAAACAATGCAAATACTAACATCCTGATAGTCATCGATAATTCAAGGTTGTATCAGAGAAGCCACTCGAAATGATGTCTGTATTGACAAGGCCAGGAAACACGAGGCCGCTTTATAAATACTTATAACAAAATTCAAATAATTACCGTTTCAAATAAAGCACGCGGTTATAGGCTACGAAATGGAAGGTAGTTATTTTGAAGTGACGTACTTACAACGATCGGGCAGTACTGTCCGCTGCACTCGAGGAAATACAACGAAGCGTAACCGGAAGATAAGGTTCTTGATTCAAGGATGCGCTCAATTTAATACATTTATATTTATATACGAATGATATCTGCCTGTCAGTTTATTAGACCAAGTAAATTATATTTTATGTCTAAGGTACGCATCATTTAGTTTTTCAACAAAGAACATTAAAAAGCCATTTTGTTGGTGTATAAATAAACAGAATGCGTTAATGCCACAGAACATGAAACTAAAAGTGCGTTGATGTCTTTTGTACTGAACAATGAAATAAAGTATTAAAATTAAAATTTTGCCACTTTGCAGTTTTATACAAATGTGTATCATAAAGCGTTAAGTTTTCATTGAAATCGATAAAATGAAATTGAGTTTCGTTGAGTCATGCCCTTGTCTAGGAGTCATTTCGTGCGAATGTGAATTAATGAGCTTGTTTTAAAATTGCTATGCAGCACACCCATGTTGATATCGGAACCTGTCCGCGAGCAGTCCGTTGCAGGAGCGACCGTTCTTTGTCCGAGTCGTCCTAGACAGCCGCCGCGCGCCGCATTCATGCATAGTAAATAATTACAGTGATCAGCGGCAGGTGGAGGCGCACGCGCGCGCATAGAAATAGAAAGGCACATTGCAGTAATTATTTAGTACAGTTATCCGTAATGGGCCGTTTTGCGAAAGCTGTTAAGTAAATAAGCAGCGTCCTGCGGTTCCTGCCGGGTGCGCGCGCGCCCGCCGCACGCTACATGCGCGGCCCACCGCTCCACATTAATCGCAAATGCTTCATAATAGGAATTCCATACGTTAAGCGGCTCATTTATACTAAACTAGCCCACGTTCCATGGGCTTTCGTGTCATTCTAGTTTTTTGTTCCGTTAAAAAATACCTATTGCATTTTTTATTACAGGCGATTAAAAATACGTACTTATATCTAATAGCGGTGCATCATATTTTACTGTTATTAAATTTATGTTTTACTTTTTATTAGGGTTGAACTCGAGTTTCAGAAATGAAGTAAAAAACATTATTCGAACAAATATAACGGTATAGCTCGCGGCCACTGCCGAATAATTGGCATGTTGTGTTATAGTGAGGGAATTCATCACGTTCGCTGGAGGGAGCTGAGCGACGAGTGTCAGCGCGACGGCGCCTCTCGGGCAGTCCGGGACAGGATGGGGCAATGCGGGGCAGCGCGGGCGTAGCGCTCCCGGGCGCGGTGCGGCGGCGGCTCGCTGCGGGTCAGGGGTTAAGCGATACTTTATTTTGAATAATTTATATGTCGTAGCGCGATAGACGGCGTGCCCTCCGCCTTGTACTGTTTATGGTAATGCGGGATATCTTGCATTGCAAATGCGCTGAATGTGTCGCCACCCGAAGCGGCCGCTCGCGATAAGCACCGTTCGGAATGTATTTCTCTCTGAAAATAACCATGTTTCGGGACAAATACTTCACAACGCACAGTCTATATTTCCGAGAAATACAGTGCTGAGAGCTTCGTTTTTGTATGCGTCATGCAATACAGAATCAGTACAGTCACGAGCACTAATATGTCAACACCTGGCAACTTTAAATTGCGATTTTTTCACGAATTATCGAATGCAACATTGAAATACGACACTTTACATAAACCTATGGGTTCGAAAATACTATGTTCCTAATAATATAAAATTTCATTCAAAAATAAAGGAGAAAATTGCTTTTGAATAAAGCCAAGTGTATACATACTTATGCTCGTGACTGTACACTAGAAGCTGTGAGTAATAAAAGTTGCAAATGGAAAAGTTAATGTAATATGATATACGTTAGCAGTAAACGACAACTGGTTTTTATTTAAATCGCAATCGAAACAAGAACAATCGGTCAGAGAGCACCGAGTTAATTAAAATGTAGAAGGTTCGGCCATCGACGGCAAGACAGGTCGCGCTCGGAGATAGCAAGTCAAAAATTCACTTTTAAGAAATTGTCATTAATCAAAATTAATGGAGTTATTATCGCACTGGAACTTTCAAAAAAATATTTATTACAGACATAAATCAGTCTTAAGGGCCGTAACGAAGCAGTGCGGTGAGCTTTCTAGGACGAGGCTGGCGAGCAGGAGCGCGGCGCGCTGACGCGGGCCCAGCGCCATTACCGCTGCGCTCCCTCATAGCCTGACGCATAGCCTCGTGCGCTCCATAAAAAGTTTCCTTATGCCTTCCTACTTCCACCTAAATTACTTGCTTCACGTAACAAGTAGGCAGATATGCGCAAAAACTATAATAAGCTGTATACAGGTAATGAAATACATATGTGTCATGAGACCGGTCCAATTGTTCTCCTATATATGACGGCTTATTAACTTCCAGCACGTTATTAAGAAAGGAATAACGTTTCTTATCATGTTTACTGTAGGTAACATAATTATCCTTTTGTATGTCTGAAGGGTTGTTCTTATAATGTATGTTCTTTGAAACAGCATTTTTAAACAAAGCAAGCCTAAACCGGATTTTGTTTCGTAAAACAGAAACATGTCTTCGAAGTAATTCGTTTAGGAACTGACAAATTAACTGTTAGCTAGTTTTATTTCGATAACTATGTTTATAGCACCATAAAGCATCTTATACTATATAAATCAAAACACACATTTCCATTTAAATATCTTGCCAGAAGATAAGAGTTAACTCGTAGTAAAGCCTAGCGTGGCGTAGAATAGCGTAGCGCAGCGTAGCTTTACACATTTTTATTATAATCTACTTTAAGGTAGCAAATAAATATCTGACTTGAAAGCTCTAGAAATCTAAACTGAAATAAGCAGATAGTTAAGATAAAAAGACAACCATTTGTTTATGCAAAATAGCACCGTTATAGTGCTCGAATCATTTCGCAAGTGAGCCGAACACGTGAGAGTTGAGAGTTTCATAATTACTATTGTTGTGATTTATTGGTGTTTCGAGATATTCCCCGATAACGAGACGAAGCCGACGCGGAAAATAACTTTATACAAAATAGCGAACAATATGACGTGATATTTTTAATAGATAATGATGTTGATGGACGACAGCGCCCCGCCACGGCCGCGCACACCGTGGGAACTATATTTCGGCTCTACGATCTCTACGTTTTGCAATCGCTCGCCATACTCCACACAGATACTTTCTTATTGTACACATTAACTATTTTGTACACAATCATTGTTAAGACGTAACTATGGCAAATTGTCCAAACATGGAATGAATATTTATATCCACCAAATATAGAGGTACTTTTGTAATAAAATGGGTATTTATATACGAATGACGAATCTTACCAATAGCAAACAAATCACAAAAATACAAAACACCTCCAAGGTTCACGTAAATGATCTTTGCCGATATACGGAAACGAGGAACTCTGGTTGATTTAAAAAGATTAAGAAATCGATATCGTAGCGACTGGCAAGTGCACGTACTTTGATTATAATTGGCAGTATATTAACAAACAAAGTAGTGCCGGGGGCGGGGCGCCGACATGTTTATGTGACCCGCGGTTCAAGTGACCCGCCGAGTTGCCAAATTAACGAAAGCTCACGCAGGTCGAGACACTTTCTACTGGCCTGCATGCGTACCAACATTTTCATTATCGATCGCTTTCATAATTCAACTGACATTTTTGTTCCATTCAATTGCATCGCTGGAAAAAAATTACTACAAGCGCATTTATTAAGAGTTTTAATCGTCGCTGAGGAACCCGTATTTTTTATCCCGCGTTACAAAATACGGGCCGCACTGTGTACTATAACGACCCAATATATTAAGAATAAATAATGTCTTCTGGGTACAATTAAATTATAATCTCGTACGTAATTGATTCATAGAAACACTCAGTTCTGAATGTGTCTACTATTGCAAAATTTTATTTTTGGTAAGTACCTCTCCGACTACTTTGATTTGCATTTTTCTGTAATGACATCAATGTCTTAACTTATACATATTTATTAGTATAATTTATTATGCCATTTATTTTAAATCATTGAAAGTCAGAGTGATTTAAATGTACGTTTATATAAAGCGGCTATTGTGTTTTCATTTCACTAAAGAATAATTGCAGGCATGTAACTGGACCACGACTTTGTATTTTATTTTCAGTGATCAATTTCTACGCTTACGGCGTTCTGTGGTGATTTCCGTGACGTGGTGATTTATTAGTCAGCGGACCTGTCCTTAATGTAATACCTTAACAACGACCATTAAGATTTCAGCTTGAAGTTTTATTTACTTTGTTGAATCTCGTCGTTAATTATAACTGCGAGAGAACAAAAGGTAACTAAATATGTTGGGTCTTTAGTGTCTGTGGAAATACTCGTAGCTCGTTGATGAATACAGACGCGCTAAAACTAGCGTTTGTTTCTGTGTTACGAAATCTTAAAACAATATTTCCGTAAAGGTATATTCATTGTTGCAAATATAAAGTACCTAGGTAGATATGCACGTACAACCAATCTCATGAGATAACGGCAGTTTCATCATTGACTCAATGCACGTAATTTCGTAGAAATCGGCTAATACTTCCTAGAGCTACCTGTATATGATCCAAGGTTATTATAATCTGAGAATTCCTCACAGCTTGCAGCGAATAGTTTCGGATCTGAGGTGTCGCTTCCACCTCAACGGTAATATAGCAGGCATGAACGTCAGCACAAAGCCGACCTCGCACGAAATCACTTTTAGTTTCTTTATTTGTCTCACCGCACCTACACGAATTTATAAATAAAGACAACGTCTTTTTATTTCATTTGTGCACTCATATTAATGGGGAAAATAACTAACCTGACATTTATAACTGCCACCTTCCTATGATAATTCATTATTATTTGCTTATGACGGTGACATAATTCCTTTAGATAATATTAATATGTCATGTGCAGTTCCTAAAGATGTCAACTCGTTTATCGTTCAAATAAATAGTTTAATAAGCCGATTAGCTGGCTATAGTGAGTACTTAGCAGTCACAAGTGAAATGTAATGTGCTAAGAGAAAAAGCACTCAAAATTTTATAGATAAATATTATACAATCTAACAGTTCCGATCCAAAGTTCGAAATAAATGTTAAAAAGTTCAGTTACCCTAGGCCCAAAATTGGTTATCCAAATATTATCTTAAAACAGAATTAAGCTCAAAATATAAGATACCTGTATTTTATTATACAAGCGAGTAAAGTATTTCGACAACGTGCGAATGACCAAAGTATTTCAATAAAATTAAACGCACCTTTTAACTCGCGTATATCCACCCCATCAAAATGTTTCTGTCTTTTTATGAAAAATGTTTGTTTACCCGCCATTACCGCGGCATGTACGGCGAGCTCATAATTACGATTATAGTGGTCACAAATACTAACGACAATGTTTCCTCGAAGGGAGAAAGTAGGAGAAGTATGAAGGAATAAATCATCGCAAGGTACAGCGGCAAGGCTTGAGATAAGACCATCGATGAAATACCTTCGATTGTGCGAACATGAGCCAACAACATGTGACATGGTGGCATCGTCGTACGTTGTGACGGAGCGAGCCTGCTGCGCTTACAATCACATCCATGATATGTTATGATACCTATATAAGCCTGCCTATATGCGGTCGTAGCTTTGTATGGAACACTTTACATATTTTCTATACATCGCTCTACTCACGCTCTACGACCGCTACAGCAAAAATGCAGCCTATACAACGGCACAACTGAATAGCTCCTTACTTCGGGTTTTAATTAGTTTTCTATAGCAGTTTTAGTATCAATAAAATTGGTAGTATCTCCAAGTTTAAATTACGACCAATTTGGATCTCTTAGACGTTTAATTAGCCCCACCGTAAACCTAAGAAAATTAAGTAGTTTGTTGGGAAATATTTTAAATCGGTTGAAGTGCTAATTAATGGAACGTTCTGTTAGTAAATTAACCCATCACTTTCCATTATGTCGTAAAAGGTGAATAAACGTGAGTGCCAAATTATTGCAATTGACAATGATCTTTAGTATAGCTTGACAAGATACGCACTTAGATTATTACTTTATATAGGTCCAGATGGTCGGTCACTTTATTCCCACCAGTAAGTTATCTTATCAGTAGTTTATCTTATTAAACGTCCAGACTTGCAAACGTTATACAAAACGAGTTCGAAAACCTATAAGTACAAATCAAAGGGTTTCCTTAATTTCTTACACAAAACTTCTCCTAATATAATTATGTATGTATTAGTGTCTAATGTACCTTTAAAATATTAACATTGTTTATAAAATTGATATGAACGGCTCGCCAACATGCCGCCGATAAACCCTGAGAGGTTTTTGATGTGTGGCTAAAACTAAATGTGAATTAGGTGAAGTGTTTTAGAAATAAAAATAAATAAAAAGTTTAAAAAAAGTGTGGAAAGATGTCAATAGCATGGGCTAATGACTTTAAACGGAGGCCTTTTCATTGAGAGGCTCATCCCATCTTGAACCATCGGCGCGATATAGAAGAACAAAAAGAGCCTGTTTAGCAGAGTACGTCTTCAGGCTGATGTTGAAAACCATGGAAGGCTTAGCGGAGTAATTACACATAAAACGGCAATCAATCTCATTGCGTAAATAACGCAATGAATTCAAATTCAAATGTTTATTGCTCAACACAGTACATAATAATACATTTCTAGATGTCAAGTGAATGCTCAGTGCACAGTGTTGCACCAGTTCAGGCATGCAAAATAATCATTAAAATTATACTATGTCATAAATTCCAATTAATACCTTACACAATGTCATTAGTTCCAAATAATACCATAAAAAAATCATTTAAATTACAATTAGTACCTTATACAGTGTCATAAAATCAAATTAATACGTTATACAATTACAATAATTCAAAATAATACCTTAAACAGGGTGAATTTTCCAAGTGGACGTGGATGGCCAAATAAGAAACTATGAGGTATAGCGAAGAGTAGGTAAAGGAGTCGCGGGCCCGATTTTGATAAAAACTAAAACTGCATCATTGGTTTTTTGAAAAATCAATATTTCTAGCCAGGAATCGAACCCGTTGATTTTGAAAAAAAAAGACAGACTGTATTAATACACCATTCGATAGTGTCGCTGATAAGGATCGAATTCTGGGAATCGGAGGATACCTATAATTATGGTGAATACTTGGGGTATTCACCATAATATATTATGTATTATTATTATACACACAAATTTCTATCTGACAGTATTCATTAATTGTGTAGTATGTCTTACTTATCAATAGATTATTGAGTTGCTTCTAAAATACATTGATATCTGCAATACATAACAAAGCATTAGGTAATTTATTATAAATATGTGGTGCCATTACTAAGAAGTTTTTTTGGAAGACTGCTTTTTTGTGTTGCCTGCTGCTTATTTTATTTCTATGTCGCGAACTGTGCAGTTTTTCAAATAGGTGGAAGTTTGTTTTGACAAATACAGCCACCTCACATATGCATAGGCAGGGTACTGTTAAAATACGGAAATTCACAAAGAACAGTTTGCAGCTTTCCGTGCTTTGAATACCGCATATCGCCTTAACACACCTCTTTTGCGCTTCAAAGTCTCCATGTTGGTGGAGTTACTCCAATATATGATCCCGTATCGTAATGCAGACGTAACATATGAATTATACGCCATAACCAAAACCTTTTGATTTACCTCCTTTGCAAGATTACGTAAAGCATTATGAATGTTGACTCAGGCGTTTACATGCACTGTCAGTATGAGTTTTCCACGACATGTCTTTATGTGCATTTTGATCAAGCCCTAAAAACTTTGTAGTTGTCGTTTCTGAAATTGTCTTGTCTCCATATTTTATGTCAGGTTTTTTATGATTTGTCCTTTGCTCAAAAGTCATTATTTTAGTTTTGTCAATATTATTTTTTATGAACCTGGCTAAACTGTCAAAATGAAAGGCATTGTCATCAGTTGCCGTTTTATGTGTGTTACGCAGTTACCCCGCTGGCTTACTGTTTTTTTATAGCCGGGCTACACGTTTCTTGTGGGCTCTTTTATTCATCTATATTTAAAGACTAGTTTCGTAACATAAACTTAGCTTCAGCGTCGTATTCCAATCACCATCACAATTGCCAGGCGTTAAGCGCAGCGATTACGGCGCGCGGTGGTATCTCCCGAGTCCTGCCATACGATTGTTTATTCGCTGCAAATATTACCCGTTGATTCGATGTTAATTGCCGTGTTCAGAGAAGATGATTTTGATTTTGTTGTGGTTATAAATTTAGTAAGGTATTCCGAGTTTCCAAAGGTTTTTTAATTGAGGATTGCAGTCTGATGACGGTCGTTTCATAAGGAAATTCACCCTAAATAAAACCACGGGTCGTCATGCCGGATGTATAGTGTGAGCAGACAGTTAGCTATGTCGCCGGCACACCTTTATGTGCTTTATTGTAAAAGCTCCAGCTTTTGCACGTGAAGATTTACGGACGAAACCCATAATTTACGGATAGTTCGTGATTAACAAATTAAAACGTAATAACTTTGGCTGTCGGGCTATTATCTGTCAGACGTGAATGGTTTATATCCAGTGTATCGCCAGTGGAGCGCCGAGCACCTCGGTGTTGAGTCCACTTATTCAAATGTCATTAGAACAAATAAAACACCTCGTCTGAATTTGCGTTACAGCTTAACTAATGTAAATGATTAGGTAAATAGTGTAATAACGAAATTATACAAATAATTTTGTAACTAAATGGGTCTAACAAATTAAAGCTTTTAAATGTTTCATACCACTGCTGAAGGCTTTCAGATTTCGTAGCACAAGTTTCCATCAACATAAGCATTTTGAATACCAACCTTAATAGTGGGTCTTTAAAATTACATGGGACGTTATTTAAATGAATAATAATTACCTACGTAACAAAATGAACCGTTGACATTGTGAAGTACAATTTTTCAGTTGATTACTTGGAATACGCTCACGAGTAGGTAAAAATAATGAAGCACTTCTCGTTAACGATCGGTTAACAGATATTATGCATGAAGCGAAATTCAGTTTTCACAAACAAAATTAAGTAGGTCAATCTGATATAAAATGGCTATTGAAAAACGAAACCATAGCAATAATCTGAGCAGCGCAAGAAGGTCGAGTGTTGCGGCACTTGCGACAGCCGACAGGCCCGACAAGCCGCCATATTGTATTCACAGGGAACGTTTGCAAAGAAATGATCAATAAATTTGTGCGTCAATAAAGATATCGATCAAAATTACAGGGTTCCGATGATTTAACAAATATGAGTGGATCGCATGCGCGCGCGCACAGGGTGGCCGCATGGCTCTTCCGTGAAATTGTAATGTTATGGCCCTTAACAATAATTTAGCTTACCCTCGAAAGCTGCACCAATTTCTTTAATTACCAGCCGAATTGAGCTGTTCGAGTCACTTAATTAAACATAAGAACCTCTTTATTTGCAAACAGATTTTATGACGCTATTCTGTTTACAGCAACGCGTTTATTAAGTTCGCAAGTAAATACAATCAGGGTTAATGACTTCAACGCTTTGAAAGTGCAGTATGAAGGAAAACAAATAAAAAGTCATAAAACCACCTGTAAGAACGTAAATAAATATTTTATTATAGCCAACATTCGTTTTACACATTCGTATGTTACGTTAAATAAAAATGTAAGTTTGTGCCGAATCAATAAACTGTTCAACACAAGCTAGACAATGTTGTGTAGTGTGCAATCATTTTAATATAAGATACGCAGGTAGCGGTAGGTTTTGCGCGTAGTGCTGGTTCATAGGCTCGGGAGTGGGGTAGGAGTCCGCCACACTGCCACAATGGTCTGGGGCCACCCTAGCTAGCCGCGTGCGTTACTCCCAATAAAAAGTTGAGTGCGTCTCATTAACGCCTTGCGCAAGCTCGAAAGCGGCCCTTGGGGCACTCGTTGCCAGAGACAAGCAACGCAAATTACTTTGGCACCGTTTGACGGCGGGAAATTTCATTACCACGAGCACATATCATTATTATCTTGCCGGCAATCTACATATTTTACTCGGTAATAAATGCGCGGGTAGTTTCACTTTCGGACACTGGTTTTCGAAAATGACCCGACTTTATAAATTTGCTGCGGTTCGGTTCTTGTGAAGGGCGTGTTACAGTTTTAAGTGAATTTCTTTTTGACCTCTTGCTCCAAGGTGTTGTCCGTAATTACTTGGACACTGCTATATAATTTGGTGTAAACAACGTAAACTGATATTTAAATATGTGACAGCAGCTGCACAAAGATACAAAATCTTATTAAATATTAATTAGTAGGCATTCGAGTAATTGCAAGAGTATGTTCTATCTCATTTACATTCATAAGACTCTCGGTTGTATTGTAAGTATATTATTTTAAGGTGACAACTTAATATTTGTCCATTAGAAACAAGTCTCATTAAGTGCATGTGAAGAAACATTTCTGCAGAGAAATAGTTATTGCATAGGTAATTCGGAGGTATGCTAGTTAAAGTAATATGTTTAAAGATTGGTTCTGAATCGATAACATTATTACAAATTCCGAAATGTCGTCGCTTATCTACATGATAGTAAGTGGCCTTACGCCCCTATATGAAACTGAATGTTAGGCTTTGCATCGTGGAATGCGTTCAGGCGAGTGGGGGCTCGTTAGCCAACCGCCGAACACCGACAGCGTAATGACAGAACACGCCTCTTGTAATCACTGTGCGTGATTTTACTCCACATCGCACTTCTGAGACGTTTTGCGAATTTAATTTTTGGAGGTTATCAAAATCCTCACACGTTTCACCTCGCCGCCCGCTAAGCGTATCATTACGTGAACTGAAGCCTGCAATTACTCACTTGCGTTGGTGTAAAAGTTTTCACAAAGTATCACACGTTCTTTAAGATTAAAGGATTGATTGATTATTACTATGTGCGTGATATGTTCGGAAAGTAGACCCTGTACAATTTTAACGAGTCTCTTGATTCGATCTATGTAATGTACGTACTCGGCGGCAGGTGGCTTAACAAGGCTTATGAAGCCTGAAATAGGTTCTTGTAGCATTAATATAAGCAAAAAGATACCAGGGAATAAATAAGTGAATAAACACATTTACAAGCAGCTTGAAAAGAGTCCACAGTAAAATAACTTTGGCTAGGTAGGTAACGGTCCTTTCGAAAGATATATCTATCAAATTATATTAACATGGAACAAAAATAAAGAATGCTAGCAGGAGCTCGCAGTCGGTACAGATGGCCATATCATTCCCTATACCCCGCCGCTGTAGTATCAGATAGGCAGCGGCGCAGCTGTCATCGCCGGGTTGCCGCGTGAACAGTTTCAAGATGCCGTCAGTAATTATTCCACGTCGCCGAAAAATTAAAGCAAAGGTACGATAAACCTTAAGTGCAACGCGAGTAAAAAATCTGCCATCGAGCGAAATGGAACGTCAACGCGAAGGTTGATGTCGTGTCGCCGAGGGCGCGGAGAAATGACGGCTCAGTCCGTTGTGCAAACCCGTACTTGTACAAATCGATTACACCCGTGTTCTGTAGGTGCAGAGATCGCGTGACGTGCATTAATTACAGGAGGTGTCGATTCGAAAAACGGTGTTCAGAAAACAACTTCGAAATTGGAACAGATCATAGTCATTATACCAATTTTCAGAGTACAGGCTTTTTATCTGTAACCCTCATACATTGTATGTGGGTACCCGTTCCGTGTCAACTAAGTAATCATAGAGTTCAGTATTATAAACACCGTATTGATTCTTATATAAATACTTCCTAGATGGCGTGGTACTGGTGGGTTATACTGTCACAGCCTCTCAGCCGAAACACAAATGGCTAATTATTATTCGACAACTTAAAAACATAATTAGGTATATTGTTTTGATTTATAACCACACGCATAATATGGACAACATTCCAAATTGTTTTTTTTATTATAATGAGCGATCATTTTACTAATCCGTACGCTTGATATTTTATGACTGAATATAATTACAACAGACAGATAACATTTCAACATTGTCGATGAAGAGAAGAATATTAATAAGACATCACTTTAGGGTTTTGTAAACAGATTAGGCAAAGCCGTAACATTTAAGTAAAAGAGTAATTTATGAGTCTGAATTAAATCCTCTTGTTTAATAAAAACGCCTTTTGATCAGAGCGACTTCAGGTTCATAACCTATCTAGAAGGCATATGGCCAGTAAATGATAATAGGCTCACCCGATCTACTCTGTCAAAATCTCACCGTGAAAACGTAAGTGAAGTGAGCTGTAAGCACCTTGGGACTGGCTAGGGATTGACACTATTGACAGTTCACTTCCAGCTCACATTACCTAAGTTTTCACGGTGAGATTTTCACAGAACATATCGCCTGTATCGGTAAGCATCGGATGTAAGGGATGTGCCGTAGTGCTTTTCCTTAATGTTCCGAATACATGGTTCAGTGCTGTTAAATGCGTACGTAAGAAAATCAACAAAAAACTGACTTTGAAAAAGTTTCCACTGTGTCCTACATAAGGAGTAGGTACAGTTGGATTACATTCGTTAGTAGGTTGGCGGGGTGCTGGGTGCTGGCCCGGCGCGGACGGTATCGGGCGCGCATCTCACGCCCTGTTGCCACGCTTCTCACCTCGGGACGCCACCTCCGCCACCTCCGCGCACTTCGCCCGCCTTGATGCTTTATCGCCCGCAATCGCACCACTCATCTATTACACGAACCTTACCCACTAAACTGAATGTCGATGACCCACTCGACCTCATCCCTCCTTATGAGGAGTTACGAGTGACAGCGCCGTGCGAGCCCGCTCATGTGCATTTCTTCATTATTTTTATCGATGAAATATCAGTAGTTGTATATTTTTATATTTAGTAACGTCTTAGAAGCAATTTAATAAACGAGTTATTATGTTCGTTAATACGTTTCTAACCGCTAAACGTAATGAATTCCACAAGAAAATTGTTATAGATAATTACAAAAGTGGTATTGATGTCTCAAATACGAAGCAACAGTGAATGATAAGTTCCTTTAATCCATTTATTATTATAAATTTATCGGACCCGGTCCCTGGGAAACTGGCATTTAATTTAGTTAGCTATCTAGGCTGATCAGTCAAGCAGTAACATCTAGATTGAAAGGTTTTATTAGTCTAATCCTAATTCAATAACGCTTTTTGCTTGACGCGGCTGCGGCTGCTGCCTTGCATCCTGTTAGCTGAGACCTGAGACGTGCAGACACTGAACACTTTCACGACTAATTGTTATTAGTGCAGCGTGATCTAGTTCCATAGCTAATGTCAACGTGTCTGCCCACATTTCGTGCATTAGCTTTAGCGCTGATATTTACACATCAGCGACACAAGTTTGGCGACTGCATTAGCCCGTTTTGCATTTGATTATATTTTTAGATGGCTTTTAAACATAAGCTAGCCAGTGTCGTAACAAAATCTAGCACTTGAATTCACACCGCAGTCACACGATTAACAGACAACATATTTGTGAATATAATAAAACTTGTATATTTATTATTTTGTTGCAATTTCGTCACACGCCTTTGAATGATTTACACAGGCTTCGATTGGTGTCTGGTAATTTATACCTCCTAAGTATCATGATGAAACTTCATCAGAGTTCATGTTACGACACCCAATGAAAAATCTTTTCATAACGACTGCGTTCCAGATACATCAACCTTATGAATGATACGAGTATTTATTCTCCTCTTACATTAATTGTCTCGGACAACAGAGAAAACCAATCTTGGGTTTAAATATAGTTGTTTTCATGCTGCTGTTGAAATTATATAAGAACTTTATGTTATTTAAATGCTCGCTGCGTTATCAAACACTTGACTGTTTGTATGCAATGGAACTCCATTGTTAAACTCCAACTATTTAGTATCGAATTGAGTATTCAGCTCAGCTGTCCACATTAGTTTGACTACTTCTCAAGTGATCCTATTTGAGCGTGCTCAGGAAGCCGACTTGAATTCATACGGTCTGAATACAGCGGCCATCACAATGCATCAGCGCCTGCGCAAGTGAAGGGCACTCGGAATTCTCGGATTATTTTAACTTGTCTTTTTCAATGTCAGCGTTTAAAATAATTGCATCACAATTTTAAAATGCGAGGCTTTTGCTTTTAAGACGGTTTAAAGCGTCGTATAATAAGATTATTTCCTGGAAGTCATGAGATACTTCTTTGTCGGGCGCTGCTCTTAATGTATGTAACTATGACCATGTACCTATGCTGACTGTTGACACTAATCTACAGATTTATTAGTCTAATAGAATCATTTATATATGATCCTGCATATTTAGGACACTAAATACGTAACAACTTAATAAAAAGGTCTTATCCACCCAACACCATATTTTTTGTGCCAAATAGGAACTAGTTTCGAATGTAACAAAGCGACAGTGGAATGCACATCTTAACAACAACAAGCCAAGTAAGAATATAACGCTTAACGCAAACCGCAATAACTGCAAAATCAAAACAAGTTGATGTAATACGAAGAGACAATTCTGCGTATCGAATAATAAGGAGTGCAAGACAAGAGGACGCACGTTCGTGACCGGCCGAAGGCCTTCCACTCTAGCGGTCCGCAATTATTTATATTAAAATTACGGAAAATCACTCTCTCTCGACTAGCGAGCTTATCGACCATTGTTTCATGTCGGAACTATTTTGACAATTGATGGTCGGCCAACCCGTGCGGTTAGGTGCGCAGTGAGGCCCTCGCGTGGGCCGTTCTCTATTGTAATTCGATTTAAACATAGGTACCATCGTTCCGGCGACATTGAATGCTTCTCGGAATTAGATTTAGCTCTAGATAGTTACGGATGTTGTTTCGATACAGTTTTGAAATACCAATCTCCCGAAGCAACGTAGGTTATGAAACGTTAAATATTTCAACCGATTGCCCAATATAGGCTGAATATCGTAAGATGACATTACTTAGCGGTTTACTTATTTCGGTCTTTTATTGAGAGCTTATCAACGTATTAAATTGTAATTGTATATTACTTTGGATAAACTCTATCTCAACAGTCAGCCCATTCACTCGGCGGTATCTTAAATGCAAATACAATTAACTATGCATCATAAGGACCACTTTTTACCATATCAGGTAACATTTAACGCGTTTTATAGCATAATAAATATTACAAAAAGACAAACGTAACTAGAACACAAATTATGCACATTTTTAAGTTTCCACCAACGGAATAGGTATTCAATGTCAATATTATTACTCCTAATAATGTGGGTGAGGCAGTTTATTGTCAATAAAAACGACATTTTCACTTTATTACCCAGACTAGACAAATATTCTCAAGTCGCTTCTTTAATTTGAGTGGTTTGTTTGTTAAGCAGCAGTTTACGAGGTGTCGGTGTCTGTGGGAATCGCCTGCAGCCGACATGCCTAGCTCATTTGTACAAATGAGTATAGATAATTTGTTGCAATATGACCGGCCATCATCACGTCGCTGCGCGGAGGAGGCGAGCCGTCTCAGCCGTCCGTCATTATCCGCGCATCGACAGATCTCGGCGATGACCGACACCGTTAGTGCCGCAACAGCCACACCGATGCTGATAAAACTACACAAATATGTAACAAATTGCGCAAACATCTTATCTTAAGCTATATTTTGAGCTACATTTCATAACATTCACATATTTAGTGACCAGCATTTCTAAAGCGTTGTGATTGTTATTCGACATGCATATTACTGAAATGTGGACTGAATAAAATTGCACAAGCGTTATAAAACACACAAAGCTCACAATTTAACTTTCATAATAAAATTCAGATGTGCATAGGTACATATTGATTACGTTTAAAATTGCATTCTTGATAACCATGTATTAAAATCGAGTGAAATCTGTAATTCGTGGGAGAGTTTGCCCGAGTAACATGACTTGACACAAAGTGAGCACAAAAAGCGGTCGGACACGGGTCATTCATTTCATCGTTATGTAAGGACAATATTTCGTTGTTGCTTTTTACTCTTATTCAATAACAACGGTAAATACATTGGGACGAAATAAAAGTAGAACACAAACGTTTCTATGCGTATATATATGAGCGTTTACGCCGTACCTACGGCATTTCATACAAACTTTCAAGCCCTTATTTTTCTAAATAAAGGGACCGATTTTAATTAAACTTCATACGCATAAGCAGGATACAAATGTCTAAAAATATAGTAGAAAACATTTTCGAAAAATAGTGTTGTTACAGCCAAATTAGATCGATTTTAAATTTTCCATACATAGAAACAGAGATTTACAGTTATCTTTTTTTAAATAAGACATTTCGAAAATGTTCTCTACTACCTTTTTAGACCTTTGTATCCTGCTTATGCGTATGAAGTTTCATTAAAATCGGTTCATTCATTTCGAAAAATAAGAGCTTGAAAGTTTGTATGAAATGCTGTACGGCGTAAACGCTCCAGAAGCGGAAAGAGCAAGAGAAAATGATGCTTAATCATGTCAATCACAAATAATGTTAAACTTTTCCAATTAAATTACTAGGAACTTCTAGTCTAAGAGGATGAAGTTAAAGATGTGTTTTTCCCACGAGACGACTATTCTTCGACCTCTTCAAAGCAATTACAGAGATAGGTACCGCGATGTCCTAACTTTAGAACGGATATAGCATAATTGTATCCGGATTAATTCCGTCTTTAAAGAAAATATTTGCGAAACCCGTGGCGCCGTTAGCATTAAGAATAAGTTTAAGTTTTCCCGGATGAAAAATACCTACTTACCCCATATGTTTTCCGCGGCAAGTTACCTACCTATCAAGTTAACTGTCAGAAAAAATCTACCAAAATGACTCTGTTTGGTTTTCTGTATTTATTCACGTAGGAAATAAACAGATACCTACAGCTCGAAAAACTTAAGCACATATATTTGGAATCCTACGGATAGCCGACTGTTGCGTTTAGGAAAAGCTTAAATGGTCAAGGATGGATTCTAATCATAGCTATTTTTACCCGACTTCAAAAAAAGGAGGAGGTTCTCAGTTCGTTGGAATCTTTTTTTTTAACTTAAAGTTTTTGCGTCATTTATATATTTAAATTAAATATGTATAATTACATTATTTACCATAATAACGCTACTCTAACTAACTCATTACAAAGTTAATTTATCAGCTCCCGTTCATCTGTTATCTGTCATTTTATAATGTAATTTTTTTTATGATTGATTCTTTCCTAGTAAATAAATATGAATATTTTTTTCTAATTAATTATAATCGACTTAAGTATCCGCATATAACTTAACTCTGGCAAAGACAAATGTTTATGTCAAATACATAAAATTTATGCTTACTACACAAAACGGCAAAACAATGAGTGAGCGGCAAGTGGTGGCGCATTATCTTTGTTAGATATTTGACGAATGCCAAATACAGGTATTACCTACATGTAGCCTGGAGCTACGACTAGTGTAAAATAAGCTTTCGAAATAACGAGCTGTATTTGCGATTTGAAGGAGCGCCTAAGCTAATACTTTCCGGGAAATCTGTGTCAGAGGTCGCGCAGAACACGCAAGATTCGCGTGTAACTCGCCGCTGCCATACAAGGTAATTAATATAGTGTTTAAGGGGAACGCCAATTAAAGGACTTTCATTAATTAAGTGAGATTAACATCTAATTGATTAATAAATTAATTTACACTGTTAAACTCTCTTATTACTGCCTGCTTAGGATAGTAAGCGATGAGCTTATTTATGGTTCCCGTCGTTCTGATAGCCTTGTCTATTATTTGTAAATGTTACTAATACGCGGAAATGGTAGCGTTTCAGTGTTTGAATACTAATTTATACAGATTATCAACAAATACAACTTGATTTTCCTGTTTCTAATATGTTTTAGTTACTTATTTTTCAACTACATTTGCCAATTTAGTGCTTTAATTATCGTGGACGTTATCGTGATCAAAAAATTTGCAAAATCTCCAGGTTTTGCAAACCATCGGCGATGGCAGCATTAGTAGGGGACTGCAATAATCTTGATACAATTACATAATAGACGCCTTAAGACACTCCTTGGTTTCAACAATGAATGACTGTCTTATTTTCATCTAAATAATGATTCATTATTTACTAGAACATTTTTCTTTGTTTTTTTCTTGTATTTTTTCTTTAAGTAGTCGTTTAAATTCTGTTAGGCAATCTTACCCATTTTATTCTCGAAGCAAATAAGCCAACCAGTTCCTAGACGTCGGTGTCTAAAGTAGCTAACTAAACGATGATACGGACTGGCAGTAGTGTCCAGTGTCCACAAGGACGCCATATGTAACATCACACTTAGGGTTGAGAGGTCAGGCGGTAGTCGCTACTAGTAAAACCAGAAACTCTACTTATCAATATTGACTGAACTGGTCGTGTGTTTATAGTTACCGCAAAACCAATTACTTCTCGTAAGTACTTAAACAAAGTGGACTCCGGCGATAGTCAGAGAAATATTACAATGACTACTTAATCCTAGTTCCTATATAATCGGATTACGAACCGTTTTTTTAACAAGGGTTAAAAACAGTTCGTTGTATGTTTACGGCCGTTGTATGTTTATATGAACACAATTGTTTATGCCAAGTTTAGTTCTAGATTTTAACGGATAAACTAGTCTAGTAAGATGAACTAGAAACAGATCTTTATTGATAGTAATGACGTAATGGCTGGTAGAATATATCAAATGACCGATTATGATAACATGTTTTGAGCAGTTTCAATTTTTTTTTTTATCTAACCGAAATTCAAATGTTTCTCACCTTACGAATATAGCCGTCGGTAATGACGGCATGCACCGGACACGAGGAAAGGACGGTGGGTAAACAAATATTTAGAACATATAAAACAATCGCACACGATAGCCATGACAAATGAGGGTACCTCTCCGCTAATCGTCGTGCTCATCGCCAGCCATCAATCTTCATTACCGTGTAAGAGGCGCCTTGCGATTCATTCTACCAACATGTAACGTACGTGAAAGTTGCGTCATTACTGTTTCATGTGTTATGTGAACACGTCATACAATGTTATTTGTTTCCTATTATACTGGTCACTTTTAGATGCCTTCTTGCAACTCTAGACGTTTTCATTTGCAATTTTCCTCATACACACATACATAAACTCACGTCTTCTTCCCATGGGGGGTAGGCAGAAACTGCTGAACTCCACCTGCTACATACAAACTCCTTTTGCCTCGTTTAAGTAAAATTTTCCTCATTGTTTTTGCAAATTAAGTAAATAGACACGAACACACACGAACGAACGACACGAATATATTAACCCTGCTGTCAATAACTCTGAAAGGCTATCTTTAATTCCTGAAACCATTTACGAATACCAAATTGGAGACAAGCGTGTAATCAGTAACAGTCATTAAAAAGAAATTACATCAATTAATAACAATGCATTTCATGAGAAATTGTATTTTGTTTGCGAGAAATGATTTTCCTCTTTGTAATTATTCTTAACATTGCAGGTAGTAAGTTTCCAGGGTCATTTCTTTCCGACGAAAGCGATGGCAAGTTGGAGTACCTTCAAGTTAATGACATATCGTGCTTCGCAACAGAAATATGTCGGCTTATAATTGGTTACATACAATAAAAAAAACGGAAAATGGTTCAGTATAATCAATTTAAGTAGATAGTTACATAATTTGCATTCCAATATGTCATGCGTCGACATAATGAAGTTTGCCTGTATTCAGTAGTCTACTGAGTGGATCTCCTTTAAGTGGCTGCTGGAAATAGGCAGGCTTTTTCTGTATAGGGGGAATCCTTAAGCCTTTGGAGGCTGAACGTTGATGGGACACGTCACAGTTCGCACATTCGCCAGACTAGTTAACTGACAGGGATGCGGGGTGTAGATGACAGTAGTGCTGTAACACTAAACCGTCTATTTACAAGTGCGTACCATGTTGTAGTTGCAACTCGATTTAACACCTTCCCCTGCAAAGTCGTACGAAAATACCTAGGTATGTATTAAAATTAATAAAGTATTCTACTTACACGTATTTATATGGACCCATTAAAGTCCATAAATTACTTGAATGTCAAGACCACACCGTATGCTCACCAAAAATATGCATGCAGAAAAAAAATTAAAATCTTATTAAAAAAATTCAATCATAACGAAACAAGATCACAGTTTTGGGTCATTGTTTTTGTTCGTAAATCCGGTCATTCTGCGCATGCGAAACAGCCCGATGCTATGTCGTTGGCGCGGCGCGGCCCGTGCCCGCGCGGGCGCCTTTCACCGCAGGTCGTAGGTCAGGGCGCGCTCAGGTGCTCCGCCCTCGGCACCCCCCGCCCCCGCGCCCCCTGTCCACCCGCGCCACACTAACGGCCCGCCACCATTGCCCTATTCAGCTGTCGTCGCGAGAACAACATCGCCGCCGCTGGGAACAACAACACTTATGAATTATTCCACCGCTCTGTACTGCTTAGAAACAATTACAAAACAATACGAATTCATAACATAACTTTCACAATGCTCTTTGTGTACCTTCAGCGCTCCATGCTCTCGTTTGCTGCATTATGGCAGGCGAGCGGTACGCGGACCATCTTCGCCGTTCTCTTAGATAAATCGTGTAATATGCATACATATATAATACAAAACACTAGAAAGTCGCATCAGCTCGGTACAAAAAATTTGGTGGAAATGTTTTGCGGCATCAACATGATAATTTCCTGTTGCTAAGATGACGAGCGAATCAATTTGGCTTGGAGTGTGCAGCGCGTTGCGTATGGTTGCGGTGGCGTGCGAGATGCATCGTTAAGTTAATGCGGCCGTAACGGCGGAAGCTGCGCATAGCGTTAGCGAGCTTTCGGCGGTTCCCACGGCGCCCCTCCCGCGACCGCGCGGTTACACAATGCGAGGTGAACGCGGATCTAAGCAATCGCTTAACCTCGCCCACTGCGCGCGCGCCGCACCGCTTCACCGCAGCACCGCTGCAACGCCGCGCCCGCACCGCGATGCACCTCCACTCCGACGCCACCGTTTCAAGAAACACCGACAACTATTACACTATCAGACTGTTACACAAGTTATCGTATTAAATATACTTATTTAATGTTTTAAATATTCACAATATTGTACTAACGTGCATATAAATGATTTTGTAATGAGTAATTTAAATTCAAATCTATTTGAATATAAATAAACATTGTTTTCTAAATGTAATTACAAAAGAAAACTAGATTGTTAAGCTATGTATTGCTTTTTATCGGTATTATTAACCTACTTACTATTAGTTCCTTTGTTTATTCAAGATGTGCAACATAGACATAACACCTGTCAACCTTTAAATACGTAATTAAGTACCTAGGCACCTACCAATGTTTCCATGAAGCTCTTTAGAATGGAAAAATTTATAACGGTCTCACGATAATAGTGTAAGTACGTATTTTTGACTTATGACACTCGATGACGGACGTAACGCAGCGCAGGCCGGAAGATTGCAATGAGTACTTTCTTTACATCCGGCAGTTCAGGCGGGGTCACGACCGATCTTTTTGTCCAGCCTCCAGGCTGAATGCACGCGACCCGTGCATGATTATGTTCGACGCGCTTAATTATGCTGTCACATCGTCACTTGATGGGCGATAGTGAAAGCGAACGATACTTGCCGTAATAATAGACGAAAACTATAGCCATATGAGCGTGGACAGCTTGCAGACGCAACCTCGCCGAGTCGCCGTGCCATCATCACACAAACCGGTGATTTCTTAACGACATTAAAAGTTGTATCACGTTGTGAGCACGTGCATATAAATTAATATGTTTTCGGTAGATTATTCAGTCTAGTCGTTATACATACATAATCAGCGACGGAATAAACCTACTTAAGTAAGTTTTCGATCACATTATTTTACCGAAAATAAATCACGTAAAATCGAACAGAAGCGGTGACAGTCTTGGGTGTGGGGTATCGGACAGAAACGAGATACTGTGATGTCGCGAATTCAATCCCCGCCATGTATCAATGTGTTTTTTCAATATATTTACACAATTTACGACTGACTTGAACGGTAAAGGAATATATTGTTCAGCTTACACACCCTTAATAATACGCCGACAGGTACTGTCATCATTTTTTATGTACCTATGTATACTTTGGACATACAAAATGGTTTAATGTGTGGTTAAATTCTGAATCCACTTTCGATTAATAGTGAATGCCTTTTAAAAATATAGGTATCTAAATATGTAAAATTGTGGCTGACCTTCACAGGTGAGAAAATAAGAAAACCTTATTTACGTCATTTTACGTGAAAGGCTTGAGGTGCCTAAAAATACATTGTAATTGTAGGTATTTCAATAAGTTTATTTTGAAGCTTATTTGACTGCTTTATTTAGTTTTTGTAAGCAGCGAACTTACAAACGGGTTCATAAGTGTAAGTGCATCATTGTTGTCGGCCGACTCTACTCGACTCATGCACATAATTTTCGAATAATTTCCTACTGAATTTAAATTTCGATATGAAATTACGGAAGCTTGTCTCGAAAATTGAAACAGTATCGTAATTTACTGAAACTGTAGACAAAAACACGATATGCCTACATTATTCAGGTTTTCTTCTCTGTTCGATGCGTTGGCAAAAAAGAGACAAAGTATATTCGCTCTTGATTTAAGTTTAAAAAAGAACAGTTCTCAATTCAGTCGATCTGAGCGCAGAATTTCCATGTGCGGGTTCGGTTCCGGCTTCGAAATAGTCCGGTCCTCCTTGAGAGCGCCGCAGAATCCGACGGGCTCGACCGCAATCTTTTAGATCATCGTCTATACGTACTTACCTACTATAAAACATTTTATTATTTACGTCAAAGCAGGTTTGAATAACGGAGAACAATTTCGATTTCAACCAATATTGTTTGCGGTTTATAGTTTTACACGTGTCCGATGTCTGTCTATCTTTTTCCTTTCGGTTACGCTTGTGAGAAATCTTCTCTTCTTAATTAGGAAACGTTATGTAAACAGAGATGTTATGTAATTATCTAGTTTTACCGTAGGTCCTCGACCCCGCGACAAAAGCTTCGCTACATCGATGCTGAATTGTGTAAGCATAAGTTTTTACCAATGGTGTGGAGATGACAGAGTGACGCGGCGAGGCGTGTGGGTGACGAGCGCGTCAAGTGTGCAATATGCTTCATTTATTCATAGGTACCCACATACCAATGAAACTAATACATATTATGTTTCAATGCGACGCATAACAGAATAAATTGTTCGGAATAATTATGTTAATTGAGAAACGACATTCGATCTAAGTTGTGACAGTCTATTTATTTTGCGGCTTAAAGTTTTTTATCACTTTCAGATCGCGCAATAATAGTTTGCTTACAACAATAGCTTTATTTTAAAAGCGTGCAATATTTTACAGAACAACAAAGTGCACTTTAACTTTAACATAAAGTATTCAGTGATTTATGAACTCTTTGTAAAAAATGCTTGTGCTTTTAGTAAAAGATCTCTATCTGTGTCAATGTTTTGATTCGGTAATTATAGCTAATGCGTTCTTTTGTTACAAATATTTGTTTATAGTATATTCGTGTGTTTATGTATATTTATTCGTGCTTATATGTATATATAATTTGGTATAATATGATATATTTATAGTTTTAATAGTTGTACGCGTATCTTTATATTTAAAAACATTATCCCCAATTTTTATTATTACACCTAGGTTTGCCTTTGCATCACCCAAAGGTTGATAGGTATAAAATTCCTATGGCATTAAGTCCGTCTCACTACATTTATGTTCTTAACACTTTGCGGGACACTTAACGCCACTCGACGTAATAACAATAAAACTTCTATTGTGTCTCGTTCAATGTGTTAAAGTATTAAATAAAAAATCAATAAAATAAATACCAAATTATTTTTATGACGGCGCATCACAGTTACTTTTGAGTCTTATACTCAAAAATACATTCTCAGACTTGCCTGCGTGTCTGCATCCGGAAAGCAATGAGTAGTCATTAAATAAATAGTTCCATTGAGGATTACGCACGCCATATACCTTGTAAGCTGCCTCTATTCTAACTGGAGATCAAGCCCCATCACTATAATGATATAAATGCCCACTACGACTTTTACTATTGAGTTTATAAATGTGCAATTTAAAGTTACCAAGTACAGGAACTAGGGAAGAACTGATGTTTAAAAGATTTATCTACATGTAGTAAAACATGTTACGTGCTAAACGTACTAATTAAAAATTACTTAGTTTCGCCTTATGTAGTCGTCAATATGCAGTTTTTTGTGAGTTTCACGAATTAGGTAATTATGGATGTTAAAGACGCTTGAGGGAAATACCTTGACAACCCAACTCAAGGGACTTTAAAAAAATGGTTGGAGAAAAACTGTTTCCCAAGAACTTACAAGCAATCATGTCGACGTGTCTGTGAGACTTGTGACTTGCAACTTAATAAAACGCTATTTTATGAGTCAGCTTTACCTACTGCCTACAGGTGGAAATTAATGTAGTACAGAATCACTAGGATACAGGATCTAGAAAATAATTATTGTTATTTCAAGCAGTTAAATGTATAACCGGAGCTTGTGTCATAATTGAGCTTTTGAAAGCTCAACAAGATTGTTTTTTAATTTGCTTGCACGAATACACTACTTTGACAAATGCCATAAGTAATAAGATTGCACAGCAAAAAAACATATGAACCAATTTTTTTTTCGAAATACGAGTATGAACGTGCCAGTTGCGAGTGTTCAACGTTTAGGTACCTACTGTGAAAAATTGACACATGATTTTTATTTATTCCAAAGTTAAATTTTTTAAATAACAAGTTTGTTTTCTTCTTTTTTTTTTGTTGGAAATTACATAACTATAAGAACATAACATTTTAGTATAATTCCTAAATGCAGCGTACTGAGCTTAAAACAAACACAAATCCAAAGCGACGAATTCCGAAGATAGATAAAGCTCACCTCAAAGAAACTTGAACACAAAGACGAGATCATTATCTAAGTTCATGGTTCACATTACTCATTGTTCGCTTTGTGTCGCAAATACTCAGTGCGTATACACTAACTATAATTTACTCGTACCTACTTATACTTGAGCTGTCAATTTCCAGATACTATTCATACATCACACGGAAGTTATCGCTGATCGAATGTGATGGTCTTTAATGTGTTTAATGTGATTTGATTGAACACTGCATCCGCGTTTATTCCTAATGATATCTCTTAATCTCCCTTTGAACCGAGGATGTGGTTAAATCTATTAGAAAAAAAAATATGTTTAAGGTGAAAAGACGACACAGACAGTATCGCTGTGATTCAGTTGTTGGACATAATTACAACTTTGCCTCTAGGTTGGCCAAGCAGGTAGTTAAACAAACAGATTGTTCGTATACCATTTCATCAATCATGTCAGTTTGATGGAATAGAGATAAGTTAAAATTATGTCCAAAAACTGAAACACAGCGATAAAGTCAGAAATAGGTCGATTTAACTGTACCAGCAGTGTTGCCCCTATAAAGTTTGTATATCTACTGACTTATATAGTATCTTTGGACTCTAAGCAGAGGAAACATGGGTTTCCCCGACCTTAGAAACGGCCAGAAAGGCCAGCAAGCGCAAGGCAAGGCGGCTTTACCTAAATAATGATTTTCTGAACGCCAACAAAAGCAAAAATAAAAGCAAATAAGGTCTTATATGTGATATTATTTATAGGGATGTAGGTATTTTTTTAATATGTAAGTATTATAAAACCAACTCTTATATTGAAGAAGTATTCGTAACACAATGTAAATAATAGGTGTGGTCACTGCCCCACTGTGACACTTCAATAAAATATTATACACTTATCTATTTTATCTGTACTCATACATTTTGAGCTTAGCACTATTAAAATGGAAAACAACAATTGATACATGGAAATAAAGTCGGTATTCTTACTCGATTTAATATTCGAGTCGAAGACAATGGGCAGGAGTATTATGTATTCATTCGATTTATATGTTGTCACATTAGTGCTGTGGAAATGTTGTAGAGTTACCGCTTCTGGTCACAAGAAATATTGCACGTCAGCCAACATGGCGGACGCCTCGCAACGGACACACACACACAAACGGCCTATCTATTATGTAAAAATGGCATTCATAAATCATCTGTGTGATCAATTTACAGTGTACGGCCACGCAGTGTGGGCAGAATGAGTTTAGGCGATAAATTTGAATAAAAATAACAGGCGGCCCATGTTCTAGTTCCTTTCGCAATAACAATCGGTCACATATGCATATTTAAATATAATAATTTGTTACCATTACTATATTGAAAGTTTCTCTGCCTGACCAACAATAGACCGTACGTTGTATTGAAATTACATTATCCAGTAGCAACAAACAATTTAATTATCTGCTTAAAGATTAACTAATAATAATTATTGTGAAGTGTTGTTAAGTTGTGTACGTGAACATAGCATAACATAACATCCTCTCGGCACTTTCAGCGTGCCACAAACATCAAGGAAGTCTGTAACAGGTGATAGGTATTAGAATAATAAAGATGTGTTTCTGTATAACTCCAATGAAAGTAAACAAGAAAATGTAATATAATAACGAATATTTAAACGTACGGTGACGCAACCCCAATAACTTCCGCGCATAAAATACAAAACATACCTACTGAGGTGAGAACTTTAGTAGTTTTTACTCTAGCGTATACAAATTGTCATAGCTGATTACGGTATTTACGTACAGTTGTGAGTAGCCGCGGTGCGAGACGCAGCAGTGAGAGGCCACCGAGCCTATCAAACCGATACATCATTAATTAATACCGAACTGTCATGGGAAGTGTTGCCCAAGACAATTTGTGGACAGAGTTAGGATTGATGAGCCGCTTGAGTCGAACCGAACGATATCTTGCGGATGAGCAGTTTAACATAACGTTACTAAACCTCTGTTTAGTAACGTATTTACACGAATTTCATTAGGTATTCCTATAGCATCTCTATGCTATAGGAATACCTAATGAAATTCGTGAAATTGCAGCGCGGTGATTGATTATTTCGCGGTTTATTCAGTGATTTAGAACATTTCTAGTTAGGTAATGTTGCCAACATTTTGTCTGGCTGGCGTCCCACAATCCGTCAATACTGAGGTAATAACCTGTCTTGAAGAGCCAATCATTTACATGAGTTTAACGTCTGCTTGATTTGTATTTTTTTATGTACGCATGTTCAAATCAGTAGTTTAATAGCGTAAGACAATCTAAAGTTAATAGGCTCTAAAGTTACTTCCATTACGGAGATGCATACACGTTTCGTCACCGCAACTTGTTTCTAAGCGGCTAAGTTAATGTAAAGTTATTAGTCTTTCTTGTTTATATTTTCTTACTACACACATATTCTCACTCATTGACCAACACGTGATTCATCACGTTAGCTGTACCTACAATGTGCATGCATGAATAAACCTGCATAGTTTAATAATTATGTGCACTTGGTTCAGAGCTCCATTTTCAGTAAACACAAAGATTTAATTGGTTTACTCATAAATCAAAGGCATTACATAAATTACATCGATTTTGGTTATTTAGTATTAATTTAATAACTAGTTGACGTCCTGGGAACCTTATGATAGGTCATATCGTGCGCTTACTAATGAGAGCGCGACCGATTCTTTGAACCCAGCGGACTACACAATGGACCGGAAATCGTTCTAATAGGGAAGAGAAGTCACACTCACTCGCATCAGTGTATGAGTTAATCTGATGTAGTCACCAAAAGAGATAAGTAACCAGGGCTGTCGGATAAAGTTGAAGTTTAGTAAGGAAACAAAGGATATTAACGAAAAAAAATAATTTGAGAAATGAACTGTTTGTTGCCTATTAAATATATATTTTTGTTGTTATCTACCGAATTTCTCTAAACAAACTGATTCGTTATCCTATAACCAAACCTTTGTACGCAATATAACAAAACTCTTTGACAATATTAAAATAATAATAATATGTAAGTATATGCATATGTAGGTATGTATGTATGTATGTATGTGTGTGTATGTATATAAGGTTGACTGGTAGAAAATGCCTATGGCATTAAGTCCGTCTCTGTACATTTATGTGCTTGAAGTATTAAATAAATATGTACAAGTATATAAAAAGGATAGGAAATAATCAAAGGGCATCAAAAAATTCATCCGCATCGCTGTCAACAGGAAACGTGAAATAAATTAAATTTCATTCGAAAACATCCATCGGTCCGTCACCAAACTTCAACTATATCTGAGGACCCTGGTTACTTATCTCCTTTGGTAATCGTACTCGAGTGTTGTCAGTCATCGTTGGCAATCATAACTTCTACGATTTGTCGGTGATTCAGCAGTCCGTGTCACCATTCTAGGAACATGTTTGACAAGTATTACGAATACAGTCACGGGTTATTTAGCCTGAAATAAATATTGCAATAAAGTATGGTAGGTACGATTTTTGGTCAGACCATTTCCAAACTTCTTGTTTTAAACAGTTAATTCTTGAGATAAGTAACCTCAAAGATAAGATGGATCATAGAAATCTGTAAAATACAGCTAGATATCAAGAGGTCCAGATAAACCTACATTTATATGTTTGATTTTGACATTTTATTTCTAAACCTGTTATGATTTTTGCTGAAATATCAGAATCCCATTTAAAAGATTGTATCTCAGCTCAGTCCATTAACAGTTTTGTAAGCATGGCGTTGGAAATCTACCCACATCGCTATCTTTATAAACTAAATGCAAACCACTTTATAATTTATTCTATACTAATAAGCGATAAACTTTTGATTGGTTTGATAGACGATTAATGTTATAACAGGTGAAGTTATAAGCTACTCGATACAATGCCACTGCTGATTATCATGTTTTGGCTTTTAAATCTCTGTAAATGAATAGGCCAAAGTAGTAATTTGTAATAATTTATTATACAATAAATTATGTGACGTTTAATCAAATCAAAGCTAAATTAAATGACATAAATGGCGTCGCTTGTCGTAGCCGTAGCATCGCGAAGCTCGCGCTACGAACGGACAGTGGGGTTGTGGCTGCTTACGTGTAGGTATGTAAAATAATAACTTTGAAACCATTAATCATATTTTAATTAAAATATCTACATAGATACTAGGTAATCATTTTCCACCTCCAAAGTGTAGATCAACCCTTAGGGTTGTTCGTAGCACGTCCGCGTAGTAAATCTCGTAGCGCGCTACGATGAAACAAATTAACAACAACAAAGATTCGCCTAACTGATGATGAACTTATACTTCATTATCATGTACCCTCTTTGGCCCAGAATTACTATTGGTAAGTCCCGTAATTAATCAAATCCCATTTTTTAGCAACTAGACTTACCTAATGATAGGTTTCACACAACTAATTCTTAGTATAAGGTTTCCACCAGAAATGTGAATTCCAGCTCTTCAGATCTTCACCAATCTATACTTAATATTATAAACATAACATTTATTTGTTTGTAAGTTTGTATGTAGGGGGTACTCTCCGGACCTAAACACCAAATTCTAATGAAAAACAAATAACTGTTAGAAAGCTACATTATTCCCGAGTACTATAGGCTTTAAATGATATTTATATCATGCATATTAGCCAAGCTATCACAATTGTTGTTTAGCAAGTTGGAATGAAATATGTACCTCTTAAAATAGAATTATTTGAATGCGCTACCTACAGTAGTATACAGTTGTATACAATAGAAAACAATGTACAGCAACCTGGTCCACCTTAAATTATTCAACAAAGAAGTCCGCAGCGAGCGATGCCGTAGATCGGGGCCCGAAAATTCACGCGGACGAAGTCGCGGGCAGATTATAGTAATACATATATATAGGGTGACTGGTAATTAGTGACCGATACTTAAACACGTGATTTTACTCATCATTATGAACAACTTTTACTATGGGACCAAACCTGAAATCGTGAAAAAAAAAAACAGCTGTTCTCTACATTTTGACGAGTTAGACGAACATAAATGTAGGGAACAGCAGATTTTTTTTTCGCGATTTCAGGTTTGGTCCTATAGTAAAAGTTGTTCATAATGATGAGTAAAATCACGTGTTTAATCGGTCACTAATTACCAGTCACCCTATATTTTTAACTATCAAGTTTAATTAAGCTCTGTAAGTCAAGGATTTATCCTTTACTTACAGAGCTTAATTTAGAATTTAATGATTTTACATGAGTATAGCTCTCAGATCAGCATGGAAAAAATCGTGTTACGTGAGCCTATCACTTGATTTCATTCCTAACTCGTGACTATAATGAAAATGCGCGTAACTATTCCATAATAACTATATAATCGTTAGTTAAAGACAGCGTCACAGTGTATCATGTGGGAAATATGCCGTCCCATGTAAGGAAACATATGTGTACGCTTGATTGTCAATATTCACTGTATCTAATTGTTAAACGTTAATATAGGAATTAGCGTGCAACTTGCTTGTCACAAATATGTCTTTGTAAACGAATGTGATTATATCGGTGATTAAATCATAGAGTATGCTGCAATCCGTCTGTATTATTTATCGGCGTGTTTTTTCACTATGAGAATGTGTGTCAGCACATTATAAAAGTGCTTATTTATGTATTACCTTAGTACGCGTCTTGGTAATAACATTAGTTCATTACTCAGAGTCAGATGGAGGCTGAGTCGTCTTTTAGCCGTAGCTATAGCTATTAAACTATAAATAATTGCGTGGATTACGATTCGTACATGGATTAAATATACATATTAATACACCAACGTTTTACGTGGTTCACTTTGTGCCAGTACCAAATAATAAAATTTATAACCTTATTATTTAGAAAATAACTTAGAACCATTTTCGTAAATGGTATCAGTAATGACTACATCGATAGATAATTGGATGGATTGATTACTGCTGTGTCGCATTATAATCATAAAAAGTGATCCCATACAGCTCTTTAGTCCATATACCTGCATAGGTATGCGTGGATCTCTCTGCCAGCGTCTGTGTTCCCTTCCACGTTTAACTTAAGTGTGGAACTCTCTGCCAGCGTCTGTGTTCCCTTCCACGTATAACTTAAGTGTGGAACTCTCTGCCAGCGTCTGTGTTCCCTTCCACGTATAACCTGTCAGCATTCAAAGCAAGAGTAAACAGGCATCTCCGGGGCACGCTCGTTACGTCATGGATATCATCGCTTTCCACCAGGCGAGCTCGAGGTCAAGAGTTGGCCCATTTCGCAACTTTTTTTTAAATACACAGGTTTATTCTGTTCATTCTCTCAAAAGTAACAGTTAAGAGTTATTTATTCATCATTGGTCACTCGTTACAGATAACTGTGCCACCTCTTGTCAGTGTCACCTCTTATACAAAATTGCTAACACGGTCGAAAAGGTTAATTAAGTAATCAATTTTAGACTCGCCAAGTGTTTAGTACTTATTTGCCGTAAATAACTAAATACCTCTTCTAAATATCTTTTTTAATATTGGTCGTATACATAGTAGTGTTTATGGGAGCTGTTAGGTACATGTCAAATAAATAGTAAACTGTAATCACTGCTTTTGATAGCCAGAATTCCATCGAAATTATGAACATGTCATAAATTATAAATGTCTAATAGTGCCCAATACCTAAATCTAAAGAAACACTATATTATTGAATTTATTTGAATAGATAAATGATAACACTGATGTTGCTCTTAATCGCATTGTTTATAGTGTACTAATTAAGTAACATCTTGCTCCCCACCACTGAAAAATAAATTAGTCACAGGATTTGTAGACCCGTTTTTTGGACTCTGTTTTGTGTCCTTTTCTTCCATAATCAGCCGTCATCTCAGTTTCACACCCTCGTACTTAGCCATATCTCATTTCACAGAGTGCATACTATAAATAGAAGTAGGTACCGAAGGAGTTTTGTAAAAGGATGCTAAAGACCGCGCTCATAGGTGTTGAGCGCCGTTATTATATCATCACTAGAGGTTTCACTATGTTGTTAAACAAAATTACATTATGCAATCGAGTATTGACTATCTTCACATGCCTACACTTTTTACTTCCTCAAAGCGTCTGTAAATCTTTTATTTTTCCCCTTCTTAAGTAGCCGAAAAATTATATAATTTACATAATGATTGCCTAATTATTTGTAATTGCTCACGCTCCATGTTGAGTCTACCGTTGTGCTAAGTACACACACAAACTGATTATAAACATAAGCATTACAAGTTGGCTCAGCGATAAAGTTATCGTTCTTTATTTGTAAATATGTGATCTATAAATAGAATATTCATACGACCTTTAATTATCGTGAAATAACTGAATCAGTTAATAATTCAAGCTCATTAGTGTCGGGCGGCACGTGCGCTGGTATCGGTCATTGTCTGACTTAGGTATTTTTAATAGTCGTGTCAAGGGGTCATCGACTGGCTCCCAATCACTATGACATCAGCTTCACTACTTAGGATTACAAAACACTTACTCTCACTCACGTAACACAACACAACTGCGCTAGGCCTTACTGTAAGAGTTTCAATAAATTTTGTAACCTCATTAAACCCTGGCAGCATCATTGTGATGCCTTGTGAGACATGACTTTCATATTTAATGTATTTTGTGATTTTATTAGCAGTTTTCAATGGACACTCGCTATACAGATAGCTACGAGATGCTTATGACGTATGTTTATGTTATGTGTTGCATAAAAAAGAGCTTATTCCTATTTGGTCCCTCATAGAGAAGTTTTCCTGTTTGCCTACCGACTTGCTAATACTGTTCCAATATTTATAAGGATTGCCGAATTTACTTAACCAAGTAGTACCTATGTCGTACACCTACTTTGTATCTTTCAGTTTAGTGAGAATGTTATTTTTCAGTCCGTGTAGTTTATGAGAAGTACCATTTTGTTTGATATTAACTCGCAAAATGTCCCCGGGGCTCGTGATTTTCCAAACTTTTGTTTATTCGTATTACAATGTTATTATAACTATAACTAAGTAGTATTGTAGTTTCGTGACAAGAGTCCCCTAACCCTGGATGAACCTGCAACCCCGGATCTTGTTTTTGAGATCATACGTACCTAATTACTTCGTTACTTTTAGATCAAGCTACAAGCTACAGTAGCCACTTATCGATAGTTAAAGTGCAGATTTTTTCCTTTTCTTCAAAGCTCAACCCTAAATTTTCAGAAATACCTTCGCTTCTGGAACTGGTGCTGCTATTTAACTTTCATAGATATATTTCTGTGTAATTCGTACACTGAAGCACACAGCATAGCAGCTGTGTGCTGCAGTGGGCTTGGATTCTTTTTGCAAGATCGTCTTTCGAAGTCCCTGTTGTTCCACCTCTCATTTTATAAATAGGTTTACACTTACAAAAACGGGAGGAGTTAATAATAGATTCATTAGTAGGTACCTGTAGGACCTAATGGTTGATTCACAAATAAGCAAATAAATAGATTTATATATTTTCGCTCACAATGGTTTTGTAACACCTACCTAGCAGTTATGAACTAAATAAATTCAAATTGTGAGAGCTGGTGCTTGATGTAGGTTCACACTATGCCCCACTTCACAAATCAATTGAAAGTAATAAGTAAAAATCATAAATTATTCATTACTTATTTAGATTCATATTCTAATCACAAGTAAACTGATGCGTGAATAATTTATCAACTTCTTCATACAGATCTGAACGAAACATTATTATGCTTGATAAGTGTGATGTCTCAAAAATAATGACGAACATTAATAAAAGACGAAATAACTCGAAACCTAGCCTTAGGCATAGTTACAAACATAATCACAGAAGTTAAAAAGTAATCAATCCATTCTCTTTGGCAACGTTTACAAATGTGTCTTCAATGGCTCGTAAAATCTCATGACTCTCACTTAAGAAAATATTGTGTAATGTTTTAAACATTCGCCCGAACGGCCATAACGCGCGTTTAATTTGCAACAATATGAAATATATAATTTGAAAAAAATATGCTTGAACTGTTATTGCTGTATATAGTGCGAGTGTAGCGTTAGTTATCAAGACAGCTTAAAACAATATGTAATACAATACGGGGTATGCTTAGGTCCCGAACAAAATGCAATATACTTAATCACATTCCCACTGTCTAGCAATCTATTCATAGTTGTAAATATGTTTACCATCACTAATAGAATAGAACGTATAAGATGGCATGTAAGAACTTAGACCATTTAGGTAAAATGGTCTAAGACTATTAACAAATAAGTACACAAGTCACGAAAAAGGCCACTTTGGAGAATCATAAAATGATAACATTATGAATCGTAATATGGCGAAGATAGTCCGTGTTTTTCTTTTTTTCGCTTTTTCTTTAATCAAAGTGATTGGTATTGGATTTGGATCGGATTGATTGGTATTTTCGTGTATTTCCGTTCGTCCCACCGACTTCGTCCCCCTGGTGGGACGAACGGGAATTGGTTATTTTTTTTCCCGATCGTCCCACTGATTTTGTCGGTGGGACGAACGGGAATAAATTATAGCACAGACAAAAAAAAAATAACTGAAAAATGCTTCACCAATGGGATTTGATACGATTAACTTAACGGTTAACTGTCCATTATGTTATCCTTTTATGATTCTGCCAAAGTTCAATACAAACCGATTTTTTATACAATATTTGATAATTTACAGCATCGCAGTATAAAATACATAAAGTTAATGGAAAATTTACACCCATAACATTCCACGTAATCTAAACGTTAAGTTTAGTATGCCGTTTTTATACTTGAACCTACCTACGGATTTATATGTAAATATGTTATACTATACAAACGCAGCGCGGGTTAACAGTGTTTTCGCACTGGGCGTTTTTCCAGCGTTGACGAAGCATAGGCGCCTCGTAGAAGCTGTGTAGACGCCAGTAGAGGCTGCGTAGACGCCACTAGAGGCTGCGTAGAGGCCGCGTCGAGGCTGCGTAGAGGCCGCTCAGGAGCTAAGTTCCGATGCAAAATTGATAAAACCGATTTGTCAGACGTCAATTTTATTCCACGAATAAAAAATATCGCTCGATTGAAAAATCAGCCCTAAGTGACATTAATATTTTGCTTTCTAATACTATTGCACAGATCAGGGGGCCTAAAAAGGCCACTTTTGTGGAATCATAAAAGGAATTCATCAAATCATTATAAATCATAATAGACAGTTAACTGTTAAGTTAATCGTATCAAATCCCATTGGTGAAGGATTTTTCAGTTATTTTTTTTTTGTCTGTGCTTAAATACCAATCCAAATCCAATCCCAATCTCTTGCAACGAAAAAAAGCAAAATACGTTTATAATTCTGCCAAAGTGGCCTTTTTAGGCCCCCTGTTGACATTTTGTTCTGTGAAAAATAGAGCTGAGTATTCAGCCCAGGCTGTAATTAGATCCAAATATAGCGGAAAAAGCTTACAGGTAAAATAACCTCATAGATAAGAATAAGATTGATAAAAGCTCATCACTAGACAAGTAGACAATGAAGCTAAAAGATTCATCCTTGAAATATTTTGCAACGTCGGACCACCTGAACAGGTATGAACGCGATTGTCCACAATGTGACCTCCACATGATCGATTAATATGCTAATTTAGATTATTTATTAGGCAACAACCAACCAATATTTAGAACTGTTTTGCTCATTCTATTTTTTATGTATTTTTGTATTTTTGCGAATGGTCTTGCCTTTCCATTTTGAATTGAGAGAACAGTTAATCTATCAGGAGGCCAAGGCTTATAGATTGTTAGTGCATATTAAAAAGATTAGAAAGATTGATAGCATTCGTCAAATCAGAGCACCCCGAAGGATGTGCGTGTGGATTGAGAGATCTTTTCGAAAAACTGTTCCAATCCCAACCAAATTATAAGAGGATTTAGGAAATAATTGTGAAAACTTCATTGTAAGGTATAAAATTTCTGAAACCTAAACAAAGAAAGTTAGAACTCATTAACTGGATCTCTCAATCTGGACAACTGAAGAAAAAGCCATAACGCGTATCCAAGAATATACTGCTTATGTGTTTATAATTTGCATTTTAATTAATTGTGAAAGATTTGTGAAAGCTGCTAAACAAAATTTCGATTCGTTTCAAAGCCACGTTTAAGATTTATGTTGTGTTGTGTGTTTTAGGTTTTTTTTTTTAGGGATCACTCAGAGTGGACAATTTACAATTGAGTGATCTTGTAAAACACGACCTAATACTGAAAAAGTATGAATAATTATCATGTTTATTGCAAATTATGCTTGCGATATGGTCACCCTACTCAACGTTTTCCTCAAGGATTGTAAAAAATGATTTATCTTTTTAAGTATAACACTTACAGGGATGACTGATTCGTCAAATTTTAGTACAACATTTTTCACAATTTCTGATGTATCTACCTTCTACCTATAAGTTTTGGTTTATTAAATATAGTTCAAAATAATGAACTCTCAGTTGGAACGATCGACAAAAAACAAGATTTTCATTTTCTCTTGAACCAGTAGGATTTCAATCAAGATTTTTGTTTCACAAATTTTCCCAGAAGCATAATTTGCAATAAACATGATAATTATTCATACTTTTTCAGTATTAGGTCGTGTTTTACAAGATCACTCAATTGAAAATTGTCCACTCTGAGTGATCCCTAAAAACCGTTATAAATCTTAAACGTGGCTTTGAAACGAATCGAAATTTTGTTTAGCAGCTTTCACAAATCCTTCACAATTAATTAAAATGCAAATTATAAACACATAGGCAGTATATTCTTGGATACGCGTTATGGCTTTTTCTTCAGTTGTCCAGATTGAGAGATCCAGTTAATGAGTTCTAATTTTCTTTGTTTAGGTTTCACAAATTTTATACCTTACCATGAAGTTTTCACAATTATTTCCTAAATCCTCTTATAATTTGGTTGGGATTGGAAGAGTTTTTTGAAAAGATCTCTTAATCCACACGCACATCCCCGAAGGTACGTGATAGTTTGCTCTACCCATAGGCGTAGATAGGCATTTTGTCTAGAGGGGCAAAAGTCCAGCTGAACTAACCACAGTAATCTAATGAGAGATCATAAATTACGCCTCGTAATAAATAATCCCACCGAAAACATTTCATGTAAAGTAGGTTGCCAAGACTTAAATAACGCTTTCACTGTTAAAAAGTTAACAGATCTAATGTAGAGCCAATCCCCTATTAACTGCCATGGGATCTGGAGACGATAGTCCTCGCGCGCCTGTATGAATGCCGCGCGGAGGCTCTAAGCCTGGGGGAAACTCCGCTTCCGCGGCAAATCGCGGCGGAGCGGACGGATCTCCGGCGCGATCTCATGGCGACATGGATAGAGCAACTGTCGCAACCCAGCGCAGGGCACGCCACGATAGCGGCGATAAGACCCCCCTTTGAGGAGTGGCTGGAGAGGCGCCACGGCGCCCTCACCTACCACCTGACGCAGGTCCTCACCGGACACGGATGTTTTGGGAGGTTCCTGCACCTAATCAGGCGGGAGGAAACGCCCGGGTGTCACCATTGCCAGGATCGCCCAGAGGACACGGTGGAGGACACGGTGGAGCTCACGTTTGAGGTCTGCCCCGCTTGGGCGGAGCACCGCCGTGTCCTCGTAGAGGCGATCGGCAGCGGCGGCGACCTCTCGCGTCCGGCCCTGGTGCAAGCCATGGTCCGGGGTGAGAGGGAGTGGGAGGCAGTCACCTCCTTCTGCAAAGCAGTCATGCTAGCGAAGGAGGTGGCGGGACGGCTCAGGGAGAGAGCCTTCCGTCCCAGCCGCCGCGGGAGACGCTCCGGGCGTCGGGAGCCGCGTGACGACTCCCGGCCACCGTAGGCGCTGGCCTGCGGGCGGAGAGTAATGGGTAGCTCACCGTCCGATCAGGACCAGGACCGTGCTGGACAGCGCGTACGTGTTCCACGCGCGCCTCAAAGAGATGTCAGCATCGAGGAAGGGGCCCCCTAGGGCCGAAGCCTGCCGGGTCAGCGGGATTGGACAAAGGGTTACCGCTGGCCCGGAACATAAAGGGCTAAGGAAGGAACACGGGTGGGTTTTAGTCAGTAAGAGTCTGACACTCCCTTCCGCTCCACCCAGAGCGGGAAGGGTCATCTGATGATTTCCCATTCGCAAGAAAAAAAAAAGCCCCTATTAACTCTACAAACCATCACACATCTTGGTCAAAATGTACGGCTCTAATTTAAACCCTAATACAAGCGATTAAACAGTAAGAAATTCTTCAATACTGTCGATTTTTCTAGGGTGGGCAAAGAAGTTTCTAGGGTAGGCATTGCCCAGCCTTGCCCGCCCCTAGCTACGCCCGTGGGTCTACCTGTTTATTTTAAAGCGGCAAGGCAGGGTAAACGTACACCCAGCCAGATGTGACTACCCAAGTTAGTGCCAAATTAAATCAATTTGTATCCTAAATGAAAGGTTCGTCGTAGGTAAATAATATTCCAAAATTCGATTTAGGATTATAAAGTAATTTTGCAGAAAAATACTTTATTTTGTGTAGGTACAAATCTTGTTCATTTAGAAGTAAAAACGATTTTAAATCGGTACTTTGTACCAACACCAGCATCCAAGCTTGTAACCACCTAAGTACACAATAGGGTAAAGCAATAAAGATATTGAGTATTGAGTAATCTTACAACTTATCAAATTATAACTAAGTTAACTCTTTCTGAAAAATTCTATACGTTGTACTAAAATTAGAACAAGGAATAAATTTCGTTTCTCCTTATAGAATTTATATTTATATTGGCTGTAAAAACTAGTTTTTCATAAAAATAAAAATGTAAACAAATAAACTATACATAGGTACTTATTAACTAAGTATTTATAAACATTGGACAGGTCCGCTCAATCTGTGTGGTTCTTTCGTCAAAAGACCATTTCGACGCACGCTCATTTTTGACGCACGAATGGGAAAAAAAAAGTTTCCGTGAAATCTCCAATCCCCATTATTGCATTTTGACTCTCGGTCTATAGCGGAACGAGTGGAAAATAAAAAGTTCCAATCGTCACCACTGGGAAGGAACGAAACTTTTTCTTCCCACTCGTGCCCAGTGGGGACGACGGGGCGGGGACGACCGGGAATATTCCATTTCAGACACTAATCTACATGGTCTTCACATGATCTGACCAAAATTTTGTCTGGACTTTAATAGAGACTGTGACTTCTGAGTTTGTTTCGTCCTTTCTTCTCAGAATAGTCAGATAGGAAACGCCGACCTCATCTAGTTTAAAAAAAAGTATGATTGACGTGTGTGACAGTAAATAAATCATTTATTTATCATTAAATAAAAAATGAAATATTTACTTTCCAAGCAGTCCAGAGCAGTGGTGGCTCAGTGGTAATGGTCCCCGACTTACGAGTTGCAGGTAGAGGGTTTGAACCAAGGCAGGCGCTATACTTTGTGTAAATATTATAATTTCATCACCACTGCTCTTATTTTAGGTGAAGAAAAATATCGTGAGGAAACCAGCATAGTCCTAGAACAAGATGCGATGCGATGGTTTGATGTGGTATGTTTAAAGGTTCAACAAATACTTGTAAACTGATTTTTTTATTTTTTATTAATAAGTAGGTAAATAATAACAGAGGGGCCCGTGGCTAAATAATAATAGCCGCACAGGTCGATAGATCAGGTTAAGCTACGCTTGCCGCGGTTGGTCTGTGGATGGGTGACCATCTTTACATACCGTGAACCCTCCGTGCCTCGGAAAGCACGTTAAGCCGTTGGTCCCGGCTGTCATTCGTGGATCTTTGACAGTCGTTACGGGTAGTCAGAAGCCCGAAAGTCTGACAACCAGTTTTATCAAGGGGTATCGTATTACCCAGTTATTGGGTTGTGGAGGTCAGATAGGCAGTCGCTCCATGTAAAATACTGGTATTCAGCTGCATCCGGTTAGACTGGAAGCCGACCCCAACATGGTTGGGAAAAGGCTAGGCAGATGATGAATAAGTAGGTACCTAATAAAAAAATTAAAAAAACATGTGACATCTACCAACCCGCATTGGGCCCGCGTGGTAGATTACAGCCCACTCCCTCTCGAACAAGAGGCCTGTATCCCATAATTGGTAACAGTTTATACTGATTATTATTATGATAAAAATATGTAAAATATCTACGGGAACTATATTTTCTATCACCAAAATTTATATTTGTCATCAAGTTGTATCACCTAATAAATAGATCTATCGCCACGAAATATTTTCGTTCTCAGATAAACAAAAATTGTTCCCAGGTATGAATTATCAAATTAATGTTAATATATGTGTAAAATAAGAGATCGGACATTATCGAGAACCGAATTAGTTACGAGGTTAATTATTTAAAAAAAAATGCTTAGGTTAGGTTAGGTTAAAACTGTGACCTCCTACGCACGAGCCGAGCGAGCGAAGCGAGCGGTGCCGCGGCAGCGGCCGGCGAGTGCCAGAAACGACTAAATTTTAAAGAAAAAAAATATGGAAAAAGGATACTTGAAGGATATGGAAAAAGGATATTTGAACTTAATGCAATTTTCTAGTAACATAATATGATTTATTGGTGATCTCTTTAAATTAGTTTGCTTAAATACTTATTAGGACACACCTATTATAATACATACAAAAACATTTATTTGGTACTAGACCTTATATCTCAGGATTTTAGGTGATTTATTGTGGAACTGATTTTGCATTGTTTGGTGACTACATTTTGGTGACAGATCTGCTATTTGGAGGACAAACCCTATTATTTAAGAAACACAAAACTAATTAAATTGGTGATAGCTTAAATGATACCCAATATCTACCTGCCTTAATTTAAAAGAAATCAAAACATAACACAGATTAATTGTAGATATAATTAGATATGTAAATGACAAAAAAAAATTGAGAAAATGTAACAAACTATTTATACTACATACTAAATTAAATGACTAACATACTATACAAATAAATACAAAAACAAAGGACACTTAGGCATCGAAGTACTCGTCCGCATCGCTGTCATCCGGAAACGTGCCCAGAAGACTGGCAGCATTGCCACGTTGATTGGCAAAGCTAATTCTTTGCCCAAAGAACGACCCAGCCCTCTGGTCACGTGAAGTGTCGACCAGCTGGCGAGAGACGCGCACTCGGGCCCCATGACCCGAGCGTTTCGACCCCAAACAAATGACGAAAAACACTTAAATCTACATATATATAAAAAGAAAGTCGTGTTAGTTACACTATTTATAACTCAAGAATGGCTGAACCGATTTGGATGGAAACTGGTATTTTTTCATTTTTTTATTTCATTAACAATTTTTACATTGTGTCGAAATTAGCATATTTAAATCTAAAATAACATGAAAAGCAACATAAAGATAGAAAAATAAAATAAAAAATATATTATGAATACATCCTACATGAGTGACAAGTTTTAAAACAATCTTCGTAAAACATCAAAAGCCACTGAATAGTTATATAAAAAATAAAAATTCAATTCAATTTACCAATACAAATGTCAAAAGAGAAAATAAAAATAAAAAAATAAATAAAAATATTATGTCAATAAAATTAAAAAGATTAATACTTAGTTATATTATATATTATAACAGTCTAGTTATACACATCACTTGAGAAACTCGACAAGTGTATAATAGCATTTTAGGAAGGACTTTAGATGGTTCTTAAACTGACTTAAATTATAAATGGACTTCAATTCTAAAGGCAGTTTATTAAACAATTTAATTGACTGATAGCTTGCAGCATGACTAACTACTTTCAAATGCGGTTGAATCGTATATTGTAGGTCCTTACGCCTTGTAACTTCCCGCTTATTTCTTTCCTCAAATGTTTCAGAATTTTGTAGTTTTTTCATGAGGTCTGTGAGTAGAAGTAAATAAAATATACAAGCAAGGGACTGTTAGTATCTGTAGTTCTTTAAAGTACTCCTTACACGATACCCATTAAGGAATTCTCACCATGGTTCTTAAGGCCCTTTTTTGTATGATAAAAGCAGTATTCACATTATACGCATAGCTACCTCGCCATAGAGCGATACTGTACTGCTTTGATTCAACAAGCGAGTAATATACAATTTTTTATTGTTTGTTGGAAATCTCATCTCGAAGGCTTCGAAGGGCAAGCTGAACTAATTGAACGAAATGCAAACCTGAAATTTGACGAGGATGTAAATCAACACCTTGTAGTTAATTAAATCATTTATAAACAAGATGAAGAAGGTCGGCCTTAATATTGATCCTTGTGGAACTCCTTGTCTACTTAGTTTTAGTCCCGATTTATACACTTTTTTACATTTTTCTTCTTCCACTGTAATTTCTACATATTGCTTCCAATTTTCTAAGTAAGATTTAAATAGATTTGAAACCGGTCCTAATAGTAGCATAAGATTGACTGTGTCAAAAGCAGAGCTTAAATCAAGAAATAACCCTACTACTTTTAATTTCTCATTAACTCCTTTCACTATTTCTTCCATTAACGTATTAATTGCGCCATTTGTTCCCACATTTTTCTGATAACTGAATTGTCTGTAGTTAAGTATTTTTTTGCGATTTAAATGTCTTAGAAGCCTTCTTTTAAGTATTTTCTCAAAAGCTTTCGAAAAGATAGGTAATAGAGAAATCGGCCTATAATTATTGGGATCTGATTTGCACTCTTTTTTATAAATTGGTAGGACCCTTGCTATCTTAAGTTGTTCAGGTGGGTAGGTAGCTTAGAACCAGGAGACGGACATAGGATACTTTTTTTTAATACTTTTATTTACTTATAGGAGTAGGGTAGGAGTAGTGTAGGACTACTCCTAACCTACTCCTACACTACTCCTACCATACGGTAGGAGTAGGGTAGAAGTAGGGTGGAGTAGGTTAGGAGTAGGGTAGGAGTAGTGTAGGAGTAGGGTAGGAGTAGGGTAGGGGTAGGACACCACGCGAACGAAGTAGCGCCGGGCAGCTAGTCTATTTGGCAAAACAACGTTTACCGGGCCAGATAGTCTATTATAAATACTTATTTTATTTCGTCTATCTGGTGCAAATTATGCAACTCTTCAACTCTATCAGGTACCTATATCCAAACTAAGAAAGATTTACAATAAAAAACTGATTTTTTTAAATAAAATTTATAAAAATTAAAACCATTTTATAGGTAAAACCTACAATTTGAATTGTCGCTATAAACATTAAAATTTTATACGATATCAAAATAATATGGTATTATTTTTAAACACCAAACGATTTTTATCAAAGCGCTTTGTAATCAATTCAGATTGTGCATATCCAACTACGTATTATAGTTTCAAGACCTATTGACCTACAAGATCTGAGCTACAAACATAGATTGGTGATACTTGTTTCACGTAATATTGATCCATATACAACGGAGTGTGGAACTCGACGTCATCGGCCAGGACGCGACGCAGCGCCGCCGCCGCCCCGCGCCGCCGCCGCCCGCCGGTGCAGCGCCGGACGGCTAGCGACATGCCGGCGCGCGGCGGCGCGACCAAGCGACGCCGACCGATACGGACGACCATTGACGACCGGTGTGATGTGTATGTGTAGGCAGATTCGTCGCACGACAGCGCGACAAGCTTCCATATTTACTTATCCAGTGCCAAGTAACTTACCGGTTTCACACGAGTGGGTGCTACTAGTTCTTTTTCGTATGTTAATTGGAACAATATCTATTACTATCACATTATAATATCCTCGACAGTCGATGGATTTCTGTTGTGCCATACCTATACCTATCTTTGAATACACGTCTGAACAACAACGGTAGATACACCTAATATACACGTCTAAACAACGGTAGCTACACATAATAGGTACGTATAGGAACCGCAATGCCGTTCTAATTTTACATGGATGATCTTCCTGTAATAACAGTAAACAACGCTGCATTCTACTGCAGTACTCGTACTAGGCATGACTATCAATGCAGTATAGCGCATACGATAACTAAAAAATACTGCCAGACATCGTGCTAGTTGCTTACTTGGTAATAATTTTCCATTGCGGATAATCTAATCTAACATTATATATCCATTATCAAATAACCCTTTCCAAGGCGAGTATCGCAATAGATACTGGTACAAGCATGCTCAGTGTGATTAGTTCTATGGCGTCAAGAAATCGACTCGGGACGAGATAAAATTAAATTGTCGGCTAAAAGTAGAGATACTGCGCGACCTTGGGGCCGAGTGGTTTGTTCCGGGTTCGGTCCTCCACCCACCGACCGGTCGCTGCGCCTGCGCCTCTCCGCTGCACTCACCTGTATCTACCTACTAAACATAAATATGTCGGACTTAAATTGATTGCAAATGAATGCATTATAGACAAGATGGTAGATATCATTAATTCTGTAGGTAGTCTGAGTGCCAATTTGGTGTAATAAAATACCGCTTAGGATATCTACAAACGGTAATAAAATTTATTGATCTGCTACAAAAAAAACATTAACTAAGATAATAATAAAAAAATAATTGGTTACTTTACTCTAATAGGAATCTAGGTGATGTCAACACGTTATGTGGTAAGTAGTTCGTTCACGTGCTAGCTCATATAACACAGCTATCGGATGTAAATATTAACAATAATGCGCAAATAGCGAGGTTGCTGGCCCATCGCGCATAGACACGCGTTACGTAACCTCCTTACTTGACTAACGAGTTAACAACTCAAGTGAGAGGACTCCCACTGTTCCTAATTACCAAACAATGTTTTTAAAGATAGCACGTAAGTACTTTAAATTAGGACACTTTGACATCTGTATATCACTGCAATAATCCTTAACTGGTTGGCCGTTAAACTTATGCTAATGAACTAAAATCTTGAAAACAGACGTGACGTCATGAGCCAAAGAACAGTATTCTAAATCCTACTCAAAATGATGTTGTTGCAGTAAGGTTGTCTGCTCGCTACATTAATTTTATTATCGACTCTTATGAACATTTCCTACAGTCGATTTTTACGAGCCTGCAATTCGTTTTAAATACGAACTTCACTTGTTATAATCTCCACAGTGTGGCACTGACCTAGACCAGCAAGGAAATATATTATATCTAGGTAAAGGGTAAAGTATCTACTTATCAAAAAGAAGAATACGAAAATTACTGCTAAAATAATTTATTAACTTTTAGCAATGTTTTAATGAATTAAATAATAAGGCAATCACGTGGTATTTGATGCAACTATTAATGAGTATGAGTTTAAATTACAATATCAATACAAGCAAAAGCTGAGATTAATATACCGATTCGGCGTTTTCACCTATCACAATTTCTTTGGAATAAAAACGTATTACTTATTCGTTAGCACTCGACTCTTCAATTGTAGTCATAGTCGGGTCTATGGCAAGGTCTAAGTGCGATTTGTTAATGTGACTATTTGTTAAAGAATTAGTATTTTTATCTGCATCCGAATCAACACCTTGCTCTTTAGTTTTAGGATCGTTCGGCGTTTGATCTGTAGCAGCGGCGTTGGACTCACTCGGTGCAGTGGCGCCTTCCTCAACTTCAGGTACAGTTTGTGCAAGCGTTGGAACTTCGATCGTTATAATCTCATTTTCAGTTTCTTTGGGTGATTCCGCTACTTTATTCTCTTCGAGTGGTCTAAATATTTCTTGTAGCGATGAAACTTTCTTTTCCGCGGGAATTATTCTATTTAAATATACTAATATGTCTGATAGAGAAACAATTCCTACTAGGTTATCTTCTTTATTTACTAACAATAATCGATGACTCTCAGTTCTAACTATAACTTCTAAGGCCTCATATAAAGTAATACTTGAACGACATTTTTGTAACTTTTCTTCCCAGTCTTTCTTTTTATTTCTTACTTCAGCTATCGTCAACGACAAATTCGAATATAATTTTTCACTCACTAGATTTAACACTTCATATTTTGCATAAACATCAATAAGCGTACCGTTCTCGTCTAAAATTGGCAAAGCCGAAACATCTTTCTCTAACAACAACTGAAATGCTGTTTTAATACTTGTTTCTTCAGTTACGGACACGATGTCTTCGTATGTCCCGATTTTCAACTCTGTAAGTGTCTTGTGAAAGAAAGTTAATTCAGGAAATTCATTAAGATATACAAACAAAAATCTTAATATTCTTTTGTGAGACAAGATGTATAGAACATCACCATTAAAAGGATCTATCATTAATAGACGATGGACGCGGTTTTTGTGAAGTAAATTAATGGCGTCATGTAGTGATTGATCGGGTCCAGCACTACACAAAGGCTTACGCGTTGATCTTAACAACTTCCTCCAAGTATGAAGTGTGTGTCGCTCTAAATCTTCAACTGATAAGTTTTCTTTATCAAGATACAGTAGAATCCTTATAAAATCTGTAACAGTTATCATACCTACGAGTAGCTTTTTAGTAGCATCCCAAAGCGGTGCAGAGCGAATACCATGTGATATAAGAGTAGGAAATGTTTTCCTGACGAAAAATTGTGTATCAAATATAATAACTTTTGCAGACTTTGGTAAAATTTCATAACATTTATGATATTTAAAGAAGTTCAGTAAGAGCCTAGTTTTATCTCTACCTCCTATGGATATTTGCACAATTGATAAATAAGGATCATATTTAGGTAGACCCCGAACCTCTCTAAACATTTGTTTTGCTTGCGTTGGATCTAATGAAGCGTATGAGTTTTTATGATAAGTAGGTGAAGTCGTCTCAATAGAAGAACGACGAACTTGTTTAGTAGGTTTCTTCTTCACTGGATCTGCAGTAGATTGACTACTTTCCGGATGAGGCTTGCTGCGAAAAATATCCATTACCCTAGTAATGGGACTGTATTTTCGAGAAGATGCCCCAGTCACCGTATGGTAATATTTCTTATGTGAATCTTTGTTGTCAGCATATTGTTGGTCATCTTGAGTTTCAGGGGCTTCTTGGCTTTCCGTCGTTTTTGATTGTTTCGGTGCATATTTCTTAGCATCACTTTTTCTTCTTAAACGGAATATATCAAAAATAGAGCTCCGTGGACTAGACGACGTTCCATGAAAAGTTTCGTATCCTTTTTCAGGTGCCGATTGGCGTTCAGCACTCGATGCTCTGGATGTGTCAGCATTTCTATCTCTAAATATTGATCTTACATGGGGCCTCTGTGACTCGACTCCACGCGTTCCAAAATGGACCGTATGTACATTACTATCTGCTACTCTAGAAGGAACTTTATCTTCTGTGTTGGATAGGGTGGTAACAACAAATTTCTTTCGCTCACCAACAACTGTTTGATTTTGCGCTTCCGATTGTTTCTTCTTTTTATTCTTATGTTTCGCCTTGCCATGTTTACTCGGTGATTCGGTCGTCGCAGATTCATTTTCTAGAATTGGATCCATATCCAAATATATTTGCAAATGAAATTTTTATACCTTTATCTTGTAGCATAATCCAGGAAATTGTTTACCATTACCTGTAAAAGAAATTAAGAACATTAAAAACATGAAATAACCAGCCCACTGTAAAATTTACAGTGGGAATAAAAAAGCCGAATTATTTTAGGAGTTTGTGAAATTAACTACGAATTTCTTTATAAGATCCATTCTTGAGTATTGTTCTAGAATACGGGAATAATTATAACCTAATTTATTTAAATTATATTAATTGTGATCACTCTCAATGAGATTGATGGACGTTATATAACATTTTTGAAATACCACTGTGTGAAGAGTTCATAATCTGATTATGTTTTTTACGTACCTATTACTAACACAAAATCCATTAATTTAATTCTATAGAGGAAAAAACTACAAATAATCGACACGTTCATTGACCAGTGCCCCTACCACATACGCCGACTATTGTACAAACGCCAGCACATCAAGCTACTACAATCTGTCGAATTTCTTTATTAGATTTTCTACTTTATCGCTAAATTATAAGTTTCAAAGTTGACTGGGAAAATTTGACAGTTTCGGGTAGCTTGATGTGCTGGCGTCTGTACTTGTAACTATTGTGTATGCTTCAAGAACAGTTATTGTGTGAAGAACTGAAGATTATTCAAAATGTGTCTGTTATTATAAATTAGGTAGGTACTGATAGCGATATCGTTATACCGGCTTATTCTATGCTTGCCCCACCACTCTTACTTCAAGCCGAACTATCTGATTCACGGATTCTTATTTTAGCTCATTATTCCAAGTTTTCTTTACCAAGAAATACACCTAATTTAAATATACACCTAGCTACCTACAAGCTGCATTAGAAACACGGTTTGAAGGAGCAAGCATAGAAAAATATCCATAATTTATTGGCGAACAATTGTAGTCATAAATAGCATAACCGAGCATTTACAATCATTGACACATGTAGAAATAATACTATGTTTGCGTGTACTTGAAAAATCGATGATGTATGAGTCATTAGCGTACATCACCATAAGTTGGCGTGTAATATACGTGGTCTATTAGCTATGTACCATCGCGTTTTAACTGCCGCATAAAATAATCCTATAACACCTTATGTCGTTGCTAGGCAACGCAATGCGCCAAATGCACCCATTTTACTACATGTGTTAGCTATTTGCTGTTGCATTGCGTAATCTACAGACGTCCTCGTTGCAGTCTCAACAGACCATCTCAATGAGTTTGATCAATCTTCCCTACGCTAAACACCAGCATAATAAATTATAACATTCGGCACATTAACACGCGTAGCTAAGTCTATATTTGACACCATTTCGGTGATCAATACTTTATAGAGCGAAAACTATGCGGTATTGGATGAATTCAAAACGTACCTGTCTTCACCGAGAGCTTCATCTTTTTATTCCAATTATTTTTACGCACTGATTTGTAACGAGACGGTTAGTATTGAGTTTTGTTCGGACTGAGCACTGTTTTACTGGGGTCGCGTGTTATTCCCGACGATATTGTGTGCGGCCATGTTGGTTGTCAAATTACGCGAGGGTTTGTGGGGCGACATCTGCCGTCGGGCGAGGGGATCGCTTTGCAGGGCGGCCCGCCGGCCAAATCGGAACGGGTGGGAATGCTATCATCGTCTGTAGCTCGCAGTTAGACTTTCAATTCGTGAGATGTCACGGCGAACTGATTTCAGATTAGAGTCGTCAGGTATTTATTTTGTAAAAGATGCAATAGGGTAGGGACCGTTGGTAATTAAATGGATAGATATCAGCAGGTATACCTACTTTTGTAACATTTTTGTTGTATTATTTTTGTTTTTTTTTTTAATATGTTACTTCACACTTTGACATTTGATCATTATTATATACACAATGACATGAACTTAAAATGACATGACTAAAAGAAACTGTGAACTCTGAGTTTATTTCGGTATTTCTTCGCAGAGTAAGTAATCAGTTAGAAAACACCAATCATCTAGTCTTAAAAACATAATTTAATTGTGACGTATAAAAGCGTTTTTTGTACATACCAATTTATAGAAATTATAATTTATCAATCAGCATCATTTGTCATCAAATACAATGTTACGAAAAAATAAAAAACCATAATACTTGTATTTCACAACATTACTAATACAGCTACATTTATGTCAGCATTTGTAATAATGCCCAAAGAAATTAACAAAAACTGTGATTACTATCAGCTCTACTGCATAGTTTAGTATTTTAGAAACATCTAGGAAGGTATTTTAACGGGGCCACCTATTTCATATAACGGCCGGTTCACACATGTCTCCGTTTTACTGTTCCGTTTTATCGTGTACGTTTTTTATAATCTATATAAAAGAATAGCGGCGGTATACTGCGAGTTTTCTCTGATATTCTGATTATGATATCTGAATGATTGATCTGTTGAACGTTATACGGTGCCTATGTGTGAACAGAGCATAAATTTATGACGTATCCGTTAAAAACGTACCAGTAAAACGGACTCCCATGTGTGAACGGGCCGTAACATAAAATCTAATTACAATAGACCGAACACTATAATCGAATGCTCTGTTATGGAAGCTTCAAAACATCAAAAACCTAAACTTTTGAAGCCCTAATGGTCTAACAAGGCTAATTCAACGATTAGTGAGTAAGAGTACCTAACAATCATAAGAAAAGAAGCAAATGTCGTATAGACCTTCGTAGCTGAATATCACCTTGAAGATCTTATAGAGACAGTTGACGAAACTAACTCAGAAGGCAAACAGACGCGTAAAACAAAAACTTAAGTAAATTTCCATCATTTTCAAAAACATAAGTATTATTTCTTCTAATAACTAATTTAATCTTTTATTGTATTCAAGGATCAGAAAAGTAATTTTTGCTGAAACAAACCCTGCTTTTCTAAAACCAAGTCACAAAAGTGGCTTAAAGTTGTCAGTACTTATACTCTTGATAATTATGACTTTCAAGTGTTCAACTTAAATTTCATAATGTATTATGTAAATGCATCCAATGAAAAGAGTAATGAGTAAAATTGTCTGAAGGGCAAAACAAATGAATTTCATTGGATGGAGAGCCTACGTTCGTAAGTATTTGTGATAAACCCAATGTTATGTTATAGTACATCGTGACTAATGTCTCGTCATTGAAGAATCGTGCGTACGAAAACAAACGTTTTGTAAGCCGCTAAATATAAATTCAGGCCAAATTAAATATTTTACTCGCTGACACATTATTGCGATTATAGAAGTATCCACAACGGCAGATAACAAAATATGTATGTCAATGTGACACACAGTAAAAGTTATCAGTCTAAGTTCAATTCAATCAGAGTGAATATGTATGCATAAAGTTTATTTGAACCTAGCTATAATATCTCCAGGATGTCTACTGCCGAACAGAGCCTTTTCAAAGACAGTTTACATTCCTGAGGAAAATACCTATCATACAATCTCCATGCTCGATAAGCCGAATGGCGATGAAAGGTATGGCGTCTATGAGATACACACAGTGTACAAGTAAACGCTACTACCCTAAATTTAATATTAAAAGTCTAACTCGACTCAACACCCACGCAAAAGAGGCGTTTCACTCTCAGCCTTAATTTTATCAATGGAGCTAGGTACCGCTAAAGTTGTACAACCACGCACATTGAAGTATTTTTAAACCTTTAGAAATAAGAAAAAAATCTGCGACATTAGGTACAGAGACTACTTATAAGGTAGTCGAACCAAACAAGACTTTTAGTGGAATTTTAGCAAATTCATATATGCAAATCCACTACAAGAAATAAGTGAGAGTAAGTATCAAGTTATCCTACATAGCAAAGTACTTCCACATATCTCGGTATGACGGCATCGCAGTCTAAATATAGGTAAAATTTTCTGAACAGAATGCGCATGCGGGGAAAACGGTGACGTAGGGTTTCGTCATGAATGAGTGACGTCACCGTTACAGAGGCACGAGGAAAATGATGACGTAGCTTGCGGGGAGGAGGACGGTGGCTAGCGGTGCGATCGATAGCCACCCGGTGATAATGATATTCCTGTAGTTCAGTGACGCTCGACTAATAGCGGCACAGTAGAAGCAAGCCTTTCGATAAAGCACGGGTCGGCAGCTCACGTGCTACATTGACTTGCACTACTCACATTGAATAATGCACAGGTCACTCGTTTGATCGAACAGTTCACAAGATGCGCTTACATGACATTCTAGTGGACCATGAACCACTGAACGCTGAAGCTGTGAATTGCTTCCTAATGATTTTATATTACATGGCTATGCTTTGTGTGATGTATGAATGTGACATTCTTAATATGCCATTCATTATTAACCTTACCTTTGCACCTTACGCTTTTGAAAGCGCTTTATAACGAAACAATCTTATTTAGCAGCAGTAGTTCGTATCGAGTCTAATAGAAAATGATTGCATTTAAAATCTACAAACCATATTTCCTTAATCAAATCTATAAATTCAGAATTTTAACATATACTCGTATATACAAAAATAGCGGTTTCTGAACAATTCTTATCTAGAAGTGACTTCGGATAAACATCTAAAGAAATATGAGTATTGGTGACGCTCAGATTAACTCACCGATCGGTTTGTGATACAGTTCTATTATTAGACAATTGACGCGTTTAACAGATCTCGTACCTGAATTTTTATATTCGTATAAATGTATTGTGCGATATCATTCTTACGTTGACTAAGTATATGATCACAATATGATTGCTTTGATTATTGTATAAGGTGACCCAGGTAAGCGATGTGATGCGTGTTTTTTAGGGCTCACAACATTATGAAATTATGGCATTATTATACGGTATCGGGACCATGTTTACGTTGGAGCAGTCCTAATAATGTATATTAAGACATTGTTATAGACTATTGATACGATAACAGATAAAGTAATAAATCTGCTTTATTCTACAATCCGGTTACTTAAAATGTTAGTCAAGTATGTAATAGCCCGACCGCGACAACCAAACAGAAATATAGGTAAAGTGTAAAATATTAAAATCCAGTTTATAAACAATCTAGGTAATCGAATCTTGTAAACATGTTTTCAATACATTACGCTAATCCAATTGCCGTAGTCAGGCAAAGTTAGTAGTATAACATTCAAATCAACGCTTATCTACGGAATAAATGAAGTAATCACGCTGGTGTAAGTGATTAAGCTGTAATCTGAATTGATAAACTGGCTCTGTCACGCCGCGTGGTTCCAACTGATAGATTCGGACCATCGCGAGCAGTCACCAATCACCGGCTTATCCTAAATATTTATTATGGACTCAAGTCATCTGTGCGGATCAAGCAGGCCCTTTATTTAAATAGAAACCTTTTATTATATATTAATGTGTATATATTAATTGAATACCTACGTGGTGAATATAACAATAAGAATAGTTCAGCCAGCTCTATCAATGTTAGTTTCCAATGTATGTACATGTGTTATTAATTCAATGATACTACCTCGACCTCGTCACCATTTTTTCATAATAGATGCACTTCTAGTGCGCCCGTATCACGTACATGTAGGATTGTAGGTACAACATCTACATGCAATGCCCTGTCAAACTATAAAACGATTAAGATAAGGAACAAGTTCTGCAGACTCTTAAGATATTAAGAAATCCTCGGTCTCGTTTGCTCAAATCTCAACTAATCCCGACATCTTCAGCGACTGATAACATAGGTACTTACCTCACGAGTGCGTCAATTTATAAGTAGGCGCTTACTGATAATGATAAATCATGAATTGATAAATAAGTAATCTTTGAATAAGTGGAAAATATTCGGCAATTCACTTATCAAACATTCTTTTAAACATTTAAATATCAATGAAATACTTATGTATTCAAGTTTGTGATATTGATTCTAGTTAAAACCTAAGAAATCATGTTGCTTGACTTGAAACAAGTAATAATCATCTCAAAAATCCAAAGAACACTTTTGATCAAATTAAATTAAAGCAAATCCGATGAGAGTAACCTGTTTTAAACAAGAAACAACCACGCAAAGCTATTTTGTAGCACCGAGGTCTAATCGGTGTAGTTACATCCATAAAAAACATACGAATGGTAAATCTCTTGTTTTTTGTAGACAGATAAAAACTTACTAGGTATCTCTCCACTTTTATGCATATGAAAACATTATTATCAAAGCAATATAAACCTTCTGTACGCCTTTTTAAACTTTTTCCGTAACTGTATTGCCTCTTTCCTCAATCACATAGTGATTAGACCTTAACAACAATATACGCACCAGGCCATGTGGCGTACAATTGTAAATCTGTCTAAATATACGGGCTCCCATGTACTAGTGGTATTTTCGTGACGAGCACTTTTAAACATAACCTCAAAATGTTACACAATATACGCCCGTCCAATTTGATAATTTTAATAATGTTAGTTTATTAATTGATGCAGATAGTATACTCACAACACAGATATCATTACGCTGAACCCCTCTAGCACTGACTATTTATGAACACTTCACACACACACTCTCAATATGCATAATGCATCCAATACTAGCGAATAGTTTCATATGCGTCGTGTTCGCTTTAAATTGAACACAGGTAGTTCACTCACTGGTCGATTATGCGGACGTTATATAACATGGGCACTGGGAAGGGAATTGATGGATCCACTGTTTTGTCAGCGGAGACCGCCATGCCCAATTAGTACAATTTACAATCGAGCCACAGAGTGTTCCAACAACGCGCTGACGGCATCGAAACAAGCGAGTCGCGTTCACGGTATGGAATTCTCTCGCGGCCGCGGGCCGTTGATGCGGCTGCGTTCGCGCACCGATATGTGCCCGCACCCACACATGCGCGCGCGTATCGCCTAAACACACACAAGCCACGCATCAAATGTATCACAGATGACTACCGACGACGGCTAACTAAGCTGTAACTACTGATAACAAATTATGTCACTAATCAGTCAACTTGCACAGGTAAACTTTGCTTTAAATAAATATAAAATCATATAAAAAATCGTTTGAAATAGTAAGCAGTAAAATTACAATACCAAACAAAACAAATAACTGTCATGGTGATGGATGACAGTTTTTTTTTAACGATTGACGTGAATAGGTACAGATTAAAGTTTTAACTTCATGGATCATAATAAAAATAGTGAAACCTCTTAGGTATTATGTAATGTATTCCAAAATATTTCAGTGACATATATTATTTTTCACTGTAGTAAGTGAAAGCCACGCACAATTCCTATTTTCTTCCATTTTATTTGTAATTCTATTAACTACTTATAACAAAAAGTATTGTAGGTACCTATCATTTAAAAAATCTTTTTTGTATTATCTGATGGCTCAATTAACTTACATTTTGCCGTAGAAGTCTGCGTAACTATACCATCATCATCTGCCTACCCTTTTCCCAACTATGTTAGGGTCGGCTTCCAGTCTAACGGGATACAGCTGAATACCATCAGTATTCAGATAACAACCCAGTTACTGGTAATACGATACCCCTTGGTAAGACTGGTTGTTAGACTTTTGGGCATAGAATAGTCTGCATAACTATAAAGTATATATATTTTTATAGAAATTATACTTAATGATGTAATAACGTGAGTATAATAAAATTAAATAATTTTACACCTAGATAGCTAATTTTATTTGTTCAAACATTTTCCTAGGCACATAAATAGGTAATCGGAAAAAACTAAAAACTGTCATACAAACATGTTCTTGATAACAACATAGTAGGTATCAAGTAAAAAGTTCATATCAATGACTACTTCCTCTATTTGACCTTTATATATTGCGTGGGACACTGACTGAAACACATTAACTACGTAAATATGTATATTCTATTATAACTAGTAATGAGAATTTACGAAAAAATATGCCTACGTTTTTTGATCAGTCAATCTCAAAAAATTACTATCATATCATTACTTCAGTCATCACATCACCAAGCGTTTAGTCTATGGTTCTATGTATTTTCACATTTTTCGTCATACCTACAATGATTTTCTTGGCCTATTGCCACCCACGACTGGCTTACCCTAATATCGTGGAAAATATTCTATCTCTACCTTTACAAAAGATTTTTTGGTTTACACACAAAAATAGCCGTCTGCTGACAACTCTTAGGGAAAATGAATTTTTGTGTGAAGTCATCAGTGTATCACGTGTAGGCGTTCCTGCCCATCCACTTGATAGAATTCATTAGTCGCCTTTGCGACACCCACGGGTAGGTTCGGTTATGGGTAACCTATTCTTAGCGGGGCCCTACGGCGCGATGTACCTTACCTACATCTGTACAGGCATTGAAATATTAGGTAAGTAGGTATATAATGTCATATAGATACACGACTATGTACGTGAGAATCATATAATTTTTCAGTGCGATACTTACCGAATACGTGTTTGATGTTGTCGGTATCCTACACAGATCTAGATTGATAGGTAGGTAAGCACAAACTTACAATATTTTCAGTAATGTCTACGTTAAGGCAAGGAAATTGTACCTAGTCTTGCACGTCTAAATGCTGGAGTATGGTCGAAAGATAATTATGTTAAAAATAATTTATTTATTTATCTTTTCACAGCACAGCACTCAGCACAGCATGCCAAATTGGCAAACTTGGCATGCTGTGAGATTTTAACAATAGTTAGTAGCGTCACGTGATTTTTAGCACTGCTTGTTAGTAACAAACCCGTATTTATTTTGGGTTTTAGTAGCCAAATAGTAAAAATGGAAGACTTATAATTTCGTCATGTCTGTCTGTCCGTCCGTCCATTCGTCGGTCCATCTCTGTTCGTCGTCGCCTTTACACAGTCATTATAGAAAACTATTTGCACTATACCTCTATACAAAAATAAAAGAAGCTGTAATCTGTGCACCACTAAACAATAATGTAGAGATATTACAAAAATAATCAAGGGTAGCTCAACCCAACATGTGACGGAGGGATGAAAAAATAAAATCAATGCACAAAAGCGCGTGCATTTTAGCGTTATTGAGCGTAACATTGGATCTTGTTTCCTTGAAAAAAAATATGATGTTTTTATGTGCCTTTTTTTATTTAAGTCAATATTTTTTTTTAAATAGGTACCAACTTACGGGATCTTTTTGGTTACAACTGCACCTATAACTTTGTTTCTTCACAATATTTTCGAGAAATATTATCAAATACAAACTTATTTTTGCGGCCGATAAAATCGATACATGATCGATGCGTGAGTAAATTTTCATCCCAACTACGGAAACCTTCACCGTGCGTAGTCCGACACGCACGTGGCCGGTTTTTTGTATACCCATCACCACCTCACAAATGACGAATAAATTGATATGTATGAAATTGAAGCTGAAAAACTGAAAACGTTAAAGCAAATACATATATAATTTTTATCTAATCTTTATATTTATTTTAAGCAACAACCTTATTGTATTTTTTCCTTTAAACTACTATATTTCTATTTTTGTGATTTTCCTCTTGTGTGGAAAAAGTAATCTCAACCTTGTTCTAAAAAAAGATCCGAAGGCGAGATGTGTCCTTGAAAAAAGTCATAGTACCGTTAATTTTACCTTGCTCAACGGCCTATACTACCTTGACCAAAAAGTCTTTAGTTTGTTTTCCGAGGCAAACTCAGTTATAACTCTGAATACATTTAAACAAGTCAAGCTTTTTTTTTATTAATACCTACTACTAAAATGTGAATCATATAGGTACCCTATCACATTTTAGTCTCGTGGTTTTATTATGAAAAAAATATTGACTTAAACCATACTTTAACCAACAAGGTCACGGTGCCTAGCTTAGATTAAAAAGCTTTGTAAGGGTTACAGCTATCTACAACCCTTTTTTTCACCGTCACCAGTCATGGTCGATATATATGTAACTTGGTCTCCACGTATTCCGACTTGCGACCGTGACCTTGTTGTTTAAAGTCAATATTTTCTTCAAAACAAAGCCATGAGACCATCATGAGACCATTGACTAAACTTTAAGACCTTAAATATATAAAGTACCATATTCTGACAAATAAGTTATTTAGATTATTATGTTTATTCTGTAACAACGATCTGCCGCGGCGCTCGACAGGTTACGCGCCAGCACCATCAGCATCCTGGCTGATCTTGCGGATAGGCTGAACACGCGTTACGTCCACATTAGAAATTAAATAATTATAATGTCAATTTTTTAACAAAGTAGGTACTGAAACTTTTACTGTACTAACATTCTATGGATTTCAAAAGTTTTACTGTACCTACTAACATTCTATGGATTTCAAAATCAGTTTTTTTTAATAGTTAATCAATTATGGGGTCCGACTTACTGCTAACAAATCGCTATCTATTGGAATTCTAGAATAAAACAATGCTTATTATGTTATTATTCTTCCATCATCTTCATTACAAGTTGTAAAAACGTTGTGTGAACTTGATCCTGAAAAGGCTTTCCCTTCCTTTAGATATTTATCACTTTCGACGGATTCGACTCTTATCAGAAAGGCATGTCGTAACTCCTCTTATCTTTTTCTATATGTGAAAGATTGAACTTGAAAAAATATCTTGAAGAAGTTATTAGGTAGATAACTTAATACTTATAGATATTTTTGTATACCTATTTGTTTTTTTATTGTTGTTGTTTTTAATTTTGTAATACCTAAGGATTTGGTTTGATTTGATTTATTTTATTTGGCCTTTGCCCAGCAGTGGTACAGTAGGTGCTACAGGTTAACAAAAAAACAGAACCTAGTTCTTTTAATTAGATGCCTATTATTTTGCTTCAAAATCCTTCGGAGTGTGCTCATCGACTGTGATAAAGTGTGTTACGCAATTGAGGTAAATTTTGACAAAATCTGATTCCTAAACTTGGCATAAGTACCTAAATATTTTCTCCAACTTCTGATCCATTCAAGCAAATCTGTGAAAACGACCATGTATCTCGGCTGCGACCTTGATCGTTTATGTAATTTTCACAATAAACCACGATCTATTACTCGATATAATTGCACAGCAGTAGAATCCATTGTTTTATAATTCATCAATGAATCACAGTTTCCGCGGTATCATTGCGATATTGTATGTGAATAGTGAATCAACAGAACAAACAGTGTAACCATTGTAGTTTACTTATTACTTTAATTGGATACAGATTCTAGTTTTTTTACATTGCTGCAAGAAAATTTAGGAAAATTGATCCAGACTATACAAAGTTTTTTATCTGACAGTCCATAATTACCCTCGGGTGAGAAGGTGAATCTCATAGCTATATCGATATCTATTACGTCTGTGGAGTTTCGCTAGCTAATTTACCCTGTAGATAAGTGTCCTAACATATGAATAAATACGTACCTACATTCATAAGTCTACTCATTTGTAAGCTAAGTAACAAATTATAGACACACAAGTAATCAAAATTTGTCATTCTAAACTTTGTCGCTTTTATGACACAAGTGGTAATTTGCTTCTTGCGACATAAGTTCCTTAGATGTTATATTAGCAAATGGGGGACGGCAGTAAGTTCTACTGCGGATAGGTATAAGCAATAAATTAGTTCCACAAGTTTTATTACAGGTAAATAATAGTAGATTGTACAACTAGTGCTTATAAGAAGCCATTCTGCCCAGAAAAGTTTATATCACCCGAGCCGCAGGCGAGAGTGGATAGTTATGGCGAGTAAAATGGCTCGTTTATGCCCAAGGTATCTCTCTGCTTTTCACTTCGATTGCGAGAAAATGAAACAGGTTTAAAGTATATAACAGTATTTTCACTGTTCAAACATAAAGAATTATCTACTGAATGTATACAAAACCTTGTAAAACAATTTAAAAGAGTAATGGTGGAGTTTCTTGCCCATTCTTCTCCATACGAACACTAACTACCTTTTGGAAGGGGCGACTATAATCAATTCTATTTTATATTGCAAGTTTCGGCGTTCAAAAGTGCCTTTAATGTGCCTATTTGAAATAAATGATTTGACTTTGACTTTAAAAGAGAATAGCTAATTCCCGCCACGAAACTTTTTAAGTTTTTTTTTTAAATATTCAACATGTGTCATTCGACTTGGGTACCTTTCATACTGCCAAGTCAAAAAAACGTTTCTTTACGTTTTTAAATAATAAATGACCACTATTTTATCTGGTTTTATTAAATTAACCATAAAAAACACGGAAGTGATATAAATTAAAGCAAATCAAATAAAATAACGACTTTAATCTGCGACGTTTTATTGTGGGTTTTATCTTAGAAAAAAAAACACTTTATGCACACGCGCATAAAAAGCGACTTTATGTCGCCTACACACAACATAAGACGAACTTTTAGAGCGTGAGAAGTGAAAAATAATATAAAAACTTATTTGACGGATGGATAAGTCTTTTGTCGATGATACGACGACATCGATTATAATGTAAAATTAGAATAACTGGACGGTTGCCCGTTCTGCGAGCAACAAATAGTACTGGGGCATGCGACCAATCGTAACAGCCGCAAATACATGCACCGCGCTGAATGCGGACACACCGCGGAAGACAACAACCCCCCACAGCCGCACTCCACCCGCTGCACGTCGGTATTATGTGGTCGCAGGCTCACGCGCCACGGCCGCCGCCTCCCGCTGGTGCCGTCAGCACTACGCCAGCTTGCGTAATCACCAGCCTCACGCAAGCCCCCTTTATCCCATACAATCCACGCTCTACAAACTTACATTATTTTCAAACCTAAGCAAATAGTCCTGTTATTCGTCATACTAACGAAGCGTCATATTGTCCGTGTAATTTAAACAAATAAAAGCTTCATGCTGTTCACGAGCTACCGATAACTTAACTTACATCAATCGGTGTACGAAACATACCTAACACAAATATTTGCTGCGCTAACTGAACAACGCGGCAGCCTTCTTGTTCACACACAGTCAAGTTTGAAGCGTACAAAAATGACATAATATAGACCTCATCAGTTTCGCATAGGTACCTACATAAGATGAGAAAAGTTGTTCCATGGTTGTAGTATTTTGCAGTGACTTTTTGTGAATAAATTGTTTTTTTTTTTATAATAAAATGCGAGGTCGGAAAGAAGCTTTGAAAAGTTTGCCATAATATTGATAGACTTTTTAGTGGATCATGGAGACACTTTTCATTTAAGCAGTACCAGGGTACAGAGAACCACACGACAATATACGGCCTGTACCTACCTAACCCAAGTTGTACCCTAATCGGTATATGGGAAAAAAATATCTTCCTTAGTCATCTAACATGAGACACGATTTTTTCTAGCATAAAAGCTTTTTTCAAATACATACTAGTAAACATAGAGGCAGACAATAATATGTTATTCCACCTACATGCCAATGTTCTTTCGAATGCGTAATGCGCAAGAATTGCCTCCTGGTCCATCACAAAAAGCTGAATAAGGTGCTGGAAAATCTGTCTGCCACTAAGATTTTTCATATTAAGTATACGTTTTTTGAACCATTTTGGGCCGTAACTACCACCAAATACATCGCTGGTCGTATCCCAAAGAACGCCAAACACTTTACTGACACTTCCGTCCAACTAATCAAAAGGAAATTTAAGGACTAGGATTGCAGATGGTATCTAGAGCAACGGTTGCAAATTTAATCTCGGCGACACACCAATGCAAGTCTGCAACAAGTGTTCGAACTGCGCTATAAGTGTCCTCCGTGTGACGACGGCTACAATCAATGCGGAAACGTTCGCTAGTCTGCCCCGAATGGGAGCACGGGATGCGACGCGATGGACGTCGCCGGCGCACCCCCGCGCCCTCCGCGCCGCGCCGCACCCCCCCGCCGGCCCGGATCAGCGTCACCGACACATTTGTCTCCACGCACCACAATAAACACTATACTTACTTATTGTAATTGCTCCTTTCTGGAACACTTATACATAGAAAGCAATTAAACGCAGTAATCCATTCTAATGAAGGATGGACAACAGGTACTTTTGCTCGTACTTTTTTCGTTTGCTCCATAGCGAAATCTAAATCTGTCTATAATTGTAGTGACGTACGGAAGGACAAGAATTTAACGACAGGTGAAATTTTTCGAACTCGGACGGTCTGACGTATTGACGGAGAAAAATGATGATACTAAACACGAGGCAGAGGGTTGCCATGGAAGAAAAGGGGATTGTCATAGGAAAAAAGAGGCTTGCGCAAAGTTTTTGTCATGGTACGACTTGGGAATCACGATGACAAAAATATCATTAGGAATGAACGACAAACACGAAAGACTTATGCTACCTGATAGGTTCATCATCATCATCATTTCAGCCGAAAGACGTCCACTGCTGGACATAGGCCTCCCCCAAGCACCTCCACTTCGACAGGTTCTGTGCTTCTTGCATCCAACGGGTTCCTGCGGCCTTCACAAGGTCGTCGGTCCACCTTGTGGGAGGCCTTCCAACGCTACGTCTTCCAGTACGCGGTCGCCACTCCAGAACCTTTCGGCCCCATCGGCCATCTGTTCTGCGAGCAATGTATAATGCAATGTAAAGAGCAATGCCCACTGCCACTTAAGTTTGGCAATTCTTCGGCCTGATAGGTTAACAGAAACCTATTATGGTGTGCGTATAAGGAAAAGAAAGGTACCTTACTTAAAAGCGAATAGCGCTTATTTTGCAATTAAAAGTTATCACGTGGATATTTTAAATGTAAATCTGTAGTTTAGGCGAGAAGAGCTTTTGCCTCCAAAGCTTACCAAGTATTAACAGGTGGTTCGGACAAAGTACTTAAAACAACTTAACTCATAAATAAGTATAAATAGTTGGTTATGATTGAAATAAAATTATCGCCACCCTGAATATTAATTTACTTGCAGATAAATGTGAAAATAATTATGATACCGGATCGAAAGCCTTGACTGAGTCAATCTGTACCGTATAATATACTGCAATGAAAATCATTGCCCAAATTATTCGAGCTGGCTCCCGAGCTATCATGATCATTATTGTAGAATTAACATCAACACGCCTTTTTTGTTGCACTTCGCATAAAATGAAGTTATAGGCACTACTCGACAGTGTAATAAAACTGAATCGTAAAAAAAGATTAAATGGCGGTTTAAAAACCGCTTATGTGCATGTAACATATAATCTGCTCTAGTCCGAAAATAAATAGGTTTACTTATGCCAATATTTAAAGCCAAGCTTTACTTACATAAATAAATTAATTAAAGGACTCTTAATTTCAACTATAATTTATTGAAACAGAAAGAAATAATGATCACAAACATTGATGACAAACATTATCTATCAATCCATTTTCCTATTATTATATACATACGTTATCTGCGGCCTAGAGATGTATCTGTCTACAACATACATATCTCTATTAAGTCTTGGTTACAAAAATATAATTTAGGCTACATAGAATTATCTCAGCAGTCGTAGAATCCGTTCAAGTTTTCCTTTAATAAAATAATAATGTGTAGAGCACATAAAGAAATGTAAGGAAAATATTGACATATGTGATTCTACAACCTACACGAGTATTTTTCGCTTTCATAAGTATATTGTGAACCACAGACTTATTAAGTCTGTGTTGTGAACCCAAATAAGTAAATTAAATTTAGGAATACTAAAGAACCCGTGTTAAGGCCGAGTGAATAAAATTCATTATGCCTATTAATTCTTCTATGAATGTTACATTATTAACGTCAACCAAAACCAGGTATTAAAAGGAATTAAGGAGCGCAACCCAAAGCTCTATATTTAGCTTTTCCTGTAAGATCTTATAACGCCATAAAAATAAAATCGGTATTGTGTTGATGTTCTCGATTTGTTCAGAACGTATTTGTTGAATGACGTACATTTGTAATAGTCAACGCTAATACAAGTGGAGTCGCGAGTTCAGTCGTGGAAAGCTCACACACAGTGAGGCAGGAACAAAGTAGCGGCCGGGCGCGGGCGGCGCGGCCGTATGAAAGCTTCGTCTCGTACTAGCGATGCCGTTAGCGCAGGCTCGGGCGGGCGGCCGCGGCGAGGCGGAGGCGGGCGGGCCGTGGGAGGTACCGTTAATGACGTCGCATCCGTGATGTCACCGTCGTGACGTCAGACGGCGCGATATAGCCACCAGCCTCGGCGGCGGCGGCCTCAGTAACGCACCGCCCGTTCGCCAGCGCGTACCTCCGCGCGCCCTCTCGCGACCTGCCCGCCGCAGCCGACTGACTGAGTGAGTGAGTGCGCGTGCAGTGAGTGGAATGTGCCCGGCCGCATGAGGATCCTGCTGAGTGAGCTGGGACTGTCCGGCGCTTGCTTCGGTCTGACGCTGGAGCCTCGCGCCTCCCCGCTGGACACTGCCAAGCCTGCGCCAGGTCAGCGCCCGCACGACCATCCGACATCCACTTCTGTGTTTATTTTCGCTTTCGTTGTGTAGAACCTCTGGGTGTAGTAGACTGTGTGGAACTGTTGTGACGATGGCCATCGGCTAGAATGCGAGGTGCGTTGCTGACGCCCTCCAGCCAACATTGTGGCCTTAGACAATTCAAACACACACGTACGTACCTCCCTTTTTGTTTTATTTTTTATTTTATTATAATTTAATTTAAGAACTTTATTATATTTTATTTTGTCCTGAATGTTTACCCAGTGCTTTCTTTATACCCCTCTACCAAAACATGCCTATAGAACAACTGTCAAAACTAGCTTTTGATTATTATGTTAAACTGAAACTTACAAAGTGGTATTTCTTAGTTACTATTATGATAAGAAATAATAGGCCGTCTATTTTGAAGCCTAGGTCATGACCTGCCGGTTACAGTGCGTGGTGAAAATTGACCAAAGAAAAGTTTAAGGAAAGCTCCTCAGTTCAGTTCAGTTAATTGTATCGCTGGGAAAAATATTTTAGTATAGACACCTAATTAATTTATGATTATTATTGTAATAAGGGTTTCGCACCTTTTAGGAATTGTACCTATAAACAAGATTGAAAAATTAAAAAAGTTATTTTTAAACTTAGGACTGGTCGAAGCAGTTGCAATTCAATCGTTTTTTGTAGTTAATTCCAGTGATTAATTAATTAATTAATTAAGATACGTTATTTTATACAGCGAAGCGCAAGGGCACTACCTAACTTTTCACCTTTTCTCGATTTATTATTCCATAACCTATTAATTCCTTTTTTACAAGTATTAACTAAAGTATAGTAGTTTAAAAAATATGGAAGTAATCAAGGAAAATTTATAGTATATAGAAACTTGTCTATAAAACATAGTGTACGACAAATAGAGACACAGAGAGATTACCGGTTATATTATCACGCTAACTGAATAGTTATACCTATCTAAGTTTTAGATTCTCGGAGTCGTGTTAATCGAACTTGTCAATATTTTTAAGACAGGCAGTGAATAATTATAATTTAGGTGAAACAAGTACCGAATAGTAAAATATATTTCCACACCGGTAGGGCCGGTTTAGGATGACACGCGCCGGTTCGCTAGCATACATTAAGTTATACTTATCGCGGAATGTGTCCTAACAGCCATCATCTGTATCCAAAACTGTTCAGAGAGCATTACCTAGTTAGCTAAACCACTCGATAATTGTTATTAGGTCGATTAGTTAAATTATAATCGGATTTGTTTGAGTGGAGGCGCGTTAGGTAACTTCGAGTATAATGTGAGATGTTTATGTCGCGATCGGCTGCGTCCGATGGCCTCAGCCGATGCCTACTGCCACTTACCCAATCGGTTGTCGCAACCGGCAGACGTTGCACCTGTCGAGATGCGAGCCTGTGCAAATTGCCGACGCACATCTGATACCTACTATTGAACCATGCAGACTCCACATAATTATATCAACTACGTAAACATCTTGAATTGTTGACCCTCTGTCTGAAGTTTCTTGCACATTATAACAACGTTCCTAACATAAACGCTGAGGTGCCAATGAATTATCTAAATTGATGCTAAAATAGAATAACAAACTTTCACTTTTTGTTTTCATAAGCGTGTGCTTAATATTGGACAAAAGCGGTTCTAAAAATAATACGATAACGTTTTTGGTTAAAGTGGAATTGTATTTTTGATCGAAATGCAAACTCGGATAGCATTTGAAAAGATTATCATATACTGTCAATTCGTCAATTAATTGAATGAAATAATGACGTAGTGCATAGGGAAGGTAGGTTGACACACGCCGGGGTATTGATAAACCCGCTATCAGCCGCCAGCTGTCGTGACGTCACGACAAGCCCGACTCGGAGCGCGTCACTCTCACTGCCCGCGAGCCCCAGGCTAACCCACCCCTGCCCTCAAATATAAAGATACTGCGATTTTCCCCCTTCCATCCGCACAGCGGGAGAGTTCTTCCGTTGATGTTTCTAATAGATGATTTTATCGCCATTATGTCTTAATTATAATGCAACATAAAAACATAAGTAGGTATACATATAAAGTGTAGATATTAGGTAATACGGACTGGTGTCCGCAACTCCCACGTCAATGCGCATATTTTGCGTACGGATCTATATGGTATTGTATTTATTTAAACATAGTCTACACAAATAAATAAAATTGAAGAGGCTATTTGTAATCTATAAATCTATTCTATACAATACAAAATAATAGTTTTTTACTAAATGCATGTGAAAGTATATTGTTAAACGGTACTTATAACAAAAAAATATATTTTTAAATATTTTTGTCTGTCTGTTTGTTGAAACGGCTGGATTGATTTGGTGAAATTTGGTATGGGGATACTTTGAACCCTGGGAAAGCACTACTTTTTATCGACACACGATGTTTGAATTTATATCACTGAGTTGCTCTAAAAACGTAAGGCGAGGAGGTGTCGGTATAACGTCTAGCATATTCCTCCAAGGCGCTATTTTTTAGACGCTTAATGCTTTCCGTTTAATAGCGCGGTTGCGTCACGAATCTAAAAATATGAGGGTGGTGGTGGAAGCGGCAGTGTGGGGTGGTCGGAGAGCGTCAGGTGGCGCGGTGGGTCTCGGTCGGCCTCGGCCTCCATCGACCGAGCCTGTGACGTCATGGAGGCGTGACGTCACGCATCGACCGAGCGCCTCGCTTCAAGGACGCCCTTGTTTGCCGCCCAACCGGCTACCGACTTCCTCCTAACTGAGAATCACTTTACGCAAACAACAAATATTAAAACATGCGTATTCGATAAAACAAAAATTTGCATCCGATAATATTGACCAACAATGTCAATATACCTACATATCATGATGACCAGTAAACTGGGCACCTAATGTACCTATGCGTTTATATAACCGACCTATTAAACATTGACGACCGATAAAACGGTTCAAAACATTGCTGTTTAAGGAAATATATCAAAGATACAAAAAAGCTCTGATGATAACACTATTATAGTCAATTTCACCAACTTAGACACGATAGGGGTGTGACCAGTTCAGGGGCACCAAAATATACACATACAGTCTATGTCTATAAAACGATAATGATATAAGTATTTTTCTCTTTTGAAGCTAGTCATGCTCTGCGGATTTTATTTTCTTGCAGCAGTTTGTAGATAGGTAGGTACTTATTGTTTCCGTTAAACCTTAGTTTTTAAGACTGCTTACAGTTATAATGTAATTACTTGTTCATTTAGGTATTATAGTTGTTTTAAAACTAGTTACATTAATTCTCGTAATTTGTGAATTAGCGCTGTAAGGAGAAGGAAGCGTCTGTAGTTTCGTCAACATTTTATATTAGCCTCGCAATAAAATGAATTGATTTATAACACACATTAATTACATGGGTACTGACCAAGGCCAAAAAAGAACGTATTATGCTCGTAAAATTATTTTCGGACCTATGTATAAATGTAGCTAAGTATAAGTATTATATTTAAATTGCTTAACTTGGAATAAGACAAAAACGAAAACTTGGAATAAGACAAAACGAAAATAGAGAGGGGTTTCTCGATCCAATAGTTATGGCTGAGAGCACGTGATAGATTTTAATATCTATCTACCCATACTTTTTCTTCTTCTCGCTGGCACGACTATATTTTAGATCTTGTTGGCCCAAAACTTCGACACTTCCATGCCGTCGTCGGTAACAGCGATCATCATTAAAGCCACAAAATAACGGTGTTACTTCATTTTGAAGACGAAAATGCATCCTGCAATATAAAGGAATACCTACCTATAGGTAGAAGCATTGGTAGAAGTAAAATCCTTAATAAAAGAATATAAGCTTGTGGGTAGGTATAAGCTTTACGCTTATATTTAAATCAAATCTTTAAAAATAAGTATAATGTATTAATTATTATTTATTTATTTATTATTATTTTTTGTATGAATGTGTTTTTTGCATATATACCTACTAATCTGTAACAATGTAAATTAAAATATTACAAGTATCCGATAAAAACAAGGAAACTGAAGTTGTCTAGACGATATCAAGATAAAAAAAAAGATAATTATTCTCGTCTGCGTCAAGCTAATGATCATAATTTATTAAGACGAATTAAATTAAGCATCTACAAAACAATATATAGACTTAATAGATGCAAAAAACTAGCTTTTCCACTACTAACCTGAAGGTAATAGTCGCATGGATCTCGGAAAATAAAAAGGCAAATTAGGAAAAAGCAGTTTAAGCAGCACCATAATGCAGTCTGAACTTAAAAATAAAAAGAGCGATCATCACTAGGCAACTGCCAAACATGGTGTTCATCATTTTTCCAGAGGCAGGTGGTGGTCGCAAACAATATAGGCCAAGGGATACGGTTTAAAAAATGTTTATTTAGGAGTACGGACACGCCGAATATCTAATAACCCTTCTAAGTATAACGAAAAACAAAGTTTCATAACCCTAAAAAAATCTTTTAAGTACTTCATCACATTGTTTATGCAACAGCTGTCCCATGAAAATCAGTTAGGACGGAACGCTGTCATAATCACCACGCTTGACAAACTAATAGATGATTGCAACAGTTCATCCTCTTCATATTATTACCCTTTTGATAATTTTCAACACCCACAATAAAAAACAGCGGTGGCTTAATCTGTTCCGAGGATCATACAGCGTCAATAACAGTCTCGAAGCGGGACTCAACAGTAACGCACAGAATGTAAATATTGTTCGTAGCGGGAGTAATCTTTTCGTAGCAACAACCGTAGCGAACCGTAGAGGGCTGCTTCTCAAATTATCAATAAAATGATGCAGTAAACCGCTCCTGTATTATTTCTGTTTAAATAACTTTCCCAGTAGACCATAAATAAAAAGTTAAAAACCCGTTTAACAGGAACTTATACTTTCGTAGTAATTCGTAGCTGTCGTAGACAAGTAAAAAAAATCGTTTATATATCTATTTTCTGTCACTTTATAGTATACACTTTATTTAGTAGCGCAACTTCAATATTTCAGCATTCAATAAATAAAATTAGACGCGGAATAGGGGTATCAGGCGGTATATTCAATAATGTTTACCTGCAGACGTGAGAGGTGGCTGCGGAGGGTGGCTGTGACGTAGATCCCGATGACGTCACCGGTAAGCCCTCCCGCCCACACGCCGCCGTAACAGCTGATAATTCCTCCGAAATCACGTTTATTTGATAAAACACACGCGGATGACGTCCGCTGTCCTTATGACCAGTAGCTACCAGACTAGACGCTGTGACGTCGACAGAACTTTATATCAATTCTGTAGTATCTTATCTATTGTATAATTCATATTCCCTAGTGCTAAAAACTATTCAGTTACATTATGTCAACAAAAATATGTTATAGACCGCTGACGCGAAACTATAAGTTTGTTAAGCTGTGTAGTTCTAACACTCCGAGTTCCTGAAATTAATCAATGTAACACGTGCATTGAAGTGTAAGTCTCAACTTGTTTCTGTTAGCTATGATAATTTATTTAAGTAAGGAATAATATGAAGGTTGCTTGAACAGGTCTACAGTGGCCCGTAGTAGCTGTAGGTGTGTGTAGGTACATATATATAAGTATCTCCCGTGCACACAATTTATGGCGGGAAAATGTAAGCGCTAAATTTTAGTGGACGCTATCGTGAACGTTTACCATTCATTTTGTTAATTTAATTCTACTGTGAAGGTAATCTAAAAACGAATCCTACCTAAATTCCCTATGAAGATATTATTTTTTCCATCTAATAATGTTTGTTGTGCTTCGCTGACGTCTGCAGGATAAATCATATCTGCCCTCTTTCCATTTCACCCGTTCCATTGCGATCATTCCATTTACAGGTAACTTTATTATTTAGAATATAAAACTGTTACGCATGTTAGTAAATGGCCATACTTTGCATAACAGCTAATCTGTGTACACTCGTCACTGACGTGTTTACGCGCAACTATTACGCAAAAAGCTACGCGCAAAAACGTCATGTAATGAGAAAGCTCATAAAAGCTTCTTTGCCGATAACGTACGTATCCTACGTACGTCTACTTCAAACTGAATCGATGACGAATGACGTAGCTGGTCACACTAACACAAACTCTAAATAATCAATATCTCTGCTCACGCCATCCTACCGCCATCTGTCGGATAGTTCGTGATACGATTAGACGGAATGAAACCTCCTTTCCACCGAGGTACCATCGTTCGTGCATATCTTTCTCGAGATTGTAACTCTTGTGAAGTCTAACAGATGGCTTAGAGCTTTCCATCAAATGGTTTCAAAGATACTTTAATTGGACTTTAGACTAATGGGATGTTAGAAAAGTAAACAGTTCTATTACAATTCTAGATTTTCACTTTCCATACCTTGCAGTATACGCAAAACAAAAACAGAATTATGGACGTGACATGAATGACTAATGCTTAATATATATGCAGTTAATAAAACAAATATTACAGTTTCGGCATTTGTGTCCGTAGGGTCTACGACGTAGGCCTGGCGTAGGCTCAGGCCTACGCCAGGCCAAATTGTACCTCACGCAGTCAGCTGCGCGATGTTTAATTATAACAGATATGTACCATTTCCATACTCTTTTTTTACAATTTAGTCATGGTAAACAATTATTTTAATGACTTTGTCGGGATATTTTTGTAATTTAGGTACCAATAATAATATTATATTAATATTTCGTGATTCAATAATTATTCTAACTTTAAAATCAATATTTCAAATTAGAATTCATTGAATAGCAAAATATGTCTGCAGATATTTAGAGTGCCATGACAAACTTTGCACATATTTATTGAATCACGAATATTTATAGAAGTCTACAACTAAGTAACTATATATACTTGCTAAGTTCATGATTTTTACTCATTAATTAAATATAAATAGGTGCCGAATGTACCATTTAAGTTTATTACATCTATTAATAAATAATTCCATTATTTTCTTATTTAATTTAGAAACGATTACTGAAATAACAACCCTACCAAAAACATTTTCATGTAAAATGTTGCCAAGATGAGACCTTAAGGCTCGCGCTGTCAAATACTTATCAGAAGGCCAATTCTCGTAATTAATAACGTATAAAATCTAGTCGCAGTCTCAGTGACAAACATGTCAAAAACTTGTCAAAATGTAGTGAAATTATAGGTATTTTTGACAGATTGAAACTGAGATCAGACTGTGAACATTCTTAAATTTAAATTTTTGCCCCTCGTAGAGCCAAGCTTCTAACTCTACAAGCCCTAACTTCACAAACTCTACACCTTAGTCAAAATATGAGGCTTGGCCGTTTCGTTAGGTACTACAAGAACTATTGTATAACAGAAAAGTAATGAACAGTGAATACATTTTTCACCTTACGCCCATGACTATAAGGTGTAGAGTTTGTGAAGTTAGAGCTTGTAGAGTTAGGGCGTGTAGAGTTAGTAGCTTGGCTCTACATGTGTTCTGATAACTTCTTGACAGTGCGAGCCATATAGTCTCGTCTTGGCAACATTTTACATGTAAATGTTTTTGTGGGGATTTCACTTCTTTTTGTACCTAAGAAGCTTATGAAAAAAATTTTTTTTTTGTTTTGATTTACTAAAATCCTGAAATATGTATTTTATCATTTATAACATGGTGTCCCAATATCAGTTTTCAGACCTCTAGCATCAAAATTTGCGGAAGTCTCATACAAACTTCCATCCCCTAGTTTAAGGGGTTGGGGAGTAAAAGTTCCAAGTTTTAGATTTTTTTGTTATTTGTGTACTAGCTCATATCCCAAATTTCAGCTTTCTAGGACTTCAGGATACTTCCTTCTACTTTCCCTAAGAGTTTCGATGATCATCAGTGAGTCAGTGACGAAATCGGGTTTTTAGATATCAATAAAATCTAAAGTATAAGAGTTATATGCCATTGAAACTTTATATGTTTAATAAGTCCACTATTGACATCATATCCCGTGAATTTTGTTTAACTAGTATAATCCAAACCCAAGTTATGATGGTTCAAAAAAACAACGAAGCGCTTCGAGAAAAGGTAGGTAGTGCCCTTGCGCTTCGCTTCGCTCGTCTTGGCGGGGGCACTCCAGTGTCCCCAGATATTGTGTAGAGATACTAAATGTTTGCACAAAGCTTTCAATTTTTTTTTTGGATTATCAGTACCTGAGTAAAGGCAACATCCCTAGGAAACATTTATCTCAAATTAATAAGTTATCCGTGTTATTAAGCTGCAAAACTTTCGTCTAAATATGACCATTAGTTGCAGTGTTGCGTAGTAAAGTTTTTTTCGTATACTAACGATATTATAATAAAACAGGAATAATGCCGACACCGACATTGAAATCCGCGTAAAAATGTAACAGACAGACAGAGTTACTTTCGCATTCTAGGTATTATATAATACTTATAATTATATTCTGTTCGTTGGTAAGCGCATCACTTGAGAACGGCTAGACCGATTTGGCTACTTTTTGTATTTTTTAAATAGTCCGAATTAGGTTTTTAAGGAAAAAAAAAAAAGAAAGATTCCTGAATAAATTTCATATTTGGGAAAAACTGAACGTCCTTTTTTCTATGGGTACTTACTTTAAGTATATGAACTATTGAAATTTGGAAAGGACAACGTCTGCCTGTCGGGTCAGCTAGTTATCAGTAATTAGTGTCAGATAGTAGGGATGATGTCAATCTAAACGATTACTCAAATACGACGAAAGTAAAGGAATCTATCTATTGGTCACACTTTTTGTGACAAGGAATATAACTCAAAGCGCTATAATGTAGGTACTAATGAAAAATATGTTTAGGTATTTGGCTAAACTAAAACACTCACAGGCAAAGTCCGGTTATTTCGTAGAATAGAGCCCAAAATTTATGTTCCTAGATTGCTTTAAATTTAGAGATGTACCATCTAGTCCTGACTCTAGTCCAGAAAGCCAATTATCGGTCGATATTTTTGTAGTCGACAAAAAGTGCCGACTAATCGGCTTTTTACTTATTCAATGCTTATTAAAAATAGGATAATTGAAATGAAATCGTAGTTAACCATGATTGTTAATTTTTTTTTATATTTAGAATTAGCTTTACAGGCTTTAAAGGAAGGGTTCCATTGTTACATAAATATTTTGTAATTTTTATTTAGGAATACTTGACCTAACTCTTCCTTTGGTTGTCAATATTTAATTGCACTTAGGGCTGATTTTTCCAACGCTAGATAATTTTATCCGAGGAATTATTTTGAATTTTTGACATTTTTTTCAAAACAAATTCTGTCAGACGTTAATTTTATTCCACGAATAAAAATTATCTGTCGAATGAAAAATCAGCCCTTAAATCAAGAAAAATATACTTAATCATCATCATCATCTGCCTAACCTTTGCCCAACTATGTTGCAGCGAGCGACTGCCTATCTAACCTCCACAACCCAGTTACTGGGTAATATGATACAGTCCCCGGCACGTAACTTGGCAAGAATCGTTAGATTAGTTTTTCCTTTCTTTAACTTTCTTGTAAACAGACATCTTTAAAAGTAATCTATGGCAATAACTATAGTATAATGACAAACAATAAAAGTGGCCATTTTCTTGTTGTACTAAGTGTACATGCGCTAACTTACTTCCACTACACCAAAACCTTGCCAAGTTACGTGCCGGCGACTGTACACCTTGGTAAGACCGGTTGTCAAACTTTCGGCTTCTGACGACCCGCAAAATAATAAAAAAAAAATATATATATAAGTACCTACTCAATATAATAAACAAAAAAAAATCTAAGCGGTATGGCTTCTATGACTCTGAAAGTGTGAATAAACAACGGTTTCAGTTTTGTAACATATCAATATTCATTCCTAATTTAAACATTATCTAGGACTAGGAACTCTTCCTTTTAAAGCAATGATCGGTTTGGCGTCGGCCATAGTCATACGCATCTCTAATGAGTATCTATTCTCATTCAAAAAACAGTAATTTCAGTTTTTCCAGTATAAAGGTTACCTACTAACGCTGTCAGTCATATAAAATATGAAAGATTGAATACTTTTCTACTTTGTTGAAGACAAGCTATGACAATGGCTTCGCCTGCGTAATGGTCGGAAATTTACATAATTTTGAAAAGTTATCTATCTATATAAATAAAAAGAAAAGTCCTGACTGACTGATTGACTGACTCATCAACGCTCAGCCCAAACCCTTGGACCTAGAGAGCTGAAATTTTGCACAGAAGTTCCCTTTATAATGTAGACAAGGAATAAGGAAGGATTTTTCGAAATTCAACCCCTAAGAGGGTGAATAGGCGAGGGTGAAATTTCACGCGGACGAAGTCGCGGGCAGAAGCTTCCCACATAAATAGGTACCTATTACCGGTATAGAAGGTAACCTAGATGTGGTAATCCAGGACATGGTATATCTGTTTGCCAAGTTTCATCCAAATCCGTTCAGCAGTAGGTAGGTAGGTATAAGGCTTGATTGATTGAATACTCAAATAAATAATTTAATATAGGTACCTAAATAGTTAGTAGAACGACGTCTCTGAGTGCGACAGTAGGTAAATCTGGTGAGCCTTATTATGCCTTACCTATACATATGAGTTATGAACGTCTGTAGTACCTATGTATATACATATATCTACATACTTATACTATTATAAATACAAAATCGCTTTTCGTGTTTGTCTGTGTGACCGCGATATTCTTATAAACTCCGCAACGGATTTTAGAGTGGCTGTCACCATCATTTAGAGAATTTGTTTTTAATTTTACCTATAGTATCTACATTCATATTAAAGTTACACATATTAATAAATAAATCTCGTTGTACTATCCAGTCGTAAAACCGTGCGAAGCAAAGACGGCACTTTGTTGTAGGTATGTACAAACGCCAGCACATGAAGCTACTACAATCTGTCAAATTTCTTTAATAAATTTTCAACTTTATCGCTAAAGTATTAAGGTTCAAAGTTTATTGGGAAAATTTGACAGTTTCGGGTAGCTTGATGTGCTGGCGTCTGTACCTTCGGAATTTTTCTGAATTTTGTTATTAATTATTACATAAAGCAAATCAAAGCTTTTTTTATTTGCTATGTGGAAACTCTCGTCTCAATCTTTAACTACGAGTTTCCACATTACGAATTATTATTTTTCTTTGAATCAGATAATACCTATCCAAATAAATATTACTTATAGGAAATGGAGATTTTCAATCTTATTCTGTATGATATTAGTTGTTTTTATTTGCTAATAGATAGGTACCTAAGTTTTCACCTAGTACAATTTATTACATTATAAGTATACAAATTCCATTGTAGAGAAAAAATTATAGAGAAATAAATCTTATTATTGTAAATCAGCTTTCTCAAACCTAAGATACGATACCTACCTATCACATTCAATTATTATTATTTTATCATTTTTTGGTCTAAAATGTTCAAAACAAAGTTACGGTAACAAAAGCTTGTTTTGTTTATAGCTTAATAAGACTGGAATTAATGGTTCTTAACATAATAGAAACTGCAAATGCCACTGATTTCATAACCTCCCAAGGGACCCATCGCCTTTTCGCCCCAAAAATTTTCAAGCGAGTGTGCTACGCCGATGTAAACTCTAGTCCCTTACATTAGAGGGGAAAATTAAGTTTTTATTGTTGCTTGTTTGCGACGTTGTTTTAATAGACCTAGATGAGGTGTATACATAGAATTCAATTTTCTGGGCGTGGCGAATCAAGCACCGTAACACAATGTATTCAAAACGCCAATATTTGGTTGGCGAAACTGCAGTATAAAACGAGAGACCTTTCCTACCCATCTTCATTGTTAGTCGTACAAGGGTAGCGATCAACACTGATCAGGGTTCTGATACTAAAGTACTTAGGTAGATATCGATTAGTTCGTAACGAGTGCTTGTGGTGAAGGAAGAATCAAAGTATGTTCGCCGAGGGTAAATATAAATGATGCATGGCTCGAATAGCGTGATAGTTCAAAGGATGGTGCCGTCAATATCATGTCTACCGACTCCCCGACGCATTCACAATCGGACTTTCGTCTTGGTTGACCGTTTCACGTTGGAGTAACGGTTGATTCTTAGTATTCCGAACTTCGTTAACGCAAAATATATCGATGTTTTAAATTATAGTAATACATATAGTAAAATAGTTGTGTCTATTGGCTCATACTGAAGTGATAATGTCTGATTGTTGCAGGGCCGAGCGCCATAGAGTCGCGCTCGCCAAGCGCCTTCACACCCAACTCCTCCAGCATGCTACTGCTGCAGACACACGTGAGTTTTACATTTATTCTTTTCATCAAAGACGTTTATGCTAAATTTCAAGATGCTTTCTTACAGCAAATATCATCGGTATCTTTTCCCTTGATCAAATTTTCTCAATGGGGTCCATAGAAAAAATTAAATTTACATTATTGATTAGAATATCGTGAAACACCTGCATCAATTGACAAACAGGCGGCTACACAAAGCCCCTATAGATACAAGTAGACAATTGAACAAGCACGCCATTGGACAGTCACGGCCGCCCCTGACGGCCAACCGCCGCCTACCACTACTGCGACGCCTCCATTATTGATTGTCATTTCTATTTCAGAGCAACTACGGTTCGTCCTTCACTGATCTATTGTCGCCCCAATATCAAGAAGACTCTACTGAAATCTTAGAAGAAAATCTAGACCCGTTCCCGGACGTCGAGTTTCACGCGCCGATCCCGCCTGAAGTTAAATCTCAGCGTACTACGCCTATTAGTGAGGCTTCATCGCCAACCCTAGGCCCAGCGTTGCCTAGTTTTGAAGAAACTTATTCAGTCCGTTATCCTAAACAAGAAATGGCGGAATTTGGAATAAAAATGGACGAAGATTGCTATAATGTTAGCGCTTATCAAGGGCACACGTCCACCCAACTACTTTATCAATATCACCAACCGTCAATTCCTTATGTGCCGTCAACATATTATGCACCGTCGCAACAGTGCAGCCCGACGTTCGACACCGGTGGTGTTACACCCAATCAAGACTCGTACTCTTTACCTCCCTTTCCAAGTTCGGTGGACCTGCACATCTCTACGGACCAGAGTGCACGGCAACGACGCGCTTCCTTGCCGGTGCAGCGATCAGAATCTACCAGTTCTAATGACAGCCCCAAAGTTCCTGGTGGCAGAGTACACTGCATGCAAGCGTCAGCGCCTAGCTCCGCATCGAGCTCGCCGGGCGTCGCGCCAGAGGGCGCCGGCCCGCGCGCGGCGCCGTCGTCTCCGAGCCAACTGTGTGCTGTGTGCGGAGACACCGCGGCTTGCCAACACTATGGGGTCAGGACTTGCGAAGGATGCAAAGGATTCTTTAAAAGGACTGTGCAGAAGGGTTCTAAATACGTTTGCTTAGCTGAAAAATCATGTCCAGTAGACAAAAGAAGACGGAATAGATGCCAGTTCTGTCGATTCCAGAAATGTCTCAATGTCGGAATGGTCAAGGAAGTAGTAAGAACTGATTCCTTGAAAGGTAGACGAGGTAGACTGCCCTCCAAACCGAAATGTCCACAGGAATCACCTCCAAGCCCTCCTATATCACTGATAACAGCGCTTGTGAGAGCTCATGTCGACACTTCCCCGGACTTTGCCAATCTTGATTATTCCCAATATCGAGAGCCAAATCCCATGGAGCCACCGATGTCTGACTTAGAAGTGATTCAACAATTTTACAATCTTTTGACCACATCAATCGACATGATTAAAGTATTCGCTGATAAAGTGCCCGGTTATGTCGACTTGTGCCCTGAAGACCGTGAGCAGCTGTTCGCATCAGCTCGTCTCGAACTATTTGTATTACGACTCGCATACCGTACACGTCCAGAAGATACCAAGTTGACCTTCTGCAGTGGCGTCGTGCTCGACAAGCGACAGTGCCAACGCTCGTTTGGAGACTGGCTTCATGCTGTGCTGGACTTCAGCAACACCCTACATTCAATGGATATCGACATATCTACTTTTGCGTGTCTTTGCGCATTAACTTTGATAACAGGTGTGTATAAGTACCGACTTGTTAGTTTTATTTTTAGTTTTTTTCTAGTCGATTAGTTTTATTTTGAAGATACCTACAATTAACTAAACTATTAACAGCTTCAGGGTGAATTTCACCAATGAAAGCATTGAGATATATTGTAGATAATATTATAAATTAATTCAGTTTTATTGGTGAAATTCGAACTTTGACTGTTGCATCAGAATCCACCACCTTTAAAAGAGAAAAGTAATAAGTGATTTGTTGTTTCCTGTAATTTTTTTCAAATGAGATTTTATTTTTGTTGACAGATCGACACGGTCTCAAGGAGCCTCACCGTGTGGAGCAATTACAAATGAAGATAATAGGCTGCCTCCGCGCTCACATGCCGGGCGGCGGGGGCGCAGTAGGCGGGGGCGCGCCGCACTTCAGCCGCGTGCTGGGCGCGCTACCCGAGCTGCGCTCGCTGTCCGTGCAGGGCCTGCAGCGCATCTTCTACCTGAAGCTCGAGGACCTGGTGCCGGCGCCACCGCTCATCGAGAACATGTTCCGCTCCAGCCTGCCCTTCTGAACGCCCCGCGCCCCACCCCTGAGGACCACTCCCGCCTTCGAAACTTGTTCTCCTTCTGTTTTAGAGCCGACTCCGTTATTTTTTTAAGTGTTTAGATTATATAAAATATTTTTCTAGAGATTAGGTGGACGTTAGTTAGGACGCGATCTCCCACGGAATCGGTTCGTGCTACTCGTATAACTTTAATATTAAGTATCTACTTAATGGAGACAATCTTACCATGTAAGTCCTAAGTTAAGATTAATTTATTGAAAATGTTTAGGAATTTGTCTTTTGGGTGTGATTTCGTTTAATCTTACAATGTTGTGTATTTAGTACTCTGCATTTGAGTTACCGCTCGTGATCGATGGCATCTTGTCGTACAAATATTCCTATGTTATTTACTTACGTATTACTTAGATAGGGAAAATCTAGTCACAAGACTTAGAAATGTTATAAAATTTGCTCGTAAAAATCGGGCTTTTTATTATAATTAATATAAGTAAAAGTTACTTTAAGATCGGTAAGGCATTTAATGTCCTTTTGTACGAATGTGAGCGATGGGCGGCGCGACGGCGGGCTGGGAAGGGCTCGCCAGCACCGAGCGCCCAGCGCCGCCCAAGCACCCGTCTGAGTGTTGATGAGCCCATGTTAGCGTCACAACAACACGATAGTTGGAAGTTACCTTTTAGTTTTAAATTATTTTGTAATATTTTAGACGCTAGGACACTAATGTAATTTGTTATGATAATTATACCTAAGGCCTGAGAAAAAGTTCAGCATGTTTGACGTCCCCAATGTAAATCCTTAATACAACGTGTCTTAAAGAGTACCTTTATAGGTAGATAGCGTAGATTTTTCTTATGTGGACCTTTTATATGCTTACTATAATACATATTATATATGTATTGAGTAAATATTTAAACATATCACGATATTATTTTTAAATTGTGATTGCACTTTGTACCTATTACTTAATTGATATCCTTTGCATCTCATTTAAGCTAGGCCATTTCAAACAAATTTAAATTAAATTGCTATTAAAATCACTGTGTATATTTTTGCTCGTAAGTATATCTATTGGAAAACTACTGATATAATCAGGTTAGATTGTGTATTTTTATCTACTGCATTTTGCGTAAATTTGAATGGACTACTTATGTAAAAAAATTCACTGGACCAAATAGATGATAACAAGTCCTGGTGCGGTCTATCTGAAAGAAGCTGTGCTAATATCCTATGATGCATAATCTATCAATCGTCTTATGGTGGATATTTTTTATGTATCTGCCGGCGTGGAAAAAATTACAGTGTAGCTGAAAGTTGCCTTGTATCTCCTAAAAGACTAGATACCTGCAGCAGCACTGTAGGTATAAAATTATTACGGAAAGTATGCTGCAGTACCTATTGTACCACTGTGTGCTCTGTCCAACCTTAAACTATGGTTATACATAGGTAGGTACATTGTATAGATAGGTCAAGGAATTTAAGATTCATATCTGACATCATTATGGAGTAGATGGGTGAATAAATGTTACTTACGTAGCTATGCAACATTTATTCCTACTTAGAGAGAGTGATTGTTGAAGTTGATGTCCTTTTAAACGGAGTTAGTGATAAACGTTGTCTATTACATCGTAGAGTTTAAGAAATTCAAGACGCATGAAAATTAATAATTTTATACAAAAAATTGATAATAACCTTAATTATTAGAATGCTGGACTTTTTACTCGAACGCCGCCACTCCCTTCTAATATTATTAATTTTATAGATTTCTATATCGTAGTCAAGGAAATTATTTGTCGTTATTTTTTTTAAATTGTGACGATTTTCGTAATGAATGAACCTAAATAATGTACTTACTTAATACTTCGGTTGTGCTTGAAATATTGTTACCTACCCTTCATCCAAACCGATATAATTAATATGTTCCACGTACCTACCAAACTGCATGAATCTGCAAGTGACATTCCTACATTACAAGCCTGTTATGCCTCCTACCTACTAATGAATTGATCATAAACAGCGTTAATACCTATGTATAAGACTAGATATTACCGACAGTCGGATAACGTCGTCGTCGCATGTGAGCGCCTCTAACTAATAAATAAATGAAGAACCGCTCGTAAAACAAACCTAGGCTGCATTAGTACAAGCTAGCCATTTCATATTTATACCCCATGCAAGCCTTGTTATTGTTATAGGTCATTTCCAATCGACATTTCCAGAGCTGTTGTCTGCTTTTCCGCACACGTACGACGACGGTACCTACGTACTGGTTCACACAGTTCTACTTGGAATACACTGACTATTTTTAAGTATTTACCTAGGTAATACATAATTAGATACCTACAGAAAGAAACTATTAAGTAGAGAACTTACAAGACACCCTGCTCCTACAATAAAATAATAAAAATGCAGGCAATAAAATGATTCTCATCAAGACATTTCCCTCCATAGCATAGGCGTGTACCTGTACCTTACCTATGCCTAAGTCACAAAATATGTTAATGTAATGTTATCTTTTCTTCTCTAAGGTTTGTAATGAACTGCATTTCTTAAATCTCAACATAGAAACATAAATGTGCTTTTGTTATGATATGTTATACATTTTCTTTGTAAATATTTCGTGAAAATAATATCGATGCAAATGCGTCAATGAAAATATGCCTCTTTTATTTATTTTCCAACAAAATAATCCTTGTAAGTACCTACCTATTTACTTATTTATTTACAACCTATTTGAAAGACAAGACTAACAGCATGAAATGACCAAATATAAGATATTTTAGGTACCTATAGTGGCATGGATTACTTTTCCACCGACTCCACGCTTAAAAAAAAAACCGGCCATGTGCGTTTCGGGCCACGCACAGTGTAGGGTTCCGTAGTAGCCCGTTATCACAATATAGTACGTTTTTCAATGCAAGTCTTTACCCGTTATAAACAAGCAACTACTTCATCTTAGTCACTTTAAAGGTTTATTCCTAAGGATTTTGTATTTGGTCATATTTGGTACAAAATTATCCAACACCCAAGTTCAACGACTATTACTGCTAAACTAATAAAGTTATCTTAACCGCTATAATTTTCCTTTAAAGTTCATGAAAATTATTATCGTGAATTTGTCCACATTTTTCAAGCCAGCAGCTTAGCTTTTAGAGGGAGGGGGGGGGACGCCCTACGTAGGAACGCAAATTTGCAGTTTAAAGTTTAATATTTCGTAAATAAAGCATTAAATCGAAAAATAAGTTTAGCAACCCCCAAGTCATTTTAGAAGACCTATGTTCAACGATACCCCACACGATGGGGTAGACGACGAAAAAAATATTCATCCCCACTTCACATGTAGGGGAGCTAAAAAATATTTTCCAAAATTTTATTTTAGCACTTTGTCGGCGTAATATACACACTCCTACAAAATTACAGCTTTCTAGTAGGTACTAACGGTCTCTTAGTAAAACCTCGGACAAACAGACAGACAGACGGACATGACGAAACTATAAGGGTTCTTTGTCAGAACTACGGAACCCTGAAAACTATCTACCATGCCTAAAGAAATATACAAGTAGGTAGGTAGGTACCTATCTAACAAAAATGCGAACTAGTCCAAACAAAGAGGCGCGCGGCGGCTCGGCGCGGCGCCCACCACAGGGGCAGATCGAGTGTAAGATCAAACATTCTAGAGGGTGTCTAGAAGGAAGATATGTTTCCATTAGTTTTGAGTAAGAACGTCCAGCTTTTGAAATATTTTCGAAAAAATCAAAAAGGGGATTCCTATCCTCTGATAGGAATGGTTGATCTTTTTGATATTCGCTGGTTGTGGGATTAAAGAGTCTAAACTCTTTTAGACTCTTTAATCCCACAACCAGCGAATGTTGTTCCAAAGAGTAGGTACCTATAATAAAATTAGAATGTTCTCAATGACGATTTAAAAAAAAGCAGTTTGTGTCAAAACTCAAACTACTTTTTAGGGTTCTATAGCCAAATGGCAAAAAACGGAACCCTTATAGATTCGTCATGTCTGTCTGTCTGTATGTCCGTCCGTATGTAACAGCCACTTTTTTCCGAAACTATAAGAACTTTGAAACTTGGTAAGTAGATGTATTCTGTGAAACGCATTAAGATTTTCACACAAAAATAGAAAAAAAACAATAAATTTTGGGGGTTCCCCATACTTACAATTGAAACTCAAATTTTTTTTTCATCAAAGGTTTCTAATATCATTTTTTTCTAACTGAATAGATTGCGCGAGAGACACTTCCAAAGTGGTAAAATGTGTGTGTCCCCCCCCCTGTAACTTCTAAAATAAGAGAATGATAAAACTAAAAAAAATATATGATGTACATTACCATGTAAACTTCCACCGAAAATTGGTTTGAACGAGATCTAGTAAGTACCTAGCTCGCCGGTAAAAATGTAAAAACATATGATGGTACGGAACCCTCGGTGCGCGAGTCCGACTCGCTCTTGCCCGGTTTTTATTTAACCGACAAAAAAACGGAGGAGGTTCTCAAGTCAACGAGTATATATTTTTTTCACGTCAGTAGCTCAAACATATAGGTTTTGCTGCCTGAAATCAGTGAGCAAAATGCGATTTTGCTCACTGAGTTGAGACAAAGTAACTTTTTAATTATTTTTTTCTGAAAGCCGCGAATATCTTATTCAGCCTTGGGTTAATCATACAATTCGAAACATTCACACTCTATCTCTTTCCCGCCATTAGAAAGAGAGAGAGACAAAGACCAGCCCTTTCGAATTTCCGATTTTGAATTCGACCTCAAAGACAAACACGTTCGGGATTTCGTACTAACTAAAAAATTTTTTACAAAAAGATAATTATGTCTTTTAATGTAATTTATTGAATTTTTTAGTTATTTTTGTATTTAAACGAAAATAAGTATTTACTGCAAATAAAACTATAAATATTAAATATTTAACCTGTAAATATTTATTTCTAGTTTCAATATTGTTACGTAATAGATATATTATGAATAATAAAATACCATGGGTGCTATTTCCGAACACGCCTTACAAAGTGTTCTCGCTGCTGAAGTGAAAAGTTATGTGTGTTACACGTGAGCAAAGTTTTTTGCATCTCGTGCCTTTGTATCCCTCGCCACACTCAGGATTCAACTTTAGAATCACTCGCTACGCTCGTGATTCAATCTTTGAATCCTTCGCTTGCTCAGGATTCAAAATCAGCACTCACAGCAAAAAACGACTTTACTCTCTTGTTGCACAAATAACTATTTTATGTAGGTATGACCACGCATAACTTTTTACAGAGTAGTGCGATTTTGATAATTCTTTTTTCGTTTGAAAGGGCATACTCTCGAGGTGGTCCCATGTTCGTCAAGTAGGAATCTGATGAGAGTATCCCATGGAAATCGAGGGAAACCCTCAAATTTTATAGGCAAACCTATAGCGATTTGGGCATTTGCTCTTGGAAATCATCATTTGGTAAAGTGGAGCTGATGAAGAAGACCACATGGATGGCCATCGGAACCACTGAATGATAAATATTTCACGAGTTGCTATTCGACTACTTTAATGGTTGCTAAGCAATTTATGCTCGTCACAATGCGAATGGTGAAATGGAGCTGATGGTGGAATACCAGGAGAACTTCTCAACAATCAACGTCCCCTGCATCGGGAAAAGCAAACGTTTGTAAAAGGCGATGAGCAAGTTGACACTATGCCATTGTACGAGTAACTTAGATAAACTGTATGCAGACCCACTAAAAAGCGAGAAATAAAAACTTTTTAACAAAAAAGTTAAACCGCCGAAAAAACTGAACGGCAAAAAATAATAAACCTTTTTTTAATTAACCTTAAAAAACTAAGTTCTTTAACTAATGTAAGTATACCTACCTAAGTAATTTTGAGTCGGCGCCAAACAAGCAAATATTAAAAAAGGTTTATTATTTTTTGCCGTTCAGTTTTTTCGGTGGTTTAATTTTTCTGTTAAAAAGTTTTTATTTATGTAACGGTGAAGGTCAATTAAAAGTCATCAATTAATCTGCAGACAAACACAATCGTCTCAATGGTGTCATACAAGGGGGAGATGACATTTTTTAACCTAGAACGTCTAGTTTATGAGATAGGTAGGTATTTGCAAAAATTAATAAAGGATATTCCAATTAGGTAGGTACCTAGGTACAGTTTAAAGGTACATTAATAATAAAATAAGTAGGTAAATCAAACTAACAGCTCTCGGCAGCTTCAATGATTTCAGGGGGTGCCATGACCCCCGTGACCCCCCACGCCCTGGAACCGCGCCTGGTAGGGGGCCGACATTGTAGATTTACACACAGCAGTAGGTACTTTATGTACGGCAAAACGTTTTGATTTTCTACATATTATTAGAGTACGGAACGGATCGCCACATTTTGCTCATTATGTTGATAGTTTGTTTGACAAATATGGTACAAGCCGGAACGAAGCTTCACACTTCATGTTGTCGGTATTGTATTACCCAGGGCCAGTAACTAGGTTGTGGAGGTCAGTGCAGTCGCTCCATGCAATATTAAAAATACTGGTACCTAGGTATTCAACTGCATGCTGCATCCGGTTATACTGGAAGCCGACCACAACATAGTTGGGAAAAACCTAGGCAAATGATGATGATGATGATAATGGTATTACCTACTCGCACGCTATATTTAGACGAAGGTGAAGGCAGGTGAATGGGAGCAGGTACCTACAAACTGACAATGGCTTACACTTCGAAGACAAGGACTTAAAGATAGCCAAAAAAACAAATAAAACCTCAAGCACTACCTTCAGTAAGTAGGTATTATCTACCAAAGATGGAGTGTAACGTATTTACTGTTCTTATTAGCCATGATTGTCCCACTGCTGAGCAAATACCTCCCTGCTGTCTTTCCACCTCTCTCTCTCCAGAGCTGCCAAGGACTAATCATTAATAAAGGAGTCCAGGTCATCCCATCATCTCCATCATATCTGCCGTCCTTTAACTAGAAAACCGTTATGCCTCAAAAGGAAAATATAAAAAACTAAAAAATCAATATGGCATAAAACTAAAATACAGATCCCAAGACACCGACTTCCGAAATTAAAATTATTTCATAATTTTGAGTTAATTTCTTTTTGAAGTCGGTTTAATTTTTTTAAATTACTTTTTATATTTTTGACGTGACAACGTCTTAAATTAGGTTGCGGCTGGGAGTCACTTATGAAAAAGTGTAACGCTCGGTAACGTTACGATGAGTCACCGAACGAGAGAGAGGCCCGCCGAATGCCTTGCGTCTCTCTCCCACTCAACTATTCTACCGAGAAAAAGACGTTGTCACGTAAAATCTTCGCCCGTAAAACCGACTTTACAGGCAACCATTTTTTTTTTTTAGGCCGCATAGTATTCGACTTTTGATGAAAAATTTAGAAAAAATATCGATCAAATAAAACGATGTCTTTAAAGCCACACTTTTTCAGAAATTATCAACAAAAATGACATTAGTTCCACTGTCGGTCAAGAGGTGGTGCTGACCTAAAACTGCAATATTCTACCGCAGCGTGCAATGTTAAAATTCTCTGACGAATATAGGTCTATATTCGTCAGAGAATTTTCGCCGATGAAAATTTAAAAACATAGGATGGTACGGAAACCTCGGTGCGCGAGTCCGCCTCGCTCTTGCCCGATTTTTTTTTTTTTTGATGATTCCCTCACTTGAAAGCGTCTCTAACCCACACTTAATAGCTTTGCTGCCATAAGTGATGATTATTTTCTAGCCTTCTACTTCACTACAATCAGATAACGTAGGTATTATCTGATTTTTCTTGACTTTATAGACGCTAAAGGACTTTAACTACTTTATAGTTAAGCATTTTTAAATAACAGTTTAAGTTAAAACTTAACTTATTCGCAGTTACCCTATTTTAGTTAAGCATTTAATTCTGGTTTCCCACAGTATAGTAGGTACACACGACGACACCACAGAGCATGTAACCTCGACACATCGAATCAAACTATATATTTCCAGTTTTAGCTGACCTCGCATTGTTTAGGCTTTTCGTAAAATAAGAAGTGAGCTTATACTGGAAATGTATTAGGTACTTGATATTATGTCGTCATGCGTATATACTTATTCCATAGTTGGAACCAACCTGCGCTGCCACGTCTTTATTTACCCTGCATTTTATTGTAGTCTGTGGTCTTTATGAATTATGAATGTATCCATGAACCGTACTTACGCCCGTGTGTCGCAATGACAAGTGCTGTCGCTGTCAGTGTCAATCTCAAACGTCATACTCAGTGTGACCATTTGTGGCAGATTTCTGCCATTTTGGCAGATTTCGGTCCTAAATTTTGTCTGTGGCAGATCATGCTGACGATTTACAAAAGTGGCAGATTTCGGCACATTTAAAAGATTTCAAGAAAGTTCACATTACTTCATTTGAATTTTCAATACATTCATATTTTTAAAAGTAATTACATCAGGTTTTTTAAATAATTAGATTACAAATAATTTTATCGAACTGGCAACTTCTGTTTCATAGCCAAATTATACGGGGATTTCCCGCTTTCGCTTCTATTTTTAAACAAGTGCGTCATACGAATAAGAACCGTAATCAAACTAGAATAGTGTTCATATTCTGATCTTCTTTATTGATTTGGTTTCCAATCAACTTTTGATTTTACCTCGTTCTCTTTTGATATGTATCGTGTGCGGTTCTGTGTAACGAACTAACGAATCATTTATCATGAAGAGTATACAACAAAAGACCCCTCTTTTGTTGTATTCTCTTCATGATAAATGATTCGTTAGTCCCCATTAAGGAATATGGAGACTGTGTCGTATTTAAACCAACTAAAAACATGATCAAAAAGATGTCGTCAAAATCTATGTGTACTCCGAAAATGACGAAAATTTGGAGGCAAATGCGGATACGTAGAGTAAGTAGTACATAGGTATAATAATGCATAAGAAAATTGTTAAATATTTTTGTTGATTAAAGAAATTTCATTGAATTTGTTGTGTGTTTTGGCATTTTTGGCGCCAAGTGTGACAGGTTTTGGCAGATTTTTTGCCCAGTCTGTGGCAGATTCGCCATTTACAAGATGGTCACACTGGTGACTGGTCATACTGTCTGTCAGTGTCAAGAGTGTCAAGTGTCGTAGTAGTAATAGTATATCTACGAGGTAAAATCTCTATCAAAACTCGAAGTAATATTTACTTCGTTTTTAAAAAAAAGCAATTTTTCACAAAGTTTTTCACATTGTTATTCACCGTCACTGTATAGTCACCGTCTCGTATAATATTTGTGTCCATTCACCTATTGATGTTTATTTTCCAAGTAAATTGAATGTATGAACGTTGAACTGATTTATTTTTCTTTTGATTTTTCCAACGTAATCAAACCAACTTTATTAGATTTCGTTACTCTAAGTTACTGTTTATACCAGCTAATACAACATGTCGGAGTCTACGGATATTAAAGACGTGCTGGACAAAAATCTTGAAGACTTTGAAATACAAGAAGTTCTACGAAATGGAACAGACTTACGAGAATATGCATTACAGCTGGATAAAGGTATTAAGGATGCCGAAAAAACCTCCGTGGCGGATTACTTAAAAGAGAGTGAAAATATAGCCTCTCTACACAATCAAATTGAAGATTGTGATGGGATCCTCGCGAAAATGGAGAGCATGCTTATGGTGTTCCAAGTAAGTTATATTGCTTCGTGAACTTTTAATTAGGTTTGTGAGCAGACTAACAGTTAACATTATTTTACAGAATGACTTGGGTAGTATCAGCAATGAAATTATAAGTTTGCAAAAGCGTTCAGTAAACATGTCAGTGCAACTCTCTAACAGGCAGGTTCTAAAGGGACCTCTCTCTACTTTTATAGAAGATATGGCAGTTTCGGAAACACTCATATTGTAAGTAGCTACTCTTCAGATTTTTCAATTGTACCTATAATCACTTTACTATAATATGAACACAATGAATGTTTCAGTGGCATCAATAATGTTCCTGTAACTGACAAGGAATTTATGGTCCAATTGGCGATTTTGAATCAAAAACTCAACTTTGTTAAGGAACAAGATTTTAAAGAAACAAAAGCTTGTCATGATGTCAAAGATGTTCTGGAAAAACTGAAAATAAAAGCAGTATCTAAAATAAGAGCTTATATTCTGGAGCATATTTATAAGTTTCGCAAACCAATGGCAAATTATCAGATACCACAAAATGCGATGCTTAAATATAAGTTCTTCTTTGAGTTTATATTAGCCAATGAGAGAAATGTTGCTCAAGAAATATGCAATGAATACATTGACACCTTGAGCAAAGTATATTACTCATATTTTAAATCATATGCCTCAAGACTAGACAAGTTAAAATATGAAGAGACTCCTACAAAAGATGATCTAATGGGGATTGAAGATGGCTCTAAAGGAGGCTTCTTCCAAAAATCAAACTTAAAAAACAAAAGCACAATTTTCACAATTGGTAATAGAGGAGATGTTCTGGCACAGCAACTTGAAGCCCCTATTATAGTTCCTCATGTGCAGCAAAAAACTAAGGTAAATATCCCATTCTGTATGTTGATCCGATAACAACATAGTAGGAATCATCTAGAACACTTGTGGCCCAGGGGTAAAGACCCCAACTAGCCCGGTGGTGGGTGGCCCAGTGGCAAGTGTGATAACGGCCCCAAATTACGAGTTTAGGTTGTGGATTTGAATCCAGGCAGTCAGTTTACACGGCGTTGGAAGGCCTCCCACAAGGTGGACCAACGACCTTGTGAAGGCCGCAGGAACTCTTTGGATGCGGGAAGCACAAAACTGGTTGAAGTGGAGGTGCTTGGGGGTAGCCTATGTCCAGCAGTGGACGTCTTTCAGCTAAAATGATGATTATGTTGATAAGTCACTTTACTGTGTGCAGTTTATTTCATCACCACTGCTCTCAAAACGGTGAAGGAAAACATTGTGAGGAAATCAGCTATCCAAGAAACAAAAATTCGAAAACATGTGACCCCCATCAACTCGCACTGAGTCGCGTGGTGAATTATGCCCTGCTCTCTCTCACAGAGAGGAGGTTTGTGTCCCAGCAGTGGGATCATTATACGCTGATAACGCTAAGCAATATACATATATTTTATCACTGGAAAGGCAAAATTACTTAACCTACTTAACTAAACTTACTTAATTTTGCCTTTTCAGTGACAATATTTTTTTTTTTCAGTATTCATATGAAGCTCTATTTAGAAGTCTTCAATATGCACTTGTGGACAATGGTTGCAGAGAATATTTATTCACAACAGAATTCTTCCATGTAAAGGGAAGTCATGCTCAGGAACTCTTTGACAGGATCCTAGGAAAAACTTTATCGATGCTTGTGGTAGGGAATAATAACTTATTATTAGCAGTTCTTTATTTATTGAATACTTTGCACACAAATGTACACAGGCGTGCTTAATGCCATGGGCAGTTACAGTTAAAGCTTTGAGTACTAACTGACATTACTTACTTTTATTTTTCAGAAAAATGTTGAGAACTATGTGCTTGAATGTTTTGACTGCCTCGCATTGTACCTTTGCATACAACTTATAAACAGATATAGATGGATGTGCCACAAAAGGGCTGTTGCTGCTTTAGACAGGTATGTATACCTGCCGTCCTACCAATACCTGCCAGCTAATGCCTTATAATATTTTTTTATAATCATGACTTTTTAAGTAACTAGCTCTTGGCCTGCAACTTTTTCGGGTGGATTTCGTACAACTTTTCTTTCAACACCCTTTTCCCTTCAAATAGTAGTTTAATAAAAATTAAATACAATTGATCTTTATTATTACCTTGATAACTATTTGTTCCATGTTTCAATTTTCCAAACCAAAGGAATGAAATTTTTATACAAATTATATTCGCCCTTTTCACTCCAACAGGGGTTGATTTTTGAAAAATCGTTTGGTGTATTTCCATTATTTGACCTTGATATTATTTGTACCAATTTTCGAGTTGATCGTAACAAGCAGTAAAATCCTCCCCCAAAAACTTGATTACCCCTTTTCACCCTCTATTTTCCTCTCATCTGGAAAGTCTCAATCATAAATATGGTAGCTAAACCTGGAAAGCCTCCTACTGAAGTCTCCTCGTACAGACCAATAAGTCTTCTTCCCTTATTGTCTAAACTGTTCGAGAAGTTATTGCTACAGCGACTGTTACCTATACTTGAGGAACAAGGGACAATCCCAGAGCATCAATTTGGTTTCCGAGCACACCATGGAACAACAGAACGAATACACAGAGTGGTCCACACAATCCGACAATCATTGGAAAAAAAGGAGTACTGCTCAGCTGCTTTTCTTGACATACAACAGGCATTCGATCGAGTATGGCACAAGGGCCTCCTGTGTAAACTAAAGACCTGCTTACCACACACCGCATACATGCTGCTCAAGTCCTACTTGGAGGACCGAGTGTTCCAAGTTAAATGTGGAGACTGCCTATCTTCACTCTATCCCATAGAAGCTGGAGTACCCCAGGGTTCTGTTGTGGGCCATGTTCTGTACACAGTCCACACTGCTGACCTACCCACCTCAAAACAAATTGTTACTGCAACCTATGCTGATGACACTGCAGTCCTATCCTGCGACAAAGACCAGATTAGAGCATCCACGAAACTCCAAGAACACCTGAACAAAATTGGATCATGGCTGAAAAAGTGGAGAATCAAGGCTAGTGCTGCCAAGTCTGTCCATATTACCTTCGCCCTAAGAAGAGGAGACTGTCCACAAGTAAAACTCGGTGAAGACATTCTGCCACAGAAAAGTACTGTCAAATACCTAGGTATGCACATCGACAGAGGACTTACATGGCGTGAACATATAAAAACCAAAAGGGAGCAAGCAAACATAAAACTAAGAAACATTCACTGGCTCATAGGCAGACAGTCTTCACTAAGCTTGGAAAATAAACTTCTTATCTACAAATGCATCCTTAAACATATATGGACATATATTATGGTATAGAGCTCTGGTGATCAGCAAGCCACTCAAATATTGAGATACTACAGCGCTTCCAAAATAAGGCACTTAAAACCTTAAGTGGTGCACCTTGGTTTGTAAAAAACATTGAAGTACATGAGTACCTACAAATCCCAACTATCAAGGAGGTTGTAGAAAGGTCCTACAAGAATTACAAGGAAAGACTCCAATGTCATAAAAATGAACTCGCTGTGACACTTCTTAAGTCCTCAGACACTACCTACAGACTTAAAAAAGATCAAATAGAGTCAATCTAACCATCACTGATAAATCTAATAAAGAGATGACGCATCGCTGGATGTGAACAATCTCGAACTGCCTAGTGAAGAAAGAACCAATCTTATTAAAGCTCAAATGCTGATTGCAGATAGAAGGAGGAAGAAAGAAAAAAAAACCCCTTTTCACCCAGTTTAGACCCTGGTTTTCGAGAAATCCAAAAACACGTAGTACACGTAGTAACTATTTTTATCAAGATTGTTAATACCAAGTTAACATTCTTCCATACAAACTTTAAATCCCCTTTGAGGAGAAATTTTGAAAAACTTACAATGCGAAACACAGAAATACATATTCATACCAAGTTTCAAGTTTATAAACCCAAGGAATAATATTTTTCATTCAAACAAAATCCCCGCTGTTCACCCCTTTAGGGGTAGAATTTTTACCCTAAGCGGTTTGAGCTGGGCGATGATGTGTCAGTCGGGACACTTGCCATTTATATATTATATATAGATTCTTGGATACCAAACCACTAGGAGGGTACTTTGGCTTTAGCTATAACTATATTTGAATGAATGTGGGCAGTTGTTATTATAATCTCAGTCATGTTATGAACACAGTATGCAACTATCATCATAATATACACTTTTACTGTAGCCTTTAATTTTTTTTTTATCACTTTCAGTTATTGGGAATCATTGCAAGGTACACTATGGCCAAGGCTAGAACATGTGTTGAAACTAAACATCCAGAGTGTGCGAGAGTGTGATCCAGCAAAATTATCAAATAAAGAATTAGGACCTCACTATGTATGTATTCTGTTGTTTCATAGCATATTATAGCTAAATCCATAATATTTAAGACGAGAGTGGACCAACAAGGTAAATTATGATGTTACGTAAGGTACGATTCAGACCAACCGGCTCGCGTCGCGCCGCATCGGAACGGTCGTACGCGTGCCGCGGCAGCCGAACGTGTGCCGCGGCAGACGAACGCGTGCCGCGGCAGCCGAACGCGTCCGTCGGAGCCGTACCGCTACCGCGGCATGCGTACGGCTGCCGCGGTAGCCGTACGCGTGCCAATGACAATCATATGTCTTAACTAAGAAATTTGTGTTTCTTCCGTACTTATCCATTTTTGACTTGTAACTGTCGCTTGAAGAACACAACTTGAATGATTCGCTAGTCCGTAATCTCCGTTCGTATTCCACGACGCACGGCCGACCGGCTCCGAACGGACCCGACAGCAGCCGATCCGATTGGCGCCGTTCGGAGCCGGTCGGGGCCGGTCGGCCGTCGCGACAGCCGAATGCATTCTGCGACACGTCGCGACGCGTCGCGGGATGCCGACGGAGGTAACTATGCGTAAGTTGCATGGAAATATGAACTGTAATTACTGTTGATACATTTCAATGTTCTTTACCGCATTGTAAAATGCCGCCCGGCCCGGCCCGATGCGAGCCGGTTGGTCTGAATCGTACCTAATTGTTGTTGGTCTAGTGACCGCAAGCCTTACTGCTGAGCTTCAGGGCCTGGGTTCGATTCCCAGGTCGGGCAGTGGTATTGGGTTTTTCCAGAAGGAAGAAAGACTCCAGGCCGCTACGGCCTGGAGTCTTGGATTTGTGCCTACCATAATCAGCCTATAATGTTCCCACTGCTGGGACACAGGCCTCCTCTCGGTGAGAGGGAGTGGGCCGTAATCCACCACGCGGGCCCAGTGCGGGTTGGTAGATGTCACATGTCTTCGAATTTTTGGTTCTAGGACATGCCTGTTTCCTCACGATGTTTTCCTTCACCGTTTTTGAGAGCAGTGGTGATGAAATAATTTACACAAAGTAAAGCACCTGTCTGGGTTCGAACCTACGACCTACAACTCGTAAGTCGCGGCCGTTACCACTTGGGCATCACTGCTCTCTGATTCTGATTTGTGCCTGATTGATGGCAATAGGCTCACACCCTGATTACATTGGACATAAACATGACTGGCCAGGCTGTAGGCAGAGGGGATCAAACACCCCCCGAAATGCCATAAACATTCTTGAGAATCAGCATGGAACATTCACGAGGGATTGGCCATGAATGATGAGAGTTCCGAATATCGTTGTCACGCATCACGCACTTTATTTCTTATCATCTACGTCGTGTACTTTTTAATTTTTGTATTTTTGTAAAAGCTAGTTTTTAGAATAATGTTCCTTATTGTCTCTGGCCCTGATGTCAACCCCTTCCCCTCCTCCCCAAAGTGTACTCCTGGATACGGCCATGATGACTGGCGATACATGAGTGTACTATAGTGACACTGCTGCCGAGCCATTCGGGGAAAACCGGCATGATGTTTGTTTCATAATTTGACTTTTTTTGCAGATTACTCGGAGATATGCAGAATTCTCTGCTGCTATGCTCAGCTTGAGTGAACAATTTCCTTCAGAAGAACTTAGCAATATTCTGCTTGTTCTACAAGATGAAGTTCATTGCTTCTTACTTAAAATGGCTGCGGAATTTCCACAAAGAATACAACAATTAATTTTTCTCATCAATAACTATGACATGGTCTTAAGTATACTAATGGAAAGGACAAGAGACAATACGAAAGAAGCAGAAAGTTTTAGGGAACAGCTTCAAGCTCGGAGCTCAGAATACGTTGAAGAAATTTTGAGTCCACATTTTGGAGGAATGATACAGTTTGTTAAAGAAGGAGAGCAATTAGTTGACTCTGACAAGAAAACGGAATTAGCAAATTTAGAAAGAAAGTCTCTTACTTTGGTAGCCTCATTTAGTTCTGGTTGGAAACAAAGCCTTGAAGAAATTCATAGAGAAGTTCTAATTTCCTTTCCAAATCTTGTAACTGGATCTGGTCTACTACAAATGGCTCTTACCAACTTCGTTCAATATTACCATAAGTTTGCAAAGTTGCTTACACCTAATTCGCGGACGCAATTAGTCAATATTCATGTAATTATGGTAGAAATAAAAAAATATAAAACGAATTATTAACAAAAAAACAAACAGTACTCATTAATAAGTACCTAATATATCTTTCTTAATTCCAAAAGTGCTAAGATAGTTTAAGCGATTGTTTAGTATTGATCTAGTAACAATAACAAAGTACTATTTCTTTATCAGGAAAAAAACAGCTGTTCCCTTAATTTCGTAAATGTATTTAACTCTAGGCTTGGGTTTATTCTTAAAAATTGTCGTGAGTTTACCAACCATCAAGTTATCCGACTTCTCTTAACACACTCGTTGAGAAGTAAGCTTGAAGCTCTTGTATGTGGAATCCTCACAAAAATACCTAGAATAGGAACTTCTAAAAAACGTAGGTTCGGGTACTATCCCTACTTGTTTCCGAACTACCTACCGTTGCTTTTCTTTCCTCCTGCATAGCTTTCACTAAAATTCGTTACGGTTCTGTGCCGAATCGAACATCAATCCATGTATCGAAGGGGTCCTAAACGCTGTTTACAAATCCAAAACCTGTCATTTTTTGCAGTTTAAACTAAATAGACGACCGCTATTCTTCCAACAGCTATTTGCGGTTGGGAATTTTCGATTCGGCAGCCTGACGAATAGTGGTGAATAGCTATGCAGGTCCGACGAACTTTAGATCAACTTGAAACTGCTCGCAAAATAATACACGGAACCATTGACACTCCTAGTTTACATGAGGAGTTCTGTAATATTTTTGTACCCGAGCACTATTGCCAGGCGAGCCGGTATAATTTGTCTATGGTGCCGCATTATCGCGCGGTTGCGTTGACAAACCCTGTGTCCTAACTAAAAACAAAGGTGACGCAAATACTCAAAATTACGACGTAATTGAGTATTCGCGTCACCATCGCTGATCGTTTACCTGAATAATGACGATCATACACGACTCGATTGATCGTGCAAATATTGTATGTCCCCGTGCCCTAACCAAAGCTATCGGTCGAGCGAATATGTGACAGTCGTGTTCATATCATATAAGTATCACTCATTTCTTCGGAAAACAGGAAAGCGCCTTCAGTAGGCGCGATGACGCCGCGGCACGATGATGGGTTCGCCGAAAAAACTGAACGCGATGGTCGTATGCTTGCACGATGATAGCTTCGGTTAGGGCAAGACCTGACACCCATTCCACAAATGCTGAACGCACTCAACGTTCATCTTGAACCTAGTCCTGTAGTGCTATTCTGTAAATATCTCGCCGTAAATACTTATGTGAAGTGAACTGTCAATAGTGTCAATCCCTAGCATGGGCAGCTCACTTCACCAAAGTTTACACGATGTCATTTTTACAGGATAGAACTACTGGACTAGATCTATTCGCTCTCTGATGAATGTAAGTTGATATTGTTGGCATGTCTGGCGATTTGCGAGAAGATTGAGGGAAAATGTTAATAATCATTAGATATGTTAGGTACTAATATTGTGTTAGTCACTATTTGTAATGCGTACCTACTTTATTATATTATGTGTTATATGTGTATCTCATCAATTGAATAGGGAATCAATCAGCATGGTTTTTTTCTGAATAGGTATAAACAAAAGACAGTATCTAATTTGAATCCATGAAAAGTATTAAAAGTCAAATACTGCTTATTGCTCCAAAAAATATTAAACTCCCAACAATTTTATACTAGGTACCGATCTACAGTTCAAAAGTCTATTATTGTCGCGGCCATGACGTGACATCGCTATCCAACAAAGCAGTAGCTTTGTTTACATATCTTTTCAGCCAGAAACTATATAAATTAAATTATGTTTTTCATTTTCTTTATTCAAGCAGAAATCGCACTAAGGCAAGTAGTAAGTACAAGTGAGATATCAAAGAGACATACACTAGTGAAGTACATAATAAGTATATTCACATGGCTTTATTTAAAGTCACATTGTGCAGATTTCGAGTTTGCGTTCAGTTCCAATTCCAATAAACAGTTCCAGTTTAAATGTAGGTACTTATATTTAAATAATGAATAGCTTTTTAATTAATTGCATATTCCATATTGGCTATACGTCGTTGTGGTTGTATAAATAAATGAATAACAATAACCAGCTGATTTTTTTTCCGAATCATCCCACTTGGCCCCCCAAGTTAGAGGGACAATCGGTGGCGTAACTATACCTCCGCTAGGAGTAATAGTGTTCTATGAACTATACCGTTTGGGGTCCGTGGCAAATTCAAGGGACGGGGCCCCCCCTCAATGTAAAGAAGCTCAACCAACGTTATAGTTTTTTTTTACTAGCACTTTTCTGCGAGGTCCTGTCCAAAAAATTAGACAATGGGGAAAAGGTATAAAATGTTCAAAAGCAAAATGTCCTTTGTTGCACATTTTCAAAAAAGTTCGCATTTAAAAACTTATGTTAGGATCCTCCTAGTGTGCTCATGGCCCTCTCGGGCCGGGGGGCCCCTCTGGCTGGAGGCCCGTGGCATTTCGCCCCAATGCCACCCTGTAGTTACGCCACTGGGGACAATGTTGAATGTTTACAAATTTTAAGGTCCACTGTCCACTGTGTCCCACTCAGGCCCGCCGGAACCGCAAAGCAAGGCAAAGCCTGTCATTATTATATACCTACTCGAGGGTAAGTGAAAATTGTTTTCTAGCAAAGATTAAGCATATAGACTTATAGAGGTACGAGGAACAGCAGGGTGTAAAGTTCACTCATACTCTATAGAAAAGGGAGGATCCTCCAACCAGACGGGTGTTGTGTCTGGCGGGCAACTGCCTGATGATTCATGTCGGGCCGTTGTATCCTATGCTAGTTGCGCGGTAAACTCTACTTGCGAGATGCAGGATTTTGCGTAACGTCAGGTATGACGCGTTGTTCTCATGTGGCGTTGTAGATACCGCTACATCACTCCCCCCCGGAGACCGGTCGATAGTGGGCTGAATCTTGTATTTTGCGATGCTTGCCAGGCCAGCTGAGGTTCCAGTGAGTCGGAACCAGTTGCCGCATAGTTCACGGTGAGTCGGAACTGTCTGCGAAGATGTCCCCAGTGAGTCGGGGTGGCGCTGCATTAAGCTACAGTGCGTCGGCTGTGGTACAGCGTCGGGTTGAGGCTGACTGCTGACGTCGACCAGGAGAGGGTTTCTATGGCTCTGCTTGTGGACCGGCCGAAAGTGCAGTATGCTGTGCCGAGGTTGCTGATAAGGCTGGGGATGATGACCAGGTATGCGCAGTCGCTGCATGCTGGTGGTCAGGATACCCGTTGAAGCCGTGGATGCTGGCTGGCTGGGTGACTCGCCGCTCTAAAGCTTACGGGAGTGATGATGATGACGTCACGCTGGAGTCAACGAACGTTCGGGGTCACCAGTATAGAGGTATGAGGAACAGGGTGTAAAGTTCACCGATACTCTATAGAAAAGGGAGGACCCTCCAACCAGACGGGTGTTGTGTCTGGCGGGCAACTGCCCGATGATTAGTGTCCGACCGAAGGTGCAATTCTGGCCGAAGCCGAAGCCGATTAATCGGTATTCACCAAAACCTTCGGGCGAAGCCGAAGCCGAAGGTGTCATTGACCTTGAGAAATACGATAGTTACTTTGATCTCAGAATATACTAGATACATATTGTGAGAGCTTTAGAGATTTAGCCCAATAACGAGCCGAGTGACCAACATATACAAGTAGGTAATAAAATATTGTCTAAAATAAAAGTTTCAAATATGAAATATTTAAAAACAAAACACATAATAGAATTTTAAGACGCGCTCTCAAACTTGTTTTGACTCGTTTAGTTTACTAACTGCGATTCGTTTGGTCCGGTGCGGCGGCGCGGCGAAACTCTGCTGCTCTGCACACTCTCCGTCTCGCTCTAGCATCGTTCAGTAAATTTCAAATTTTGACAACTAGCAAACCTTCGGCTTCGGCCAAACCTTCGGCAAATTTTTGGCCGAAGCCGAAGATTTGGCCGAAGGTGCTTTTTTGGCCGAAGGTGGCCGAAGCCGAAGCTTCGGTCGGACACTACCGATGATTCATGTCGGGCCGTGGTATCTATGCTAGTTGCGCGGTAAACTGTGCTTGCGAGATGCAGGATTTTGCGTCACGTCAGTATGACGCATTGTTCTCATGTGGCGTTGTAGATACCGCTACAGGCATGCATTCAAGTGTAAATGAACAAAAGTACCTGAAGTCTTGAATGCGTCGTGCGTTTGGGGCAAAGCCGGGGTAATATCGGATAGTACCACAGAATGTAGTACTACATTTGTCATTATTATTTTTGAAATATATGTATTACATTTGTCATTATTATTTTTGAAATATATGAAGGAGCCATGCATGCGTGCAATGATCTAAAGATCGCGTTGGGAACCCAAACAATTTGATGAGTTTCATTAGTGTATCCCTGATGGTGGCTCTGCCAGAGTCAGTGACACGCTGATCTGGAGTCTCCCCAGCAGGGTCACATTTATATCTTAAAAACTAGGGCACCTAGCGAAGATCTGTTTTCTCCCACATATTTTGTCGCCAATTAGTCGGAATCAGTCGCCAAATATCAGAATTGGTCGGTCACTGGTTCAAAAGATATAAGGGTTTGTAGGTGGCCGATCCGGAGTCTCCCCAGCAGGGCAATATTACGTCAGCAAATGCTGTATTAATTTTTCGGAATTTTCTGTAATTTAATTCGGTAGTTTCTTTATTTGTATTCGCATTTATGTTGTCGGAAAATTAGTATAAAAAGCAGTAAATTTCATATTTTGAGTATGCTCATATTTAAGTTTGTTTTTCGGAGCTTTTATTACTACCCAATAATTATTAGTGACCGATCAGTTTCGGTTTCAGTTTCGGCCAAAAAATCCCATTTCGGTCAAAACGTGGCCGAATTTTCGGTTTGACCGAAACTGGCATAATGGCATTCGTGAGCGTCGGTTTTGTTAGAATACGAACGACTGTCCAATAGGCAGCCAGCGTAGACTTAATAATCGGGTCTTGTTGCCAGCCTTTTTGAACAAAACCCAAAAAAATAAAGTTTACTTATAAAAATAGAAGTCATATAGGTTCCTAGCAGACAGGCTGTTAATATCAGCGAGTAGGGATTTATTCGCTTTCTGGAAGATTGATACAAGCTCTAAGGGCAATAGCACTATGCGTCTTACCGACCGTGCGTTCGGTCACAATACCAAAATCACACGTTGCAGAGATTAAAAATTGCGTTTTCTAACGATGCTGAATTGTTTGACTGAGAGATAAAGCATTTTCGCTAGATATATCGAGCTTCCGAAAAACGATTGAATTGCTTAGCATATCTGCTAAGGCTTTAAGTTAGGACTTATTTTATAATCGAAATTTTGAACTTTTTAGTTTTTCGCACAAAATCTGGCAAAAGTACCTAGTATCTCATTTTTTCATTGGATAAAAGAAATCTGATAATTGCAAAATCAGCCCTTAATCAAATTATTTGTAACAGTTAGTTTCTGAAACCCGTCGCGGGTCGTTTGTAGATTACAAACGACCCGCGACGGGTTTCAGAAACTAACTTTTTCTTAACTTCAATTTCTGTTTCGGCCGAAACTAGAAGACGAGCCGAAGGTAAGGTTATATTTATATAAGTACATCCAATAAAACTCTGCATGAAAAACAATATACCTAATATTAGGTTTTTAATTTAAGTTTAAACATGGTCTTCATAAGTAGGTATATACACAGTGAAGATTGTTAAGAATAATTCTAATCACTCACTAATGATAATATGTACAATGAATTTTATAAGTACTTATGTAAATTTTACATAAAAAACCTTTTATTTAGTGCGAAAAAACATTATTCCGCCAGGTTTTTTTACTTTTATCATCACAGCAAGGACCGCGTTTCACACAAAAAATTTGGAGGCGGAGCCCGCCATATAGACATACTTCCGGCAAAACACGGTATTCTCCCGTCTCCGCGTTGCTTACTAATAACAGATTATTTCTTAAAGCTCTAATGAATGCCACAGCTATCCCTAATTTTTACACGTGCCGCGCTGTTACTTAGATTCGACTAGAACCTAAGTCTCCTTATATTAGCACTACGCTAGTAAATATACAAAGAGACTTTCATTTACACTTTCATTTTCATACTTGTTGAGATCAAAAAATATTTATTATCTTATCTATGTACTAATTTTAACTAGGAGTTCACACAAAAATGAAATATTGTCCATAATGAAACATACTATGCCCATAATGAGTCTTTCTAAATATGAGGTGAGTTTAAAATATTAAACAGGTACTTAAATTGGATAGGTAATAAGAAATCAATCCAAAGCTGATTTTATACCCCTACGTTTCATATTCATACAATACGACTGTTCTTACATAGGTACTTACATCACAAAAACAAACCTCCACTTCTTAAGGTGAGGAAACTTACACTACAGTATTAATTATAATATACAGAATACAGCATCAGCCACTGCTTAAAAAATACAGCCTTAATATTATTAAAAACCAACGCCCAGTTTCTGGAAAGAAACCTAAAAAAAGCTACTAGTTCGCATCTAAGTCTGGTCTAGTCTGGTATAGTCTCATACTTTTCAATAAAAAGAATATTGTTTGTCTGACACATTCCTAGCAAGGCCATGGTGTACTGGGCAGTTGGGCAGACTCCATAATACTTTTCTTGGGTTTATATTACCATTGATTTACTTAAAAAGAATTACATGCGTATTGCCTATTGAGTAAAATTGTCTTCCATATTTTCAATGGCTTTGATTTTACGTAATAACGAATTGATTCTTCAAGCCGTGAGGACATGGGTTTCATTTTACGCGACAAAAGCGTTTTGTTGATACTACGTTGATCGTGCCTGTTGATGTACATCATACTCGTGATGGCCGCTTCTTCCATTTCAGGCGATGCTAAAAAAGATAAAACAATAATTAATAAACACTTAAAACATGCACCTAGTGAAAATGCCAATTTTATTTTTAACTATACAATTTAAGTTGGTACTCAATTTCCTGAACAATTGATTTCCCGGACTTTAAATGAATCTTAAATTATCATTTAATGTCCGGGAAATCAATTGTTCAGGAAATTGAATACCAACTTAAATTGTCCGTATATTCAAATCATGGTTGTCATTTTTGACAGTAGTATGAAATGGCTTTATCACGGTAAATTGACATAATGTGCTAATTTTATAAACAGTCAATTTGACTATACTCACGGTTATTGTTAAGAATATCCACGAGTTGCATAATTGCTATTTCGCAATGTACTTTCATATCAACTGGGTAAGGTTTCATCAGCGGTCCAATCATAGATACACAAAACTCCTTCACGTAGTTTGGTACTTTCTCCTTCTCTATCATTGGTTGAAGTAAATTTTTGATTATGTGATTTTGACACCACTTCGGCCCGTTTCGTTTTGCAAGAATAATCAGAGTGAGTCTTAGCTCTTTCTTTTCTTGTGAAATGTCTGAAACCACCACATTATTAATAGAGAAGTAATTAAACAAAAATGTAGTAAAATTCCTTTTGCTCGCCTTAATGCTTACGGCTAGGCTACATGACGACGACGGCCCGGCCACGTGACGATGGCGCGGAGTCGCGTACCGGCATGGCGTCATGCCGGTTTAACCTAAGGCCGTTTACACATTATGCCGTAGCTGCAGCGGCACCGCCGCCGCCGCGGTGCCGCTGTATTAGTTACCCTTGGATTTGTATGAACCCTACACACGGCGCGCGCCGCGGCGGCGGGCGGAGGCGAGGCCATGTACTGCGGCGGTAGCGGCGAGCGGTGCCGTAGTTCTCAACTAATGTACGAGTTTAGTTAGCCGTTTACACACGGAGCGGATAAGGACGTCGCGCGTGGTGCTTGTCAAAGAGTTTTTTGCAGAGTGGACATACCTGAATTTATGAAGAATATAGATACAGAATTTCTTAGGATTTGTACTCAAGCTCTTATAATCACAATACAACTTTCCGTTACTTTTCCTTGAAAATATAAATGGATCGATCCAAACTGTTCTTGTTTTTCTCTTTTTATTAGCGAGCACAAAGAAGCGTCGCAATAACCAAGGTGCTGTCCATTCTGTCTAACTAATCGAGCAAGACTGGTCTATGATCGCGCCGCATAGATCGCGTTTGTGTCGCTGGGTTTGCGGTGAAACGCCGCAAAAACATTACTAACGAAATATTATATTACAGTAAATCATGAAAACCTGAAAAGGGGTCATTGCCTGACAAAATGTATGGAAATGGAAAAGCTGTTTTTTTCACGATTTCAGGTTTGGTTCTATTGTAAAAGTTGTTTTTAAAGATGAGTTCAATGATCCATTGTCATGTTATCGTCACGACGCGGCGACGCCACGTCATCGTTATGTGGCCGAGCTGTTAAGACAAACGCACACCTGACGAAACGCAGCGCAATTTTCGCTAACAAACAAATATTTTTCATAATAAAGTTGAAAATAAATAAACTTCCACTATGCTATGATCACACTGCACCGCGCTACGTCGAGTAGCGCGGGGCGGCAGATATAACATTGTATCAGTGTGTATAGAAAAACAATCTGCGCGCGACAAGCGCTCCCAGGCGTAGATTGTTTGTTTGTTGTTGTTTTGGTGCCGCTCCGCGCTAAGCGACGGAACGCAATGCAAAATCGCCTTCGTCCGAGAGAGCATCAACATGGACGGTAAGCGGTTAAGGTTATTTATTTTCGACTTTATTGATATTTGAGATTCAGTGTTGAACTTTGTTGGGCAGGATATCGCGCTCCACTTAGCCAGATCTACAAGCAAAGGGAGCCATTAAGCCTGTTTAGCAGTAAGCTAATTTGCTTCACATTGATTATATTGGGGAAACAAACAATGCTGTGCTGCGCTTTGTGTAATTAAATATAAAAATTTGAATACCTTTAAGGCCCTTGATACAATTTTTAAACATTTCCAGGATTTTCGTTTCATTCCAATTTGTGATTTGATAGTGATAACGGTGGCGTAATATGTTTCTTATTTCTTGCACCCTATTTAATTTGTCCTCGCACTTATAGAAATGAAGAAGATAGATAAAGCATGTCACCATTGGGCTTTTTGCTGAAACAAAAAAAAACGTATATTCAATTAAATTAGTCAACGAATGACCCAAAAGGAGGTGTAGAGTGCGTGAGCTAGGCCCTAAGCGATTTCTTCAGAAAGTTGTTTAGGGTGCTTAGGGAGTAAACATACTAAAAGTCCCCGCGTCTAGGAAGGAGGTGAGCCGGAGTGGGGGGGGGGGATAAAAGTTCCCACTTTTGAGTTTTTCGCTAATATCTTTAAAACGGTGCGTTCGCGTCGTAGAGAAAAAATATCTTCTACGTAATGAAAGCTAATACAATTTTCTACAACTTTTATCTTACACACTTTTTTGAATTCCTACCCATTCTCGAACTACACGTTCCGGAAAAGTGAAAATTTTCGAAAAATTTGTTGTCTGCTACTTCGGCGTTATTTCGGGATATGCCAATGTAAAATATGTTTTTTATTTTTAGCATACATATTTCATTTTTTACTCGACAGCGAGACAATAAAGAATTTTAATATAAGAGGTGTGTATCGAGTCATCTGGGTCGCGCTATGGTTATAGGCTAGGTGGTTGTATGTTTTTACATAATCAAAATTTCAGATATTAGAAGTCAACAAGTAGTCTTTAAAAAAAATAAACCTTATGCGATTGCCGACCCTTATTTTTTTTCTGCTATCATTGTTTAGCAGTGCACAGAAAACGAGTACACCTTCATTCCAAATTTCATCCATAATAGTCTCTGAGTAAAATGGCTGTATCTGTGTATCACATCCCGTATTCCCGTCAAACGGACAGACTCACACATGGAAATAACAAAATGAAGGGTGCTGTTCTTGCCATTTGGCTACGAAACCCTTAAAAGGATTCATGCGGAAAGGCCGTAACATTTAACAACGATACCTGTGTTGAGGGAAAACTTAAATAAAATATTATAATTTAATGATATGATTACTTACCAACTCCCATATGTGGTAATGGTATTAAGTCCTTCCAAACTTCAAGACACTGCTTAATTAAGGGCACAGATTTAAATTGAATGCAATACATGGCATCTAACATAAACGTTTTCAAGCGTCTTAATGCATTATAATTTTTACAAAGGAGCGCATAGAAGTGGGATGTACTTTCAACAACATCAAATTCTGGTGTTCTATTCAATTTAAAAAGTGTGAATTCTATGCTATACAGAACATCGTCAACAATAGAGGGCCAGTGAGTTTCCAGTTGCTGTATGGCATAAATAAGAATGTGTTCAGCTTTAGTCATAGCTGAAAATGGAGAAATTACTACTTTTCCTAATAATTCAAATTTTCTTTCTGGCTTTACTAAATACTTTATCAAGCCCTCTATAAAAAGCTCGACGTTAAGTTTTCGCAAATCTGCAACGAAATTATTCATTGCACTTAAGCAGTCGTTTGTTTCTGATATTGTTGTTATATCTTGTTCTATTTTCTCGCAAATTTGGTTGATTTTAGTATCTGAAATAAAAAGCGTAAACCGTTTAAACATAAACAAAAAACATGCAAAGAGTTAATTTAACTAAAAAAATACAATATTGCAATATTATCTTAGATGAGACTCAAAAAAATTTTTTTTTTCAAGAGAGAAAACCCAACAGGACCTTCGAGCACTATGTGTCTGAAGCTTGCTCACTGCTAGCTAGGTACAGGGGATTTCGGGTCATATCTGCTCTGAAGTTGGCAATTATTTTAAACTGTTCTCTGTAGTCATTATACAGAGTACGGTTTCGTTTTAAAAAGTTTGTATTGCAATATTGCAAGCATGATGAATAAACACAATTCTATGACAATTCAGACAGAAGATAAGAAGACGAACTTTTAAGATCGGAACCCTAAAAATGCCCAGCTAATTAAGTTTAGCTCTCAGTCAATAAGCTGAACCTTAGGAAAGACAGTAGGATAAGAATGAAAAAAATTACATAGAAAACACAAACTGCAAAAGTCCAAACAGCCTGGAAGACATTTTGTAATCGAAAATCAAATGTTTTCTAACACAATGTTCGATGTTTGGTCCAGCAATATTTAGTGTCTGTGTAACAATATTTTTTTATTTTTCAGCAAATTGGAAAAAATTAAAACCTACCTGATATTTTCTTTCCATATGGTCTCACAACCTCTCTGGCATGTTTTTGTATCATATAACACAAAATACTCTCTTCTGGATGACAAGCTGACACTTCCGTATTTACTTTTCTTACTGGAGCCATTTTCTTATCAAGTTGTACGTCTTCAGAAAATACATCCAAATCTTCATAGCTAACAGCATTATTGTCGTGACGATCAAGTTGCAAGCATTGTAAGGTATTTTCCTTATTGGATTTTGTGTCACTTTCATTTGTACTTGGGCCCATTATTGATTTCGCACTACTTTCATCTTTTGACTTAGATAGTTCAATATTGTCTTCCGTACTCAATCTTGTATGTATAGGAGCACTACGTAATACTCTTTTATTCTGTATAAGTGATTGGTTAAAAGAACGCCTGCGTCTTTTCCTTAATGGTTCATCTGATGATTCGTTGCCCTCTGCTCCCTTATGAGTCATGGAATTATTATCTTCTTTTGTTCTATGAGTTAAGGAATTGTTATCTTCTTTTGCTCCATAAGTTGTAGAATTATTATCTTCTTTTGCTATTACTGGTGCCGACATTTTCTTATCAAGTTGTATGTCTTCAGAAAATACATCCACATCTCCATAGCTAACAACATTATTGTCGTGACGATCAAGTTGCAAACATTGTAAGGTATTTTCATTATTAAATTGTGTGCCACCATCATTTGTACTTGGGGCAATTGTTGATTTCCTATTACTTTTACCTTTTGACTTGGATAGTTCAATATTGTCTTCCGTACTTAATCTTGTATGTATAGTAGCACTACGTAATACTCTCTTATACTGTATAAGTGGTTCGTTAGAAGAACGCCTGCCTCTTTTCCTTGATGGAAGTTCATCAGATGATTTGTTGTTCTCTTCTCCCTTATGAGTCATGGAATTGTTATCTTCTTTTGCTTTATGAGTCTGGGAATTTTTATCTTCATTTGCTCTATGAGTCATGGTATTGTTATCTTCTTTTGCTTTATGAGTCTGGGAATTATCTTCTTTTGCTCTATGAGTCATGGAATTGTTATCTTCTTTTTCTCTATGAATCATGGAATTGTTATCTTCCTTTGCTCTATGAGTTGTGGAATTGTTATCTTTTTCTGTTCTATGAGTTGTGGCATTGTTATCTGCTTTTGCTCTATGAGTCGAGGAATTTCCATCTTCTTTCGCTCTATGAGTTGTGGCATTGCTATCTTCTTTTGCTCTATCAGTAGAGGAATTGTTATTTTCTTTTTCTCTACGAATCATCGTATTGTTATCTTCCTTTGCTCTATGAGTTATGGAATGGTTATCTTCTTTTGCTCCATGAGTAGTGGAATTTTTATCTTCTTCAGCATTATGAGTTGTGGAACTTTCAGCTTTGCACGGTGATAATAATAATGGATCTTTTATTAATACCACAGTACAACTGTCGAATAGTTCAGAAAACTTTCTCTTATTTTGAGTTGTGATGGAGCTATCTTGAAGTACCTGGTTCTCACTACTGCTGTTAATATCTTTTCCCAAACAAGCCGTACGTGTTGGAGACATGAAAACTTTACTGTTTTTAGGTGATTTTGCTTTAGCACACTGTTGCGACTTCATTTCTGTCATAAATTTTACGGCTTTGTCATAAGCCTCTTTGTCATTGAGAGTTTCGGATGTATCATTTACTGAAACCCTCTTTTTAATAGGGAAAAATTGTTTAGGCTTAATTCGCATGTTCTCTGGTTCCATTTTAATTTTATACTTTGGTTTTAATTTCTTTTTAAGCTTTTCCAATTTAGTAATTTTTTTGTTTTTAGCTTTTTTCCCAACACTATTTTTGATGGGTGGTTGGTTTATCTCTACTATATCTTGTGAACATCTAACACTATCAGTGACTTCAGATATTTCACTATCCATCGCTAATTCCTCACAAACAGAATGGTTAAGTAATTGTTTTTGGTTTTCTACCTGTTTATTTCTCAAAATATTTGTATCTTTATCAGGTGAGGATGGATTCGATATTGTCAGGTTTCCATTTTGTAACATGGACAAAGATACATTTTGTGATAAAAGGTTTACACTTTTTATGTTTTGGAAAATCTCTGTTTCTTTTTCTGATGATGATGTTGTTGATTCTGGGTTCGGTATTGATCCTAATCCGTTATCATCATGCAACAAAAGGCGATTTTCTATACAATCTGATATTTCCATGTTGGAGTCTGTTATATATTTAGAATATTCTGATTTTGATATAGATTCGAAAGACTCAATTAATTTGTCCCATTTATTCATTATAGAGCTATTATTATCCGGACTCTGGCTTAGTACCAATCCCATAAGTACTCGCACAAAATCAACAGTTTTATAACACAAGACACTACACCTTTTAAAGTTTTCATTGAGTTCACTAGAACTGGATGTAGAATCCACCTCATGCACCAACATTGGCGTTCTTGGAATAGGAGATACAGCATTGTAATTAAGTTTCATTGTACTAAATATATTTTCTAACTCCAGGTCAGTGTGGCTTTCACATTGCAACCTGTTCATTTCCAGACATTCTTTTTCTTGTACACTCCGAATGCGTTTTTTGGGACTGACGTTATCAGAAGTATCAGCACAATAGGAAACTTCCCTTGCAGCATTGTTCTGATTAACAGTACTCATTAACTTAGAATGCCTCTTTCTGTGAGATGTACTTTCACATTGCAACCTGTTATTCATTTCCAGACATTCTTTTTCTTGTACACTCTGAATGCGTTTTTTGGGACTGACGTTATCAGAAGTATCAACACTATGGGAAACTTCCCTTGCAGCATTGGTCTGATGAACAGTACTCATTAACTTAGAATGGCTCTTTCTGTGAGATGTACTATTAGCTTCGCAGGCATTTTGGTTTTCATTGTGTTTAATGATTGTTATAGTTGGAGGTTCAATTTCTTCTAACAAAATTGGTCTTGTCATAGTAGCATCTTTAGTTTTTGCTTTATTTTCAATGTCTTCTCCATTTGATGGACTGCAATTTAAGAAGTATTCTGGACTGTGTAGGCTTTTTTCAGTATCAGATGTAGTAAGAGAGGATCCTCGGCCGGTATCAACGCTGGTGACTTCATTACTATTATCATTGTCGGATTCGCATGTCACTGCAATACCTTTATCAGCAATCGGACATTTCTTGGCCTGCAGACCAGAGAAAATATAATTAAGAATACGTATTGCATCTCTGTAAAATTGAATTCAGAATCTTTAAAATTTTGGACTTGTAAACTATGACATACATACACATAATTATCAAAATTTAAATAACATCATCATCATCATCAGCCTAGCCTTTTCCTAACTATGTTGGGGTCGGCTTCCAGTCTAACCGGATTTTTAAGTATTTAAATTACATAGCAACCAAAATTTATTTAAAGACCTTACTATACAGGGTTATTTGTAAAACATTAACAACCTCTTAAGAGGTCATTGTACTCATCATTATAAACAACTTTTACTATAGAACCAAACCTGAAATCGCGAAAAAAAAAAATCAGCTGTTCCCTACATTTTGACGAGTTGTACGAACATAATGTAGGGAACAGTTTTTATTTTTCGCGATTTCAAGTTTGGTCCCATAGTAAAAGTTGTTCATAATAATGAGTACAATGACCTCTTGAGAGATTGTTAATGTTTTACCAATAACCCTGTATATCAGCCCATAATGTTCCCACTGCTGGGAAACAGGCCTCCTCTGTGAGAGGGAGTGGGCCGTCATCTATTACGTGGGCCGTAATCCACTACGTGGGCAAAGTGCGGGTCGGTAGATATCACGTCTTTGAATTTTTGGCTCTAGGACATTTCGGTGTCCTCACGATGTTTTCCTTCACCGTTTTGAGAGCAGTGGTGATGAAATAATTTACACAAAATAAGGCTCCTGTCTGGGTTCGTACCTACGACCTACAAGTAGTAAGTGGCGGCCGTTAACACTGGGCCAACACTGCTTTCACCTTACTACAAAGAGCTTAAATATATCTGGAGTGCTTTGTCTTTTAAATTGAAAATAGAATCAACATTTAAGCATTGTACATAAAGTTTCTTTTGCATCACCAATAGACGTACAGAAATAATGGTCTTGAAAAGGAGAACACTGACCTGTAGTGTGTCCCTCTCGCACCATTCATTAATCTCCTGAATTAGTAGTATTTAGTAATTTGTGAAAGTAAGGTAACAATTCGGAAAATGTATTTGTCTACAGTTACGATAGTCAAAGCAAACATTAACACAAAAATTAATTGTCAGACTTGAATATTTAGTTTTTTAGTTTATTTCAGTACCTATTTAAAAAAACGTTAATTAAGTTTGTGTGCGAGTAATAGATACTAAAACATTAAGTACACTGATTTGTTTGAATTTAACAATGAAATTGCCATCATTGTGAAATTAAACTGTGTTTTTGTTTTACTTATTTCATAAAAACCATTCATGATGTAACATATAAACATTATGAACGGTTATATATTCTTCCCATCTGTATTTTGTCACCAATACACGGTACAGCAATGTATCTTCATGTTACCGCGTTGTTACTATATTTCCTATTTACTTGCTTGGTAAATCTATACTAATATTATAAAGCTGCAGAGTTTGTTTGTTTGTTTGTTTGTTTGAACGCGCTAATCTCTGGAACTACTGGTCCGATTTGAATGATTCTTTTAGTGTTGGGTAGTCCATTTATCGAGGAAGGCTATAGGCTATATAACATCACGCTACGACCCTCAGGAGCCGCGCAGCGTGTGACACCGCGGGGAACAGCTAGTTAATATATATTTTTCAACTCTTATCCGCTCTTATTCCGTCAATAAAGTAATATTCTTATCTTTTCCACCAGCACCCTAATTGCGTAACACATTATCAATCTCAATCTGAATCGTTTTGAAAGATATTGCTAATCCATTGCATCATAATGTTCGAAAAATGTGTCTGCTAAACAACGTAAATAATGCAATGAATGTTGTTGAACTGTCAAAATGAAACCTATTGCTACTGATAGTGTTTTACGCAATTACCCCGCAGGTCCTACTTTCCCAGTAAATGTGTGGACCTTATTAGAAAAGGACACACAGTTCAGTTTTCAGGGGGATAGGTAGAACGTCAGAACGTGTGTATAAATGAAGCTAAAATATGTTTTTTTTCAGGAAACCCCGCATATTTAAGACTAGAATAAAACGGTTTGTTATTTTGTAGCTCGTAACAAAAAATATGAGACAAAAATGATGTCGGTTGGATCAAAAAAAATCGGGGACAGGGTCTATAGTAGGTACTTTGCCTATCGTCCTTTAATTAGACAACATACTATAAAAATATGGAAATGCATGTAAATTATCTAAAATTCTGTACTTACGGTAATAGTATCATTTCGAGTAGGCGTAAATACGTTGTTTTCCGCTTCACTGTTGTTCCATTCGCCTATTAAATTGGGTAACGACTTATATTTTCTTAACTTCGGTCGTAATTTACCTGTAAGTTATAAGGACTTATAATATACCTACGGGGTCAAAAAGACTGGGCAAAGAGCATAGAACCGTAGTGGCATAGGACAGTCAGTCACCTATCGCCAATTTGAATTTTTAGCATAGAACCGTAGTGGCATAGGACAGTCAGTCACCTATCGCCAATTTTTTTTTTTTTTTAAGTTGCTGTTCGCAATTGTACTGGTATATAATAGTTGTTAAGATATTTGGAAGCAAAGATTGTAATTTTCCTTTTAACTTCGTAATATATACTACCATCGTAAATACTTTTCACATATCCAAAAACAACGGTTTGACTAGTAGAGACAAGACTAACTAACATTACCAAATTGGATATCTTCCAATTTGGTAATGTTAGTTAGTCTTGTCTAAAAATCTGTATAAAGCTGATATGCATAACATCATAAATTGATTGATACCTGTCGGTCGAATTAGCAGGAAATCTCAAGTAGTAACAATTTTCCCAGTCTCCTTTATTCTATAATTTCCATACAATCTTTAGAAAGCGTCACGAGAATCTAGTTAATTATGTAAACATTTAAATAAAAATAGAACGCTGTGCAAATGGAAGAAACGGTAAATCAAAAGTGGTGGTGAATACTATAGACAAAATTTGCTGAAACCTGAATTAATATCATACCTTTTTCTTTTGTTGTTGAGGTGAGGTCAGTTAGTTGAGTTTCAATATCTTTCCCCTTATTTGGGATTTTGACGATGTCTCTGCTAAGAGCTTTATCTATTTCGAGTTTTGCGTTCTTGATACGAAGGGTTTCAATGTCTTTCTCCAAGTTTGAGATTATAATGTTTTGTTTGAAAACAGTTTCATCATTCCCCAACTTTGTGATTTTGGCATTCTCTTTGCGAAGGATTTCTATTTCTTTCACCAACTTTGGAATTTTAGCATTTTCTTTCTGAAGGTTGTCTATTTTTTTCACCAACTTAGAGATTAAGGCATTATCTTTCTGAAGATTTTCTATTTCTTGCTTCAACTTTGGGATTTTGACATTTTCTTTTTGAAGGTATTCTATTTCTTTCTCCAAATTTGGGATTTTTGCATTTTCTTTATAAAGATTTTCTATTTCTTTTTCTAATTTTTGGATTCTGGCGATCTCGTTGTGAGAAATCGAGTCTGATTTTGAAAGTAAGCTATTCTTTTTGCGAAGATTTTCAATTTCTTTCTCAAAGTTTGGAATTCTAGCATTCTCTTTGCGAAGTTTTTCATTTTCTTTTTCCAAGTTTAAAATATTGGCGTTATCTTTGCGAAGAGTTTCTACTTCTTTTTCTACCAATCCTTTTTTTGCATTGTTAGTGACACCAGCTTTTCCTTTTTTAATTTCAACTTTGAGAGGTTCTGTTTTGTTCCTCTCTTTATCTAGAATCTAAAATTTTTTACATAAGTAATTATTTTAAACAAATTAGTTTTAAAACATACACTAAACTAAGTTGATTCCTCTCTCTGATTACAATACTAAATTCATAAGGTATTTTTCTGACTATCAAACAACTAGCCTATTTAAATTAAATTGCATTATAAAAATATTTTTTTTTATTCTAAATAAATGTTAAATAGACCACAAGAAAATAATTTTCCTTCTGGTCTATTAAACACAAAATATATTTTAAGGAAAATAGCAAAATGAAATAAAAAAAAAAAACATTTTAATACTTAATGCATTTTTTTGTTTAAAAATACTGACAACTAGTCTATAATATATTATATTAGCCGCAGCTGTAGCCAAACTGTACTTAATTATGAGCACACTACCTTTAACTGATTGATAACTGTTTCTAGGGCTAAGACCTTGTTTTCCAATTCGCAAATTGTTTCGTTCTTTTCTCTTTCCCGAGTTTCTGCTGCTTGAATTTCCTAAAACATACAAAATATGTGTAAAAGTGATTTTTTATAATTTACATTTTTTTACCCAGCCCTGGATTTCAGCCTAAACCTACAAGGCCCTGGCCCACGGGCTCAGCATTGGCTGGCTCACAGCGTTAACTACGTGCTCCCTTTCACCGGCTTCATAAGGTTCATAACCAATGATTTCAAATAGTAATATATAAGTCAATGTTCATAACTCATTTGTTGGGCTTGGTATAACCTTTTATAACAAGCTGCCTTCTTCTTTGCTAGACTTGCCTTTTAATGCGTTTAAAGCTCAAGTAAAATCCAACCTTTGTTCAAAGGCGTACTATACCATCTACACAACTTAAACATTAAGAATAGTTGGTTGCCCTGATTAACTCAAGACAATGTTATGTTCTTTCTCCAGAATTAGCTTACTAACAGGTTATATGAGTTCATATATGTATAATAGTTTTTTATTTATTTTTTGTTGACTGTTTATGTCAATTCAATTTATTTTTATTTATTGACATAATCTACTCATTTCAATGTTTTCTAATGAGCTGATTGCCATATGTGGTTAGCTAGCAACCTCTACGATTGAGCATAGCTCCCTTAGATGTCACTGCTTGCGGTAGCGTCGGGGGTTGGGTTGCCTCCTTCCCTCAAATATGGCAAGGGAGGTAATGACTGATATTTGCGTTATGCTCGTGAATGGGTGCTGCTTGTGGTGACTGGTCGTCTTGCTGACCGTAGAATAGAATTTTATTTTGCAAATATGGGTAATACATCTGTTCTTAGGATTACATTTAGCTCAGCCACATTTTACCAATCGGCATGCAAACATTTTAAATTATTTATATCACTATGGTCACCATGGTCTTATTGTTGTTATTAGTAATAACTTGTTTATTTATTTTACTTTGATGGTCCTAGTTTATCATTTAAGACTTCAAGTGACAGCTATGTGAACAGAACCCAGCATTGCATAAATATGTAAGCTGTCATGCCTTTTATACCTGGAAGCTTTTATTCTAACTGAGCAGACAGCTGAGCTGCTTGGGAGTTTGCTGCGCCACTGCTTCTGCCCAATGAAAGCACTAGAAAATGGTGAAGGGCGGGCGTTTTGGGGGACTGTCTTTTGTAATTTTGATATTCGAAAAGTGCTGGTTGAGAATCAGCACTTTTCGAACATCAATTTTTACCATTTTATCAAATGGGGGTGTTAAAATGCTAGAGGCATTTATATGTACATTGTTCTTCCACAAAAGCAAAAGGCTACTTACATTCTCTAATTTGGTTACTTTTCCGATAAAATAGCTTATTTCTATAAGATGCTGACCACATTGCTGCTTAAGTTGCATATGATTATTACACAAATCTTCATTTTCTCTTTTTACAGTTTTAGCAGCAACCGTCAGTTTGCTGAAAAAGAAAGAAAATTGTCAAGTATTAATAAATCAAAAGTAGACTGAGATTAAATAGAAAATTGCTAATATTATTAAGTTGCATTGTTAGAAGAAACTATAAAAAACTTTCACTGTGTCTACAGTGAAAGTTTTTTTTTTCCAGTTGTAATACCCCACATAAATTCGTGTAACACTATTTGCTATTAAAACATTATAACATCATGAAGTTTAGGCCTCGGCTCTCATGCATGAGGTTGTGGGTTCAAATCTGGGCAAGTATCAACATGAAGTTTTCAATCCATATGTACATATATTCAAAAGTTGATACTAGCCATCGGCATCACTGATATCAATGAAGGAAAACATTGTGAGGAAACCTGAACTTATAATCAGTATAAGTATAAAATCGCCAACCCACCTAGAGGATGCGTGGTGAATTGGTGATTTGTATTCACATCTTCTCTGTATGAGAAGATGCCTTTGCCGTGCAGTGGGACAGTAATAGACTGGTATTATTATTATCAACATAGTAGGTAAAAAGTTGATTGAATAAGCTATTTAGGGTGTATGCCAATATTACTTTTTCACAATGAAATAGTGATGATTTTAACACTTCATCGGCGGCTATCACCACCAATAGATAATGTTGCCTTAATACTCACTCTATTTTAGTAATTCTTTGTTTCAAGAAAATAATTGATTTTCTCAACCTATTGGACCTTGCTTGAAGATCTTCTGCAGGCTCCTGAAATAAAACAAACACAACCCTTTTAGGAACTGGATTTTCTCCTTTGCCGTTATGGGGTGATATATCATAATAACAGAGGTCTTTTGCTGCAGATAGCTGCTCCAGATATGGATGAACCTTCAAAGACAGCATTTTGTTTTTAAGTTTCTTCAAATACAATTCATAAATTCATGATAATACTTTGAAAACCAATGATATTGTTTTACGATAGTTGAGTTGCTAATAACCCGTTTATTTTGAATGATTACGTTTAAAAAGAAATTAACAGAACCTATTTTATTTTCAAATAATTATTTATAACCTAAAATACTCACCGCATTATTGGTTGAAGGATGATTAAGAAAATCTAAATCGAAATCAAACACTGTATTCTCATGTGCAGAACTCATTTTAAAAACTCAAAAAACACATCATTTGCTAAAAAAATAATGTATAAAACACATTTTAGCACTATTTTCACCGGCGCGGCATAAGTTATCAATCACCACAGACTACAATTACAATCAATATAAAGGCAGATATAGACAGGGTCAGTGACTGGCGCCGAATCGAGATAAGTCAGCGCTGATCCGAAAAAAACTCCGTGTAAATTGATTTCAAGTCAGCAGTGGCAGTAAAGCCGCGATTACATTATCCAATTTTAAGGAATGCTAACTAGGAAATCGACAGATGTAATCGCAGTTTAAATGCGATTAAACTATCCTGAATTTAGGAACGACTAAATATCGGATCCGATATTTAGGAAGATGTAATAGCCCCTTTAGTGGAAATTGGAGGTCCAATCTTTCTACTTCCTAAATTGGATCCAATCTAGGATAGTGTAATCACGGCGCTACGATTTAGAACGTCTACGAAACCACAGACTACATTAAAATGCAGAGAAACGAAATATCTGCTTATGTCAAAAATGTCTAAGTCAAACAAAACTTTGTTTGCAAACATTATTTTTGTCGTTTGTCGTACAACGTACAATACCATGTTATAAGTACTTAGCAGTCTTGATAAATGCGGGTGTTGTCAATTTAATAGTAATTTATTTATTATATCTTGAAGGTACCTTAGTCTATTGAAGATTTTCCTCCTACAATATTTGAAAATAATTGTATTGTTGTTGCTTTTGAGGATAATTAGGTAGGTAATAGCAAAGTTTGTTTCGCATCAATCGCATCCCTACCAGTCGCGTGATCATCTCAAGTTCAAGGTTAAATAGTTGAATTTGAAAATAAAACTGCTGAAATAAGGTATGCCATCTTTGTGTAAATATAATTACGTACACAAATTCATTAAGTCTTAGGGTGCATTTAAGGCTCTCAAAGAAAAGTTAAAAATAATGTGGCCCACTTAACTGTACATATTATTAAAATTAGGTCTTTGACCCCAAGATACTATGTTGCACGGTCTCGTAAAAAATATGTGCTTCAGAAACTGTCAGATAGTTAATGCAAAAAGATAAGTAAGTACAAACTGTGAAATATAGTATAATCTTCTTGGATATAACTAGAAAACCTGTTCTGTTAGCGCTTCCTTCAAATAGGCAATAAAAACTAAAGCATGCAGCATAAGTGTAGCCAAAGACTACAATATAATGCTGTATATGTGTAGCAAAAACCAAAGTCACTCTAGTCTTTTATTTTTTGCAGATGGGCTACCTGAAGGCTGACCAATCCACTTATAACCAAACAAGTTTATATGACCGTGTTAAGAAGCTGTTGGTATCATATGAGTGGAGTGACTGCAGTTTTTCTGTGGCAGGAAAAACGATCAAAGCACATAAGTTGATCCTGGGCATTAGCAGTCCTGTATTTGAAGCTATGTTTTATGGACCTTTATCATCTGATAATGATATTTTGATAACAGACATTCAACCTGATATTTTTCAATTGATACTTAATTACATTTATACTGATACTGTTGAAATTAATACCATAGATCAAGCCTTTGAATTATTATATGCCTCAAGAAAATACATGCTGGAACACCTAATTGAGATGTGTATTGCATATATTCAAGCAAATATCAGTGTTGACAATGTGGTTGAGGTTTTGAATTACCCGGACTATTTGCAAGACAAACAACTTATCACCTTCTCATTAAAGTTATTCTGTGAACATGCCAATTATTTATTGCAAGAGAAAAAAAACTCCATCACTTATTCTTGTCTGAAAGCTTTTCTTGAAAGTGATCAAATGAATATATCAGAAAAGGATCTTATCAAACATGTTTTTGAGTGGTCTACATACTGCTGCAAACAGAATAACATGTTGGACACATTTGAGAATAGACGTGATGTACTTGAAAATAATGGTTTATTGCAATTGTTGAGGTTTTTGACACTGTCTGTCAATGAACTTGAGGAAATTGTAACTGATATGAGCAACCTCCTATTGCCATATGAATTTGAGGCTATAAAAAGATGTATTAAAAGTTCTAATATGGATGAAAAAGATATGATTGGGTCTATTGGCTTGACTGAAATGCCAAGAAATTTATTAAAACTACAATGGCACCTATGTTACCGGAGCCCTATTAGATCTGTGGCTCCAATAGTTATTGATTCAAATAATTACGTCATACATTCTCGAATAAAAGTTAACAAGTCTATATTTATCAATTCACTTTGTGTTCCAACAAGGATGGCACCGGCAGTACACTTCCGCAACAATACAGCTAAAGTTTACTCAGAGCAGATATCTGTATCTGTAGAATGTGAATCAGATAGTAGTGATTTTAAACTGACTAACTTTATAAAAACAGTTGACTATGATTCAATGGTTGATATAGAGCTCACAGAACCTTGCTTTATAAAGAAAGATGAATGGTACAAAATCAGTTTTATGTGGCCTCATAATAGGCTTTACACATATTCATATGTTGTAGAATTTAGACACAGACATTTTACTGGGCACAAAGTGTCTATTGAATTTGATGATCTTTCATTTAGTGCTGGAAATGGGGGTAGTTTTCTAGGTGGTTTAAAGTTTTGTTTGTAAAGCTGTCTGCCATCACTTCCCTGTAATATCCCTCATCCATGCTAAACAATATTATTTATGTTTCAAACGTTTGTTGTTCAAGGTTGGTCATATTTTATGATGAAGGGTATTATTACATTATTATATTTGAATATTTAAAGTAAATGAGGCATAACTAATCAAAATAAATTGGTATTAATATATGAAATAGATTTTATTTTATAATGAAAGCCCCCACACACTCTTCTGCAATAACATCTAATCTCAACAAGACATTTTCAAGCAAACACATTTTCAAGCCGCCAGGGTAGCCCGCGAAATTCAAGTCCAAATCTAACAGTGCCTGCCCTTGGGTATATTTTACGGGTGTTATTTGCCCCACCAAAATCAACACAAATTACTACCCTGAAAATGCGAGTTTCCTGAAAAAGGCTGCACGTATGCTAATACTGCCACCCACGCAAACTAAGTAAATACGTCGTAAATTTTAAGTTAAAACGGGGTACGATATTTTTTTTTTAATTTTAAGTAAGGCATCTTTAAGGCCACTTCTTACGAGCCGAACCCCAGCGAGGACATTCACCACACTAGTGAGCGGAGCCCGATTAGTCACCAACACGCGCAGTGATAAAATATTTTAACAATCCGAGAAATCTCTTATTGAAATCCTCATTATTGCATTTTGACTATCGGTCTATAGCGGAACAAGTGGGAAATAAAAAGTTCCAATCGTCACCACTGGGGAGGAATGAAACTTTTTTTCCCCACTCGTGCCCAGTGGGAACGATGGGGCGGGGACGACCGGGAATCATCATCATCATTTCAGCCGAAAGACGTCCACTGCTGGACATAGGCCTCCCCCAAGCACCTCCGACCGGGAATAAACGACCTATATTATCTCACGAGTGGACTTGAGTATATCGCAATTCGCAATTACACATGAAAAGAGAGCGAAACGAGCCCACTCTCGAGGAGGAGCGACCCAAACGAGCACACTACTAGAGACACACCATACTACAGAGCCGACAGAACGCCAAACGGAACGCGAGAGCAGAGTGGACTTTAGAGCACGAGATGAGTGAGTGAAGCAAGCCCCTCTCATGGCATGCGAGTGGATCTATTTTCGAGACGATTTGCAAGCGGAGCCAGCCCACAAGGGAAGCGCTAATACTCATGAGCCAAGTGAGTCATCTCACGAGCATAGAGAAAGCGTGCTAGCACCAACTAGGGATTGTTAATAAGGCGCGGTCTATACTATTCGCTCGCCAGATATTTTTTAATATTTAAATCAAATGCGAAAAGAAATAGGTCAACATCATTTAATAAAACAAGTCTTACCCCCTTACTAATAAACGTGTAGCGTCAGTATATATAGTTACACAACGCTTTGTCTTCTTCTATTGAGAGTCAAATAACTGACGACAGAAAGAGAGAAGTCGGTGTGTACCTAATATTCATCTGTTAAAATACGTTTATTAGTAAGGAGGTTAGAAATTAACACCATCATTCAAACGGATAACAACATAATTATAGACATAACAAAAGGAATACAATATAAAACATTATTAACTTTTACGCAGGCAATTTTGGAGGACCGTCGAATTTTTTCGTTAGTAATATAATACGTTCGGCTTCCCGAATACCACTCAACCGCGCTCCGTGTGCTGTGGCGAAATATCCGGGCACTGTAGCTTCACCCGCAAATAGCAGGATGGGTGGCATCGGGTCACATGGACCTGGCACTGGCGTTCCTAATTCGCATTGGTGACTGACCGTGGAACAACAACTCATGTAAGAATATGCCCCGCAGAAATGTGGATCCGACGCCCATCGAGATCGTAACATCATTTGTGGATAAGGAAGGCACGGGTTACCAGTAAACCTGCGCAGTGTCTGGGTTAGTCCTTCAGCGACGTCGTTATCTGCCATTGATTCCATCGTTGCTGCTTCTTGACCCGATATTATAGCGCACAGTACATGTTTACTGCCTGGTAGTTCATCTATTGCACACACTCCTCGTGTCCAATCAGCTCTGCATTGTAATTCTTCTGCCGACCAAGCGAGTTTTAGGTTACCTTCCTGGCACACCCAAAAAGGTTCGGCATATTCTAGAAATACTTTATCACTTAGACCAAAACCTAAATTACATATCGCGTTTAATTTACAGCATGGCAGCGGTGGAGCAAATAATTTATCGGCTTGACATTTAAGACATCCAAGTGATACTGTAATTATAACATAATCACAGTACAATTCTTCTCCGTCACAACATTTAATCATTGCACGACCTTCACCAGTTGCGCCTTGTCCCCATCGAATTACGCTCACTGGCTTATTATAGCGTGTACAATTGTCTGGAACTCCGCGCAATAATGGTGCCATCACTCCGACATATCCTAAAGGAACTCGGACGCAGCCACCAGGGAGCTCAATGTAACTGCCGTATTGATCAGCACTGACTAGAGACAGATCATCTCCACACTTGTTCCTTAAAATATTAGTCAGTCCAAACATCACGCGTGCGGCGTCATACCTTTGATCTTCTGGAAAATTGTGTAACTCTTGTTGTATACGTAGACCGATAAAATTTAACAGAGTTCCATGTTGCCTTTCCCCACCGAGTCGAAATAGACTAGCTGCTTGTTGTTCTATTTGCCTAAACGTATGATAAGCCGTAATCGTTACTGGCAAGTCAACTGCTCGTCCTTCGCTGGTACAAAATAGGCCCCTTGATGCATCCAAGCGAGGTAACGGTTGTTGTAAAAGCCTATCTTGCGATGCTAGCGTGTATACAGAGTTCGGTAAACATGCACCATAAATCCACTCGGCTCCCATTTCGATTACCGCATCTCCAAGCCAACACGAATGAATACGTCCTCCAGGTCTGTAAAATTTATTTTTATTAGTACCTGAAGATTTTATTGGACTCGTCTGCTTAAATATAGCGATCCACGGCACGTAGGTACAGTGCATACCTACTGCCTCTAAGTTATTACGGTTGGTAGGTTTTACCGATGATGTTAGTGGAAGAAATTCCGACATTATGAATGAACCAGTCTCACTTCATGTTGCTGCCAGAGGGAAAAACTGGCATATATCTACATAAATATGCCTATAATAGCTATAAAAGTTTGGGTTTATAGCTATTAAAGTAGGTACCTATCTAGGTATATAGGTACTACAACAAAAACAATATTTGGGTATCTATATTTTGTGTTCTAAAACATTAACTTAAATATTATATAGCATACCTTTCTTTAGCTTCAAGAACCAGGAAATTGTTTATACCGCACTGTGACAGTCGATGTGCTGCTGACAGGCCTGCCATTCCGGCACCCACAATGATGACACGCGGTTCCCGACAGTTGGGATTGATGCTGCACGAGTCTAGAATACATTGTTCTTGTCCCGCTGTGCTCACCGCACTAGCAAACTGTCGTTGACCAGTCGTCAACGCTCTGTTTGAACCGTGCCCTGACCTACAACTGAGATTCTTTATATAATTCCAAATATCCCTATTCCATATTAGTTTCATACGTGACAATTTCATTATGATATTGCAGATATAAATGCCATCTAAAACTTTTAAAAATTACATATCACTCGAATTTTGCTTTTGCATAATGTGGTGACGTTTAGAACACCATAGAGCGACAGAAGCGAAAAGAGAATCATTTTCTTCTTTGTTTTCGTTTAAGAGCTTTTGCTAGGCCTACAAGAAGGCTGTTTTGTCTGTTCAGCGATTATTTATAGTTTATGTTATGAGAAAACTTACTCAAAGGGAAACATTTTGTTCATTAAAATTAATTTCAGATGTTCGGTCCGAAGTGTGGCAAATATGACGCAGAGAAATAACACAAACACAAAAAAGAACAAGTTGGGGGAAAACATGCGTCATATTCACGCATAACGGATCACTCAGCAAAGTGCTACGTGTCACTGACTCTGGCAGAGCCACCATCAGGGATTTAAATTTTGATAACACAAAAAATTAGTGGCTAATTAGTCGAAATTTGTCGCCAAATATCAGAATTTGTCAGTCACTGGTTCAAAAGATATAAGGGTTTATAGTTTTAGGTATAGTCCAAGAGCTGGATCGAAGAGTTCACGACAAAACTCTTCGACTAGCTCTTGGACTACCTATACCTTAATAATTGAACTCATTATATCTCCTAAACTAAGACCCGATTAAATCTGTGAATTGGCGACTGATTCCGACTAATTGGCGACAAAATATGGGAGAAAACAGATCTTCGCTAGGTGCCCTAGTTTTTGAGATATGAATGCGGCCCTGTTGGGGAGCCGGGAGACTCTTCAGATCGGCCACCTATAAACCCTTATATCTTTTGAACCTGTGACTGAAAAATTCTGATATTTGGCGACAATTAGCGACTAATTTTTTGAGTTATCAATATTAAAATCCCTGATGGTGGCTCTGCCAGAGTCAGTGACACAAGTGCTACGACCCTATGCGAGACAGACCTCTAGTTTTCAGTGACCGCCGGCAACGTAGTCTTTGATAATAGTCGAAGCTGGGGCTGGCCGCTAGTAGGCATAATAATAAACTGTTACGAGTAGGTACGAGTTCGAAATAATAATCTTGATAAATGTTTTGTTTGATATTGTTTATTACGCAGTAGATATAATAAATAAGAAACAGCTATATTTTAAATAGACACATATCTATAATAAGTTTTAACACCGACAATATAAAGAAGGGTTGGTATCTATACCTATTTTGTAAATAAATAAATCTAACAATAAGTAGGAATGTAGGCTATAGGCTAAAGGCGTGACGCTACAGCGCGACGCGACGTCGTAGGCGTCGCGCTGTAGCGTCACGCTTTTCTGCGGGTGCCTTAACAAGTTGTCGTTAGCGGAACAAAAAGTAGAATAGGCCACGGTAATAAAAACCGCTAGGAAGAAACAAAAAAAAACTGGCAGGTACACTAGGTACCAAAGAGTTTTGGCGGCACTTGAAGTAGGTAGGTAAATAGGGTACAGTCAACCGCACATCAGTAGTAACACTGGCACTACAAAAATGGCCCTTACTGGTACGATATAAAGGTGCTGTCAATGTCAAATAGTTACCACTGATGTTGACTGGACTATACCTACCGAGTTTATTCAAAGGCCCCGACATCGTGACATGAACAAGAAATAGGTAATTTGTACACAATGTCTGAATTATTTTTGAAATAAGAGTCGTAAGGTCGCATTGCTCTTTCAATAAGTAATCAATTAATATTCAATAATTAAATTATCACAACTCACTCGGTCACTCACTCCCCATCGATAGGCAGCAATCGACGACAGCTACTTACTTATAATTACATATTTAATACGTATATGAATGTGACGATCTAAGAGCTTAGGCGATCAAAATGGCATAATGAATAGTAGGTATACATATATAGGGTGACTGGTAATTAGTGACCGATACTTAAACACGTGATTTTACTCATCATTATGAACAACTTTTACTATGGGACAAAACAGCTGTTCTCTACATTTTGACGAGTTAGACGAACATAAATGAAGGGAACAGCTGTTTTTTTTTTTCGCGATTTCAGGTTTGGTCCCATAGTAAAAGTTGTTCATAATGATGAGTAAAATCACGTGTTTAAGTATCGGTCACTAATTACCAGTCACCCTATATAGCAATAAAAACCGATTAGGACTGTTAATTTTAAATATCTATCAACTAAATAAACTCAAAATTATTTGATACATTGCTTCAGCATATTGTACCTAATAGATGATTGTTTGTATTACTATAATAAATACATCAGTTTGTTCTTATTTTTTTAATATTGTGCCCGATAATAGGTATTATGATTGTAAAAATTAAATGTTAAACTTTATGTGGGCGCAGGTAGTTACATTAAAGTCTAAGGATAGGATAGGTTTGCTTTACGTACATGTACGTAATCCTCTGGTAACATCCGAAGTTAGGGCAAGGTTCACAGACCACACTTTGAATTTCCATTGCTTAGTAAAGTAAGCAATTCATAAACTCAAAACTCAAAGCAATTAAGTATTTCAAATAAACCAATCCCACCAAAAACATTTTCATGTAAAATGTTGCCAAGACGAGACCACATAATATGGCTCGCACTGCCAAAAAGTTATCAGATCTCATGTAGAGCCAAGCTTCTAACTCTACACGCCCTAACTTCACAAACTCTACACCTTAGTCAAAATATGAGGCTTGGCCGTTTCACTACCATCACATGGGCGTAAGGTGAAAAATTTATTCACTGTTCATTACTTTTCTGTTAAACAATAGTTCTTGTAGTAACGAAACGGCCAAGTCTCATATTTTGACTAAGGTGTAGAGTTTGTGAAGTTAGGGCGTGTAGAGTTAGAAGCTTGGCTCTAAATGAGATCTGATAACTTTTTGGCAATGCGAGCCATATGTGGTCTCGTCTTGGCAACATTTTACATGAAAATGTTTTTGGTGGGATGTTCATATTCGTTTAACCGAATGTGAGCAAGTTTCATACGAATATGAACATTAATTAAACAAATAAAGTTAATTTTCCTATGAGACGCTTACTTTACTAGTACAGTCAAATTGCGGTCTGTAAATCTTGCCTTTAGAAGTAACATACATCAGACATAATAAATATTAATTTTCTAACGGACTTATTGTCTTTTACGGCAATTCAATATTTTAATAAACATTCCTATCACAGCTTTTATATAGTTATACTGTGTCTAATATAATAAAGTCTCCATTAAACATAGATAAGTATTTCAATAACTAATTTATAGGCATCTAAATAAATTTATTATGACGGCTGCACTAAATAGTTACCGCCCTTTCCTTAAGTAATTATTGTATGAGTGAGGGGTGCCCAATTAATGCAGGTGTCTCTACCTATAGGTAGCATTTTGAATGTGAATAGGTAATAATAAACCTGAACTTATAATGGGCGTTCTACCGAAAGTTGCAAATGCTCAGACGACATGAGCATTTAGTCAAACAGGAACATTCTAGCAAACAACGGCCTATTTCAGCGTTCGCTATAATGGCTCTATTCGTGGTTATTAAAAACGAATGGCCGTTCTGTTACTTAAGAGAATGCTCACAATGCTCAGGTTTATTAGCATCTTTAGGGCCTGTCCAGTGTCTACACGATGCATCTCACAACGCGTACATCTCTCCCCACAATCCACATCGTCTGCATCGTGCGGATAGACAGATACAATTATTTTTACAAACAGCCGAAATGGAAAATTTAACTCGTTAGAAGTAGCAGCCGTTGTTTTTTAAACGTCTGAGTTATTGCTGAATGTTCAAATGCAAAATATTTTTAACGGCTTTTGAGTAATTCATCAGCAGCAGCCTTTACCTCCTCCCAAGTTATATGAATGTCACTCTCTTCGCTGTAGCGTGAGCAAATCGCTACCCTAAGGAAATACGTGTCGTCAATTTTAGATGGAACTAAATGAATTTTGCCTCTACCGTTTATACGCCTGAGTAATTCTTCGTTCTGCTCGTTATCGCCTTTCAGTCTAAAGCAGACAAGTCCCATAGTAACTTCCTCGTAAATTTCGAACCTTTCATCAGCACTGCACAGTTTTTCAAAAAGATGAGCTAATGCAATGTGTTTTCTGATGTGTTTCTGAAGATTTTCTACGCCATACAGACGTAAGACAAACCACAACTTGAGCGCTCTAAAACGACGTCCTAACGGTATTTGCCAGTGACGATAGTCAGGGGCTGATCCCTGCTGATCATGTTTCAAATATAATGGGTCAACGTTGAAAGCATCGACAATCCAACGAGGTTCTTTAAGCCACATGGCGGAACAATCAAAGTTAACCAGCAACCATTTGTGCGGATTAAAATTAAAGGAATCCGCTTTATCAACGCCCTTCATGAGGTATCTGTATTCAGGACATATGAATGCGGAGCCGGCGTAGGCTGCGTCCACGTGCAGCCAAATGTTCTGCGAGGAGCACACCTCGCCGATTTCGTATAAGGCGTCGAACGCGCATGAGGATGTTGTGCCCAAAGTAGCCACGACCTGCAATAATAATGTTACAGGTAAGTATAATTATAATTTTAGTCTTATTGTTTGGAAATTCGAAAAAGCAATAAAAACTTACATAGAAGGGAATAAGGCCGTTGCGGACATCTTCATCTATGGCATCCTTAAGAGTATCACCACGAAGTCTCCTCTTTCCGTCTGGCTGTAGAGCACGAAGCTTCACACCGCCCAAAAGACCAGCACGTTCCACAGAAGAATGGGCTTGCTCTATGAATAGAAGTAAAAAAACATGTTAGTATTGCCAGACTGACTGTTAATCTCAATGTTTTCAATGACGATTGTTAGTTCTCAGCTACAAAGAAAAAAATCCAACGTGATCTCCTTTGGAAGCTCATTAGTCCTTATGTTTGAATAATTATTTTTATGATTTTACTTATCTTGGTCCCGGTCCTTTGGTAGGCGTACGAGGGGCCGAAGCCAACTCGCAGAGGCCCCTTAGGAAATTTTAATTAAATGCGGCACCAACCGACGATTATCCATGTATGCACTATGTAAGTGCACCCAAGGACAACCCCCGGTTGGTGTAGGACTATTGCAGCAGGATATGGAAAAATAAAAAGTTGGACTATGGGTTTAGGTGGCTGAAGTGGACTGGTTACCAAGAACTATGACCCCTGCTTGATCAATGTTTTATATATACTCGTACACGGATAAAATGGCAGGGGGTGACTTGCACACTCAATACTGTGCCCCCGGAAACGGTCGCTAGCACATAGTGACGTAGCGTAAAGGGGGCAACATGTCCTGAGGTGCCTATGAGGAGTGGAGAGGGATTCCACGGCTATCAGGATCCCGGAAGTACGGTCAAAATCCCTACCAGCATCTTACTGGAATGCTTCCTTCCTCCGAGCACGTTTGCTCTTGCGAATATCCACTCAAACCGGCCAATAAAGGCAAGAATTAGGTGGGAGCACTGATCCTCGTCATTGTTCACTCCAGCCGGCCAATAAAGGCTAATAATATTATTTATTAAGTATATTAGAATATTATTATATTACTTATGGGCTCGTGGCTAAGTACTAACACTTGGTTTGTGGATAGGTGACCATCACATATCGAGACTCCTCCGTGCCCCTGAAACCACATTTAGCCGTTGGTCATTCGTGGATTTTAGACAGTCATAAGGGGCCTCAGAACCCCGAAAGTCTGACAACCAGTCTTTCAATCTCTATAACAAGGGTATCGTGCTCCCCAGTAACTGGGTTGTGTAGTGTCGGTCAGATAACGCTCCATGTAAAGTACAGTTAGATTGGAAGCCGACCCCAACATAGTTGGAAGAAGATTTGGCAGATGATAATGATCATTATTTTAGTACAATGAACGACTTACTGTTACAATATCCAACGAGTTTAGATAGAATCTCGGTCTCGGTCCATTCAGGATGTTGTTCCTTGACGCGTAACATGGTGCGCGTCTTGGCTCCCAGTAGAGCGACCAGTGTAGCCTCGCTGGCTGTGCCTTGGATGACGCCGCCGGCTTCCCCTCCCGAGCGGGCTAGGAACGACTCGGGCAGGCCCAACATCTGGCCCAGCCAGTCGAGCATCACCACTTCTAACTCTGTACACGCTGGACTCGCAATCTGAAATTTTCATTATGTATTACATCACTTGGTTACTCCTGTACTTCTCGAAGGAGAGGTCTAGATCTTGATGTACAGTCTCATTTCGCCAATTACATATCTAAAAGGGGGCAAGCCTATCGCTAGCAAATAAACCGGGCACAAATTCGGAACCCAGGCTGCTATGGAGTTAATACTTATATAAAATTCATAATTGCTACCGTGACGTCTGTGACGAACTTTATATAATTTACTATAAGCATTGTTCTCATGTAAGTGACTTTGTGTCTTTTTTGAGAATAAATATCTTTAAACTTAAATTCAATCGCTTTGCCTGACCTAGATATTGAATGGAACCCAGAACCCCACTCAGCAGTCGCCTTTATGACCACTAGTCGCTTGGACGACTAACGAAGCAGTCATTAGAATATTATATTTCAACTTTTGAAATTAAATGAAAATTATACCATGCACAACATTGTATTTTGTGGATTTATTACGTACTAGCAGCACCCCGTGGTTTCACCCGCATAAGTGTCGATCCCTTGGGAATATTGGGATAAAAACTATCCTATGCCCTTTCCCGGGACTCAAACTATCTCTATACCAAATTTCATCTAAATCGGTTAGGTAACAGACAGACAGACACACTTTCGCATTTATAATATTAGTATGGATAGTGGTAGGCATATTGTCCCCCAACTTGTTTTTTTTAGGGTTCCGTACCCAAAGGGTAAAAACGGGACCCTATTATTAAGGCTCCACTGTCCGTCTGTCACCAGGCTGTATCTCATGAACCGTGATAGCTAGACAGTTGAAATGTTCACAGATGATGTACCTATTTCTGTTGCCGCTTTAACAAAAACAGAATAAAATAAATATTTAAGGGGGCTCTCATACAACAAACGTGTTTTTTTCGGTGTTTTTGCCTTGTGGTACGGAACCCTTCTTCGTGTGTGAGTCCGACTCGCACTTGGCCAGTTTTTTGTAATTTCTTCGCGTCGTGTTTACCCGAAAAAATATGTACATATTTTCTTTCTTTAGGTGTGGATTTTGGAAAAAACAATACACTCCGCGACTCCTGTACCTAAGTAGAGTTTTTAGATAAAAGTAGTACCTACAGTCACCAAAAAAGGTAAGTAACCAGGGTCGTTGGATATAGTTGAAATTTAGTAAGAAACCAATGGATGTTTTCGAATGAAATTTAATTTGATAAATTAACGGTTTGTTTTCTACTTATCAATAGATTTTTTTTCGAAAACTTCCATCGATTTCTTACTAAACTTTGTATATCCGACGGCCCTACCTAAGTCAATTGCAGGCCAGCCGACCGGCCGCAGCCCTCGGCCGTCATAATTAAGTGCAGCTGGGACAACAATTAATCGAATCGAAGCACAATAGGTACAACACGCGTTGCAAGTGTACTAACTTTCATTAGTTCGTGCTCTACCTATATTATCTACCTCTTATTCTGTTTACGCAAAAATACCCACGAGCGAATATATGACATGCAACCGGTTTTCCTTGTTCGAATTACCTACCTATGTGCCGTATGTGGCATTGACACTGGCTTCGGTACCTGTGTACTAGTGTGTACTAACGCAGAATTATATGGCACCGTAAATTTAACTTATAATAAATAATTTTACATGAATTGTAGGAACTAAGTGTAAGTATAATGTATAGGTACCATCTTATTGATCTAAGCCTGAATTTGAATTTAACTATACCCAAGTAAATCCAATGCAGGCGATGGCCCCGCTCAGCATGTCAGCCACGATGGCCGGGTACGAGTTAGCGGTGGGGAAGTACGCGTGGAACCGCGGCGAGTGCCAGTGTGTGACCCCGGACATGACCACGCGCTCGATGTCGGCCATCACCGCGGTCCAGGGCTCCGCCTTCTCAGGAGCCTGCTCCGGCACCAGCGGGCGTAAGTAGCCCGGCTTCACCGACGGGACTACTTGCCTGAAAAACGCACGTTGAAAAGTTAATAAAGACTGAAATCCTTCAATGCAAATAAGGTACACACGACGAACATATTAAGTTATACATAACCAGTTGCTGACTTCTCATTTTACGAAAACCCTACTCAACGCGAGGGCAACTACAAATCTGGAAATATATAGCTTGATATGTCTTTGTGTGTTCCAATTTTATTTAGTTTCTATTTCCTATGTAGAGCACATCAATGATATTAGTGTTTTTACTTATATTATATCATTGGAGCTCATAGTAAAATAATTATAATCTTTATTTTTTCTCTCTTCACAAAGACTCATATAGTTATAAACAGAGACAAGAAATATAGCGTTTTGACCAAAATGCATAAAATATGATCCTTTGAGAGATTGGCGTTGTGTGACGGATCACCAGGCTCTCACCCCGAATTAAACCTAATTAACATTACAACGGGTAATTTTATAACTCTAGACAAATAATGAATTGGACTTTATGAGCGAACCGGACTGTTAACTGTACAGTCCGGTTCGCTCATAAAGTCCTCTGGTGGGAAATAAGAAAGGCAGGAAATTGGTAACCTTTTAAACGGCCCTTTGTGCACATTCGATCCGGAGCATTGATGTTTTTGTCGCACCACCCCATACAGTTATGCAGTAAGAGATTAGTTTACGGATTCTAGTGGAAAGAGCATCTATGTGCGAATGAAAACTTAGTGTGCTATCTATATCTAGCATGACGCCCAAGTAGGCAGGTACTTTATTGAATCTGTTTTATGAAGGTGGGGACTTAAGCAATGAGTATTATGAGACAACAAGACGAGGATGAATGAGCGGTAATTTTGAGATTATTGAGTGGATGGATAAGTAGATTTTTTTATGTAGAAAGAAATATACTTTGTCTTATCTACACTGAGAGCGAGCGACATAGTAAAATAGTTAGGTAGGTATATACTTTAAACTCCATTGGGGTATCTACCTACAGCAGCTGTTTGAATAAAAAGAAAAGATTACCTGTCTCTGATGTTTTCCAAATATTCGGCAATGTAATCAGTCATCGCCTTCGCGAAATCTTTGAAATCTCCGGACTCCATCGTTTCTGAAATAATTAAAATAAACAATTATCTATGTGACTGCGTTAACTCTAGTAATAATATACAACCGCATTCTAAGGGACTTTGGTACAGCCAAGGAAGATGACCCTGGTGAAGCCAATTACCAAGACTATGGTAAACAGCTTATCATTCCGCCATATGCACGGAACATCAGCTAGGTATTGAACACATAACATAACATACAGAACATACATAGTCCGTCCTGACATTAACAATTGTACATTATGTGTTAAGTACTTAAGTAAAAGTACTTCATTATTTGGTCAGTGCGGGAAACTGCGTTAGGTACTCTTAGCATAACACAGAATTCAATATGTGTAGGTAATAGGGACCGTTAACAAAAATAAACACTACGATATCAAGCAAATCCAAGCTTATTGATTCATGCATTATTTCTATTATCATTGAGGTTTTTTTTGTTACTAACATTCCCAAGCAGAAATTAAAATGCAGGAAGGAAGGATAAGGAAATAAAGACAGAATAAGCTAATTAGTTCAATTAATTAAAATACCCGATGGGTTGAGGTATGGATAAGTCTAAGAACTTAGGTACTAAGCCCATCTGGGATGACTAAATATAATCCTGACAAGAAGCATAGGTTGTTATGAGTTGGTTTAACACAATAATAATAGGTACTTAGCTAGGTAACATTTCAGTGTTTATATTATAAGCAAGTTGTTTTGAAGCATGGTTTGTAACAATACGTCGCGTACGTTACACTTATGGCATGAACAATTACTTATCGTATTGTAAATAAATGGAATCGAAATGCAAATAACGATATGCAAATTAAATATGAGATAGCAATATTTAAAACATTTACTCAGCTCATTTTTTAACACAAACCGAATTTAAGTTTTGTATCCTGATCCGACATTCTGGCAGCTAGAAAGAGAAAATTATGCTGAAATTATTGAGGTGAAGCAAAGTCAGTTTATACCGGTACCTACGTAGGTACTTCTACGTTAGTATTTATAGGATAAGACACTGGACTAGTTATTTAAACATTATCCCTTGGGATGTTGCGGCCTTTCCGCGCGATTACGCGCGTATGTGGAGTTACCCGCGCGATTACGCCGCGTCTAAGCCGCGTCTGATTAAAACGACGATATCTCTGAAGTTGCGATAGGTAGCTCTCTATGAGTTATGTCATTGGAATCGTTATTAAATTAGGTAACAGAATAATCAATTTTTTTTTATTATTAAACTGTCCCTGTAGGTATGGGACAGTTTAATTAATAATACACCCACATTTGCATTTGCTATGGATATCGCACGTAAACTCATCATCATCATCATCATTTCAGCCGAAAGACCTCCACTGTTGGACATAGGCCTCCCCCAAGCACCTCCACTTCGACCGGTTTTGTGCTTCTCGAAAACGAGTTCCTACGGCCTTCACAAAGTCGTCGGTCCACCTTGTGGGCTTTGTGGGCACGTAAACTATCTAAAGAAATATATTGTATCTTTGGGTGCAGGCCATTGTTCATCTACCTGTCGGAATTTTAACCCAGATTTTATGATACTAGGTACCTATAACTATTATAAAAGCTATATTTTGTTGAATGCATTTACATAGGTGAGTAATCAGGATCAATCAGAAAAATCATTAAGTAATAACCAGGTGGGTAGGTATATTAGAAGCTTCAATAATTGCTCCTGTAGTAATTAGGTACCTAACATTTTTTATGCTCATTTAGCTGATCGATGAAAGTACCTAATAATTAAGAACTGATTACGAAACTGATGGGGGAACCGACCTTAACACTAATATTTAACATAATTAGGAAAAACGAAAATTTTATATATCTGCCTAGAGTAATTTAGGAACAGTCACATGTGGTATTATCTATTATCTTGTCCTACCAGTCTGTCTGCTGGTGACACTGACCGAATCAATATCTCATATTACATCAGAGTAATTATGTCACCCGTTCAATGTCAGTGTGAAATGCTACCGGTTGTCAGTTAAATAATGTGTATAGACTTGAATTGGTGGTCCTTGTTCAATGCCGAGAGAGTGGCGCAGGCGCAGGCGCTCCGTGCGCTTGCGCAAGCCGCGAGCGTGCGCCGGCGAGCAAGTGGTGCGAGGTTATGCATGGACCTCGTTGCCTCCACTGGTCACTATGTTTACTAACAGTTTTTGACTCAAACATTACCGAAACGTTTTGACTTTATCGCTAGAATATGCATCCAACTCTACTATCTACTTACCTATGACATCTTGCCTATTGGTTTATGTCAAGCGATTTGGCCTTGTTAATTGATCATTTTTGCCTGCGACTCCACCCGCGTAGATGTTGAAAAATATTCCACGGCAACGTACTACCGGGATTAAAAGTAACGTATGGGTTAATCCAGGTTATAAACTATCTTTGTGCCAAATTTCATACGAATCCGCTCAGCCGTTCTAGCGCCAAATCGCCAATCAAGAACACACATCCAGACAAACGGACAAAAATTCTTAAAACTATATTTTCAGTATAAGACTGTATTATTATTATTATTCAATGTACAGTTTTGACTACGTTACTATTTTATTATTAGATTATTATATAACTTATTATAACACATTATTCTGAACTCCGCGTAGCCGATGCAATGTTCACGAACTAAGTACTTATCTATGTACTTAAATTTTGATAGGATGAGGCGTTTCGAATTTGATGACTCCGAGTGCTCGTCCAGCAAATGCAGGCAATGCAACTTCATAATTATGAGTGCTGACTGTTGGTAATGTAACTAGGTAGCTAAGAACTATTTGTACCTACCTAAGTTTAATCTAATTTAGCGATTCGAATTTTTGAATCGCTAAATTCAATCTGGCTGTTAAAAAAATAGTTTCGTGGTATCGAAATGTCAGTATTTTAGGCCAGAATTCAAGTACTGCTACCACTCTACTTAACCTATAGGTACAATACATTGTACCTACCTACCTGTGTCTAGGTCTAGTAATAGGTCGATCTATATCTATTCATATCCGTGAAAGAGACGAATGTCATACATAAACTTAACCTTCCTTTTCGCAGTGACTCTATGGAGTGAACGCATACCTACCCTGGCTCTAGGTCAGCTTCTTATAAAATAATAAACATTACTTAGGTCCTTACACTACGTGATACCCAAGCTGATTCAGAAAAGAATAATAGAATAGTCAATAGAAGTACCTACTTGCAAGGCAGAGCGTGCGAAAAATCAACGCAGCAATTTATTTCGCTAGTCAATGAGATTCTGGCCATAATTCTCTACTCCACTAGTTTTATCTTTTCTCCAGTCTGAGGGCTCCCACAACAGCATGTTTAATTCATCGAAACATTTCAGATTCACGGCATCGATCGGTAGGTTTAGGGCCAAGGTAAGCCGACACTCACGCGATCGCTGAAAAAGTTAGCGAAGCGGGCTCTTCGCTTATTACCACTGATTCCGCTAAGGTCATTTATTTTGCGCGGTAACTCTATTAGGTTATGTATATTCATTATTTTGTAACATTATGACCTACCACTCAGAGACGGTTACATGACGATTAGATAAGCACAAATAAATAAAAGTGCTGTATTGGTGACTTATCCGAAGTTCGGAAACTGCGTTCGATGGAATTGATTTTTAATTTAATACTTTCAGCAGGTCTACCGAAAACCGACCGAACACTGGTTAGATCAGTATCAAGAAAATTTTAATAGACTTTACGAGCTCCAAGAGCTTTCAGTGAAACATACATTACAGTCTGGGGAACCCTAAAGTAAAGCCAATGCAAGACTGAGACATTTCCAAGATCTCGTTGTCTATTATCTCTCTAATTTAATCAATTATTCATTATCACAATAACATTATTGACGCGGTAAACGAGTTTATAACTCGAGGTCACATCTGTCACGTATTCACAAACTAAATCATATTTTATAAAACCAGCGGAAGTATTATGTAGAAACAGGATGTTACGGTTCTAAACCTCATTAGTTTAAATCATTAATTGATTTTTAATTGCAAGTCGCTAATAGGTTCACTGTGTGGTGCATTTAACAAATAGCCAATTTAATTTGTACTTTCTATGGATACTTAGTCAATTATAATCTTAATCTTAGTCAATTTCATACCTATTTATTTATCACACGTACCTTCCTTTTCGTAATTAAATCTAAATTACCTGATTGTCGTGAAAATGGTTATGATGTAAATCAAAATAAAAAGATTTTAATTATTTGATAATGTACTACCTACTGCTGAGCTCAGGATAAGATAAGATAAGATAAGATTATTTATTTGTCCAAAACATGAGTATACACACATGGCATGCAAGATCTATATCTATACATATAATAAATTTGTAGAAAAGTGGTGTCTGTACAATGGAAATATATAAAAAAAAAGTAGCAGGGGTTGTTATTATATCGATGCCGAACCCGAAATTGTAATTAATTTTTTTTTTGTCTGTTTGTCTGTTTGTCGGTTTGTCTGTTTGTCTGTTTGTTTGTGCACGCTAATATCAGAAACGGCTTATTCGATTTAGATGCGGTTTTCACTAATATATTGTAGTAGGCTTCACTTAACATTTAGTGTTTATTTCATGTCAATCGGTTCATAAATAAAAAAGTTATGTCAATTTAAAGAATCACGGCGGTATTATTCTATCAGAGTACGTACACGCCTCGCGCCTGCGCGTCCGATCTTCGGAACTACTGGACGGATTTGAATGATTTTTTTTTTTGTTGTATAGGTATTATGTCTGGGCAACATATAGGCTATAATTTATCTTTGAAACTTGAACACCTGATGCAGAACCGAAACAGATCAGCTTAACTATAAGAGATACAAAAATGGTACCATAGCAAAAATTGTTCCACGTGATGAGCATTTTCTGCTGAGAGAATAAATTTGAAGATCTGGAACACCTGATGGGGAACTCCAAGAGCCCAGCTACACCATAACACATATAGGAATGATGTCTTAGTAAAAGTTATTCGGTCTGATGGGCATTTCCTGTTGACTTATATGAATCGAAAATCAGAAACATCTGATGTGGAAATAAAAGCTATCACTAATTTCACAATTTTCAGTTTAGGACTGATTTTCGATGACGATGGTATGACTCTACTGGCCAAAACTCCCATTTATTTTTTTAATGCTCATGCATTCTGCACTACCACGGGGAGATAGTGCAGTTATGTGGGACTCTAACCCACTAAAACTCCACGGTGTCCTCCTCTGCCGCTTACGGCGGGAACATGGGCACGCGTTAGCACTCATCCGTGAACCCGCCGCGGCTGTCCGTCACCGGACTCTCCTCTGGGGAGTACTCCCCATCACCGGCGCACCAGAACACATAGCACGCCGTGACCACCCCAGGGACCAAACCAGCACATGGGCGCCAGACGACCCCGTGTCTGGGCACCCTTGATAGGGGAGCAGTCACTTAGATTTTAATTGATCAGGTATCTTCACAATAAAACTATAACCATGCCTAGAAAGAGGTCAAATCTTTCCCAATGTTCCAAAGGAGCTAAAAGATTGAGGATCATTAGATCCCAAGAATCTACCGAAGAGCGTCAGGAGAGACTTGATGCTGTTCGAGAACATCAGGCTGCAACTCGCTCCGTGGAAACCTCTTCATCTACATCCAGATCTCTAGAGACCACAGTGAAGAATCGCGACTGAGCGCTGATCGTGAACTTCATGCATTGTCTCGCGAGTCGCAGACGTTCACGCATAGAGAATTGCGCTTGAGTTCCAAGCGTATCTAAGCATCGACTTTTAGGTCTCCAGAGACAAGTGGGGAACGTGATGCGCGACTGACCGCTGATCGTGAACGTCACGCATTATCTCGCGAGTCGGAGACGTTCACGGATAGAGAATTGCGCTTGAGTTCTCAGCGTATCTACGCATCTGCTTCTAGGTCTCTAGAGACAAGTGCGGAACGTGATGCGCGACTGTCCGCTGATCGTGAGCGACATGCATTGTCTCGCGAATCGGAAACGTTTACCGATACAGAATCACGCTTGAGTTCTCAGCGTATTCGCACATCTACTAACAGGTCTTTTGAAATGAGTGATGAACGTGAGGTTATCATACATTGTCCCGAACACACACACACAACAAAATATTCATAATCAGTTAGAAAGAAAGAATTGCTGGAGTACGGCATGAAGAGACAGATTAAGAAGAGCGCAACTAACGTTTGAATTCTGATCGACTTCGACATTCTCTGAACAGAATGTCGATATCATCTGAAGAATCGGATGTGTCTCAAGATATAGCCGTAGGGCATGGCGACCTTCCTTGGGTTGATAAGGAACGGAGTGCATTTACGTATACTCCTATGATTGACTACGCCACATATTCCGCCATCGGAGGTATGGTTAAAAATTGTACTTTTTGTGAAGCTGTTAAATGGCAAAAAGAAACAAACGGTATGTGTTGCTCAGGTGGGAAAGTACATATTGAAATATTACAAAATCCTCCAGAAATATTAAGATCACTGATCGGTGACCATCCACAGTCAAAACATTTCTTGGACAACATACGTTCGTACAATCATCATCATCATCATCATCAGCCTATAGCAGTCCACTGCTGGAAATAGGCCTCCCCTAATGAGCGCCATATAGCGCCGTCTTCAGCTTGACGCATCCAGCATCTGCCTGCAGTCTTTCGTTCGTACCTTTCTTCTTCTTCCTACCTTTCAAATGACATCTTTTGTTGCGAAACAGATTTCAGAAGGACCATTTATGCCAACATTCAAAGTGCAAGGCCAAGTTTACCACCTTATTGGTTCATTATTGCCTGAAAATGACGTCTCGAATCGTCTCGCGCATCCCGTTGTTTTCCAGTCCCCGGGCTCTTAGAATTCGACACCAGACGATTCAGATCTTCGATTTTGACGAGCCCGTTGTCGCTGGCATAAGCAACAGGATCCGCGTACGAAGTCGCGGGCAGAAGCTAGTGTTACAATAAAAATGATCACAGTCATGTTTTGCCTTAAGCGGCGTACAAATCAGAGTACAGGTTGTAATCCCAGCTTGGGCAAAGTGTTATTGGTTTTTTTCATGAGATTTTCAGTAGCACCCCGGAGTCTAGATGAATGCCCGGTTTATCATATCTAAATATAACTCTAGCGTATCTTGGTCCTGAGCAATGAGAACTAGTAGGTACGAGAGTATTGACGAAGGAGTCTACGTTGTGAGCGATTAGTTTGGGATAACCTGTGAAGGTCACAATATTATGGCGATCTCTAACAAAAGCCCCATTATTTGCTTTATGATTCCGAAACAAACACAGAGCAAATCAGTTGCATTGTCTTTGTGAACCACTTGCAGTAATCAACGGAAATTAATGTTGCATTGCGAGCATTGAAGTCCTCCACAAAATACAGCCAAGTTCTACAATTTAAGAAAAGTCGAGACTTCGTAACTCTCCGTCATAATTTCGGTGACGTCAATGCCGCTTCTACTGACCTCTCTAATTAGATCAGTTATAGAAATGCTATAAGATATAGACATACTAGATAATTAATTTGGATATGAGACGTATATAAACAACTTTCCTCTTTTAAAATTAATGTTAAATGTTGCGGATTTTGTATGAGGAAAAACCCTCTCTGTGACGCTGCGTACCGGTTAGTTCCTAAACGGGTAATCCCTCATTTTGTGGCAACAGGTAACCGGCAAGGCAAAACTTCTTAGTACTTAGAATGAATGAATCAGCTGAATGGCGGCGGCGGCGGTGGTTTTTTCCGGTGTATGGAAATAATTGACGTGTCAAAAAAACAGCCGTAGAGACAAATTGAATATTTAAAACAAAAATAATATTAAATCTTAGGTTTTTCGTTGGCTAGAATCTAGAACCAGTTTTTGGTTTATGTACTGCCATGTGGAATGGACCAACATAAAAGAGGTAGATATTATTTTTGTTTTCATGACCTTCCTCAATGCAAGTGGCAAACAATTGTTCAGTTTTATTAAGGTACCTTATTAAGTTGATAAATTCTATTTACTCAAAAGAAAAATACAGAGATAAAGGTAGATACTTATATTGAAGGAATTGATAGAAATGTAAAACACCACACTCTTTAATCGTATCCTACATATCGCAATGCGAAAATGTCAAGTGCGGTTCGAACTCAGGTCGCCATCAAATTGGAGTGATATGTAGAGTTCTCCAATTGCAGCTAACAATGCCCTCGCGTCGTCGATTGTCCGAACCAACCGAATCCGGTACCTACTAAACAAGATTTAATCTTTGCATAAAATCCTTTAATTATTATTCTTCACGTAATGTTGTAGTAGATTATGTTCTCGATAATGGAAACGTTAACGAACCTAATAATGGACTTCTCACGTTGTCTTTGATATAAGTAACTATGTTACAGGAGTTGTTCGTTGCTCTAGTTACCAAGCTCGATGTAGGTCGGACTCGGCACTCGAATCAAAGGGCTACAGAGAGTTATGATGAAACGCTAGCTCATTATCATAATTAACATCAGCAAAAGAGACACATTGAACTAAGTAATTGACTTAAAAATTACAATAGAAAGATAAGTGAAGCAGGAAGAATAATAAGGTAACAACTTTGTAAAAAATATGCAATCTAAGTAGGTAACTGTAGTAATAAGGTACCTACAGAATAACTAATAGCGTAAAGTTCGTCCTGGCTTGCTACTGGTAGGTAATTCTATGATATAGTTACACAATCACCGTTCACTATGAGCAACAACCTATTTCGGTTATCAGTGATTAAATAAATTTCTGTACTTATTCGGAAAATCCTTGTGCAGTCTAAAAATAAGATGTGTTTACGGTTTTTCCAACTCAATGGGGACCGGAAGGTAACTTCGAACTCATGCATTCAGGGAAGTTGCACTGTGACGAAATTACAGAAGGTAATTCAATCAACGGGCCGGGGGAACACCAGAAAGATGACAAATCGTGCAATTATTTCGACCCATAGTTCCACAGGTCCTTATTTCAACAAGAGAGAAAATTTGTTGACCTTTCCTGATGCAACACAGAACATAAATCGTCCTTAAATATTGTTCTTACTATCACAACGGGAGAGCTGCTGCAGTCTTATCATCGACAAAACTGGATTTCTTTAAATAAACAACTATTGAGTTCTGTGCTTCTTCGACTCTCCCACTGAATTTAAATGGAATGGCCTGTTCACTTACTTCACAGTTGTTTTTAACAAGCAGTTAGACTGACTCGGTACTGAACATGTTTTACAATTGGAAGCCTGTTGCTGGGTTTGTTGCAAAATTAAGTAAGCTAGGACTATTTTATGATCTAGATTTCAAACAGTAGTGTGCCATTTTGAAAGATTTTCTAATGCTTAAACTGAAATCTTTATTAAGTACTTAACGGTTTGCAGTCGCCAATGCAAAATCACTTCTTCAGGCTTGGCTTGCAAAATCCATAATTCGTTGTTTTCAGTTGCTGCACTTAAGCAAAAAAAAACGTATTATAGGTGCCTATTGAATCTTTTGGAACATTTAACTTGCTATTTACGAACCAACACAAATAATTATCCACTTGTAAATTGTGAGTGGTGGTTGATAATGAAGAAAAGATGATATTATGTACCTACCTATAAATTATATCTATTAATATTTGCACTATTGACTTATCCTTGATATCATACGAATGACATGGCGGAGCCCGGGGTTAGAAAAGTTTGAAAGTTATAATATACACCAAGGCCAATAACCAAGAACAATTACCTAGTTAATTTATTAATTTAATGAGATCGCCTAAATAAGTACCTATAAGTAAATTTAGATTGTGTCATAGAGTACAAAAAGTGCCTCCATAGCGATTAATATAATAAGAAAGACACGTTGTGTTTACGATATTATGTATCGAACTTTGTTAATAAAGTTGCGTAATCGAAGATAAAAATCATGAGTTGTTTTCGGAGATTCATTTTTCGTAGCAAGTAAGTAAAGCGGTTTGTTGTAGTTTAGAAACTAGTTAATTCTCAGGTGCATTTAGGAAGTTTCATAAGAGCGGAGTAGTACCTAAGTATATATAAAATATTATAGTTTAAAACTTAGTTTAGGTACCAAAAGCACACCTGACCAATTCGTTAAATTCTATATTCTATATCTGTTAGTGATTACCATTTGCCACCAAGAACACCCAATATTAGTAATGCAATAATTATTCTAAAAGTTAAGAATAGTATTATTTCAGACCATTTTGTCGTTTCAAACACTTACCAAATGTGTCAGGATAAAAAAGCTTGAAACACAAAAACAGCAGACGTTCAACAAAAACACAGCGTCACCTACTTAATTGCTACTAATTTTCTTTCGGATAATGTCCGTGAATTTACGCGATATTGTGTGGTCGCGAAAATGCGGTGCGCCCAAGTCACTGCCTGCGTCGGACTACGCCCGCCGCCGCAGTCTCGCAACCTTTATATACTCGTAGCTATGATACGAGGGTACTGTTCACTATGTAGCTGGCTCCATTTAGAAGATTAGCCGCGGCGCATGAGCCGTCAAGTCGAATGCTAATAGAAGAATTGAACCTGTGAAGTGCTTCGTATACTCAGGGGAGTTTCTTTATAAAAGCTTCACAATTTGTGAGAGCAATACTTGTAATTAAAACTTTTTGTATTGACAAAGTGACTGAGGAATTCCGTGGCAACTCTGCTCTATTAAATTAAATTGATCTGAATAGTCTTGATTGATATAGGTACATAAATGTAAACGTTCATGATGACGCTACCAAGTATCTTTAAGGGCGCTACACACGATACACAAATACTATAATATTTTATATCGCTCGCCATACAATTCAATGGACCATTACACACGACGAAGATAATATTTATATCTTCGTCGTGTGTTCATTGAATTGTATGGCGAGCGATATTTCATATTACAGTATATCTTAGCCGTGTGTCAATATATAGCGCCCTTTATCAATATATGATAACGCACATAAACAATTTTATCTTTAGTATAATTCAGGCGCAGGTTCGTACAACAGTTAAACTCTAAGTTATACTTGTTGCAATAGTAGGTATTATAAAAACGGTAACAATAATTTATTGTTAGACCCTGATTTAATCAGATTAGACGTGAAATACTCCTTGACCTAGGTTTGATTTAAGTTCTGGACCACGTCCGGTTTTTTCGTCAATGGTAATCAAATTGATATTTTAATAATTAAATACATGGTAACCAAATTACGTAATAAATTATATTTAGCTAGATTCATTTTATTATGAATTCGAGGATCATTAATTCATCTCGTCACGCGTAACGTAAGAGAATCGCGTCATTAGCGTTAGATACTTATAACAAATAGCATATTTTATTATATTGAGCAGTGGTGGCCCAGTGGTATCGGCCGCGACTTACGAGTTGTAGGTCGTAGGTTCGAACCCAGACAGGCGCTTTACTTTGTGTAAGTTATTTCATCACCACTGCTCTCAAAACGGTGAAGGAAAACATCGTGAGGAAACCGGCATGTCCTAGAACCAAAAATTCGAAGACATGTGACATCTACCAACCCGCACTGGGCCCGCGTGGTGGATTACGGCCCACTCCCTCTCACAGAGAGGAGGCCTGTGTCCCAGCAGTGGGAACATTATAGGCTGATTATGATAACAAATAGGAACTTCGTTGGATCACTAGAAGAAGGGTAGGATAACCTCGACAATGAGGTACTTACCACAAACAATTACATATCCAATTTAGTAAGTACATAAATTACCTCGGTGTAGGATTTATAGAAAAAATTCGACACGGTTCACTGATTCTTGAAAACGGAAAGTTCGTCAGCTATATTTTTAGAGTTTCAAAGGTTTCAAAGTTTGCCCAGCCATATCACACTACTAAGTTTTGGAAAATATTAAAATTAGCAGTGGCAGACCTACCAGACAACCTACCAGATAAAAAACCTAGTCGGCGTTAGTGAAGGATGGAATTCGTCACGTATTCTCTTAAGAAATACCTAGGTTGTTGACATAGAGTTTGAGACAGAATCAGTTACCGGAATTGGTAGTAGTAGGTGTACATAAGCAGGCGTTGTCTCGTCGCTCTAGAGCTCACAAGCGCAACTGCTGAACTCTGGATTAGATTCCCAGCGCGAAAAATTGGTATACGATTTTTCCATCAAGAATTTACCGGCTGACCCCATTACAAATTGGCGAAATACAGCGTGATGTTTTTAGAATAAAATATAAAATACATAATATGATATACGGCAAAACAACACAACAATGAGAGCAGAATAGGTACTATAATGATTTTGCAGATGTTGGTACATGATTTCGGAAATCGTCAATAACAGGAATAATGGGACAACTATAGTCAAACCTTGGAAGGTAAACAGCTATAAACTGCTATAGCAATCAATAGGAAAAGACAATGATTACGTTCAAGACGATTAATATGTGACTTTATATGCCAATATTTACAAATAGCTGTTGCCCACGACTTCGTCTGTGATCCAGGATGAAAAGTAGACTGTCTGTGTCGGATCGGTTCCGTGGTTTTGGTGTGAAAAGGTGACAGTCTGACGGATAGGCAGACCGACTTACTTTCGCATTTATAATAGTATGGATAAGTACCAACGATTGTTGCAAAGTATATATCTAAACCTAGGTACCTAGAAACATACAAAATAAGATAATTCGACTTAATTGCCCAAGTTATCAATTAATATTTCGTAATCGACGTGTGCTGTTTCGTTTTCTCATATTTATATTTACAAATATTTTTTATGCCCTATTTTTGCCCGAAGTTTTATCACTAATTGCGAAATTGTTATTTAGGGAAGCAAACGAGCACGAAGAATCGATCAACGAATCGAGGATGTGGTACAAATGGCACTAAATCTGCCAAAGCAAAATAGCGCCATTGACCTGGTTGTCTAATATAAAAAGAGATCTTAAAAAAAACCCAAGACAGAATAACTTGCCGCAGAAAAGTGAGGAGACCCGACCTCAAATAACGGGACCAGAGACGGAAGAAGAGAAGAAGAAGAAACGAGAACGAGGAAAGCCGTTTTATAATTTTATGTAATATCTCTATGCGACCTAGGCTAATTTGCACTTTATTGTCTTAGCAAGAGTCGCTATTTATTTAAATGATTTTGCGGAGTGAATTTTCTGCACTTGTACTACTTATTATGTGTTCCGAACTGTTCTGGTAATACGGAATAATAAGTAATAAGGGATTATTATAATAATAAAATTGGTTTTTAAAGCTTGAATGACGTAGATATAAGGTAAATGATCATAAACATAGGCAACTACTATATAATCATTTATTTAGGCACATAAATGTTTTGTAGTACATGAGAGACTCTTAAAGTATGCATTACATGGTGTACACGCGAATTGTTGGGTGAAGCGATGCTCTCCTAGCTAGATCACTGAGTAATCTGTGTTTAGGAGATACAATTTCGACTCACTATTTGAGTAACACACTATTTGAGTTACGTGTTGTGTGTTGTTACGTTACGTGGCTACTACGCATCTCCTGCGCTGCGTAACGCGGCTGCTACGCATCTGCTACGATGGGCCTACGCAGCGTAGCGCGTCTGCTACGGACCTCATATGGCGCGATTACGCTACGTAGCGCGGCTACTACGTACCTACGCTGCGTAACGCGGCTGCTACGCATCTGCTACGACGCGCCTACGCAGCGTAGCGCTTCTACTACGGACCCCTAGGATGCGACTACGCTGCGTAGCACGGCTACTACGCATCTCCTACGACGCGCCTACACAGCGTAGCGCGTGTACTACGGACCTCCTAGGATGCGACTACGCTGCGTAGCGCGGCTACTACGCATATCCTACGAAGCACCTTAGATGCGTAACGCGGCCGCGCGGCTGCTATGCATATCCTACGAAGCAACTTCGCTGCGTAACGCGGCTGCTACGCATCTGCTACGACGCGCCTACGCAGCGTAGCGCGTCTACTACGGACCTCCTAGGATGCGACTACGCTGCGTAGCGCGGCTACTACGCATCTCCTACGACACGCCTCTGTCCAAACACAGATTGCGGCCACAGGCGCAGACACAACAAATGACTCAAAGAGTGCACAAACCTCAGTACCTCATCATCATCTGCCTAACCTTTTCCTAACTATGTTGGGGTCGGCTTCCAGTCTAACCGGATGCAGCTGAATACCAGTATTTTACATAGAGCGACTGCCTATCTGGCCTCCACAGTCCACAACCCAGAACTTACTGGGTAATACGATACCTCTTGGTAAGACGGTTGTCAGATTTTCGGCTTCTGACGACCCGTAACGACTGTCAAAGATCCACGAATAACAGGCGGGACCAACGGCTTAACGAGGGTCTCGGTATGTAAAGATGGTAACCCATCCACAGACCAACCGCGGCAAGCGTAGCTTAACCTGATCTATTGACCTGTGCGGCTGTTATTATTTAGCCACGGGCCCCTCAGTACCTATACTCACAAACCTCAGTACCTATACTCTGGTAAAAGAAACATAAATCTTTTCTACACTTTTTCAATTTGTACGTTGAGGTGGACCCTCAAATAGAAAAGATAATATTAAATATAGAACTTCCAAGTTACTATTTTTTAACGAGGACTTAGTTAAAAAATATCAAAGGTAATATTTATGTATGACTCATAGTCACAACTTGAGGACGGCAGTGGACAATCACTTATCTAATCTATATATATATAATGGTAAACTGACTGATTGTTGATATATCAACGCACAGTCTAAACCGCTGCTCCTAGAGACATGAAAATTGGGGGGTGTGTTCTTTGTGAAGAGTAGGTATCCACTAAGAAAGGGTTTTTCGAAATTCCACCCCTAAGAGGGTGAAATTTCACGCGGACGAAGTCGCGGGCAGAAGCTAGTAAATATATAAAATTCAAAGTCCTGAGCTGACTAACTGATGTAGCAACGCACAGCCTAAACCGCTGGTCCTAGAGACATGAAATTTTTAGGGTGTGTTCTTTGTGAAGAGTAGGTATCAACTAAGAAAGGGTTTTTCGAAATTCCACCCCTAAGAGGGTAAAATGCTACACGGACCAAATCGCGGGCAGAAGCTAGTTAGTTAATACAACCAATCAATAGGTATCGCAAACTCAGTAGGTACCTCGGTATAATAAATATACTAAACTAAATCTCTAATCAAACTCAGTAGGTACCTCGGTATAATAAATATACTAAACTAAATCTCTAATCAAACTCAGTAGGTACCTCGGTATAATAAATATACTAAACTAAATCTCTAATCAATCGAAAATAAGATAACCGTGTGTCATAAAATGACCAGAAAATCAAAATGCATTCATTGAAATTGCACAGTCACACCTACATTTACAAACATAATCTTGTTATTTATCAAGAGACAATAGCAGAATAGAGATAATCAAATCTAAATTACCTAAGGTGTCGACTATTAGATTTATTATGACCTCACACGGTTCTAAGCCTAGTTTCAATGTCGGATATCCGGTTCTCTTACGTACCTATATATGTAGGTATAGCCTTTAATTGTCATTTGTCGTTATTGAATATCAAATAATACCTTCATTGGTTTCATGTACTTAAGTACCTACATACTTTGTCATAATTGTAAGTCGTTACATTTGCTAAATATGCACCAGTATAGGCATAATTATGTAACTGCGTCACTGATATAACCGAATATTATCGAGAGTGGCCCCCCACACCATGGACACTGCCGGTTATTCTGAGTGAGTGAGTTATCATGGTGATATTTTTACAGAATAGCACCGCTGTAGTGCAATTCTGTACAAATCTCACCGTGATAACTTGGGTGAAGTGAGCTTAAAGTGAGTTGTCATTGCACCTGATGCTAGGGATTGCAATTGACACTATTGACAGCTCACTTTAAGCTCATTTCACCTAAGTTCTCACGGTGAGATTTTTACAGAATCGCTCGGCTGGACACTCCAGTCACACTTTGCACAGTCTGCACTTCCAGTTCATGTATTTTTTTATGATAGATCATCAAAATGAATGTGAGCAGGTGATTGGTACTGGCCTTGGCCCTTGCGGCTCGCACCGGCCTTGGTCCTCCACCTCCAGCCATCATGACCACCAACAGAGTGCGTTCCCTTGCAGATCGTGTGATTGTGTTTTGATTATTATTTGAAACGTCGTTGCTAGATGCTGGGCAGACTGCCAGGGGCGCAACCTTTAGGGAGCGCACTTGCAGATCCATTCTGCCTGCCTCCATTTCTGTATGAATGGTCAAAAGTAAAGCAAACCCGAGATGGTGCAATAATATTATTTTTTGAGCTTGATCTTGTATTATTCGTTCTCACATGTTTTTTTAGTTTTTCTGCGTACCTAACTTGACAAACACAGCTCCTATTTCTGTATGAATGGTTAAAAGAAAGTCTAATGTAGACACAAGATGTATTTATTTAAAGTGTTTACATAATTTAAAAAGCTAACAGTCATAAAATAATAATGATAATATGTAGGTACAACTGTACAAGTAACTGTATATAAAAAGTAGGGGAAATTATCAAAGGGCATCAAAAAATTCGTCCGTATCGCTGTCAACAGGAAACGTGCCCAAAAGGCTGGCAGCATTGCATTGCCACGTTGTATGGCAATGCTGCCAGCATTCTTTGACCAAAAAATAGGCCAGTGGCCAAAAAATAGGCCAGCCCTGTGAAGAGTCGACCAACCGCTTGGCGATGCCTCGAAATACTTTTTTTTCGAATTTACTACGCTCGGTCTTTCATTATGCGTTCTCATAATAATCTTAAATTGTTCTGCGTAATTCCACAAAATAACTCATATTTCTGTTTGAACGATCAAAAGAAAATCTAATCTATCTCAAAAGCTCGCTCTTACATCATTCGCAATCGCATAATGACAAAGTACTACTACTTCTGTAAGAATAGACAAAACGAAACCGAACCAATCCGAGGCGGGGTTCTAAAATTTTCGAGACAATTTTCCGTACGACCCATGGTGACCACCCCAAAATCTGAGGCTGTGAGTGCTGTGACTGACTGCAGCCACAGATCCTGCAAATTAAAATGATTAAGAAAATAAATTTACGATCGCAGATTGGCCAAGAACATTTGAGCGATCTCGCTATACTATTGATTGATTGACATTGACATTGCAAAAAGTACCTATTTATGTATAGACGATATTACATTTTCAACTTGATACCTCCACGCGTTCCTGAGAAAAAGGGTCTTGACAGATAGACGGAAGGACGGACAACGAGGGGTTCCGTTTTTTCTTTCGAGGTACAGAACCCTAAAAATGGTCACGAGCTAGTGGGGCTCGCATGATTAGGTTCCGTACGAAATCAAAACCTACTTTCATTATATACAAGTGAGGTAAACACCGAACATTGATCTAACGAAAAATTACAAACTTAACTTTGCAGTGCAGTGGTGTTTCTGCACCACCACATCAAGCTACCCGCAACTGTCAAATATTCCCAAACTACTTTGAACCTTATGCTTTAGCGATTAAGTTGAAAATCTATTAAAGAAATTTGACAGATAGTAAGTACCTTGATGTGCTGGCGTCTGTACATATATCGGTGTACATATAGAGGTATGAGGAACGGTGTAAAGTTCACTCATACTCTATAGAAAAGGGACGATCCTCCGACCAGCACCCTAATTGCGTAACACACTAGTACTCTCTATTTGAATCGTGTTGAAGCATATTTCTAATCCATTACTCTATAAATGTTCGAAAAATTTGTCTGCTCATCAACACACGCAATGAATGTTGTTCAACTGTCAAAATGAAACCCATAGCTACTGAGAGTGTATTACGCAATTACCCTGCAGACGGGTGTTGTGTCTGGCGGGCAACTGCCCTATGATTCATGTCGGGCCGTTGTATAGCTATGCTAATTGCGCGGTAAACTCTGCTTGCGAGATGCAGAATTTTTATTTTGCGTGACGTCAGTATGACGCGTTGTTCGCATGTGGCGTTGTAGATACCGCCGCCGCTACATACATAACGACCGATACTCATGTAAGTTTGTAATCATAGAAAGTAATATTTTTAACAATACTTATTTGTGCAACAAGAGAGCAAAGTCGTTTTTTGCTGCGAGTGCTGATTTTGAATCCTGAGCAAGCGAAGGATTCAAAGATTGAATCACGAGCGTAGCGAGTGATTCTTAAGTTGAATCCTGAGTGTGGCGAGGGATTCAAAGGCACGAGATGCAAAAAACTTTGCTCTCGTATAACACACATAACTTTTCACTTCCAGCAGCGAGAACACTTTGTAAGGCGTGTTCGGAAATAGCACCCATGATATTTTATTATTCAAAATATATTACATAGCATTATCGAAACTAGAAATAAATATTTACAGGTTAAATATCACTTTTATTTACAGTAAATACTTATTTTCGTTTAAATACAACAATAAGTTAAAAATTCAATAAATTACATTAAAAGACATACTTTTCTTTTTGCAAAATTTCTTTAGTTAGTACGAAATTCGGAACGTGTTTGTCTTTGAGGTCGAATTCAAAATCGGAACTTCGAAAGAGCTGGTCTTTGTCTCTCTCTCTTTCTAATGGCGGGAAAGAGATAGAGTGTGAATGTTTCGAATTGTATGATTAACACAAGGCTGAATAAGATATTCGCGGCTTTCAGAAAAAAAATAATTAAAAAGTTACTTTGTCTCACTCAGTGAGCAAAATCGCATTTTGCTCACTGATTTCAGGCAGCAAAACCTACATGTTTGAGCTTCTGAAGTGAAAATTTTATTATTTGCTACATAGACGGTGATTACGGTGAGAGAGTTAAGTCAAGAGTATCCTACCCTCATTGGTTTTGATGTTATCAATTTATGCGACATAAATTATCGCATCTTTTGATCGCGTTGGCTTATATAAGGTGACTGGTAATTAGTGACCGATACTTAAACACATGATTTTACTCATCATTATGAACAACTTTTACTATGGGACAAAACATGAAATCGCAAAAAAAAAATCAGCTGCTCCCTACATTTTGACGGGTTAAGCGAACATAAATGTAGGGAACAGCTGATTTTTTTTTCGCGATTTCTGGTTTGGTCCCATAGTAAAAGTTGTTCATAATGATGAGTGGTTTGGTCCCATAGTAAAAGTTGTTCATAATGATGAGTAATCGGTCACTAATTACCAGTCACCCTATATAGTCGCTTGATTTTTTTACCCGGCCGTCTAAGGGGCCGCAGGCCATATGTCATCATCATCATCATCATCTGCCTAGCCTTCTCCTAACTATGTTGGGGTCGGCTTCCAGTCTAAACGGTAATACCAGTATTTTACATGGAACGACTGCCTGGCCGCAGGCCATATTAATTGATGTTAATTTGACATTGATACAACAACCGTACGTTTTAAAAAACGTAGGTATCCCTTATGTGAGATACCTACGTTTTTTTTTTACTTTGAGGTACGATAAAATGAAGTAGCATCTATAAAAATGCAAGTAGTAGGCTACTCGAGGAACCCACCCACTCCATTCTCGCTCGCTGGGACCGAACACTGAATTGATTCAATTCCTTTTAACCCCGACGGGAGGACTCGACAAAATCCGCTCTGGAAAAGTGACCCATTTATTGAAATGTTAAAGCGAAGATAAAAGGACAATATACTATAATATCCGTCGACAATTTATTACTTCCTCCATTCATAGATTTTTTTTTTAACAATTATGTTGTTAGTAGGTATGCGCAGGTTAGGTACACTTCGGTAGCGTACCTTCGGCATAGTGTGTTTAGACACTAAGGGTTCCTTTTTACCATTTTGGTACGGAACCCTAAAAGCAAAATGCTCTTCTGCACTAAACGCTTTATTTGTTGATTATAACTACCACAGTACCTATTGTTATATCAATTAGGTATCTACCTATATACTTAGATAGTGAAAACAAAACTGTTCAATAAGAATCTCTAGTATCGTAATCGATATAATTATCAATACTTACCTACCACACAAATTATCTACCACAGTAATTGTATTCTTGTAATCGTTAGATCGGCTGACGTGAATGAATCCCAGTAATTTCTCGTGCTTTTCTCACGACCTAGTATTATCAATTATCTCGGTATAGCGTCCATGCCTTCCATGATCTGACAACCTCGGGACCCTTCTTCCTGTTACTGTTTAGGCTGCTAGTGTACCTACCTACCTAAGCGTTGTGTCAGGTTGGCCAAAAATTCACTTCTAATAGATAAAAAAAGGTAAAAATTTTGCGAACCTGACCTGCAATACCTACACTTTGACAGGGATCCCATAATAATAGTGATAGGATCCATTGATTATAATCCTAAGTATCAATCAGTCATAAATTGACTACGTACGAATTTAAATACGTCCGTAAGTAAATACCTACCTAGGAACCTACAGTAGGTACCTAATGTTGCATTAAAATTTATTGCACCTAAGGCGCCCCTAATAATCTCTATTTAAAACTATAATATGACGAATTGACCCACAACAGCATCAATTTCAAAGCAGTCGTAGCGCCAGAACTTTACTAAAACAATTTCCTAGTCATGAGAAATCGGTAACCGTAACGGAAATGAATTATTGCCTTAGCGTCTGACCCTAGAGCTACAAAGCTCTGTTCCATCAAAAGCTTTAGATGTGTAATAACCCGCGATGACGCAAGCTCTCTCGGCTCTCGACTTCACAAGAGGCCGGGAGGTCTCGGGGGTGGGAGGGTAGAAAAGAGGGTGGTCGGTCGCACCGTATCCATGGTTACCGAGCAGGGAGGCTGACTATTGCAACAAGTGGGACTTATCACGACATTTATTCCCAGCTTTTTCGTTAAGGGTCTTGTTCTGAAAGTTTTATCTTATAAGTAGAGCAGCCTTTTTTTTTTTTTGCGGATGGGAAATCATCAAATGACCCCTCCCGCTCTGGGTGGAGCGGAAGGGAGTGTCAGACTCTTACTGACTAAAACCCACCAGTGTTCCTTCCTTAGCCCTTTATGTTCCGGGCCAGCGGTAACCCTTTCGGACCAGTAGAGCAGCCTTTGCGAAGGATAGTAGATAGATATACCTAAAGGTGTATACGGAACTTACCGACAAAGGAAGGAAGGGCTAGGGTTAGGGGTAATGTGATGCGTACCTACTTCCTGCCCACAAAGTAGCCTAAGCAATTTCGGGCACGACGTGGGTGTAGGTATAGATGGCGACAGAGATTAAGTCAAGAGGATGGACATTACGGATTTAAACTAAAATAGGTAGGTACATCGAAAACTTATCTAGTGCGTAGTCATTCCAGAGAGAGAGATCTCTGCTCGCTTTACTATCAGCCTCTTAGATATCCGATATCCGTGATCAGCCTACTGTCTCTTACATGTCTTTAATTTCCTTCCAGCTTTTGTTTTTGAAGGAATTCTTTTTTATATCTAGTTGAAAATTCTCAATAATGTAAGGGTCAAATTAAATTAGTCAGCGAAACTCCACAGACAAATCAAAATATTTTATTTCATATAAACCTACATGGGCACTTGTGAAATGTCAGTAAGTACGTGATGGGTACTTATCGATATCTAAACATGATAAAACAAAGAAATATATATGTACCTATTTGATTATATTTTTCGGGGTCTAAGTATAGTAACTACTTACACTGTCTTAGGTATAGGTAGTGTATAGTTACTAGAAATATCAGTTTATAAAAAACCGACTTCCAAAAAAAACACTACAAAGTGAAAAATAACTTTTATTTCGGAAGTCGGTGGCAAAAAACTAAAATACAGATCCAAAGACACCGACTTCCGAAATAAAAGTTATTTTTCACTTTGTAGTGTTTTTTTTGGAAGTCGGTTTTTTTTTTTGTTAAAAAGTTTTTATTTCTCGCTTTTTAGTGTGTCTGTTTATAATGTATCTAAGTTACAATAGCCTAATGCCAACTTGCTCATCGCCTTTTACAAAATATTGCTTTTCCCGATGCAGGGACGTTAATTGTTGAGGAGTTCTCCTGGTATTCCACCATCAGCTCCATTTCACCATTCGCATTGTGACGAGCATAACTTGCTTAGCAACCATATTAAAGTAAGTAATCGAATCGCAAACCGGGAAATACTTATTATTGAGTAGTTCCGGTGGCCATCTGTGGTCTTTCATCATCAGTTCCACTTCACCAAATGATGCTTTCCGAGAGCAAATGCACGAGTTACTACAAAAAATACCCAAATCGCTATAGGTGTGCCTGTAATACTTGAAGAGTTCCTTCGATTTCTCCAGGATCCCAACATCAGATCCTGACCTGCTGACAATGGGACCACCTGGAAAGTATACCCTTTCAAACAAAAAAATAATTTTTGAAATCGGTCGAGCCGTCTCCGAGTAATCGGGGAACATACATAAAAAAAAAAAATAAAAAAAAAAAAAAAAAAAAAAAAGGTTCCGACGAATTGAGAACCTCCTCCTTTTTGAAGTCGGTTAAAAAGTTTCTTTGTGTGCAGAATTTACAGACGTGATAATTATCGATATATCTAAACATGCTACAGCAAAAACCGATTTTCTCAAGTCAGACTTCAAGTATCGACTGCCAGCGGTCGTTGACCACATAAAAATATCATCAAATAGGTCATATTTCTCTGTAGAATTCATGTCTAAATGGCCAGGATAATCTTGAAAGTGGGACAAAAATCACGAGGTTAAATATCTGTGGAGAACACAGCGTGTGGACTCTAGTCCGAAGGCCGTACTAGGGATAAAGGCGGACCTCGGGGCCTCAATGCAGTGTTACCACTTCAGTACGTTGACCATGCGCATATCTATGTATAGTCATGCGTTATTTATAGTTCTTTACTATTCTGCCAAAAAGTCGACAGCCAATTAGCACGTACTTACATACGTCGAATCTACCTACATAGATTTTGCGCACAGAGTACTTTTTGATAGAATTTTGCGGGTATAGCCCACCGTGTGTGTGACAGACGTTCCTCTGGTTTTTGAGAAATGTGTGCGTTTTTTTCTCAACTCGTGTATTCCAGATAAGGTTAGGGGTTATCCCCACCAGCTTAAAAAGTAGGTTTAAAGATTATTCAACAAGGGTATAAGGCAATGTCTTGTTATTAGTGCGATGTTCAAGATTGCCAAAGATGAAGACACCTTTGGCCAAGTAGAGAATAGAATTCTCCTCTAGGACTTTTCACACCTGCGCGGTAGGTTCTTCGTATAGGTTTTCATAGGTAAACTTCGATCAACAATACCAACTAGATAACGGGTCACGTACAAAATCAAAGCTAAATGCTGTCCGCGTGAATTTATACCTATACAGCTACATTCGTTTAGTAACGAACTGAGATAAAAGTTTTACAACAGTTTTAAGTTAACCTAATTACAACCATGGGACCTAGTAATAAAGTCACAAATCTTCAAAATATTATCTTATACTTACGATCATTCGTCACAAAAGACGAGATAAGCAATAAAATTCTGTCACTTAGAAATGAAAAGACATAAGTTAAATAACCATACCATAACCATAATCAGCCTATAATCTTCCCACTGTGGGACACTGGCCTCCTCTCAGTGAGAGGGAGTGGGCCGTAATCCACCACGCGGGCCCAGTGCGGGTTGGCAGATGTCACGTCTTCGAATTTTTGGTTCTAGGACATGCCGGTTAAATAACATTTAGTGTAAAATCAACCTTAGGAAGCAACAAATAAAGTACCTACTTTTTCCTGTTATGGCCTTGCGAGCTACATCGTTTTGTTTCGTTTCGGTTTGCTTTGTCGAATATTTGTTGGGCATGTATTGGCCAACATGTATGTTTGGGCATGTATTGGCCAACCTTGGCCTAACATTTGTAGCGGTGGTTTAAATGGTAATTTTGTTCAAAATTTGATATTATTTACAAGTTTAGAGCTTTTAATATAACTTATTTTACATGTACTTACCGAAAGTAAGACACTCCGGCCGATAAATTTTCGGGCATTATTTTTGCAACTTTTGAATACACATTGCGGCATTGTGAAACGTGTTTACATTGGCTGTGTTTCAAGCGAACTAAACAAAATAAGAGCTCACTTCTCAAGTGCGCTGTTATTTATCGAGACCTAATTTTTGCGCCGACCCGATATCTAGTTGCTATTGTTGATCGAAGTAGGTAAAGGTAAGATAACATGTAAGGTACCTAACCACAAAGTAAACGTTTTTATTTAATTTTGATCTATAAAATAATTCCCGATGTCGGCGCGTCGCGCGTCGGCGTCGTTGAAATGACGCTTTCTTTAGTTGTTCCTGTCTTATGTTATTAAAGAACCAAAAGGTTAGTATAAGGTATTCTCAATGCAGATCTTTATTTACAGTAAACTACAGACATCAAACGAAGACGAAAATAGAACGACGAAGAAACGACGAGACGAAGATAAAATTACAGACATCATCATCTGCCTAGCCTTGTCCCAATTGGGGTCGGCTTCCAGTCTAACCGAATGCAGCTGAGTACCAGTATTTTACATGGAGCGACTGCCTATCTGATCCCCACAACCCAGTGACTGGGTAATACGATACCCCTTGGTAAGACTGGTTGTCAGACTTTCGGGCTTCTGACTACCCGTAACAACTGTCAAAGATCCACCAATTACAGCTGGGAACCAACGGCATAACGTGCTTTCCGAGGCACGGAGGGGTCTCGGTATGTAAAGATGGTCCCATCCACAGACCAACCGCGTCGACCGTAATTTAACCTGATCGATCGAGCTGCTGTTATTACTTAGCCACAAGCCCCTCAAATAGAATAGAGCCTACCTACCAAACAAAATATCGTAGTAAAGTAGGTATTACGATTCATTGGATCTTTAATAATTTTATTGACCTTGATTGAAGCGTAACTTAACCTGATCGATCGATCTGTACGGCTGTTATTATTTAGCCACGGGCAGGAAGATGATGTGTCGCTTTTTAATATAGTTTACTTAATTTACTTTCAAAGATTGAGTGATGAGAAGATAGTGTTGGTCGAAGTCATGTGTTTAATTTTTGCGAACTTTGGCACAAAAATTACAGTCTTAGAGATATATAAAATAATTTATTAAGTTAACATTCTTCTATGTGTACATACATAATACAAAGGCAGTTTTAGTAATTTTCAAGCAATCTCTATCAGGATTTCAACATTCATTATATTAAAATTTATATTATACACCGGTAAAACTCTCATGTATCAAAATGATTATTTTTGATTTCCTACATATCTATGTACTTACTATAAGTAATATTCACTTAATCTTACGAATGAAAATGATTTTTAAATATTCACACAAAAAAAAAAAGTGTTAAATATCAAGTGGCATAATTGCACAATATGATGGTGATCGGAACACTTACATACATCAATAATCCTTTTACAAATACATATGAAACAGTACCAACTGGATAAATAGACAGTCACCCAGGAAAGGGCCACGAATTTCTGAACATGTTAAAAATATTCAACAAATTATTGATAAATTTAGTTTTTGTAGAATTTCTTGCCATCCCTGGCCATGTCCACGAGGGTTTGAGCGGGCTTGAATGGTGCTCCGTACAGACCGTGGAACTCTTCCATCTTCTTAACCAGTTTATCAGCACCAAATTGATCCACCCATCTGAAAGACCACAACACACACGTTATTACCTAGGTATGTTGCACAAATTATTCACTTAACTTATAAGAACTTTCGGTTAAGTACCTGAAAGGTCCACCGGTAAACGGCGGGAATCCAAGTCCGAAGACAGCACCGACATCTCCTTCCAGAGGGCTGTGCAGAATCTTCTCTTCCAAAGAAAGAACAGCCTCATTTACAAATCTGTAATTGAAAATAACTTTTAATAACACAAATAATTATAGTTTTAGTGGTCACAGAGAGTTAACAGTTATATTACAAGCAGATATTATTATACAACTTTCTATGGTCATAAAAATAAAACGAAATAACTAAACTGTAGCATGTGAAGTTCTTACCTAGATACCATTCGCAGTTGCTGATCCTCTGCAGTGTTGGCTCCGCGGGGCTCCAACGGGTACCTCTCCTTCAGGATGTTGACAGCCTCCTGGTTCACCTCCTTGCTCTTAGATCCCTTCTCGTAAATGTAGAAACCTTTGCCAGACTTCCTGCCGAGGAACCCAGCCTTGACAAAGTCGGGCATGACTTGCAAATTGCCTCCGCTGAAGCGGTCACCAAAGGCCTGAAAATATTCAAAACGTTATTACATGTACCGAGTTTTTTAAATAAAATTTAAATGATAGTTACAGCCCGATTCAAATTTTATAGCTGCTCTGAGGTGCTCTACTCACTGCGCAGTACCCCGCTGCTGCGCGGGACTCGCCTGATGTTGCGAGCCGCTATAAACTTTATAGCTGCTCTGAGGTGCTCTACTCACTGCGCAGTACCCCGCTGCTGCGCGGGACTCGCCTGATGTTCCGAGCCGCCATAAACTTTGAATCGAGCTGTACAGTGATCGGTCGCTAATAATGACACAACATCAAGATTTAAGGTTATAGCACACGTATCAAATCGGAAAGGGATCGGCACTGTATCGCCTTTCGACTTGCCGTCAAACAGGCGTCAACCTAACGTAAGCTCGTAATCAAAGCGGATCAGAAGCTCCGATACGTCGACTCGGCTACGGCTAGGCGACGCCGCGCTTACGGTTCGCCGACCGGTGGTTGATGGTGCAGCAGGCAGGCCGCGGGAGGGGTGAGAGGGGCAAAGGTGGACGAAAAGACGTAAGCTCGGGTACGGAGAGACGTAAGTGCGGGGACGATGATCCCTAAGCGCGGGGACGACGAGCCGTAACGCACCGCACCGCGGTTCGTGAGCTTGTCCCGAGGCGAGGCGATTACGTTACGATTTCGATTAGTGTGCGTTGCAGTAGGGAGTTTCATACAAATAATACTGAACGGCTCGAGTTGATACGGTGCCGATCCCTTTCCGGTTTGATACCGAACTTATTCTAAAACTCGATGTCATAATTTACAGTCGCTGATTGAATATCAAATGATTTGAGCAAACCTTAGCTAAATCGACGGCGATATGTGAGCCGACATCAATGCCGACTTCGTCAGCCAAAGTCACGGCACCGACTGGGAAACCGAAGTTCTTAGTGAGGCTGTCCAGAGTCTTGGGGTCCACGCCTTCTTGTAGCAATCTGTCATTCATAACAAAAGATAACATTTATAATGAACAATTTCGCATACTATACAAACCCAAAGGAGATCCCAACAATTGAAGGCTACCCCTATCCATTACACTATTAATGCGAATCCATTCTCAGCATAAAAATATTTATTAATTTAGAAAGCTCAAAATTCAAACCAGAACTTAGTTTAACCAACAATATACTAAATTGAAATCGCTTGTCGTGTCTGTCTGTGTGACCGCGTTGCTCTTCAAAACTTCGCATCGGATTTTGATGTGGTGTTCAACATCATTTAGAGAATTTATTCCGTAAGGTTTATATGATAATACATTAATATTTAACTTAGATATAATAGTCTTCTACGACTTGACAAAACTTGACCGTGTGAAGCAGACTGGGTTGCTAGTCTAAAATAAGTTTTATGGAGTTTTTGCTAGTATTAGTTCGTGTATTGTACCTGACGGCTTCACTGAGCATGGTGGAGAGGATGCGCGTGGTGTAGAAGCCGGGCCCGTCGCCCACGGTGATGACCACCTTGCCCTGGCGCAGCCCCACGCTCACCGCGGCCGCCGCCGTGTCGTCCGACGTGCCGGGGTGGCGGATGATCTCCAGCAGCTGCATCTTGTCCACGGGGGAGAAGTAGTGCATACCTGTGTGTGGAAACTGTTCATCTCAAATAACTTTCTAGTATAGGTACAGGGTGTTTGGTAGAAGGACCGACACAAATTTCTAAGGGATAGGAAGTGTCGTATTATCCTAGTTTTCACCTATAGCACCTGCCTCAAGTGTTACGGTAGGTAATTGAGATAATAATATGTTCCGTTTTAAGGGACTTACAAGATCTAAACGCAAAAAACGCAAGTTTTAGAAACAATAAAAGTATATGATCAATTACAGTAAACAAAATCAGAAAAATATATGATATTCTTCAGGATATATATTCTAGGTTGATAGTGTGATGAAAACATAATACAACTAATTTGATACTATAGAAAAAATCATGAAGATACCTCTAAAAACTTTCTTTTTACAATAAAAACCATACTAATATACATTTATTTACAATAATTCTGATTTTTTGTCAGATTATTCTGCAAGCACCATACTAAAACATTTTTTGTAATTAAATAATTGCTTCATATTTTAGTATAAATTACCCACGTTGTGTTAACGCGCTTCTCTTTCTTTTCTATGCAGTCCGATAGTGACCGCGCTTTAGGTCATGTAACGAAATATCGTCGCAACTTTTTTGTTTGTGGTTGTAATAGAACGTCATAATTTTTGGTGTAATCTTCAATGTTCATTTTTGTAAAATCTGTTCTAGAAAATTATGTGGGTGCTTCCAAAGTCTTAGAATATTGTTAAGGAACGAAAAATTTCATTTTAAAAATTCATAACAAAAATGAAAATTAAAACGATTTTGTGCTAGTAAATGACATCCCCAATCCCTCATATTCCTTTTACCAAACACCCTGATTAGTCTCAGAGGCTGTCATTCGTGGATCTTTGACAGTCCTTAGGGTCGTCCATAGATATAGATACACCTAGATAACGCAAGAGCAACTACTTCGCGTGCCAAAAATCGCACCAGCTTACGATAAAAAATCATAAGCCGCCACTTTCGCGCTCAGTCCTGTGTACAGCTGGCTGGGTAAGCGTGAGCAAGAGCGCGAGCTTTTGACGTCATAGTAGGTAGTCAAAAAATGGCACGCTTGGTTTTCATACAGTTCGTGATACTTGCGTTATCTAGGTCTATCTATATCTGTGGGGTCGTCGGATGCCCGTAAGTCTGACCAAAGACTACAATATGATCTGACAAACAGTCTTATCAAGGGCGGGTTGTATCCGCCACTTGACGCACGCGTATACGTCAAAAATGGCGCTAATTATAGTCAGACCAAAAAAAGCGTTATTTCACAAAAGTATAGCCTTGAAGTTCGTCAAATAATAACCAACCGTTTGAAACAACCGGCCCTAAGGATCGTGTCACCCAGTAACTGGGTTATCATCAGAGCGACTGCCTATATCATTCATATAGGCAGTCGCTCCATGTAAAATATTGGTATTTAGCTACATCCAGTTAGAATGGAAGCCAACCCCAATATAGTTGGGAAAAGGCTAGGCAAATGACGAATCTCAGAGGTATAGTTTTATTTTGGAGTTCAGTCTTTCAGGGCCTGAGTCACCAGGGAGCTATAATACTGCAGTCTTGTTGGGTCGCCAGTAAAGCTCGCTTTTGGATCACCGCAAGACCGCGGTTTTCCGAATAAAACCGTAGTAGTCTTTACAGCAAACCTACTAAGACATGGCTCGACCGTCGATCAGGCGCTTTAGATCATTCGTTCTAATTATACATATATATGCACTAGCCTCTGCCCGCGACTTCGTCGGAGATAAATGTTGATCCCCGACCCACCACGTCACATCGCATCGCCTGCCCGCGCGACTACCCCGTTTTTGCTTAGCGTTCTTTCTGACTTCCACTCAATACATAGCTAAAATTACAACTTACCAATAACCTTGTCGGGACGGCTGCTTCCGGCCGCGATCTTGGTGATGGGGATAGCGCTGGTGTTTGTAGCAAGGATCGCGTGTTTAGGAATTACAGCTTCCAGCTCCTTGATGACCTTGTGCTTGATGTTCACGTCCTCAAACACAGCCTCAATGACACAGTCGCAGTTCTTCATCTTATCGTAGTCCAAAGTTGGCAAAAGGTTTGACAAGTACTTGTCTCTCTGCAGGCTACAAATAAGACCAAATCACAGATTAATTAGACAAATTATTTCAGAACAAACTATATTTACCACAAATATTTCAATCGCAAATGGTTGTGAAACTGTTAATACAAATTAATTACCCAGACATCCTCTTCCGTTTAACAGCAGTAGACAGTCCATTTGAGATCTGTCCCACACCTCTAAAGAGACCAGGGTTGGTGGCGTCCTTCATGACTACTTGGTAACCTTTGTTGATGGACACTTGCACAATACCGGCTCCCATTAGACCAGCGCCGAGCACTCCAATCTAAGCAAATATGAAAATTATTACTTAGTAGTTGAAGCTGTTTTTTGTTTTAATATAATTCTAATCGAAAGATGTGCTTGAGTACTACTGTTTTTGAGAGTTACAAATGCTTCGTACCTATAGTATTCCTTGATGTAGTATTGAAAACAGAAAGCAAAATGATAAAAGTAAAGCTATGTAACATACAATGAAAAACATGATTATAAATGTCTTTAAAACTCACCGTTTTGACATCAACTTTGGACTTTCCAAACCTGTTTTTCTTGCACTCAGTTTGTCCTCTGAACAGTCCAATAAGACCTTTGCTCTGAGGCGTGACGGCGAGCTCGCCGAAGCCTTGGGCTTCTGCTTCATAGCCAGCATTTGGGCCCTTGTCAACACCAGTTCTTACTACTTCTAGGATCTGAAAGTAAGATGGTTTTTCTAATAACGACACTGGGTTTTAGTTGTAACCAATAATACTCTGTATAATGGGATGGTTTAAAAATTGGACACCAGGCATCCCATTCAATATTTTAGTAGCATCAGCTAATGCTTAAAAACATTAGCATTTATTTTACACTACTACAACTTACTTTCAATGGCGCTGGGTAGAGACCACGTGACGCTTTCATAACCTGCTCCTTGGCTTTGTTGAAGATCATATTCTTCACCATGTCCATTTGCATAATGTTATCAGTGATTTTCTGTACTAATCCCTTTTTCGCTCTATCTATTTTTATTTTGCCATTCGCTATGTCCCTTGCAATTTGGATTGCTACTTGTTCTAAGTATTTCATTGTGCTCTCTTCCGGTAAACTCAAGCCTATGGAAACAAAACAAAATAATTTTTATTTTATATCCTAATTTTTGGAAACTAATCCTAAATCAAATTACCAAACTTAATGTTGTATAGGTGGGTATGTAGAAAATTTGGACTAAGTATGTGTATATAAAAGTTGACATGACTTATTTAACCTTTTTTAAAAGATGAATTTAATTTACCTGGACCAAGAGGGGAAACTAGCAAATCAACTATTCCCAACTTCTTGGCTTTATCGGCTTTTACAGTTTTGCCGGTGAGAGCTAGGTCCAAAGTCGTAGGTATGGATGTAAGTACAGGCATTCTGGAAATAAAACATAATTTTTTACCTAACATAATTGCATTAACATAGCATAAAAATATAAAATCGTCTTCTAAATGCCATCATATTGTCATAGTTGGTCAGTGAGTTCATTCATGTGACCTGATCTAATTTAAAATAGCCGCTTAAGAACAAATTGTCAAGTACATTTATGTTTAGATGTAAATGTACTCTGCAATCAATATAAACACACCAGTGCTTAGTTACATAAATGATTTGATTACGAATGTTTGGCAACCTTGCTCAGAATATTATTTCATTGCCAAGTATTATATAACATGATTTTCACCCAGGTCATTGTAGCTTCCTTATTATAATTTCTATTGCTATCACTTCCAGCTGAAGAAATTATATCGATTGACTTTCAGGATAGGGGCAAATCTGAGCGAAATTTCGCGCGGGTAATTTGGTGATCGGGGCAACAACGCAGTGGCACATGTTTTTCGACCAGAACTGCCACTTTCGTGGAATTACACGAAGAAAATGTGTCGAAATTGTCACCGTTTTTCAACTTGTACTTGTCTCTAGCCTTAAATTATAAATCTCTTTTGGAAATAGGGTTTGGTTGACTAAAATAAACTTGTTACAACAAAACTATTATTGAGTCTTCAAGACTGCATAACATAATGCAGCTGACTGTCAGTTTTACAGAGGTCACCATCATCATCTTCCTGGCTTGTCCCATTATACTTGGAGTCGGCAATTTAATTATATAGGGGTGTTGTTTAAAAAAAATACATGCAATACAAATTTTATTTTACCTTTGTGTTCCACCTCCTCCAGGTAGCAGTCCTAACATAACCTCAGGAAGACCGAATCCAGTCTTAGGGTCCTTAACAGCGATACGATAATGACAGGCGAGGGCTGTCTCCAAGCCACCGCCGAGACAGCTGCCCTGGATCGCGGCGATGATGGGCTTACGTGACCTTTCAATCCTATGGAAAATTCCATGACCTGTACAGAAACAAGATGATAAGAATTGACCAATCAATCAACTCAGCCTATTGGACATAACAAAAATAGTAGGAAGCATAACAAAAATAGATATTATATTTGAAGAAGTCTAGCTTTATAATAGTATTTTAAAGTTTTTTTTGCAGCATTTAAACTTTTTAGATCTGTACCTGTACATACCAATTTAATAAATTAGTTGTAGCATTAACAGTGAGTTCATATTTTTTATTGCTTGTTACTTAATCCAATATTACAATAAAATTACTATAATCAAAATGAAATGGATCAAGCGTTACAATTAAATTAAATTGTTATAGTTATTTATTATTGCTTACTAGTTACAAAGAATTTTTTTACTAGAAAAAGTAATAGCTGGGTAAACTTAATTTTTCTAAATCACATTAATTGCATGTTAGTCATTGTCATAGACTTAATAAAATTTCCATTGTGTCTTGCATTGAACTACTTTCCGGCATAGAAGGGGTTAATTTGGCTAATATATGTACTAACAATATTTTAATAGTACTCACCTCTCTTAGACAAGTCAACAAATTCTTCTTTGGTGTTGCAGGCTTCCAGCATGGTAATGTCAGCACCAGCGATGAAGCATCCTGGCTTGCCTGATATTAATACTGCTGCTTGGATAGAGGGGTTGGATTCAATCTCATTCAGTACCTGACTCACCTCATCCATAACAGCAGTGTTTAATGAATTCACCTAAAACATACAATTATTTCTAGTAAACAAAGGACTTGAACCTTGATTCTCCTAGGATTTTGCATACATTTGATTGAAATAGTTTTGTTTATTTGTTTAAATAGAATAAGCACACACATGTATGGGTGTTTTTATTTGTTGTACTCCTGGTTTTTAACCTGTCTGGCAAATTTAAAATGCTCTAAAATAAAACCTTTCTAGTTTAGCCTTTGGCAATTTTTAATACATGTAGTTTAACTAGTTTAGTTATTAGTTGAAATTAAAATTAAAACAAATCTATTAACTATAATTGTTTCGTCATCATCATTCTCCTGCCATTATCTCAATTTATTTGGGGTCAGCGCAACATGTCTTTTTCTTCCATATTTCTCTGGTAATGGTGTAACTAACCCGACTTTGTTATAATAATGTTTATTCTATATAGATGTAGATTAGAGTAGGCTATTTGTTGTTTTTATTTTATTTAGGAAACTTAGTACCTACTTAATATTATTTTTAGATGTTATTATAAGTACTAGGTACTAGTTTTTACATATTTCATAATTTTAAATTGTAAGTAGGTAAGTTTATTTTAAGACCACACTATACACCTTTAGTAATAGTTGTAAGGGAGATTTTGATAAATAAAATAATAAAAAAAATGTTCACTACCTTGTCATTTTTATGAGACCTGAATTATTATTAGGTATACCAATATCATCAGCCAGATATTTATCGATATAATGACCACAGTGCATTTAATAACAGGCTTTTTCAACCTTACAAAATAATGGAATCCATTATTTATACTTTTAGACTAATTTGATTTAGTTTTTAGGTTGTTAGGTTAATAAAATAAAAAAACAAGTAACAATAGAGAAATAAACACATTCAAAATGAATGAGTAAATTCCAGCTAAATACTAAGCTATCAACCAGGCCTATTCAACCTGATAACGCAGGTCACTTACAGGTTTTTAGAAATTATAAACCACCCAAGTCAGCAGATCAGACCTATGCAGCGAATGTGGCAAGAAGTAAGTTTAGTGCATACAACAGTAGGTAATAAGAAAACAAAAACTATTTATTTTTGTAAAATCTTAAGTCTCGTTCTTGGTAGGTACATTAAAAATAAGCATTAGTATGTGTTGGTAATTAAACAAGAAGTTTTTAACTTACCTTTGTGTTAGGGGAATCAAGAGTAACCACATAAATGCCATTGACAATTTTACATTTGGTATGAACTTGACTACCTGCAGCAGCATAGGTTCTGCTGTGTGAACCTAAAATAATTATGATGATGAAAACCTTAGTAAGACCATTACACAATACATTACAAAAAGCAAAGTTTGTACAAAAATTAAACTATTGATAAAGTTTGTCGACAAATGAAATTGCCGAGAAAGTCACTGAATTATAGTACTTACCAGTTAAATATTTCAGATCCTTGCGGGTCCTTAAGATCTTAAGTGCATTAAATATCTTACTGTTCGACATTTTTGAAAGTTTTATATAATATCAAAAACTAAATAAACGATGAAAAGAATTAACTAATTAAATAATTTTGGACCCAGACTTTGAACCTAAACTTTCGTCGTGATGTGGGGAGTTAGAGGGGGTGAAGGAAGAAGAGGGCGCAGGGTGGAGACGTCAAATGAAGACCATAAAGATGCAATATCTTTTTGGCGAACACTGTTTGAATATGTATTTTTTGAGTCCACTATCAGAATCTAACAGAGTAATTTTGAGTAATTTCAACAAATTCATGATGTTTTCAGTTTTTGCTATTTTGGTAGTTGTTGCTAGTTTACAAGTTACATACGTCTAAGATAGGAAGTTCCACCACCCTATAAATAAAATTCATCTTCTTTGATAAGAATTTTACTCTGGTAATACTTTTCGCAAGGTACAGTACAGTTCGCGTCAAATAACTTTGCCGCTCTGAACCTCCCGTATTATTATTATACTCTTTGCTCTGAACTCTGAAGCAAGGAATGGAATATACTACTCAAGCTCTGAAGCTAGGCTCTTTCATAGCCGCGCCAATCCGCGCTATGCGCGGTGCTGTTGTATTCATAGAATTAACTCTTAGACAAAGAAAAGTATAGACGGCGGGTAGCGCCATTTCATTTCCACAAGAAAGGGGTAAAGTATTGTGTTATTATAAGTAACAGAAAACGATAAAGCTATATTATTTCCGTCTCTCAGTGCGTGCCCGTTTTTTCAAGGCAGCTACTTTAATGTTATTTAAGTTAGTTTTTTTGTCTCATGTGCGGCCACGCTACCCGATGCTTTATAGCTTTCTTACTCTAAGGATTAACTACTGCGCAGTGATTCGTTGCCTACTTCAGAGCGGCAAAGTTATTTCACGCGAACGGCGAACTGTACAGATAGGGACACGGTATCGAATAGAAAGTATCGATACTCATGAGTAGTATCGAAAAAAAAATATCGTACTCATAAAAGTATCGAAACAAAAGTATCGATACATCAAGGTATCGAGTACTTTTCTTAGTGCCTAATTCCACAGTCTATACATCATACAGTCGTTCGACGAAGCCGTCTAGACAAGGCAATCGTGCGGGGTGTGAGGGGCGAGACGCGGGAGGTGCGAGACCGAACTGCATACTGCCACCGTGTTAGTAGTTCGGGACATAATTTTCAGGGTTGAGGATTTCGACTTTTCGGTATTGATTTTATTATTAGGATACTATTTTCAAAAATGTAATGGTACACATTTTATTTAATTTTTAATTTATGAAGACAAATACAGAGATACGACATGTAACATTTTCATGAGTGCTTGGTTATTTGTTAAGTTTTTTTTTTGTCTAATTATTTTACATAATATTTTTTTCTTTTCAGTTTATTTTTTTTTATCTGACATCTCCATGGCTTTCGAGGACTCTAAAGCCGATAGTGCAGTCAAAACGAAAATCCAAAATGGCGGCTGCAAAATTTTTCAAATTTTTCATCATGGGTGTCGTTTCCAAGGATTTCGAGGGTGCTGACAACGAATATGAGGTCGTAATCAAAATTCAACGGCTTCGAAAATTTTCAAATTTCATCATGGGGTGTCGTTTCCAAGGATTTCAAGGGTGCTGACAACGAATATGAGGTCATAATCAAAATTCAAGATGGCGGCTGCGAAAATTTAAAAATTTTTCATCATGGGTGTCGTTTCCAAGGATTTCGAGAGTGCTGACATCGAATATGAGGTCAAAATCAAAATTCAAGATGGCGGCTGCGAAACAATGTAATTTTTCATCATAGATGTCGTTTGGCCTGTTATTTGAAAATGGGACTGCGACACTATCTGATGTAGAAAAACGTATGTTAAGTAGAATAATTCCATTCGTAAAAATGGTCAAACTCAGCGGTCGTAGGTACCAGTCATCACTCCAGTTCCCTCATCAATCTAGGAAAAAAATATTTTTCAAGTTTTACTTAATATTCCACATTCTCTTTCAATATAGTGTACATTATTCTACTCGTCAAGCCCTTGCATTTGATACTTACCTATATTGAAGGAGTTGTGAAGAAAAAAATGTAATTCGCCATTTTGTGGTGGCGGCCATCTTGGATTTGAAATTTATCATAGTGTATAGTATTCCACTAGTCAAGCCCTTTCATTTGATACCCATATTGAGGGAGTTGTGAAAAATTATGTAATCCGCCATTTTGTGGTGGGGGTCATCTTGAACCGATTTTCATCAAACATAGCTAAGAACACTTCCGACTAATTCACCATCGGTTTAAAATCGGTTCATCCGTTCAGGAGCTACGATGCCACAGACAGACACACAACACACAGACACGTCAAACTTGTATAACACCCCGTCGTTTTTGCGTGGGGGGTTAAAAAGACGATATTTTGATAATTGTTAATTATTGTTTATGATAATAGTAATGTTGATGACGATGTTGATCTCAAATAAATTAATTAATATTGTTTACTTGAGACAAGTGACAACCCTAGCTGTCGCGATAATGTCTAGACGTTGTCGGCATTTACCACGAGATCAAAGGCGTCGACCTACTGTATGGTTTTTATACTGTGCTAATTCGCATAGAGCATAGGTCAATATCAGTCAGTAAATAACTTCAGTAGAGTCTGGACATGAAAAAACAAATGGTATTGGTACACAAATTTAATACAATAATAGAAAAAGAAAACTGTAACTTCAACAATTAAAAAAAAATAGAAACAAAATTAAATTATTTAGTACTTTAGGCATATACATTAAAGTTCCCATTCCTCCTCCGTACAATCACTAGATAGCGTTGCCATAACCACAAACATAAGCCGTAAAGATCGCAAGTTTTAAATGGGTAATTTCTAAGATTACCCATTTAAAACTTAATTTCTTATTCGATACCTGCCAAAAAGTACTCATTGAGTAAAAGCATCGAATACAAAGTATCGAGTACAAAAGTATCGGTATCGAATGGAAATTACATACTCGATACCACAAAGTATCGATACTTTTTTCGTGTCCCTATGTACGAGCGTTCTTCATTGACGTCCCTGCATTTGTAGTCTGTGGAGACCATAGAGTACTATTATATACTAGAGACTGTGGATACGAGCTTGTTCTGTGGGATACGAGTTACTGACATCTGACACAGGCGGTTCAATCTTAGTACAAAAAACTGAGGACAGCAGTAGTGACAATGATACTAAATCACGACGTATGTAATATTCTTTAAGCGAACAAGGTGATAGGTGTTTTTTTTATTTTGTCGGATTATATCGTGACGTAGATGGATAAGATAACAACTAGGGAAAACAGATGGCGGCTCTGCACTAATGTTCACTAAAATTCCAACAGATGGCACTACAAGAAATCAAACAATGACAATTTTGTGAGGCTGATTGCTACTAAAATAGTAGATTTTATTATAATTTGTGACAATATTATTGATCAATTCCAAAGATTATAATAATATAAATTAGTTAATAAGACGTTTCATTGTTATTGGAAAATACTATCAAATATTCCAAAAAAAAATAATAATATCAATCATAACTTTACTCCTAGAATGCAGCAACGCGATGGTAGTATTTCATTAGTGGTCTATTTATTGATGAATAAACTGGTAACCCCAAATGCAAATGTCTGCTGATGCCTGACGCTTGCGCCGGTTTCATGCTGTAATTTTTGCTATTTGTTTTGTGATCTTTCTGTGTTTCGTTTTGCATTTGTCGTTAAGTTGAGCTAAAGTTCCTCCGGCTTATCCATAATTGTGACCAGAAAGGAATTGTGTGATTTTATATCAAAACTGAGACAGGACTCTGGTATAGTGTTTGAGATAGGACTCTTTTATTGCATCTGTGTTATTGCACCATGTCTTCGGACAAGCACTGCTGTGTTCCAGACAGAGTGCAAGGAGAGTGGAGGTATGTTAGACTTAATTTTAGTTATTTTACTTGCTTGTTGAAAGTACTGTTGTACAATGGCGGCCATGTTTTTTGTTTGTGCAGAATAAACAATAATTTTGCTTTCTTCTTTGTTTCCATGCATTATCTACCAGTCAACATAACATACAGTAATCTGTTGATCAATCCTTAATTTCCGTATTTATGAAAGTACTCTGTGATCCATTGCTTATAAAAGTTGTCCATGAATTTGACACTATTTATTATGAATCTTCATCATCACAGTACAAACTTATGTATTATCATAAGAAAACACTGCGACTGAACTTGGTCAATGTAAAAAACCTTGATCATCCATTGTCATCTTTGATCAAGTCATACTGATACTGTACCATTAGCACCCATCGGCCCAAAGTTCACCAACATTATAGTTAGTCTATTTGTTTATGAATGCTAGAGATCTTAGATTAGATAGATTTATTTATTTCTAAGTTTATGGTACATTAATATCTTAGATCTACATATATTTATATCTTGACAGTATAACAAAATTAGTGTTTAGGAACTTGACTTAATTATTTTCCAATTTTAAGGACTACATTATTTATTTTAGGTACGCGTCAAGTGCTGCATGGGTTCCCAAATCCTGAAAGCGATAGAGAACGCTTCAACACATGGCTTTATGCGATTGGTAGTGATATCTTGGGCTTGGAAAACGAGCGCATATTTAAGTACCGCCGTGTGTGTCACTCACACTTCGAAGATAAATATCTATGTCGTAACAATAAAATCGGCAAAATTGCTGTTCCAACATTAAATATGCCAGGTTAGTATAAATCATCACTGTACATAAAAGAATATACTCCACTGTGCTATATGTATTCCTGTTGGATTTATGTTGATGCTTTAGTAATTTATGGTTCTTTCTTTCAGCACCATTGGTACTGAAAAGATTTACATCTGTTATTAGAAAGCCATTAAAACAAATTTTGGATCTGCCATCAACCTCATCAGGTACCTATTTATAATTGTACTCTTAATATGCTTAAATTTGTGAAAAGCATTTACTTAAATTAATCATAATCATGATGTATTTTTCTTCCAGCTCACACTTTAAATTTTGAACATGTGCCGCATACATCACCAGTTAATAGAAAGCCAGTACAACAAATTCTAGAGCTGCCATCAACATCATCAGGTACCTTATTATACTCTTGAATGATGGGCATTTTTGTATGGAGCCTGGCCTCAGGCCTGATGACAAATAGAGTTCTAATGTATGTCAACTTATTGCTTATTACCAGCAATTACCATAGCAAAACATTTTATCTCAAAAATGGTTTGTATGTTTGTTATGTCTCAAAAATGGTGTCACAGCCTTCTGCTCAGAATTAAAATTAATGGTTATGATATAAACTTCCATTTGATGTATATGTGGTTTTTATTGGACATACCGGCCAAAACGCCCATCATTCTTTGCTTAAATTTGTAAAAAGCATTTATATAAATTAATCATTAATCATGATGCATTATTCTTCCAGATACCACTTTAAATTTTGAATATGTGCCGCATACATCAATGAACATTGAAAAGGACGTATTAGAAAAAGAAAATATTGGTAAGTCTTTATTATTTCTGATTTAATTAATCATAATTTAGATTTTTGCTGATTTATTCAATCATAAAGAGCATCATTCATCATGAAGTTTTCTTTTACTGCCATAAGATATTTGATCTTTTAAGAAACCCGAAAAAGTGAAAGGAAATACATAAACCTTGCCACTTTTAGCAAAGAAAACATTAGGAGGAAGCGCTAAGGTAGCCCGCGAAATTCAAATTTTCTTACGTTTTTTGCAATTTGCTGGTCAGTATTAAGTTGTACGTTGAATAAAATATAATTCGCGACCATAACAAATATGTATTTACAGAATTATAATCATTAGAATCAGTAATACAACTTATTAAGTTAGTAAAATCCCCAAATGTCAAGATTTCATGAAGACCAAGTAATCCCACTGAATGACCAGTGGGATTACTTGGTCTTAGAGAGTTGTGACTTTAGGCCTCGCCGATGAAAATTTAAAAACATTTATGATGGTGCGGATCCCTCGGTGCGCGAGTCCGACTCGCTTTTGCCCGGTTTTTATCTAAATTTCGCCTTACATACTCTGTCCCGACTCGTGTGTAAGGTTTCTTAACCTCGTCTATATGAGAAGAAACATAAAGAACTGAAAATAATATAATTGATATATTTTTTTTATAAATACTGACTGATGGATTGCCTTGCTGGTCTAGTGGTCGCTAGCGCTACTGCAGAGCAAGTAGTTCGATTCCCAGGTTGGACGAGGTGTTATTGGGTTTTTCTATCTGGAATTTCTCAGTAGCAGCCCGGAATCGGGATTTCTGCCAGGTTGATGGCAATAGGCTCGCCCCCCTATTACATGGGACTTGAACATACATGGCTAAATGTGGGTGTACCTACTATAAGTACGCCTCTGCCCAACCCTCCGGGGAAAGAAAGGCGTGATATTATGTTATATTTTTTTATACTTAAATAATAAACTTGCTTTGTTAATTGTAACTATTTTAAATTGTTAAAAAACTGGCCACTTGTTGGTCTTACACTTTACTACAAGATTATATATTATAATATTGTATATTAAATATTTTTTGTAGTATTTGATATTAAAACATTGTTAGCTTGCTTATGGTTAAAATGAAATAAACTCATATTTCAGATCCGGACACTTCAGTGCATGAGCATAACATGCCACTTGGAAATCCTACAATACCCAAGAAAAATATTAAACAAAATCTTGGTAAGTTTCTAGTTTTTTGTGACCATGACTCATACAACCCGAATCTCTTCAAAGTAAGAGTGAACGGGCTTCTTCTGGGTAAGCTCACTCCATCGTCGACTTTGTCTCTGTCACCTCTGACCTAGACTAAAGTCGAAAGCAAATCCATTTAAAAAAATAAATAAAAAAAGACCACAAAATACTTTTTGAAATTATTTACCAGTTGGGTTATAATCCACTGATAACCAGCAAAAGTTCTGAGAACTTCCAATATGTAGGCACGACGACGTATTAACGCATTCAGTGCGGCCAACGCGCATGCGCGTTTTTCGTACTTTGACCATGTGCTGGCCGGCGCGTATGCGCGTCCATACAATTTACTTAACTTTCTTCGAGTGCGGCGCGACGCACCTGTGCGTCCATTGTGTCTCTATTGTTTCGAAAACATCGTAAAATAAGGGTCGGTAAGGGTGTCTTCACACGTGTTCTCTATTTCGATTGTTACACAAACAATAGTAATATGTTACGAGTGTCAGGGTGGAATAATATTCGTTCGTGGTATACCTACCCAGTACCCACCACAACTCTCTTTCCGAGTCGGGTCTATAATTTGCTATTATTGACATTTATTTGTGAGCGTGCAATAAAAAAAAAATAAGTAAAAAAAATTTTTTTTTTTTGTTTTTTTACCTTTTTCTCTGCTAAGTACATACATTGCATAAAAATTGGCATTCCATAAAATGTGTCTCGCAAATCTATAACCCATCTGTTGAGTCCATCGGCGCAATGGTTAGGTACGTAACGGGACCCCTATGCCCCAGCACCTGAAGCCGAGTTCACTAAGCCACGCCCACAACCAGCCAGCCGCGTAGTAGGGTTGTCGAACGTATAATTTTTTTATTGAACAAAATAAACTACACTTTATCTATTTTTATTTGTTTTCTAGGTACTTATTTAAAAATCATAACACTTACGCCAAGAGAACCTTACATGATTTGCCTAAGGTGAATCCGCAGTTGTAGCCCGCGAAATTCAATTTTTCTTGCACAAAACGTAAGAAAATTTGAATTTCGCGGGCTACAACTGCGGATTCGCGTTAAAAGTATGTAGGCATATCATGTAAAGTTCTCTGGGCCTCCTAAGTACCTAATTTATTTAAATAGTTTCCTAAACTAAATAAAACAATACACGTAAGACTAGGCAGTACGGTCCGATGACTTAGCCTGCCCATAGAGGGCAAATTAATAAATTAAAAAACGAGTGCCCTGTGAAAGTTTGTGTGACCGCTAGACTCAAGTCTCTGTTTACATCAGAAGAATAGTATACCTACCTGCTCATGTAAGTATTGTTCTTTTACCCTACTGTTCCAGGACGGCTGGGCTACCTTATACCTATAAATAACCGTACATAAAAACCTACATTTTGTTAGCCTTTACATACAGGCTGACTGTCGAGTTTTTATTGTTATAGGTTATTATTGTCGTAAACAATTAAAGATTATTATAACTTTTATTGTCAGGGAAGACGAAGATACAATGCCGAGTGGCTGGGCCCCGACGGAGGCATTACCTCCGGCTGACGCGGACATCGGGGGCGGCGAGACGAGCATGTCGACCTTATTACGCGCTGCCAAATGCACCGCCATAATAACTGACAATAGGCCTGCCAAGAGGCAGTGCCTTCGACAGGAGTCGCCTCCAAGAAACACCTCGGCAGCCCAGTACCCCACGCCAAAAGGGAAGGGCGTCGGGAAAAAAACGAAAATAAGAGATAAAGAAAAATAATTGGCAACTTTGTTACATCTTTCATTCATTAATTCACTCACTCCACCTCTTCATTCTCGTCGCCGGCTGTCATTCACTTACCTACTTTTCAACGTTCTCAAATCAAAAGTTTGTAGGTAGGTACTTAACTTACTTCAGAATTATTATGAAAGTATATTTTTAGGTTACTATCACAATAATATACGCTAATATGTTCACTGTTGGGAAAAATTGATGAAAGTAGACAGGATTAGGAACTCGGTACAGTTTTTTGGAGTAAAACAACATTTTGTTAGCAGTTCATTTATTTCATTTTGGCGGGGTTGTGACTAAAAATATGGTAGGTACCTTTTTTAGTCACTACCCCGCCAACCCTTTGCGCGATGATGCCGCCACCAAGACGGCACCGGGATGTCCCTGGGCGGCGAAGGACGCAGTGGCCGGCCCCGCGGGAGTTGCAGTGGAGGAATCGGCAGTGCTGAACATCGCCACTGCACCTCCCACAGGCGACGCTCGACCCTCGCCTGCCGCCACACCACCACCCGGTGCTCGCCTCCACGAATTCTTATTCGTCTAAAAATGGAAATTGAAACTTAATTAACGATTGAGCTAAGGTAGTTCGTAACTTCGGACTTATATTTTTTCAATGACACTATTTGTAATAATAACTTCTAGAAATAGACAACTCATAGTACCAAACTATAAAATTGGTTTTCTTTTTAAGTTTCACATAACGTAAATATAATTATTAAAGAAAACCGGTCGGCGGCGGCGGCCGTATGAAATTTATTTCCTATTGAATACGATAAGTACCACACTTTTTATGCAAGAATGTTTATCGAAGATGTAACCAATACAGAACAAAGATACTTACTGTGAAATTAAATGTAGAACACTCCAGAAAACAATGAAAAACATTTTCTCAACCAATCTTGCTTCTCAACCAGTTCAACCACAGAGTACTTTTTGTTTGATAGACTGAAACTTGTTTGTCAAAAACTTTTAAACGTCAAAAACTTTTAAATGTCAAAAAAAAATCAAACCTTCATACAGCCAATGATGCAGATTTTTAACTCTCTGATACCTGATAAAATAAGCCGCATAACAACAGAATTATCTAGTCTCAGCGAATTAAAGTAAGGTAGCTAAAGTTGTATAAACAATCGTCTAAATCGTCAGCAAGGGATTAGAAACCTTTAAGCTCAATAAAACCGAACCGATGCCCTTGTTTTAATTTTTTAAACCTGAAAGCCAGGGTACTATTTAGTATGTTTCTTGAAAATTTGGCAGTATAAGTATAATATCAATTATTACAACTGCGGTACTTACATTTGAAGTAAATAAGTTATTGATAAAAGATTTACTCAAAAGTACATACTATTCTCACCTAGCTCAACTCACGCGACAATGCCAAAAATAAACGCGCCCTGAAAACCCTAAAACGACCATTTGGATAAAATACACGTTGAAAAAAAATGTGACAGCCTATTTATATGTACGACGCGGGAGCCGCATTGTGGGCAGGGGAACGAATTATCGTTCTACCTTGGAGCGGGGTGCTGGGCATAGATAGTGTACCTATAGCGATGTAAATCGTCGAACCAACAATTTTGTGGTATGGATCGAATCTAATCTGTATAAGTACGAAAAAAATACCACAAGGCCTGTGTAGCCATGCCAAAAATATATAAAAAACAGTCCAAAATGCTAGGAACACACCACCAACCCACTCTCTTACCAACTACTTCTCACTCAACTCCACCAACATAACTAAGATCCTTCTTTCTCGTAGTACAATGAAGACTAGTACCTATCTAGTTCATACTCACCTATTGTTACCTGTTGAGTCTTCACTTCATGTTTGTGTGTGAAGGAAATAAGAAAGGGTAATGATAATAAAATAAAAAACTTGAGGAAAAGTTCATAGTTTATTGGGGGAGCCCTGATGGGTCGTTGGACAAGAACGATCACCAGGGCTCCCCATAATCAACTCGCTCCTGGAGCCAGGCCAGCCACACGCTGCAAGTCGGTGGGTCAGGGGGTGGTGCTGCTGGTGCAGGCCGGAGTGCAGGCCGGAGTCCATTCCTGCAAAAAATAAATAAATTGTAGATGCCTAATAAGAAAACTTCCGAATGTGAACCTACATTGTAGGTAATCATGGTGTGCTGTTTTAAAACACACAAACAAAACTCCTAAGTCACAGGGTCCCCCCTAGTTTAGGAGGCAGGGTTTTCAGTATTTATGCAACCTTTGTTTCCCAAAGTTTAATGTTCCTATGTGTATATTGTATGAGCTTTGTGTATTAAGGTTTGTGTTAATAAACTTATTTTAATTAAAAAAAAAAAAAAAAAACATTGTGCATAATGAAAAGCTGGCGCACATTCAACACTTTGCAGTATTTATATAGGTACTTAACAGATGTGTGGGAAATAAAAAGGGAATGTGCAGTTGCGCTAGTAAGTACTCACGTCATATCCACGTACTCCCCATCTTCCGGCCTGTAGACCAGCAGCGGGTGAAGACTTAGCTCCAACCGCCGCATGCGCTCGGGCACGTCGGCGATTGGAGCCATTAGTCCCCTTAGCTGTCGAATAAAACAAATAGTGAAATCATATTTCTTCTATAGAGGTACAGGGCGTAGCGTTTAGTGACCATAAAAACATGGCGAGTATTATTATTCCGAAGTTAATAACTAACCTATGAAACTATTAACAAAAGTGGCAATAAACAATTTCTTCTTTAGAAGTACCTACGCGTAGCGTTTCGCTTTAGAGTGACCATAAAATATGGCGTCTATTATTATTCCAAAGTTAATAACTAACCTATGAAACTAATAACAAAAGTGGCACTAACTAAACAATCGATGAAAGTACATACCTCGTCCACCCATTCCCCCATCACCTGCAGCGTCAAAAGTGGCAATAAACAATCTCTTCTCTAAAAGTACCTACGCGTAGCGTTTCGCTTTCGAGTGACCATAAAATATGGCGTCTATTATTATTCCAAAGTTAATAACTAACCTATGAAACTAATAACAAAAGTGGCACTAACTAAACAATCGATGAAAATACATACCTCCTCCACCCACTCCCCCATCACCTGCAGCGTGGCCGCGTCGTGGTGGGCCTGGTGCCCCAAACTCTCATAGACTGGTCTGAAATGAAAAAACATTTAAAATATTTATAAATACCTAATAAATACAATATTAATCATTCAGATGTTGATACTTACTCATCATTTGCACCAGGCCCACAGCATAGGACGCGGCGAATGGCCCGGCCCCAGGAGCTAATCACATTCATCACGTTCATAATAAAATATACTGCTGTATCCACATGTATGTATCCCCGGCGCAAGTGAAGTGATTAGTGTCAAATTTAAATCGTAGCAAAAATTTTTGAACGAACGAATGAATGACAAATCAAAATAATGTTACCATATAATTAATTTTTGATAATATGTTACTGATCACTAATATTTGTGGCGAAATTGATTCCAATAGCTGATGATAAAAGGATTCCATGGAAACGATGCATATTCATTATTTTGTGTTGATTTATTATTCAGACTGCTTAAGATAACAAAAATATTCCGACACTCTTTTGTCCTAAGGCTTAAACTTAACATTTTGAACACAATAGATTTATGCATTAGTGTACTAGGAATTTCACTATTCTATTATACTGATGCCAGGTGTGCGGCGGTGCCGGAGCCGGAACCCTTTTGTTTATTGGACTACTAATCTATGCCGATTGGTTTAAATATTCTTTTGTAATCAAAATTAAGTGTTTTAAGTCACTTCTGTTTTGTTTTCGTGGTGAACAGACGTACTCTCCGTGCTCTCCCTTTTGATAGTTCTCTTGCCTTCGTATTTTGACCCCTGCTTTCCTTCTGGACCTCTGATTTGCCCCGTGACTACTTTGGCTTGTGATACTGGACTCTGAAAATACCTCGTAGCAACGCACGCGCACATTGGTCAAATTGAGAATGCGCGTTTTACACACTTCCGTCCTGACACACTTCAGTCCCTTCACGAAATCACTCCCACAGATTGCAGGAAAAAGAGAGGAACGATGTTAGACTATAATTATAAAAAAAAACAATCATTGAGTATGGGTCTGATATTGTAGCTCTAGTAATGAATAAATTCGTATACCACTAAATGGCAACACTAAGTGTTCAATTTCATTCTTTCATTCTTCCCTCTATGCGTTTATAGCACTGACCTCTATCATTGCTAGAGGTCGTGTTCAATTTCATTCATTCGTTCTATGCGTTTGTAACATTGACCAGTGTTGCCATTTAGTGGTAAGTATACGAATTTATTAATTATTTACTAGAGCAACAATATCAGACCCATACTTTATGATTGTTTTTTTTTATATAGTCAGTGGTTTGTAACGTACGAACAACAAATGATGAACAAAAGCAAATTAAAAAGAGAAATATATAACAGGTAACCATTGACATATAACTAGCGTAAGGACCGGGCTAACCGCGCGACTAAATGACACCAACGCGCTGGTCCTAAAATGACGGTTTTAGGGCCAAAGTTCGTATGATTTATGACAGATGGCGTAACTTTTGCTTGTATGAAGAACGTCTATGTAAAATGTTCAGATAGGCGTATCCTTACTTTTGAAATCATTGCAGGTAACGCTTGATCCGTGAGGTTACGGTCTAGTAACTTGATAAAAAAATGTTACAAAAACAACTGTCGTGTGAAACACCTTTACTTGTAACGTAATTGTTTTATGACCGTCATAAAACTCAAAAATTTTCAAACTCACATAAGCGTCGTGCCGCACTCGGACAAAGTAGTAAACCGACGCACTAATGCGGCCAGCCGCACTGGGTAGACTTTCTTCAACCGCGCATGCGCGTTCATAGCACCACACGAAAAATTACTTGAACGCGCATGAGCGTTTGCCGCACAGGGTTAGTGAGCTCTCTAATTAGCGTTTGCAAAAAGTTCGCTAATAATTCAGCAGCTAATGCGTTAAGCTATACATTTCCAGTATTAGCTGTCATGTGTGCGACTACGAAAAGCCTATACAATGCGAGGTCAGTTAAAACAAGAAATGTATAGCTTGACAATTAGGTCGTCGTGTGTAGTGTGTATATCTTCATTTGTTAAATTAATAATTATTATGAATAATAATATAACATTGGCGCAACATCCTTATTCATGCTATAAAGTCATATTATGACTAATTGCAGATCCCGGAGCTTTGGTGCATGAACAAGTTCCATTTTTAAGTACTCCAAAAATTAAGAACCAGCCAAATCTAGGTAAGTTTGATAAATGTAAACTATGATATTTATATGATACTAGCAGCGCCCCGCTGTTTCCCCCGCGTAAGTTTCGATTTCGTGGGAATATCCGGATAAAAACTATCCTATGTCCTTTCCCGGGACTCCAAACTATATACCAAATTTCATTTAAATCGGTTCAACGGTTTAAGTTTGAAGAGATAACAGACAGACAGACACACGTAAGTTTAGATCCTGTGGGAATATCGGGATATAAACTATCCTATGTCCTTTCCCGGGACTCAAACTATCTCTATACCAAATTTCATCTAAATCAGTTCAGCGGTTTAAGCGTGAAGAGGTAACAGACAGACACTTTCGCATTTATAATATTAGTATGGATTGTCCTCATTGTACATTGAAGTGCAGCCTATTATGCAGTCTTCTTTAATTAGTTGGCGAAGCTTTACAGATGTGTTGGGGACCAATATCTTATCTACATACTAATATTACAAATGCGAAAGTGTGTCTGTCTGTCTGTTACTTCTTGACGCTTAAACCGCTGATCCGATTTAGATGAAAGTATAAGTAAGTATAGCATAGATAGTTTTTATCTTAATATTCCCACGGGATCGAAACTTATGCGGGTGATACCGCGGGGCGCTGCTAGTATCTTATCTAAATAGAAAAATATATATTTTATAAACGGTAATCACGGGTTCAACGCAGTTCACGCGAGTCGCGTGAACTGCGGTGTGGGTACTTGAATATTAGCCTATCCAATTTATCTTCCCTTATGTATAGCTGTTGGTTTTCCTTCTACTACATAAATAAATGAGTTTATTTTGTTTTGAATTAACATCTTTTAAGTTTGATTCATATAGCTAGTCACTTGGTTTTTTTTTTCTGAATCCCATTTTTTTTTTTTTTTAAACGTTGCCCCACACTAGGAATTTCTCCTGTATCGTGGGTGCGTTTACAAACATTTAAACTCACATACACACACAACCAGACCCGGAACAACTACTTGTAGGTCATACAAATATTTGTTCCGTGCGGGAATCGAACCCGCGACACGCAGCTATTTCGATCACGCAGTATTTACTTAGAATGTTACTCAAAATATGTGAAATTAATAACATGTTATGTTTCTATTTTACAGGAGAAAGGAGAGTAGTCAGGAAAACTACAAAAAAAGTATTCCTTACAAATGTGGAAAAAGAATTGCATCAAAAACTTGTTGCTGCAAGAATAAAAATAAGCAAAATAAAAAAACAGACAGCCAACATAAAAACAGCAAAAAAAAATTGCATCTAGTCCTGCAGTCTTAGATACCCTTGAAAATTGTACAAGTACTGCTAAATTATTAATGCGAATGCAATGCCGGGAGGACCGAAAAAAAGAAAAAGGCCGACGTTTTACATTGCAAGAAAAAATTGCCGCTTTATCGATCTTCAAGGAAAGTCCCAAAGGGTATAGATTTTTCAGGAAGATTTTTATTTTGCCTGCTCAGCACTTATTAAATTAGTTCAAATGAGTAATCTGAAGCCTGGGATTAACAAAAACATTTTCTCTCAGTTAAAAACCAAAGCTGGCCTTATGAAAATAGAAGAAAAGCTGTGTGTACTAATGTTTGACGAAGTCTCACTGAAGGCCAATGTCACATACCAGGAGAGAAAAGACAAAATAACAGGTCTTGTTGACAATGGACAAGAAAGAAAGGGTGAATTTGCAGATCACGCCCAAGTTTTTATGGTGCGTGGTCTAATTTATAATTATAAACAGGCAGTTTTGTACACATTTGCATCAAGTGCAACCAAGGGACCCGAGCTGGCGAAACAAATTAAAGACGTAATAACAGGCTTGCAAGAAGCAGGGTTGATAGTAGTTGCTTCAGTATGTGACCAGGGAACCAACAATAGACAGGCCCTCGAAACTGTTGGCTAATGAGACCAGAGGAATCTATCTAAGAAAAGGAGAGGAACCGAAAGAAAACATAATTCTACTAAATGGCCAAGAAATCATACCTCTCTATGACCCCCCACACCTTCTCAAAGGAATGAGAAATAACCTCCTAAATAAAAACTTAGAATACACCACAAACGAAGGTGTTACAAAAACTGCAAAATGGTCTCATTTAAAGCTGCTCTATGATGAAAACCCAGGTTACAAGGGCATTAGATTGATCCCAAAATTAACGGAAAATCACGTCAACCCTGAAAAACTAAATAAAATGAAAGTCAAATTCGCCTCACAAATATTCAGCTGTACTGTGGCATCTAACATGGGATATCTAGCAGGTAATGTTTGGCTTATTTTATACTAGGACTGTATTTATACATTATATAATAGAATAAATGTTAGCTGGTTTACACTTCCCGTGACCCAAAGGCTGGCTTTTACCTTGGCCACAGGCTAAGCATTGCCATACAACGTGGCAATGCCGGTTCTTCTCCATAGGAAACAACCAATTGAAACCGTGCACCTAGCTTCTGACGTTTCATAAGTGCCCATGTAGGTTTATGTGAAATAAAATATTTTGATTTGATTTGAATGCCGCCAGTCTCTTGGGTACATTACCAGTCGACAGCGATGCGGATGAATTTATCGACGCCATATTTTAGTTTGAGAATAGTTTAAGTTGAGTTAGGATATCATTTTGTTATTTTTATTAATTTATTAACTTTAAGTGTTATACACGACATACATATTTTTAATTCTGAATTTAAAAAAAATCCCTAGGGGCTGATTTTTCAATCTTCAGTTAACCTAAGTAGATATTTTTTATCTGAAGAACAAAATGACATATTTTATATACAAAAGCTGTCAAACCGCAATTTTTATTCCTCGGATAAAAGTTAACTGAAGATTGAAAAATCGGCCCTAAAATAAATAGATTTGAATTGGTAACTTTCAATTATATTATCCCTACTATGCTCAGTCAGTTTGGGTTATTTAACAGAGAAAAACATTAATTATTTCTGTTGTTTATTGAGTAGTTATTGTCATTTAATTGTTTTTTTTTTTTTCTGTTTGTTTTAGATAAGAACATACTTCCTACAGAGTGCAAGGAAACTGCGGACCTGCTGCTCTTCATGGACAATATATTTGACTCGGTGAATGGAAGCCAAATGAAAAATAAAAACGCCAAACCCCTACTTGGCCCAGCAACGCCGAACTCTGTCCACTATAAAACGTGTGTGGAGGGCATAAAAATATTTAAATCAATGAAATTTATAACTTCGGCTGGTAAAAAAGAAACTGTTCCCTCTGTAACTAATTGGGTGTGGACATTGAATGGAATACAAACATTGTTAAAAAAATTAAAAGATGATTTTAACGTGTCGTCAGTATGGTTGCGGCACCTTAATCAGGACCCCTTGGAAAATTTCTTTGGCGCAGTGAGAAGTCAAGGGTGTCGCAACACTAACCCGACCTGTGATCAGTTTGAATCTGCTTTCGCGACACTTTTAATAAATAATTTAAGCAATGTCCACACCCGCGGTAACTGCGAAGGAGACTTTTGCGATACATTGCACTCTCATCATTAACGAAAATGCGAAAGCAACGTCGACCTGCACCACATTCGATTTTACAAAAATATTCGATTTTAATTTTACCCCACTAGAGGTAAAACAAAGGGATCCCCGCATTATTGCTCCAATTCAATATATGAGCGGATATTTCTTAAAAAAAACAAAATCCCAAATTTTTAAATCTTGCCCTTATTGCTTAAAAGATTTATCATCGCAAAATGAGATAGAATATATTAAGTATATAATATGCAGGTCGACGATGGCTTTGCACTCCCAGCAAAGAATTAGTACAATTAATTTCGAATATGCAAGACATAATAAATGAAATCATTAAAGAAAACATTGAAAAATGCAATCTAAAAGAAATTATTAAAACAGCGATAATTATATTTGTTGATTTTGAATTTATAAAATGTAAAATCCATAAAGAAAAATTAATTGATTATTTGATTAGCATTGTCATTCGTTGCATGGTTTTTAACTACTGTAAAAATATTAATAAAATATTAGCTGGGAGAAGACAGGTTGATGATGATGAGGACAATCTGCAAATAAAAGCCAAGAAGTTAAATAGGTGCTTTAAAAGACACAAATAAACATGTTTTGATTAATAATATTATTAGATTAAATAATTAATTGACGAGACCCCAACAGGCTCGTACTAAGTGAAATTCCAAGGTTAACTAAATATAATAAAAGCTGCCTTGCAATGTGTGTACGTCTATATATTATGTTACCAAATGATCTCAAAAATTTAAATACTAAGTTATTTAAAAATAAAATTTACGAGTGGTTATCTGTTAATAGTTTTTATAGTGTTAAGGATTTCATTGAGAAACAATGTTAATGTCAGTTACATACTGAAAAATTTGCATGCTTATTATTATATTGGCAAAACATGTTTTGTTCTACATTGTACTTTTACCATCTTTTTATACCGTGTTTTTTGCAAATAAATATATTATTATTATTAATAAAATGTTTCATTTATAATTCCTTAAATAACCTACAGTATAACCATCCATGAATAGTATAGTATACTACCTATATGTACGTACGTATGGCCCCTGTATACACAAATATAGCTATAGTTATAGATAGGATGAGTAAAGATTCTTACTAGCGATAACAGATGGCGTTGGAGGCTAGGCGTAAGCGGTTACCCATTTTAAGGCCGAAGATTGGTCTCTATTTCAGTATACTATAATGTACTCTGTGATCTGACATGTCACATGTAACAACAAAAACATTGTCAATTTTCTTTCATGATTTTCAGAAAATGGTAAGGTATAATTAATTTCTTATCTTAGTTCCTAGATACAGGTTTAAATTTATAATATAAATTAGGTAGGTACTTATGGTAGTTAATGTAAAATGTAAGTTCTAGACCTACATGACGCCAATTTCTCTCTTTTTCAGCTCTTAGATACGGAGAATCCTCCCCAATGCTTCTAAAAATATAGTAATATTATACTAATATACCTACTATTTGTCTATTTCAGACAAATCCATCCAGCATTTTTAGTGGCCCAGGAATGGTGGACAAGTATTAGAGAAAATATAGAGATAAAAAGATCCAATCAACTAAACAAAATGCTTATTATGAAACTGGAGTTCATTAAAAATAAGCAGATGAAAAGGTTTTCAGAACATAGTTTTTATATTGCAGTTACCTTGCTAATCATACCTGCATTCCTATTTGAATTAAGTGTTGTTTTACCTACATTGATAGAGCAGTGGAGCTTAGCCTTCTTCTGTCATCTTGGTTGTGCAAGTTTTCTGTTTCTTAATATTATGGGCAATATGATCTATGGAATGTTTACAAATACTACAATTAAGGGTATAAACTTTGAAGGTTGTAATAAACAGCAATGGACTTTATGTAGCGTGTGTGAATGTTTGAGACCACCTCGTGCCTGGCATTGTGACATATGCAATATTTGTATTTTAAAAAGGGACCATCACTGTACATTTCTTGCATGTTGTGTTGGGTACTTTAATCATAGATATTTCATGTTGTTCACATTTTATGTCTTTTTGGGTATGTTATATACTTTCTACTTTAATATTCAATTTTTATCCCTGTTCATCACATGGAACCATGGAATTATATTGTTTAAGTTTATTTGTCCACTTGCTAGCATTGTGATTGACTTTGGGGATGAAAGTGTCTATGTTGCCTTAATAGAGTTGAATGTGTTAATTGGACTTATTTCTGGATTTCTATTCATCTACCATTTTATTAACATACTCAAAGGTAGATTAGTTCCTGAAATAAAGTTTTACACAAAAGATTTTGTTCACAACAAAGGCTGGAAGCTTAATGTAATAGAAGTATTTGGTTCTAGATGGTATTTAGCTTGGATTTCCCCTTTTATTCACAGTCAATTACCAGGAAATGGTATTGAATGGCCTTTAGAAGATAAGTGCAAAATATTTTAGTGAGCAAAATAGAAAGACTAAAGCACTAATTAGCTGCCAATATTTTAAAAGTTTATGTACTGACCAAATTGTTATTATTATATAGGTAACTAAGTATTTTTGTAAATTTTATAAAAGTCAAACTGGTAAGAGAAAGTGGTTAGCTGGTTATAGAATGGTTGACATTTATATAAATAACCCACCCTCTTTCTATGGTTTGCCATAGAAAGAGGCAACAGCATGATTTATTAATATTAGAGTCTGATCAAAAATGGTATTTATTTCATTTTGGTATGGAACCCTAAAAAGTAAATACTAAATTCGGCCGGATTTGCATTTTTGGCCGAAAACAGAAAAAGAAACAAATGTTTCTTTATGTAGTAGGTACCTATAGGTTTTTGTTTGGTCTTTTCTCAAAGGCATGCATACCTAATAATTAACAAACGATCTGTGATCTATGAGAAGAAGGGTTCCTACTTAGAGGCAATTTTTCGGTAATAGTTACGACGGATTTTCTCCAAAAAATTTAATTGTTAGTCTTTATTTGCCGGAACTTAATTGTTTTTTCGCCCGACAACTAAAATGGGTATTTCTGCCCAAAATTTCCGAAAACTAAAAACGAAATTCGGTTGGACTTTAATATTAAACCTAATGTAGTGGCTCATGAACATACAAGATGTGTTTTAATGATGCCATAACAAAATATTGATGAATTCTAAACTCATATAAAATTACCTCAAAGTGATATGCCTTCATTAATTAAATAAGTTATGTACCTACTTATTCATTTATTAGCAATAATTATACACTTGTAAAATATTACTAAAGAAAAGCACAAATGAGCTTATTTTCAACCTATTACTGTTACTTACTATAGTGTATTGTACTTAATGTGAACCTATATCAAATAATATGGAAATTAAAACATGGGATTTAAAACATTTCAGAATTTAAAAAAATGAGACTTGTTATTCATTGTAAAATAAGTTTAATTCATCAGTGTAAAATGTTTTTTAATTCCCTGTGACACACCAATTAGCACCACAGTCATCTGTCACGGGGAATCAACAGAATCATTATTCCCTGTGATAATTTCTATTAGTAATGTCCTGCTAATGTATTTATAACATAATAATAATAATTTATGATGATATAATATAATATGTCTATAAAAGTTATTTGCCTAATACATTTACGTTAAGTTACTATTCAGAATTTTGTTCTGTTAGTGAAGCAAGCCGCAGGCAACAGGTTTTTTGAGAATGAAAGGTGCCATCATTATGATATTATATCTTGACAAACGCACTCGTAGTTCTCTACAGTCATCCAGTCATCATCATACAGCTGGATAATTAACGGCGACGCACTAGTGCAACAGGCGTACTTATTCGGGTATTTTGTTTTGACCTTATCAGTTCCAAAAGTATTTGATGAGTGTCTGTTCCAAAAATATTTGATAATAGTGTCTATCCCAAAAGTATCTGTTGAAAGGTTGAAAGTGTCAACATACTCAATGCGTCGCCAGTACATAGATTTATTTTTATTTATGAAGAGATTGTTTAGTTATTTTTGGAAACTGAATATACTTAATTTTATTTTCTACTTTTTTTAATACTGACAGTTTTTTGTTATATTTTGTTTTGCTTTTGAGTCCAACTTTTACTATTCCAGTACCTACCCCTAGCGGCTACTCTAACCTCGTTAAAAAAAACCGTTCAAGTGGTTCAACAGGTCAAGGTTTAGTCCAAGAGCTAGATCGAAGAGTTCACGAAAAAACTCAACTAGCGAAAAAACTCAATTACTAATTGAACTCATGGCAGAAAACAGATCTTCGCTAGGTGCCCTAGTTTGTGGCCCTGTTGGGGACTCTCGAGGTCGGCCACCTATAAACCATTATATCTTTTGAACCACTGACCGACAAATTCTGATATTTGGCGACAAATTTCGACTAATTAGCGACAAATTTTTTGTGTTATCTAAATTAAAATCCCTGATGGTGGCTCTGCCAGAGTTTTTGACGTTCAAAAGTGCCTTTAATGTGCCTATTTGAAATAAATGATTTGACTTTGACTTTGTCAGTGACACAGTATATCAAGGAAACTGTAAAACAAAGTTATTTATATGGTTGCTGACTTGCTAAACTCAAACAGCTGTTACCAAAAATATCCTAATCATCTCATAAACCACACGATGCAGTAAACTTTATACAATTTGATATTTTCTTTTATTATGTATTGATTATAAGATTTAATATAAGTAAATTAATTAATTCTAAATCTAAATGAAGTACATGCCCCCTTACTAATAAACGTATTATATCAGATGAGTAATTACACACCGATTTATCTCTTTCAGTCGTCAGTAATTTGACTTTCGAAAGAAGAAGACAAAGCGTTGTGTACCTAACTATACAGATGCTATACAACGTTTAGTAGTAAGGGGATTAGACAATAATTATTTACAGGTAGGTATTATAGCAAAATGATATCAGGTTGTCTATTGTCTTTCTGAAACATTACTGCTTGGCAATATTTGTGCTAAGTATCGACTGCGTATTCTATCAGACTGTTCTTGGGCGACGTCTCGTGTGTTAATAGACTGATCTAGCGACTCCGACGGCCTCCTCGAGTCAGTTTCTTCTTGGTCCGTATAATCCTCATGGTCTAATAGGTTTGCAGTTTCGTCAGTTTCTCTAACCCTGAAAAGATTGTCATACTTAAACGTATTGTTAAATAAAATTAAAGTACTGTCACCAAAGGAGATAAGTAACCAGGGTCGTAGGATATAGTTGAAGTTTAGTAAGAAACCAATGGATGTTTCCGAATAAAATTCAATTTAGTTAATAGAAAACAAACTGTTCATTTACCAAATTAAATTTCTTTCGAAAACATCCATCGGTTTCTTACTAAACTTCAACTATATCCGACGACCCTGGTTACTTATCTCTTTTGGTGAGTGAACACGCCAACTGAATATTACGAAATGAATGGTTGTTACACTTGAAATTTTAAGCCTCTATATATTAACTGATTCATTGTCGGCGCAAACAATCGCCTTGAATCATTTGTGATCACGATACTTGTAGGGTTAAACAGTTTAGTTGTGTAACCAGAGTATGTACAGACGCCAGCACATCAAGCTACCCGAAACTGTCAAATTTTCCCAATAAACTTTGACCCTTAGGCTATAGCGATAAAGTTGAAAATCTATTAAAGAAATTTGACAGATTGTAGCAGCTTGATGTGCTGGCGTCTGTACTTAAAATTATATTATATTTCTACAATATATTAAATACTAGCATTCACAAAGGCTGTAAAATCTGTTGTGATGCTAGTGTTCAATATCATCAAAAATAATGATATATATAAAAAATGATAATCTAGAGGTTACTATTACTAAGATATTTTTTTAACCTTTTGACCGCCACAGACGTGTATAGACGTCAAACCAAGTGCCCAGCACGCCACGGTTCGACTACATGACAGTTTTTGACGCCGAGGGCACGTTTTTGATTTTTTGACGTGTGGCGGTCAATAGGTTAAACATCTTTTTAGAGTCTAGAACACTAATGAACTACAACACTGTTGTACAGTGTAGAATTTTACTTAGTGAAAATATTTGTAAGAAGGCAAAACTTACGTCTTCGTGGAATCCCTCATACTTGGTGACATATTAAGTACACCATTGTTTGCCGAGTCAACAATGTATATGAGCACAGCCGCAATTAGGGACACTAGAAAAAAAAACTTATGAATTCAAATTCATTAAGAAGCAACCTAAATCTTCATTTTATAATTTTGAATCATACCAAAAAGACATCCCAGGAAGAACATTTCTAACATCAAGTATCCATATTTATCAACAATTATTCCAGCAAAGATGATCACAGTAGCTAGGCCCATGTTCTGTACTGCTTGACATCTGAAAAAAAAAATTTGCACATCAATCATTTTTACTTGCATTTCAGAACGCTTGCAATCTGGACGCCAACGCTACGCGTGCCCTTTCATCATCATCATCATTTCAGCCGAAAGACGTCCACTGTTGGACATAGGCCTCCCCCAAGCACTTCCACTTCGACCGGTTCTGTGCTTCTTGCATCCAACGCTACGTCTTCCGGTACGTGGTCGCCACTCCAGAACCTTTCGGCCCTACGGCCATCTGTTCTGCGAGCAATGTGCCCTGCCCACTGCCAATTAAGTTTGGCAATTCTTCGGGCTATGTCGGTTACCTTGGTTCTCCTGCGGATCTCCTCATTCCTGATTCGATCACGCAGGGAACTTCAAGCATAGCCCTCTCCATTGCCCTTTGGGTGACTTTTAGCCTTCTTATAAGGCCCATTGTGAGCGACCACGTTTCAGTGCCATAAGTCATCACTGGCAACACGCACTGGTCAAAGACTTTCGTCTTGAGACACTGCGGTATGTGGGACGAGAAGATATTGCGTAGCTTCCCGAACGCTGCCCAGCCGAGTCGGATTCGACGATTGACCTCTTTCTCGAAGTTAGACCTACCTAACTGGACAGTTTGTCCTAGGTAAACATACTCGTCCACGACTTCGAGTGTAGCGTCTCCGATCTTTATGGACAAAACGAAGGTCATGTCAAATGCCCATGTAACACCCACTTTACATGGGCATTTGACATGACCTTCGTTTTGTCCATGTTCATTTTAAGACCCATTCTTTCGGAGGCTCTACTGAGGTCATCGAGCATTGTACTGAGGTCCTCCATAGTCTCAGCCATGACTACGATATCGTCGGCAAACCGAAGGTGACTTATGTACTCACCGTTGATGTTGATGCCAGCCCCTTTCCAGTCCAGAACCTTTAAGACATCCTCCAGTGCAGCGGTGAACAGTTTCGGAGAGGTAGCGTCTCCCTGTCTTATACCTCGCTGCAGAAGGATAGGTTTCGAGGTCTGATCCTGGAGTCGGACTGACATAGAGGCGTTTTCGTACAAACACTTCAGCACCTCGATGTACCGATAGTCGATCTGGCACCGTTGAAGAGACTGCAGCATAGCCCATGTCTCGATCGAATCAAAGGCTTTCTCGTAGTCCACGAACGCTAAGCAGAGAGGCAGGTTATATTCTTCGGTCTTCTGTATAACCTGTCGCAGCGTATGTATGTGGTCTACGGTGCTAAAGCCTTTACGGAATCCGGCTTGTTCGGGAGGCAAACCTGCGCGCGAGACGGTTCGTGATGACTCTCGAAAACAGCTTGTAGACATGGCTCAGAAGTGAGATGGGCCTATAATTCTTAAGAATGGCATTGTCGCCCTTCTTAAAGAAAAGTATCACCACACCTCTGTTCCATGCATGTGGTGTTTGCGCGTGCCCTTTGGGCCAGCACATATCGGCGGAAAGTACGGTTGAGGATTTACAAGGTGTTAATGAATTAACCCAACTATGGGGTAACTTTTACTATGGGAACAAACCCGAAAACGCAAAAAAAAAATCAGCTGTTCCCTACATTTATGTTCGCATAACTCGTAAAAATGTAGGGAACAGCTGTTTTTTTTTTCGCGATTTCTGGTTTGCCCTTTTTGGTTGTTCATAATGAGTACAATGACCTCTTAAGAGGTTTTGGGTTAATTCATTAACACCCTGTATACCTAAGTAATCAGGATATTACCATAACCTCACCCCTGTGCTCCCTGTAGGGGTAGGCAGAAGTGTGTAGAGCCACATCTTTAAATCCCACGTAATATGGGTGAGCCTATAAACTGGGCACAAATACGAACTTTGAGGTGGCACAAAGAAATTCTAAATGGAAGAATCCCCATGTTTAATCTGATAGAACCCCGCCGCTATGTTTTCTTTGACTTTATTTCGATTAGATAATTATTATTTTGCCCACTGATAAATACTAAAAATCCCCTTGTGTGCCGTGGTCCTATCGCACCGGAGTCAATGACACGTGTACCTTTTATGGCTGGTTTAATATTAAAGAGTAGCATTCAGCGCATTCTAGCCATAAATGTAAAATAAAAATAGCCTTACATTCCATATGCGGTTCCCAATTGGTTTTCTGGAACAATTAAAGCCACAAGTGGCCATAAACCACTGGCTAGCAGGGAATAAGAGATGCCCAACGTAATCTGAAAAAGTAATGTCTTGTTTTAAGAGATGTTAAATAACTTAGAAATTGAGATAACAAAAAGGGTTCTTTTCTTACCACTCCAACATATGGACTGAAGAAAGTGAAAGCTAACATAAAATGAGCACTAATCGTCGTCACAATACTTATTATAACCCATGTCATATTTCTTCCTGTCTTGTCTATGAGAATACCAAAGAATGGGCTTAGGGCTGCTGATAGCAAATAAACCATAGAATTTACATTGTTTGCCTCTTGTGGCAAGAAATCGAATTTTCGCTCATAGAATAGTCTGTAAGATAATAAGAGAAATTTTAAAATGTTGTTTGTTTAGTAAGAACTTAGATCAACAGTACAGTTTATGAACTGGATTGAACACAGGTGTAACAGAAAAAAGGAAAAATCCAGACAGTTACTCACTTTCCTAAGGCAATGAACGGAAAGATGGCTAGGTAATATGCCACACAAATAACAGACAAAAGCCAAAACACTGATTTGAAATGTCTTATGTCTGTTAGGTGGAAGGGTTCACTATTGCTTTGCTCATCTTGCCTTCCAAGAATTTTTTCAGCTCTGTAATCCATCCAGCCAAGAATCACGCCACAAATAAGGGATACGAAGCAAGTTAGTGAGGCTGAAAAGATAGATTATTTTAATAAGGAGTTGACAAGGAGTTATGAAAACTAACAATACATAATAACATGACACAAACCAATGAACAATGTAACTCCTAATCTTTCATATCCTCCATAATATGTCGATACCCATCTGTACACTGGTTCCATGACCCAAAAGTTAACAGTACTTCCAAACCGTGAGAATGATAACTGTAGTCCAAATACCATGTTGAGTTCCTTTCCTTTGAACCAAAGTACAACATAATTGTTAACAACTACTTGTAAGGATTCTCCTCCAATCCTGAAATAGATTAAATATAACAATAAGTGAAAAAAAGGAGTGGGTACTTGTAACAATCACGTCTTATCTGAAAAAAGGTGTGATTGTTTTTGTTTCTCATTCCTGTTTCTAGCTTTTTATGGGCAAGTTGTACACACTTACCCAAATACAAATCTGCCGAGTATCATCAACCAAAATGCATTAATGTATACTCCAAATGCAAATATTACAGCTCCAATAAATACAATTGTCATATAAATTACAGTGCCCAATCTTACACCAAAGTACCTGAAATAAAAAATACATAAATATCATGTTTTGGGCTATTCAATAATATAGATGCCAATAAATGAGGGCAAGCATGTTACAATATAACAACATAGCTATATCGCTATAATATTCCAAATGTTTTAATGATATAATTGGATTGAATGGGGTCACAGATATTGTAAACATCATATCATGTGCAGAAGTCTACCTATAAGTATTTATAATGCAATGTGTGCATATTGATATAAATTCCTAATGATAAAATGCAATTTGTTTTGTCAGAACAGTGACAAAGGACAATGAGTAATACTGTATGGGCCCCATACCAAAAAAAAAATTGACTGTAGCAATATGAACTGTCTATCTTTTAAGCCCTCCGGGAGTAGTTTAGTCTGAATTCACTTGGAGAAAAAAGATATTTGAGGAAGTAAGATTGATTTTATAAATGGAAATATTTAACTTCTCTAAAAACTTATTGGCCTGCTGATGATGGACCCTTTTTGCAATTAACGAACCTCTAAAAACTTTTTACGCTTCTAATAATGCACTTAAAAAAAACACCGAGTCTCTTTTTAATTTTCTGGCCTTTTGTCACTGTTGGTGGTAGTAACTAAGCTAGGGTCAATCAATAAAATCAGCCTATCGCAATCCACTGCTCAAAGACAATATAACCACGGTTAATAGTCTTTGCCACTGCTGGACATTTAATTTTCTGGCCTTTTGTCACAGTTGTTGGTAGTAACTAAGCTAGGGTCAATCAATAAAATCAGCCTATCGGAGTCCACTGCTGGACATTGTCCTCCGGCTTCCGCATCCAGGCTGTACCACATTATGCTGGCCGATACGCGGCCTCCACACCAGGACTCGTCTGCTCCACCGGCCACCGGTCTTTCGCCAAACATGGCCAGTCCACTGCCACTTCAGCTTGCTTACTCTTCAAGCTGGTGGCATACTCCTTCACAACTTAGGGAAGCGAACCTTCTATGTGATTTGGACTCGGCAAGGCGTGCGATTTATACATGACTTTCATCTTATCCAAATTCATGCTGAGGCCAACCCGCCGAGAGGCTCCATTTAGGCTATGCAGCATCTGGTCTAACTGTTCTAGCGTCTCTGCCATTAACTATGTGAACCTTTATGAAGAGAGAAAATAAAGATTATTATCGTTGCAAAGAGACCAGAACTGCCCATGTTACGATGGAGTCGAAGACTTTCTCGTAGTCCACAAATGCCAAACACAGACGCTGGTCGTACTCTTCGATCTTCTGCATAATTTGCCGTACAGTATAAATGTGGTCTACGGTAGTGAAGCCTTTTTAAACCGGCTTGTTCTGGTGGCTGAAACTCGTCAAGTCTCCTGATGAGATGGTTCGTAACCAGCTTGTATACGTGGCTCAGAAATCAGATGGGTCTATAGTTCTTCAGCAAGGTTTTGCCACCTTTTTGCTAGGGTACCCTGACCAAACGGGTTAATTGAGGTTGGACCTGCCTGTGACCAATCGCGCAAGCTGAGCGAGCACTGCATCCATGTTAGTCGCAGTTACTATTCAGTGTTCAGTATTTTTAGGACCCCAAAACAGGAATTGTTTGAGGTTCACAAAAGAGGCGCAATCATTATTTTAGACTGTTCAATAATATTGTTAGCAGCACAAAATGGGAATAATTAAAGGTTTGATTAAATACTTGAAAAAGTTGAGAAAGTAAAAAAGAGGCTCAATTATTAAAAAATGTGCATCATTAGAAGCACAAAAGTCAATAAGTTTTGAAAGGATAAGTTAAATATTTCCTATTACTAAATTAATTTAATTTCCTCACATAACTTTATTCTCCAAGTGAATTCAGACATGCTGTCTTAGGATTAATTAAACTATGAGGGCAATAAATATCAACATAGTTCATAATGCTACAATTGAGTTTGTGTCTGGGTACGGTCTTACCCATTCTCCTTTGTATGTATAGAATTTCTCATTGTTTTATTATTGTTTCTCAATTAAATCCATCAAATCATTACTATTGGATATATTAGAGATTGATATGCCTCAATCTTCTGTAAACTGCCAGGGTTGGAAATGTATCACTAATTTCAGTAAAGCAATATGACTAGGCCAATTTCTGTAAGTAATCAAAAATAATTATGGTTGAAAACCACCCTCTCAAAATTTTTTACATAAAACAATGCCTTAAACAAAACTTTACAGTAAACAAATTATGATAATATACAAAGAAACTGTAAACTGAAATGTAAATAGGTACTATTAAAATATTTAAATAAATTAATTAATGTTGCACACAACATTTATTGTGATTATTAGAGTAATGTTTCATAATGAACTGATAAACAACAAACTAATTACATAAAAACATACCTATCAACAAGATAACCGCCAATGAAACACAATATCACATTTGGCCATGAGTATATAGAATAAAGCATTGCAAACTGGGATGTGTTCAAGTGTGAGTCATCCTTGAAGTTGTCAGCCAATGCTCCAGGAGTATCATAACAAAAATAGGAACCTGAAACAGGAAAATTGTAAAACAAATATAATTAAGTCATTTTCAAAGAAATATGTATGCCTTTCTGGCATAATAAGCCTTGTAAAATGCATTCATTTTTATGTGGTAATAGCTTTTCCTGCAGCTTTGTCTGCTTATAGGTCAGAAATTATCCTATGGGAATGTATGTACTAATTAGATAAAAAATCTATTTCCTGCCCAGGACATAGTCTACCAGTGTGCCTTTAATTGAAATCTGTTCAGCCGGTAACATTTGTAGTATTAATTAATAGATAAGGATTTATAGTTTCTTTGCTACTGGACTTACATCTAAAATGTGGGCCTATTGTGTGTAAAAGGATACAAAAGACCCGCATTTTAAGAAGTTTCTTTCTTAAGATAGTCAATTCTATGCATACAATATTAACAATTTGATTATAGCTTACCAAAACAAAGGAAGCACATTAGTAATAGTGCGAAAAATCGATGCACTCTGTTTGCAGGATGGCACCATGATGTCGGCTGCACCATGTTGGATCGGCTGCTCCCACTGGATTCTGGGGCTTCCATTCTGCCACCTTTACTTCACTGATCAAAACTTTATAGTGTATCACAGCAACCTATAACCACTGCGTATCACCTTACTGGATAGTTGCTCTTGTGAGAGTGCTAGAGCTGATAGCTGGTGTTCGTAATTCTGATCGAACAATTGTTAGGAAAAATAGAGCCAAAAAAGTCGTCAGGTTACGGGGAAACTAAGGTTTAAAAGTCACATTATTCCGTTTTAACTTCCAATACACGTATTACTCGATTATCACAAATATAAGTGTTGGAAGATACGACGTCTGATTGTGTTAATGCAATAGTGTTTTGTTCTTGATGAACGAGAAATGAATAATAACAAAAAATCACTCCGACAGTGAGACGAGACGTCAACAATTCAACATTCATATTCAACAATTTTCGGCCGCATTCCGAATTAGCTATAATCACTCACATAGGGACGGTTACTGTTACCAAAAAAATACCGGTAAAATTACCAAAACGTTTCGTTCTTTTACGTTAAATATGTAACGTTAAAAATAACGTTATAACACAGGCGTTATTTCGCTAAAATTTATCTACGTCTGGTGCGACGCGACGTTGCCTAACCGAAACGCGCGCTGTGCGTTCGGGGCTTCTAAGCGGAGCGGCAACAAAAGTATGAATACGAGACGGCTCTCGCTCGCGCGTTTCATTTTATAATCATACTAGCTGACCCAGCGAACTTCGTACCACCCGTACCGTTTTATAAACATGATAATAATCCTTATCCAAATAAATACTTTATTCTTCACAAGTATTTAATTTTGTATAAAATTGCCCTTTTCATCATTTGATTTCAATAAATATCTTAGGAGATACAAAATACGGAGCCCTCGGTGCACGAGTCCGACTCGCACTTAATCGTTTTTTTTTTACTATATATCGCAGGATGAAGCACAGAAACAATATTTATTTTATACACGCTGAAGCTAGTCGTACTTAACACAAAAATATGCTAGACACCGTCATTGATAGAAAGAGATAGGCGTATAAATTACCGGTATAACAAATTGTAATGTTTACCGGTACTAATCCTATTAGATAACGTTAACTGACTGATGGGTATCGTGATAAATATCGTTACCATAACGGTAATTGGATACCAAAAAAATAACGGTAATTCGGTCCCTGACAGCGCTCACATCATCTCACATGCGTTCCGATTTAGTTATTACGATTATGACAGCTGAGAGCTGTCAACAATTCGGAACGCTCGTGAACGCGCTCACAGTGCTTACTCAATGTAAAAACGATATTATTACAGTATTTTTTGTATAAACACCACATTTCTTCTTCAGTTCTTCTTCCTTGGTTAAGTGGCGACTGTCAGCCAGAAGCACAATTTCGAAAATGTCACGTTAATTAAAGATAATGCAACTCAAAACAAACCACACTGTCATTTTTGACAGCACTCACGGTGATATTAATCTAAGGCATGGTCGGCGTTATCGCAAGATGGCGCATGTCATGACGTCATCTATGACGTTTCACGGGACATCGTTATCGCGCTCACGCTAATTCGATACGGGTTTAAGCACGCTCAAATCGATTATTTCCCAACTCGGATCGCAGGGTTAATTTGTCAATTTTGAACTGTCATTGTCAGTGATCTGTCATGATCACCGTATTACTAATTCCATGCCATGATCAGTATGTGATCAATACAAACTGAATGCCCGCATTACAACTAATGTAAGAAGGTTATCACTGACCCTGTATTACACTAGGGAGCCACTGACCTCTATCCATGGACGTTATTACGTCCATGTCTCTATCATACAAGTGTATTATAATACAGGTTTGTGTATGGAGCCAAGTTGTATGTGGTGAGATTTTCACCATACATTGTATGATAGAGGTCAGTGCAGCTTTTTCTTTGGTAAGAACAAGTGAAGTTTATTAGAGGTCAGTGAAGGTTATGCATTCAGTGTACAGTCTGTACCTCGGACCCACGACCCACACGTCATTGGTAACAAAACATACTAACAAAACCAGTAGTACGAATATGTGGTCCTGGTCAGCCCATGGACGTAATATATAGAATATATTACGTCCATGGGTCAGCCAGTTAATAAATAGTTCCGCAACCGCGCTGGCTCTGTCTGGCCAACGCATAATACAGCTTCCATGATAGATATGGGTACCGGAATAATGCGTTGTTCAGACGGACGGTAAATGTACAGTGTCGATCAAAAGTCCTTAAGCAAAATCGCAAAGTTATAGTTTGAAGTTTAGTTAGTGACTTACGACCTTCTTTTAATGAGTAACTTGACACACACACCCGCATATTACTCGAATAATCACGCTATTGAATATAGTTCCGTGTCATGTTCGTCTTGTTCACATAGTTCGTAAAACTTTATGATTATACCCACAGAAATCTTAATAAATAAATTATAAGGTGGACAGATGCACCATTCACCGCGAAAGAATGTTGTGGTTCTTTGTTGGTTGATAATAATTTGATATTGTGGGTTAGTGAAGTGTGTTTAATCTATTAGAGGTGTTGTTCATTTTGAAACGCAAGCAAATTTAAATATTGAGATGAAAGCGGATATTATCGCGCTGCGTAAAAGTGGACTTAATATTATACCACAAATATTTGATGAAACCGGACTGACTGTGAGTATTATGATTTAATTCTTTTATCGAACATTTATTTAATTAATGTATAACTGCTGATCCTTGTAGTTATTTTATTAAACGTTTTATATTTACCATAGGGTCTAAATAGAAGAAAAAATATATATTTCCAAGAGTTTATTTATTTACTTTTGGAATGATGAGTAGAGCATTAAGTATAAATTATAATCTTATCATTTTGTAACATTTGAACTATTTTCAAAATATTTTTTTTTCAAAATGGTAGTTAATAATATTTTATTATTTTGCTAGTAGCCTTACAATATTCCTTTTTTGTTTTAGAGAAATTACCTACCTACTGTGAGTAGGAAGGTCAAAAGGTCGGAGGGTCCTTGCCAGTCGAACGCGATCGACAGTGGAAGGCCCCAGCTGATCAGTGAATAAGAAACAAGTGGTTTTAACCAACCAGTTACCAGATGAAGTTGCATTGCAAGGAAATATGCAGAAATATGTTTAAATATTATAGGATCCATACGCCAGCGTTTACTTGATAGCATGGATAATAATGGGGGTTATACAACGTATTAAGTTATAAATTACAAATTGATTTTAGTAATATTAAAATAATATTGTGTCTTAACCGTATTAAGGATTATTTTGAGGTTTATAGTTTCAATCTTCTTTTCATAATGAAAATGAATACTTAAGCTATAACCGCAATTATAGAACAATATTATTTTATTAAAGATACTTACTTACAATATTTTAAGTCTAATGGTCGTAGTTCACATGCTTTACTTCAATAAATTGTTTTTTATGAGAAAATAAACTGTTTTAAAAGTTTATTTATAAAATTATAACGAATAAAATTTTGGAAATCACTTAAAAATCTTCTTTTTTTTTTAATCCCGTATTTCAATAACAATATAATAATACAAATAAAATAAATATTACATTATTATTCTCGTGTATTAATTAATCGAATAATAATAAAAAAGATAAGAATATTGTTGAAAAGATAAATTAAAGTTTCATCTCGAGATTCGAACCTAGGCCAACTTGTTTAATAATCCAATACGCAACGCTATCCGCTAGCGGTACTTGTTATGAAGATGTGAATTTTAGCAATCGTATGAACCCACCAAGGTCATACGTAATTACGCCGCGCGTGTGAAAAAGCGACGGTATCATTATTTTTGTTTCGTTCGACGTTAGCCAGTGTACACACACAGATGTAGGTACGGGCCTGCGGCGCGGGCGTGGGGATGGTGGGCGCCATCGTTCACAGAAATTTCAACTTTATTGTGCCTAAGCAAATTTGTTGCAGACCGTACTTAGAACATTTTTTTTCTTTAATCCGGATTTTTTTTTCAACAGCTGGACACAATAAAAATATTCAGTAGGTAGGTAAACAGGACCCAATTAGGGCTCTGCCTCATATTGGAGTCATTTATAAATTCAGTATGAATAAAATCGTCTTTCAGCAGTTTTATCAAAACCAAAGACATTAAATTATTTACAAATCAAAATCAAATACCTCTAAGTATGTTTTTTTTAGCTACTGCACCTTATAATTATTCGTATTAGGCGCTCGGTAGCTAGTTTATAGCATATAGGTCTCATTCATAAAAGGCACAAAATATCTTCAATATTATTTTTCGATTGCCTGATCGATAGCTACTTTCAAGTTTAAACTGATACGCAACTGATCAGGCCCGCCGAGCCCGGGCGAGCAAGGCGCGCACCACTTGCGCTTACTACGATCAGGGGGCGAAGTTAGTGATGTGAAATAAGTACTGCAGTTCAAAAAAAAATCATTCATTCATATCAACAGAAAAAAAACACGTTCGAAACGCGTTCGAGTTTAAGTAGTACCTAGCCGCGGCGCTTATTCGGAACTTAATTTGTCCTAGTTTTGTATCAAAATTGTTGATGTTAGGCATCAATTCTGCTGGCATCTGGCATCAGGCTGCAATCTACAATGGTTTAGCGCCCTTCGGTACTCGGGTGCCCGAAGCTGTCCCAAGCCGGTTACCTATTAAAGATTTCGAGCTCACTTCGCTCGCTCTTTCTGCATGAGTCAACTAAGTAACTCTTATTTCTGTATGAATGTTAAGTTTTTGCTCAGTAGTCTGACAGACCCATCCGTTCACCCCGGGGCAAAAAAAGAACCATCCATGAGGGAAAAAAAGTGTCAGTTAGAAGTATCGAGAATTATCCCAACAACAATAAATGAAATCACACAGTTTAAAAATCCTAAAACTTCAAATACCCACCTTCTTAATATTACCGCACATCCTTTAAACTCACTTGTTCTTTATCACCGTGGGCAAATCTTTAGCGGAAAGTATCGTTACTCAGACTGGGATGCCGGAAGTGAACAGCTCCTGTAGTAACTTATGGGCTTCCTCGTTCGTATTGTTGGAAACTGATCCACTGGAAGTGGACGGTATTTTAATGAGTCTTGACTCTGAAAGTGCGCCTGGTTGGGACGGCATACCGACAAAATATTTAAAAATGTCCAGAGATATTGTGGTTCCCCTGATAAGCCAGCTAGCTAATTTATGTTTCAGAACGGAAATTTTCCCGAAAGATTCAAAGCGTTCCGTGGTCACTCCTGTGCACAAGGGCGGGGACGTTAATGATGTTAACAATTATCGGCCCATATCTGTGCTGTCATCAATTGCAAAAATTTTAGAAAAAATAATAATTATGAGACTAATTAACTACCTAGAAAAATACAGTATTCTATCAAATGCACAGTATGGGTTTAGAAGAGGACGTTCAACTCAAGACGCTATTACGGCTTTGACATCTGACATTGTTAATAAAGTGGATAAGGGTCATAAATGCTTAACAGTGTTCTTAGATCTTAAGAAAGCTTTTGATACCGTTTCCGTTCCGATCCTTCTGCACAGGCTAGAAAGCATAGGTATAAGAGGTGCGGCTCTCTCCCTTTTTGAAAGTTATCTTAAAGATAGACGGCAAATGGTTAAACTAAATAGCTTATGCAGTGCCGAGGAGGACGTCTACTACGGAGTCCCACAGGGAAGTGTTTTAGGTCCGCCGCTCTTTTTGATTTATATTAACAGCCTATGCAATATGCAGATCAATGGAGGGAAAATTTTCTCATACGCAGACGACACTGCGGTTGTTTTCTCAGGAACGTCATGGCAACATGTAAAAGCTGTCGCTGAAGAGGGTCTGACTGAGATAGCTGGCTGGCTTAAGGCGAACCTATTAACCCTTAATACCACTAAAACTAATTTCATCTGCTTTTCCCCAGACCAGAGGTCACAGCCCGGACCTGATTTTGGCATTACGATTCATGATTGCCAAAATAAAGCAGTCCGTGACCATAATTGTACCTGTCAAGCCATTCAACAAGTCAGCTCCACAAAATATTTGGGCATAATTGTTGATCGAAGACTGTCATGGCACCCTCACATCGAGATCCTTATGAAAAGGATCAGGAAGCTCATTTGGGTGTTTAAAACTTTACGACATGTTATGTCCGCGCAACTTATAAACAAGATTTATATAGCTCTGGCGCAATCTGTAATAACATACTGCATTCCAATTTGGGGTGGAGCTACCAAAATTAAATTCCTTGACCTGGAAAGAGCTCAGCGATCACTTATAAAGGTGATGTACTTCAAACCATTTAGGTACCCTACAACTGACCTTTATAGAGATAGCAACTTGCTCTCAATTAGAAAACTGAATATTCTTTACGTGTCCTTAACCCTGCATAAATGTCTTCCTTTTGACTCGGCATCTCAAAGCAGAAGGCGCAGAGATATAGTGGCCTACTCCCCGGATTTCTGGATTCGAACTGCCTTTGCTAGACGTCAATATGTTACACAATCCACCTACATCTATAATAAACTGAACCGTAAACTAGATATATATCCCCTGTTGTTATACGATTGTAAAAAAACAATAATTATATGGTTGAGATCCCTAACGTATGACGAAACAGAAAATATTCTGACCAGGATTAGCTGAAAAAAAAAAATGGGTACACACCCCCACACACACACACTCAACACACACACCCTCAACACACACACTTACACACACAAGCACACACTCAGAGCTGCTAAATTATTGTTTTATTTTATTTTACTTTTCTTTTTTTTTTTTAAAAACCTTTTACGCCTCATCATTGTTAAGATACCACTTATGGGAAGAGCGAGACAGCTCCGACACAAGTACTTTTGTAACTTACTGGGGCTGCCTCAATTTATGTATGACACAATGTTTAAGTTGAAATAAATATTTTTGTATTTTTTGTATCCCATAACATTGCTGTTGTTGTTGTTGCTTTTGTGCATAAATGCGTCAAGCAAGGTATTCTTTTCAAGGCGACTAATGAACGAATGTTACTAGAATTAAAATAAGTAGGTATCCTGTGGAATGCACAAGTGTTACGCCTATGCTATACTCGTGCTACGCCTGTATTACACCAGTGCTACGACTGTGCTACGCCTGTGCTACACCAGAGTGCTACGACGATGCTACGCCTGTGCTAGGCGTAGCACCGTCGTAGCACTGGTGGTGTCGCATCGTCGTAGCACTGGCGAGTGCTACGGCGATGCGACACCACCACTCTGACTGGTACGCCTGTGCTACACCAGTGCTAAGACGGTGCAACGCCTGGTCTACGCCTGTGCAACGCTTGTGCTATACCTGTGTTACGCCGGTGCTACGCTAATAGTACGCCTGTGCTATGCCTTTCTTGCGCACCGAAGAAAATAGCGAATGAAAAGTCATTTCCCCAACGACGCGCCACGTCGCCACGCGCCACCGCAGTTCATGTACGCCACCACGCCGTGGCGCCGCCGATGCATGCAATGTACACTAGACATACGACGAACCTAGAACTATTTAACCTACCACACTGCTTAACGAAAACGGACATACTCGTACTAACTACTTATTTAAAACTTTAGGTCTGACTTGGAAAAATAAACATAACATGCTTACCTGTGGTGGTTAATGAAGTGTGTGAGTGTGGGTGGGCGGACAAATGGATTTATGAAATTAACCCCAAATTATCTCCTGGGTTTTTCCAGCAAAAACAGATATGGTAAATTATCGCTTTTAGCGATAAGATCGCCCAATGTGTCACCCCTGAATATTTGAATGTTACGAGGTAGTGAGAAATTTCTATACATGCTTAGCCATGTCCTTTCTACGCTCATAGCTGTAATATTTATGGTGTACTTAATAAACAATATTCTATTCTAGTCTAGGTACTCACCTACCACACCATAGTTTGTATTAGTTTGTACAGATTCAGCCTGAAAGTGTTAGTTATTCCAGTTAGGAAACTCTAATTTCGGTTTGCGCGGTTCCTTTCTGTCTGTTCCTGCTTTGATGGTACCGTGTTGTTTGATGATATACCTACGAAGAGACATAATGTTAATTACTTTATAATAATCATAATATTCCCTTGCTGGGACACAGGCCTCCTCTCTATGAGAGGTTGCCATGCGGGCCCAGCGCGGGTCGGTGGATGTCACAAATGTCTTAGAATTTTTGGTTCTAAGACATGCGTGGTTCCTCACGATGTTTTCCTTGACCGTTTTGAGAGCAGTGGTGATGAAATTAAATACACAAAGTAAAGTGCCTGCCTGGGTTCGAACGCACGACCTATACTCGTAAATCGGGGCCGATACCACTGGGCCACCACTGCTCTCAATATTAATTACTTATTTAGCGCCAAATTATATTTCACACTAAGCATGGGAATTAGTGGGTACTTCATCCTATCTCTTTAAACAATTTTTAGGGATAGGCACAATATACACAAAATAGGTACCTACCTACACACGTTTATATTCTAAAAAAAGTAGTTTTTAATAATTACGCATGACACAAGACCAAGTAATAAATGAGAGTCCTCAATGAGAACATTTTCGATGAAATAATAGCATCAACGACATCCGAAGCCTCTAAGAATGCTATCATTAATTTTATAAATAGAACTAGGTTATTTTATTTATGTTGTTGTTATTCCTTTAGATTACGATGGAATTGCAATATACACATCTATAAAAAATCCTTAAATAATAAAATATTATGTATTATTAATTATCAACTAATCTCTGTGATGAGTTCACCTCAACAACAGTAGGTACCTACAGTTTGTAGGTTGAATGAACTCCCAACTGGACAAGTGGACAGTGTATTTTTTAGTCTGACGTTATGCTATTTAGCTTTGTCGGCATTAAAATTGCCAAATTATCACTTCCCAAACAATTTTCCGCATAATTTCATGTGCCAAATCATTACTTGGCAAATAAACTTTTCACAAAAAATTGTAACGCAAACCTAATGTATGGCAACTGAACTTTTAAACAATAACTTGCTTACCAAATAGTACTTTTACCAATTTTAATTTAGTCAAATATTTCAGTTGGTATAACAACATATTTTACGCAAAATGAAATAAGCCAAATATTTCTGTCTGCCTATGATTTCAATTATCCCTGTTTAATATGATATGAGGTAAAGGTATTTGTATTCTCATTCGCTCGCTCTTGCATCCAATGTCGACGGAGCCCCGCTCAAGGGTTTAAAGTAACCTAACAAAACCGAACCTCGGGGTGCCCTTCGCTCGCTCTTGCATCCTACGTCGCCTATCGACCGACCGCAACCACGCAATGTAATTATGTAAGTAAAACCATGTAATTCCAAAAAAAAAAAATATTTTTGTCTATATATTTTTTTCATAACAAATCATTTGACTAAATGTTTATTGTCTAAAGATTGTTTGCTGTAATAAATCAGTTGATTAGAGCCCATAAATGCCTAAATGACATTATCCTTGATAATATTCTGCCAAGTATAAATTTGAGCAAATGAAAATGTGCGTACTAAAATCATTCCAAACAAAAAAAGAAAAAAAAAAAGGTTGCTAAAATTGGTTTGGGTAGTGTTTTGGCAAAATCTTTTCGGCAAAACGGCAGGATCCCCACTGCAAAAGACAGTTGATCAAGTCAAAAATAGGTACTCTAAAGTTTATAAAATCCAATAACTATTTTACTATATATAATGATTAAAGTAGACAATTACCACGCTCGAGTCTTCGTATACCTTGAAGTTTTGTGACCAGCCTACTGCTTCCAAACATCAGGGTCAACCAAAACCGAGGCGAAGTTGAGGACTTTATTATGCTCTTTGGTTGGCATTGGACTAGGCAAACGGTTAAAATGCATGACAAAGCCTTGCAGGTTTCTTGGAACAGAATGTACAAAGTTTATCAATAGGATTGTAAATAATAGCTTGATCCATTTATTATCAATGAGCTATTATACAACATGATAATTAATAATTCTCGCCATTTTCCTGTACTTATGTAGGTATTTAAATTGACTCTGGCTTGATAACTATTACACGATTAGAACTTATATTCATCGTATAAGTTTATTAGCCTGTTAATAAGGAGATGATTTTGGATAGAAACAGCTAAGTAGGTGTAGCTTGGCCGAGTAGGCCTCCACCAGTTGGGCGAGATAAAAACGAGTGGCGGCCCAAAACTATCGTTTTAAAGGACTGCGCGCTCTTTATAAGTAGGTAATTAGCTGAAAGGAGGATAATGCCCATCTTTTTAACAATTCCTTCATGGCATCGTAATCCACGAAAAAGGAAATGGGTGGATGTGAGCTACCAATTACACCATTTAAAAATTATTTAAGTAAACATAAAGAGGAATCCAAGTTAAGCAGGATATGGAAATCTTGACACGAAGCTGTAACAGATCACCAAGTGATCCAAGTGACCTACTAACTGAGGTAGCAACCTCAGAATCCCTGGCGAGCCATGTCTCACGGCCAAAAACTACAAAATTAAAGAAAAGTATGCGATTATACCTATAAGTAACAAGAATTTTGCGTAAGCCTGGCAGTCAAAGCCCTGTGCCCACAGGTAACGACAAATTTTTCATCCGTAGTAGATATCTACATTGTAGTATCAGCTGTAACAGTTTTATTTGGGGCAAGTAATCTAAAAAAGCAGTATTGTAAGTTGTTGTGGCGACGATGAGGCGGTAGCAGCGGGTTCGGCGACGGCGGGATGCGCTGCGTTGCGTACGCAGTGCGCAGGGCGGGCGGGGCGCGGCGGGCGGGCGGCGCGTGTTCCGCGGGCGCGCAGTGCTCCTCGCGCAGGACCGGAGTGGTGTTCACTCGGCGGCGCGCCACGGCGCGACATGCCCAGCTGATGTTTATTTATACCGCGAGCTCGGTGGAGGGTGCGCGCGGGAGGCCCTCCCCTCCGCGGCACCACGGTTCCGCGTGATGCAGCCGAGCGAGCTAGCCGACGCCGCGCACGCCGCTAGCGGAAACCCCCCGCAGCGTGGCCTCAATGGTGGCCGTTTCGACTTTGACGATGGTGGAACTTATTGTGGTGGATGGGAAGACGGCAAGGCCCACGGCCACGGTGTGTGTACTGGACCCAAAGCGCAGGGAGCTTACGCCGGCTCTTGGCACTTCGGCTTTGAAGTTTCCGGTGTCTACACCTGGCCCAGGTGAGATAGTGACTTCGCCCGGGCCTCGCACACGCCCGAGCGCAAATCCGCGTCCGAAGCCGCTCCAAAAATAGGCTGCTATTAATAATTGAGTTCGGTGTTTCGCTAGAAAACGCGTGTAACGGCGGTGAAAGTGCCTCATGGCCCAATCTCAGCGAAAATACTCATATCGATCGGTAGACACTGATAACAACACGTGATAACAGTATCATATCATAGTCAAGTCCTGGTGTCGATTGACTTGTCATTGTTGGAGACAGATCCATTAGACAATCTATGAATTGCAGACTAGGAAACGCCATTTCATAGACTTTGATTGGAACAATTTAGCACAATTGCTTAGACGACAGTGATTTAAAGCAAATGACACAATTATACCTAGAGTCTGAAGAATTGGTTATGAAAATATTACGCAAATCCTAAATATTCCAAAAGATAATAAGAAGATCCATTATAAACAATGTAGCTGCTCATAAGAGTTTATGGTGTCACGACGTTCACGTGGTCGTACTTTCACAGTTTCACGTTATCCGTCGCTTTTACAAATTGTTGTAACGACTTAATTGTTTTATGTAATGAGAATAGGTACAATCCATTAGAGAAAGCAAGGTAGTGGCGGTCTCAGAAGTATTACTATGCGTATCAATAGTCAATAGCCAGTGTCTGCGAATTAACCCGTCGGTCGACCTCATTCTCATATTAACCTTACAGTTAGCCGTTTTATGACTTCTTATACTTTATTTTAGACTAACAGCGCCCCGCGGTTTCACCCGCATAAGTGTCGATCCCGTGGGAATATCGGGATAAAAATTATCCTATGTCCTTCCCCGGGATGCAATATATCTCTCTGCCAAATTTTATCGAAATCCGTTCAGTGGTTTAGGCGTGCAAAGATAACATACAGACAGACAGAGTTACTTTCGAATTTATAATATTAGTATTATACTCGTAATATTAGTATGGATGGAATACCAGAGTAAAAATCATCGTCATTTCGAACACATAATTTCATAATGTTCTCAAAATACTAATGATGCGTTTATCTGATCTCAGTAAGTACCTATTTATTATTAAATTATTAGGCTTATTGTAATATATCATAAAAAGGTTGACTCAGTAAAGGAATATCCACTATGAAAATAATGTAGGTCTGTGCCTAAACGTTTCCGAGAGCAACTGATATCCATGATAGTTAATTGATTTCGATCTGATAAATTGTTCTTGACACCTTCTTCCATTACTGTCTTATAATGCGATTATATTATAGTCTGGGTATATTATAAAGTAAATGAATACAAGTTAATGTATCAACTGATCATGTTTCAAGATCATCAAGCGGTCTCGGTAACTGGAACACTAAGTTACTGATGTTCACATATGAAGAAACAAGTCAGCTTTTAATTAATTTAATTAGGCTAACTTGTGAATCGTGATTGAAACGATAATCCTAAATATTGCGTACCAGATAAGAAGCAAACAAAATAAGAATAGGACAGAGGTATCCTTTTTCGTCGGTGCATTGACCTAATGAAAGTTCGCATTGGGATAAGTTTGCTCTGATATAACCGGAAGGTCTGGCAACGGCTTCGCATTTTATTCAGCCTTGTGTTACACATTATGCATCATTTCAGGCATTATATGTACCTAATTTACAATAATATCGGACGAGTTTTTATTTTATTAAGTAGAAAATATTTAGTCCATTTTAATATTTTACTTATTTTAGTAGTTTTATTTAGGTAGGTACCGTAGTTTATTACCTTAGTCAAAAGTGGAACTACAATATTGTTCCTTTAGTGATCTGCGAATCCTGCGATAACACCAATCTCCAGTTTAATCTGAATTTTGTTTCTTCTTGAAAACTGGGCTGTAGTAGGTGGAAAGTGAGCATTACAATTGAATATTTAAACCGCAATCGCTGTATTCGTAAAATCTTTATTTAGTTTCAGCCCTTCGGACTTACAAGCTGGGGTTTTACATACACTTACATAAAAATTTTATGAACATGATGATATTTATTTAATAATTCTTTCATAAAAAACAATTACTTTTGTAGCTTATATATTATGGCCTGTAATAGGTAGGTACTTCAATGCCATAAGTATTTTCTACCATTCAACTTTGATAGGATAGGTACTTTCCTCCATAGTAATTATGTTTAACAAAAGAATGTTAAATTATAGGTATTAATAAATAAAACCGTTGGAAAATTCAAAAAAAAATCTTAAATAAAGCAGCATTATCTACCTTCCAAGGTTAATAAATTGGAAAAGCACTCCAGGTAGTAATTGGAACGCAGACTTTTTTGCTAAAGTAGGTGCCGCAGCTATGCCCTATTATTTTAAATGATCGTAGCTATCATCTCATAACAGAATAAAAAATAAGAAAAATTAAACATCGAAGTGTGTTTTCTACAAACACATACCTATCTTTGGATTCGTAATCATACAGTTGAATATTTGACAAAAATGCACATTTTGATGGTGAAATCATTGTTGACGCGTAATATTCAGAAATAGCGTGTGATTATCTTGAATAATTAAATCGTGTATGTACGTCTCTTAAAATCGCACGAGTGCGTGACCCAAATAATCAGATCAAATGGGCATTAACAACCTACGTAGACATGAAAAAAATGTTAAGTGCACTGAATTGTTTATCACAAATACGACAAAGTTTTATTTGAAATAAAATTGTAAGCCCAGAATTTTAAGGAAAGTTACACGACAAGCTAGAATTAGGTACTTATAGGCATTTACAGTTTGGTAAAGTAATCACGACACTCGCAACGTTGTGTCAAGGACCTATAATACAACTAAAACCGAGGACTGGAGCAAATGTACCTTGTCTATGCCAAATTACATGGTGACCCATTTTCTTTTAATTCCATAATCTAGAGCGAGAACCTATGTATACGCGAGGTTCCTTCGCCAAACTTTACATAATAAGATTATTAGATGTAAATAAAACTGTTATTGGTATATTGCATAAAACTTAAACAAAAACTTTACACGTTATGAACAGCAATTCATCGAACCAATGAAAGATAGGTAACTTATTGGGCAGATTTAAAATGAGCAATACATATAGGCACAACATTGTCTTATTTTAACGGGGCATGTATGAGCACTATATGTAGACCTGAAGACGTAATGATGACTAATGCGCTTACTCGGAATTTGACTTACACATGCCCATACAAATACTTCCGTCCCCTTCATTACTCATAGTCTTGTCTTATCTGACTAATTCCTCCCGATCCACTTTCAATACATTTGATTCATAAAATTGTTTTGAGACGATGAACTTTAGTACAGCACTCTTACAAATCGCAATATAATAGTTTTTCTGTCTGGGTGCTAAGTTTCCTATCTGTATCAGATTCTGCTCTACTATAGTTTGTGATATTCTTTAACATCAATCTTAGAAAACTCATAGTTTTGATCACAACTGCTGGTCCACGTCCTCATAGCGCTGATGCATCCAGTTAAAATTACTACCAAGACAAAACAAGAAACAGATTACTCTGAATAAATTAAAACTTTAAAAAATAGGTGTAGGTATTGTTTATGATTGTTTGAAGACATCACTCTAAATATAATAATAGGTAGGCATATGATGAGTGTTCAATGCTATTTCACGCCATACTAGCGAGATTTCCACAAGGCTAATACTTAGCTCTATCTTTATTTGTGTGTTCTAACGCTTTACGAATATCCCTGGAGAGTTCATTCCAGCCTGCCTTTGGGATATCTGTTTTCCTTATTGAACATTATCTTGATGTCTTTATAAAATGAATAAATTAAATGTAAATTAATTAAAGTTGCTAGCTGAAAATATTGTTTGGTTTCGTGTTTAAATCCACCGTGTGTTCATTCGAGTAATATCTATCTAGCTAACTGTATGTTAAACAAAGATGATTCACGAAATTGTTTATATTTGAAGTTACCTGTCCACTCGCGACTGCAAGCCTTCCGAGGAGGAAATACAGTGGTCTTAACTTAGCCTGAGTATCAGCCGCCCACGGCGTACCAACGCAAATATCGCTGCCCCCTCATTTAGAAATTAATAAAACTTTGTAAATCTAGGCGATTTTAGTACCTAAAAGAAGCAGGGTGCAACAGCGAGCGAATCTAGTTTGAAAATTCTAGCACCTGGGATAGGTTAGGTTTTCTTTTGATCATAAGAGTTATGTACTTACTTAGATGGCTTATGCAGAAAATTTTAAGAATTACGAGTACCTAGGATACATAAAATTGTGGCCTGGGATAAGTTTGATTATTATCTTTGGTCCATTCATAATTTGAATGATCGAATTGGCCTTGCCTAATACTTTTCAAGTTGAAGAAAGCTGCATGCACTTTGGAGGCGCGAAGCCTTGGACCGCGAAATGGCCCATGTCATCTACGCCCAACGCAACTCTACAGCGTGCGAGATGACTACACCCACGTAAAGAAAGGGAATTCCCTGGTACCTGGTCACAGAATAGATAACACAAAGAATTGATGGAGAGTTGTGTGACACAAATATGAAATTAAAATGGTTCTATAGTAGTTCAGATTAAAATAATATTAATATTTTTTGTGAAATGTTTTATTTATTTATCTTATGGATTACCAACCAGATGCGTGAAGATGTTGTAGACAATCACGATGCTGGGATCAAAACACAAGTTAAAAACGAATGCCAACGACGGACAAAGTGTGTCTAGGTACTTGAGAGAGAACAGTGGAGTCATCACGATAGACCTCTTAAAAATGAAGAGTTGAGGGCGTTAGGTTTGAAAGAATGAGAGTTGATGTAAAAATAAGATAGGGCACACCGATTATAAGGACGGCTAAGTTTCTAGAGTAAGTGGAAATGGCAGCAGGGCACCCAGCACTCGTAATTACTAACCTATATATAGATAGGTAATCTAATTTGTGCTATTTTGAAAGGGACTTCTGCAATGAGGTCCATAGCAAATGCTTCTTTGTAGTGTTCTAAACACTCTAGCTAGAAGACATGTTATCTTGTCTCACATAATTTTATTATATGCGCACTCATTTAAATTTACATGTTTTTCTTAATGAAGTTCTGCAGTTACAAATCGGTCACAGACATAAAACGCCAGTTGTCGTTTTTGAGTGGCTTTTTTGGAGTTCCGTAGGGAGAACAGGGTAATTGGAGCCGAATAAGGGAAAAATTTCATAACAACCACATTTTTTAACATTCTTATGATGTTTATTTAGGAACTCTTACATTCATTATTAGAGTATATTTTAAACACAGTTATAATCAATTACAGTCTTGTATTAAGGTACAATAATGATTTTACAAAAAAAAACAGTCGCTATCATTACCCGACACATGCGGGTAATGAGAGCCCGCTTAACGCCCATATGGGAAATGGGAGCCATAATTTACTCTTTCCCGAAAATTTAACTAGACATACTTTAAAATATGTGATCTTATTAATTAATACAAATAACTATTTGTAAGACAAATAAAAAAATCAAGTTAGTAAAGAAAAAAAGATTAAGATAATATAAATATGCTAGGCTACCATTAACCACCGACTACCATTTTGAATAGTAAGAACATAAATATGTAATTCTACTTTCAATCTAAATTAACCAATTGGGCTTGTTAGTGCATGAATCTGGGGATATAATAAGCATAAACATAATAAAATAAGAACATAACTTCATGCTTATCTCGGCGCTGGCAATCAGCATTTTTTTATAAGCGTGGAGCGAAAAACACATAATCGTCCCTCGTGACTTAATGCATGGCACTACTAACGGCTCGTGTTCGTCTGGCGAAGTTTTTCGATGGTTGACAAAAGCGGCCGAGTGTGTACGATCGCCTCAATGTACCTACTTTCCGTTCAATCACCATGGCTCCCACTACCCGTTGGCTCTCATTACCCTGTTCTCCCTAGGTACGTACAAGGAACCCTTATAGTTTCGTCATGTCCGTCCGTCTGTCCGAGGTTTTATTAACTTGTTTGTTGAACCATGGTGTAAGGTATAACCCACCCACTAGGTACTTATATCAATAGATAAAACAAAAAAAAAATCGACTTCTATGAAAAAACACTAAGTACAAAGTGAAAAATAACTTTAATTTCGGAAGTTGGTGTCCATCAGCCACCATCAGCTCATTTCACCATTCGCATTGTGACGAGCATAAATTGCTTAGCAACCATATTAATCGAATCGCAACCCGTGAAATACTTATTATTGAGTAGTTCCGGTGGCTATCTATGGTCTTCATTATCAGTTCCAGTTCACCAAATGGTGCTTCCGTGAGATTTGCTCTCGGAAACGAGTTACTATAAAAAATACCCAAATCGCTATAGATGTGCCTATAACATTTGAAGAGTTCCTTCGGTTTGTCCAGGATCCCATCATCAGATCCTGCCCTGATGACAATGGCACTCCGGGAGTGCCGACAGAAGTGAAAACAAAACACAAGCAGAATACTTTGCCATCACTCACTGACATATCAGATATACATTAAAACCGAGTACATCCCGAGGACAGCCGAACACATCCGAGGCGGGTATTTTTTTAATCGTCTTATGAACAAAACACGCGCGGTGTTGCTTACGGTAACAGTGGCGCGAGTTCAATGGTTTTTTTCGGATAACTATGTTTTTTTCCATCTCAAAAAATTCCCAACGCGCATAAAGCTTTCACTTCCAAAAAATCGGTCTAGCCGTCTTCGAGTAATCGGGGAACATCATACCTATTAAAAAAAAATTAAAAAGATTTCGACGAACTGAGAAGCTCTTTCTTTTTTTGAAGTCGGTTAAAAAGGTAGTATAAAGTTATGCTGAATTTTGTCTTTATGAGGGGTTTTAATGGGTAATACGGGCTGTTGTCCGCATCTTACGTCGAAGCGCGTATTTTGTGTACAGGCGGGAAATTCGATTATCTGATCCACCCTAGCTCCTCAAGGAAGGAGAGCAACGCCTAGGTGTTACTGAGAATCACGAAGGATAAGTACCTGGGTTACCGGTTTACCCTGTATGTGGTAACGACCAGTCAGTTTAGAAGCACATGAGTTCCTGTCTCGTCGTCCTCCATCCAGGCCTTAGACAGTGGACTGTCTGTGACTAATATGACAGAGAGGTTTTTATTGTAAAGGTTTTACTCTAAACCCAAACATACAACTGTAGTAATTGTTATTAAATTAACTGTATTGATCTAATTGCTCTAAAAGTCGGGCAATAAGATTTTCTGTTAGAACATCTTTAGTGTTAACCCGCATTTGGAACTCTTCCCAATAAATGAATGATCTAACGAGCCGTTGTTTTTTATATATTGTGACTCAGTATATACATTTAGACTATAGTATGAAGACCTACAGGGTATAGTGCAGAACCTAAACCCTATGAAATCTAAGAATACAGAAAATACCTACATGAGCATTCCGTACAGTTTTCTTTCATCTCTGTGTGCACAAACACGCAATGGCGTCATGCAAATCAAACCATAAACTATGTTTTATTGGCCCAATCGCTGGTTCATTGTTCAATTCAGTCGTTTACAACGTAAAATATATATTCTATTCACACTCTAAACATACTCGTACATCAATCGTGCGTAATACAGTAAATATAGTTACGTCAATGAAACTTCGAAGTTTTCTGTTCAAGATGATAATATTTGAAACACCTCTCATCCCTCAAAGCTAATCAAGGTCAATTATTAAAGATCCAATGAATCGTAATACCTACTTTACTACGACATTTTGTTTGGTAGTTAGGCTCTATTCTATTCGAGGGGCTTGTGGCTAAGTAGCACAGCAGCTCGATCGATCAGGTTAAGTTACGGTCGACGCGGTTGGTACGTGGATGGGTTACCATCTTTACATATCAGGACCACTCCATGCCTCGGGAAGCAAGTTAAGCCGTTGGTCCCGGCTGTCATTCGTGGATCTTTGGCAGTCGTTACGGGTTGTCAGAAGCCCGAAAGTCTGACAACCAGTCTGGGTATAGTATTGCCCAGTAGGTACAGTCAACAGCAAAAGTAGATGATCAAAATCAGAAATTCAATACTAATGAACGGAGTTCGCGTCAGAACTGTGTGGCGTCGAAGTACTACTACTTAGAATACTTACTACGTAGAATACTTTTGAATCACTTCGACGCCACACAGTTCTGACGCGAACTCCGTTAATTAGTTTTGAATTTCTGACTTTGATCATCTACTTTTGCTGTTGACTGTACTTGGGTTGTGGAAGTCAGATAGGCAGTCGCTCCATGTAAAATATATTATTAGGTATTACACATTAAGCTGCATCCGGTTAGATTGGAAGCCGATCCCAACATTGTTGGGAAAAAGCTAGGCAGAGGATGTAGGTATGTATTACTCTCACGGATAACTATGATTACTCTATTGTATGTCTTTGTTTTTTTATGTTGGTACCTATTTTATGCATTCATGATAGGTACTTTGCGGTTAGTAATGGCGAAATAGCTGACTACAGATTATTGTGAAATCGCTGAGTCATGATCAGTTGGTTCTACGAAGTATATCTTGCATAATTTCTTTCAGGAATAGACCGTACAGTTTTCAGTCTAACGATTAGGTACCCTATGTCGTTTGAGTGATTCATTTTCATATTTTATAACTATGAGAGATGCCCTGAATAGATTAAAATTCTTTTTATTTAAGACCTAAACGCAAACCCATTATAAAACCCTTTTAAAACATTAAAAAACACGATGATTGTTTCTTCATTTTCGTGTTCTGAGAAGCTGAAAATCTCTAAACACTGCGTGGTAGAGTGGGACATTTAACATTTTAAGTAACTTGTACCAGCTACATTATTATAAATATCGTGAATATACGTGAAGTTAGCTTCGACATCTTTAGTAAACTGCACCAAAGGCAGGTAATTTTGTGCTATAATTGATGACTTTACATTGGAGGTGTTTAATATATCTCCAGGTCAAATAGTTTGGTAATAGGTACTCGGTTAATTAGTTTTTAAATAGTGGTAGTGGTGGGTGGTAGTTTTTACATAGGTAAGTAGAGATAATTTCAAATACATAATTGGTGAAATGTGGGTGATATAGATACACGTCTGTCAACCCTTCGGGAAATACAGGTTCTATTTAATGTAAGATTATTACTTATTACTTCCAATCTAACCGGATGCAGCTTAATATATAATGTTAATATATTTTACATGGAGCGACTGCCTATCTGACTTCCACAACCCAAGTACCTACTGGGCAATACTGGTTGTCAGACTTTCGGGCTTCTGACAACCCGTAACGACTGCCAAAGATCTTAATCTTTATGTCATGTGTAATGTTTTGATACACACCAATATAAACTTATTTTATTGAAACTGTGGTCTGGAAATATGTTGCTCAATTTTTTTTGCCATGAAAGTTTGTTCCTCGAAAACTCGCAAACAAAAGAACACGAAACAAAAACTGTGACCCTATTCGAATTACCCTCTTGCCTAACAATTTTCTTTCATTAGAATAAAACATTCGAGTGAATAAATTACACGACTTACTCTCTTGCAAGAACACAAAGTTTCTCAAAACATGATGTTAAGAAAACAAGCTTTTAGTTTGAAAATTTCGAAGTTTCGCTTTCAAGTTTACTGGGCTTCATTTAGTACCTATGGCTAAAAAAACATAAAACTGTGTTTTAAGCACACTTAGCACCTCACGAAAGGCGGTTTTAAAGCAAATATCTATGCCTAATTTAATCAACTCTGCCGCTAATGCAGTAGACCGGTAGGTACTTTACAATCTATTGTTGATAATAAACTAGGCCGTAATCTTCTCCAGCAAAATATTAGCCGTTTGATTTATGCTCCAAATGAACCACAAGGCTGCAAACAACTAAAAAAACTGTCTTTCTCTCGTGAGCTGATATTGTTCATTCCGTATCCACGAGAACGAAGTCTCAAGGGATCACACAAGCTATTTTCTATTCATAGATCATATTTAATGTTGAAAGTTGTTATACATATTGATTTTGCCTAAAAACATGTTTCATAATTAATAGGAATAAAAATGGAAAGAAAACATACAATTTTCTTAGATCTATCAATCTGTTTAGCCTTTTCCCAACTATGTTGAAGGAATAAAAAAGTAATTTAAAAAAATTAAACCGACTTCAAAAAGAAATCAACTCAAAATTATGAAATAACTTTAATTTCGGAAGTCGGTGTCTTGGGATCTGTATTTAAGTTTTTTGCCACCGACTTACGAAATTAAAGTTATTTCATAATTTTGAGTTGATTTCTTTTTGAAGTCGGTTTAATTTTTTTAAATTACTTTTATTTCGTAATTTTTAGTTTTTGCACTAGAATTTGAGTAAGGTTTTGAGATGTTTTCCCTTTGACACTATACCCGTAGCTCGTATCAATACGCCCGTGCCGTCACACTTACACGTATTAGTCCATATCTTGAAAATTACTGAACCGATTTTGATGAAACTTGCACTGTTCCCTAAGTTGAAGTAAATTTAAGCTAATACAAAAATGGTCACGATCCGATTAATAGTTGCTGAGAAATGCGTGGACAAACATACATACATACGTCTATGAAATTTTGTATATTTGTTTGGAAGCCTTAGTAGATTGTCTTATGTGAATATAATGCAATTCCAATAAGATTACATAGGTACATACGTATCGAATTGATAACCTCCTTTTTTTACCGACTTCACAAAAAGGAGGAGGTACTATGTTCGGGTGTTTGTATGTTTTTTTTTTTTTTTTTGTATGTTTGTTCATCGAATACTCCGCCAATTGTCGACGGATTTTCAAAATTCTTTTTTGTTCAAAAGTTGATAGTTCTGAGGTGGTCCCATTGTCACCAAGTTAGGATCTGATGATGGGATCTTAGAGAAATCGAGGGCAACCCTCAAATTTTATAGGCTCACTTATTGTTTTTCGCATATTTTATGAAGTATCTTGTGTATTTGTGTATGGTTGTCACCATCTCAGGTAGCTGGGCTGATGATGGAAGGTACAACTCCTCAACTCCGTTTTAGTAAATTGTTTTGATGTTTGATAGGGCATTTGCCACATTTGGTCTCATGATCATCAAGTCATGACCTGATGCTGCAGTCAGGATAGTGTGCAGAGTACCTAACTCCTCGACAACTAACAGCAGATATATCGTGTTTAGGCTCATTGAAAAGGGCTCGATGTGTGGATAAACGTACTGTTACTGAGGAACACCGAAGACCTGATGCTGAAGCCAGAAGCATCAGAAAAAGTACAAACCTTGAAATTACAGCACCGTAGTCGTGTTTGGGCTCATTTTAAACAGGACTAATTTTAAGTTAAATGCAATGTTGACATAAGTCTGGCCTGATGCTGGAGCCAGGATTATCAGCATCTAATCTAAAAACTAATAAAAGGAGAACTCCTCAACAATTAACGTCCCTGCATCGAGAAAAGGAATATTTTATAAAAAGGCGATGGGCAAGTTGACATTAGGCTATTGTAACTTAGATAAATTATAAATAGACCCACTAAAAAGCGAGAAATAAAAACTTTTTAACAAAAAAAAAACCGACTTCCAAAAAAAACACTACAAACTGAAAAATAACTTTAATTTCGGAAGTCGGTGGCAAAAACTAAAATACTGATCCCTAAGACACCGACTTCCGAAATTAAAGTTATTTTTCAGTTTGTAGTGTTTTTTTTTTGAAGTCGGTAAAAACTGGTCAAGAGCGAGTTGGACTCGTGCACCGAGGGTTCCGTATTATCATGTTTTTAATTTTTCATCGGTCAGGCCTATATTCATCAGAGAATTTTAACACTGTGCACTGCGGTGTAGAATATTGCAGTTTTATGTCAGCGTCATCTCTTGATCGATAGTGGAACTAATGTAACTTTTGTTGATGATTTCTGAAAAAGTATGCTATTTAGAGACTTCGTTTTATTTTTCCTGTAATATTTACATCATTTCTGAAATTATTTTAGAATAATTTCAGATTTTTCTCTTTGCGAACTTCGGAGTAGGGAACGGTATTTTTTTTTTACATTTTTCATCAAAAGTCGAAAGCTATGAAGCCTAAAAAAATAGAAAAAATGTTTGAGAACCCCCATGCTCTAGTAGCCCCACTTTTTCAGACCCCCTTTCAGTTCCAGTTGCAAAAAATATACATATATTTTTATTTCTTTCTTATTTGAAAAATAGTTGGGCAAACGTCATCTAAAACTATTCCAAATTTCAAGTTGATAGCATTAGTAGTTCTTGAGATATCCAGCTGTGACAGACAGACAGGCAGACTGAATCTCATCATAAGGGTTCCGTTTTACCATTTTGGTACAGAACCCTAAAAATGGAAAGAAAACATACAATTTTCTTAGATCCATCAATCTGATTAGCCTATTTCCAACTATGTTGAGTACGGCTACCACTTACCAGTCTAACCGGATGCAATGGAGCTGAATACCAGTATTTTCTCCACAACCCAGTTACTGGGTGACATGATACTCCTTAGTAAGACATACAACTTTCTTAGATATTTCTAGTAAAATTATATGTTTTTCATTTTTACTTACACTTAGGATCACGATCGATCCTATAGTTAGGATCGATCGAATGTCTGCAAGCTAACAAGTTTGTTAGCCTAGTGGCTAACAAACTTGTTAGCTTGCAGACATTTTAATAAATTCGTGACTAACCTAGAAGTAAAGTACTTAATTAAATTGTACCTAATAACTTTGTCCTGCCATTTTTTTAAGACTAACTAGGCAAAAGTAGAGCAGTCACGAAGCTCATATTTACACCTACTATGTTTTATCCAAATTGTAACATAAACGGGATCCTTTTTGTGTTCCTTGTACTTAATAGGTAATACGGGCTGGTTTCCGCAACTCCACGACAAAGCGCGTATTTTGCGTATTCCTTGATATGTATATTTAACGCTGTCGAATTGAAAAGTCGAATGTTGTAGTATTTTTATCGTTTTTAAGAAGTAACAATACCTAACTACAGTTGTCTAGTTTTACTACTAATACCTATAATTTATCTATTATTATAAAGAGAAAAGATTTTGTATGTTTGTTTATTACGCTTTCATGCTAAAACGAACAGATTTGGATGAAGTTAGGCATGACCTGGAGAAGAACATAGGCTACTTTTCATTTTGGACGCAGACGAAGATGCGGGCAACAGCTAGTTCCTGAATAAAAGCAGCTTTTTCTGATGAATGATGTGCTTTAGTAGTATTAACTATCATACATTACGGTTTATAGACAACATTAGTTCTGAGTAACAGCTAACTATTATACATAATGAAGGTTATTCCGGATATTATGTAACGAATTTAACAGTTATCCGTTTGCTACGCGTTTGTACGGACGCCAGCACATCAAGTTACTACAATCTGTCAGATTTCTTTAATAGATTTTCGAATTTATTGCTAAAGCATAAGGTTCAAGGTTGATTGGGAAACTCTGACAGTTTCGGGTAGGTTGACCTGCTGGCGTCTGTACATTCTACGTATTGAGTTAACGCATTTGATTACAAGCAAATTGTGTTTTCAAAACAGCCTTTAACCTTACTATTTTTTAGGAGAAAGGTCGAAAACGTAGCGTGGGTACTTATTAGTCCACAAATAAGTGAGAGGTTCCCGGGACTCGTTTTCACTGTCTCTTTGTATTTATCTGGCCCTCTCCGCATTGTCCTTTACCAATAAGCACAATGGCACAGCCGACAATTAACTATCACTATTAGATATATGATCCAAAATAATGTCTGTTCCAAAAGTATCTGATGAAAATGTAAACAAATGGATCAGAAAGCTTACCTGTGGATGCCAATTCGTAGTGCCACTTGCAAATCGAGTGCTTTGATTTGATTATTATTTGAATAAGTATAAATGCCCTATTTTTCATTTGGCAATTTAGGTTGCATTATCATCATCATCTGCCTAGCTTTTTCCCAACTATGTTGGGGTCGGCTTCCAGTCTAACTGGATGCAGCTGGATACCAGTATTTTACATGGAGCGAGATGCCTCTCTGACCTCCACAACCCAGTTACTGGGTACCTAATACGATACCCCTTTTTTTTTTTTTTTTTTCGGGTGGGAAATCATCAAATGACCCCTCCCGCTCTGGGTGGAGCGGAAGGGAGTGTCAGACTCTTACTGACTAAAACCCACCCGTGTTCCTTCCTTAGCCCTTTATGTTCCGGGCCAGCGGTAACCCTTTCGGACAATCCCGCTGAACCGGCAGGCTTCGGCCCTATGGGGCCCCTCCTCGATGCTGACATCTCTTTGAGGCGCGCGTGGAACGCGTACGCGCCGTCCGGCACGGGCCTGGCCTGATCGGACTTTGGCCAAGAAATAGGCCAGCCCTCTGGTCACGTGAAGAGTCGACTAACCGCTTGGCGATATCTCGAAAAACCAAGTGGGCACTCGGACCCCATGGCCCTAGTGTTTCAACCCCAAACGGCTCGAACATATAACTCCCAATCAGGTTGGATAGGATTATTTTAAAAGTCTTAGCATAAATTATGTAAATATTATAGTTACAAAATAAAAACAACTTCTCTTCAATCTTTTACAAAAATTGTGCCCCTAATGAATTTTCAACCGATAATAGAATCGGTTCATAGGCATTTCACAAATAATTTCAAGAAAATTTTAGGTGTTGTGAACTGGGTACCTACGTACTAAACTAATAAGTCAAACACGCGGAAGGAGCTATTTATTATCCTTTTTAATAAAATAAAGTTTAGAAAATAATTGCTCTGTGCTAGAATATTACCCGAATAAGTACATACACGCGCTATTCACCTAAATTTGTATACAAAGACATTGTTTGTATATTCAAATTCGTTTGTTCATAACAATGGTGAACTAACTACGTAGCGAACGATCCGGAACCTCTCTCCAGAGCTACTGAAACTTAGTGACGCATACCTAGGTACCTAGTTGTAAGTAATTTAACTATTCTGTATTAGAGGTCAAGGATTTACCAGTCCGATAATACGACATAGATTGTAACATGTTTTTGCGGACAAATATGCTTTTATTCTACACGAAGCTTCAGAAAAACCAACCACTGTTGATAGAAATTATTCGAGCGGACCCGTTTACTCAGAATCTAATTAAGCACCTACCTACGTGTTTGTAGTACCATATTAATAAAAATATGCACAATAATGAGCTTCTACAAAGATTAACGCAGCAAAGCTATACCTAATGTTTACTAATTATATTATGCTAGACCTGACATGTAAGTGCCAACCCATTTCTACATAGGTAGTATAGGTATATACCTACTTATTCCTCACTCTGTCTGAAATACGAGGGGTGATTCAATCGATATCAAATTAGTGGTCGAACTGTTATTAATATGTTGTTGGAAGTGAGCAGACACCAACATTACAGTATAAGACATTGACAAATTCCTACAAAATTATATTTAATTTAATATAAATTCTGCCACTGGAAATGAACCGAGGTTTAGCGACCGGCCCTCATTAGTGTGCTCAAGGTCGATTCTCTTTACAGTGAAGTCTGTTGGTTTTACTTGTAATATTCAGTTACGTTACCGCAGAACGTACGTGTAACGTGCGATATAAATAGAGGTTAGGCTCGAGTTGTTCCGACCGAACTCATATGCATAACAGACCAATCCATTATCTTACCGCAACTAATAAAAACTGAAAGGAATTTCAGTACCACTGACACGTGTTGATTGTTGCAATGTTATATTCAACTATGTATAGCAACTGAACTTACGATCCAATCAATGGACGTTAGTCTCTAGTCAAATAATTGCTACCAACTTTTGATTCTATAAAAAAATAGCTTTGGCAGCCGGATCGGTTTGTCTTTCACCGGGAAAAGATTTGTTCTATTGTTAGTATTTGACAAGTGTGAGGACGACTCATTGGACGATACGAGGTAAATGTGTTCTCTTACGGCTGACCTCATGGCGTGTTCACCGACCCACGGTAGATTTGTGTGTACCAATCCTATTTCTGCGATAAGAAGTAATGCAATGTTAGTGGGTATACTAGCCGTTAAAATGACAGAGTCGTGAAACTTTTCACCGTTGTCAGTATGACAACGCATTGGTAGCCCTTTTAGTGTTATGGGCGGCGGTAAACACTTCCCGTCAGGTGGGGCATACGGTTTGTTTTCTAACGCATACCATACCTAAAAGAAAACAAGGATGGCCCAATTTTGGTATGGGGTCATGCTATGCCGTTTGCCGTTTGCCCTTTCATAGTAATTTTCCTAGCTAAATATGCTTCAATTTGGCCACGCTTGTATTTCGTCATACCTACGCTACACTACGATCCTTTGTGCATATAATTATGTATATTCACAAGCATTTTAGTGAGCTAGGTTTTATTTGGCACGGCATTTTCCTATGCCGTGTCTTTCTTGTGGGTAGTCTCCCTATACGTGACCAACTCTTGTGTGGGCAACACTGTGTTTTGCTAAGGTACGTATGTATATGACGCTACGAGGTGTCCACGCACATGATACAGTCAGCGACACAAGTCGATCAACACTTCAGTTTTTTAAATCTTATCTATTGAGCTATTTTTTTATTAAAATCAGAACAGAAGTAAATACGGAAATATAATACATATCGAATAGTTTGGTGTCGATTAAGATGATGTGTATCATCGCTGACTGTCAATAACGCTTATTTAATCAAGGGACAAACGATGTGGGTGTGCTACGCAGCGTCTACGTGTTTTTTTTAGCCTTATGCTACATGCGAAAATGCATAAACTACCCGAGTTATGTACAGCCTTTATCTGGGGTCCTAGTGCTACGTGGCGTCTACGCTTTTGATCAGTCCTGCGCAGCTGTAGTACATGTAAATGAGAACAAAAACAAAGCGTAGCTTCTGGGTCGCCATCACTATATTGCCGGTGTGCGCAATATGACCCTACGCGGTGTTTACGTAGAGGGCTTTTGCGCTACTATTTTTCGTAGACGGACGCTATCTCAATTTCTGGCGCCCGTCTCAGAATCAGACTAATAAGTTGTTAAGTTATTATAATCCTAAAATGTCAAGATTTCATGAAATAGTCATTCAGTAGGATTATTTGGTCCTAGACAGTTGTGTTGATGACTTTAATGATTATAATTTTGTAAATAGGTACATATTTGTTACGGTCGCAAATCATATTTTAATCAACGTACAACTTAATACTGACCAGCAAATTGCAAAAAACGTAAAAAAAAAATTTAGAATTTCACGGGCTACCCTGGCGCTTTCGCCTTAAATGGTAGGTATAGTTTACGTCAAATATTGGTTACCTATGATCTTTATTATTTTTTCGTAATCGGGCCAAGTTTTATAAATCAAAGCCTTTCAGCTTTTCATTCACCGCCCCTCTTTGATTGTTTTTAGGGTTCCGTATCAAAATGGTAGAAACGGAACTCTTATGGTGAGACTAAGTCTGTCTGTCTGTCTGTCTGTCACAGCTATCTATATCTCTTTATAGGTATATATCTCAAGAACTACTAATGCTATCAACTTGAAATTTGGATAGTTTTACATTTGCCCAACTATTTTGCAAATAAGAAAGAAATAAAAATATATGTATATTTTTTGCAACACGGACTGAAAGGGGGTCTGAAAAATTCGAAGTGGGGCTACTAGCACATGTGGGGTATCATATGAAAGAGCGCAGTTTGCACATTCTCAAATGTTTTCTTTTTTTTTTAGGCCGCGTAATTTTCGACTTTTCATGAAAAATGTAAAAAAAATACCTTTCCCCCCCTTATCTCCAAAGTTTGCAAAGACAAAAATCTAAATAATTCTATGTGATAGAAGTTTATGTAAAGATTACAGGAAAAATAAAACGAAGTCTCTAAATAGCACACTTTTTCAGAAATCATCAACAGTAGTTACATTAGTTCCACTATCGGTCAAGAGATGGCGCTGACATAAAACTGAAATATTCTACACCGCAGTGCACAGTGTTAGAATTCTCTGATGAATATAGGCCTCGCCGATGAAAATTTAAAAACATATGATGGTACAGAACCCTCGGTGCGCGAGTCCGACTCGCTGTTGCCCGGTTTTTTCCTATTTATGTTGGATCGATACTCGGCACAAGCAACTTTTCAAAAATGTCAAAAAATTCAAAAGTCTCTTCCCAGCACTTGCAGTTACATATTTACTTTTGAAAAAATCGAAAGTTTCCTTTGAGTAAAAAATTGGTATCATCATTTTTAGGGTTCCGTACCCAAAGAGTAAAAACGGAACCCTATTACTAAGACTTCGTCTGTCTGTCACCAGGCTGTATCTCATGAACCGCGGTAGCTAGACAGTTGAAATTTTCACAAATTATGTATTTCTATTGCCGCTATAACAACAAATACTAAAAACAAAATAAAATAAATATTTAGGGGGTGGCTCCCATACAACAAACGCGATTTTTTTTGCCCTTTTTTGCTCGATATCAATAATGGCAACAGGTAGGCACTTGAAATCTTCACAAAATACTCAGTTGTATTTTTACTTTAATAATAAATAATAAAATTAAAACTAAAATAAATATTTAAGGGGGGTTCCCATACAACAAACGTGTTTTTTTCGGCGTTTTTGCCTTGTGGTACGGAACCCTTCGTGTGCGAGTCCGACTCGCACTTGGCCAGTTATTTAAGCATAACTTCTCATGGGCCCGCTTCAAACTTTCACCCTGCATGTGTGCAAAAATAATAATTATGACAAGATCTTTTTATTAATCACAGAAACAGTTTCTCCTTAAAAACGTAAATAAATTACTTGCGGATGATTTACCCACCGATCAAATTTATCGACTCTATAATTTGAGTTATTTTTGGACGTTTAAAATGAACTCTATCACTACCCTGCCTATTGCCAACAACGTGTTAGGTTGCCTAAAAGATTCGATTAAGGTAAGACTTCCATAGATTTTGACTACTAAATGCAATTTACAATAGACTGGAGAAGATATTTATACCGGCTGACTTTTTTATCGTCTGGACTTAAAAAGGGTATAGATAAAAGATGAACGGAGTAGTACCTAGCCTATGAAAACCCTAAAATGAAATTAACCTACCTATCAATAAATACTATTACTTATTTGAAGTAGGTAAACTTTTCATAGGTAATAACATTTTTTTTTAAATCGACAAATAATATAAAAATTAAACCTTTAGGCGAGCTCTAAGCGCGGAAATTATAAATTAATTCGTAGCCCCATTCAATCCTTTGATTGAAGCCATGGGCCAGCTTCAATCAAAGGATTGAATGTAAAAAGAGATTTCTGTGCCATAGGCTACCCTTTTCACCTTTTTATACCCGTTTTTGTCCAGATGTAAAAAAAAGTCAGCCGGTATAGTTGCCCGAGAATTACCTTAAAAAGTAGAGACCTAATTAATTAATTACCTACTTATTTTGAAAACTAGTTGCATTTTGGCGTTACCCTGAAAAATATTCGTACAAATGTGCGCAACTGGAAAATTTGTAGAAAATTATAAACATAATTTTCCAAATGCGCACACTTCTGAAATACTTGTTTTACCCAACACAATAAACTGAATGCGGAATCTGAAGTAGTTAAATTAAAAAAATATGGATCATTTAGATAATAAAGAAGTCTCGATATGCAAAGTCTTAAATAGTTCAACATGAAATTCATGCATAGTTAGATAATGCTGATAATGTTAAGACACCGCTCCATAGCGGCCCACGGCTTAGCTTCGCTTTATAGCAAAATGTAGACGGGATCGTCCACTGCCACGCTATGCACGAAACACATGCTGGCAAACAAATGAGTCATGGCAAACCTCTCCGTGCACAACCTACATAGCAGTGCCCAGTGGACAGTCGACTAAATACACACTTTACCTGAACCGCCTTATCGTCTTCTTCTTCTGTCCCCTGGCTATTATCCCAATTTATTTGGGGTCAGCCCTCCTAATACTTCTGGTACGGTTCTGGGCGTCTGAAACCACCTCATTGTAAAAAACTAAAACAAAATCATCAATAGGTAAAGCTTCTCTGGTACCATAATTATATAGGTACACTTACTGAAAGCTTAGAGCTTTTCGACAAATTAGACAATGTCGATATGAATGTTAATGTTATTAACGCTGATATAATTTACTTGACAGTGGCAGCGCATTCGAAGGTCAATGGCAGAATGGCAAGCGGCACGGCCTGGGCGTGGAGACGCGTGACCGCTGGCTGTACCGCGGCGAGTGGACGCAGGGGTACAAGGGCCGCTACGGCGTGCGCCAGAGCACCATCAGCAACGCCAAGTACGAGGGCACCTGGGCCAATGGACTCCAAGACGGATACGGCTCCGAAACATACGCTGATGGCGGTCAGTATTATCTAATTTCTTTCATTGCCAAATTCAGACGAAAATACATTACGTTTACATGGCCATGGCATTCTTCGCTAGGTAGATCCGTTCGTTACAAGAAAATACGTTATTGTTAATCTGATGATAACACCCAAAGCTATTGTTTTAATCCGAAAGTAAACTCTTGAATCCGGGTTAGCCCGAGGCGCTACTTGCATAGTTATTTGTAATAAATTAATTTCATAACTATTTGTTATACGCGCTGTTAGCCTCATGACCCAGATTGTACTGGCGTGAACTAGGAAGGAAACCCTTTTGCTTGCGCAATGTTTGCTGTTGGAAAATAATATCTGTAAACAACACACCGTCAGGATTATAAATTGTTACTGAACATACCCAGGAGTACCTATACTAGGTAGTTTGCAGCTACGATTTATTATAAGCATCGCTTTAAAAAAGCACGCCATAAAGGGAACGGAATACGTACCTACGTGGACTTATATGGTTTTGTTTCTTATTTAGAGATTTCAATTACGCATGCACTATCAATATGCACATCACGTGTATTGCACGTTCGTTCGTATGTCGTTAATTCATATTGTGCCAAGTGACAGCTGATAATAATTACAATAATTTGTGGCATAATTTTCCCAGTAACACCTAAGTCCGAAGTTGGACTTAATTTAGGTAATAGTTTGCGAGCGTTGTGTGCGACAAAACGTCATAATATGTTTCCTGGCGGCATCCCGTTGACTCATGCTCTCAATAAAGATTTGTCATTCATAAAATTAAAATGATGAATTCTGTGATTTGTAACATAAGAATTTAACCTTTAACATTATTACGACTCTTTTTTATTATCTCATGCCGAAGCTTTCAGTGAAGTTTTTTTTTATATAGTGGCAGTAATTACCTATAAATATTTCCGAAAACAACTGACGAGAATAATAAGTATTGACTTAACTTTAGTACCGTAAACATATATAGGTACATCGTCCTTATAATTTACCGTTCTGACATACTTTGAAGCGATTTAGTTCAACTGATCATAATGTTAACATTTACTAATAGAGACATCTTATTATAGAAGCTGTACTATAAATTATATAAACATGTTGATTTGAATTTACCAACGAGTCTATCAACTTTGCGTAGCCCAGTTACTCGCATGCAATGAAAGTTTTCAGTAGTTTTCTCGATGAATGATCGGAGTGAAGCGGCCCTGTGCTCTGCGCGCCACGCACGGCTCGCGGCCCTCGCCGGTTAAATATAGCACAGGCACGCCTGCCGCGCCGCGCGCCGCCTCGACACACAATCATGTCGACCACTCATTTAATACTAGGTACTACAAAAATTAACTATACAATCACACCCTAATTACACGGACATAATTTTTCTGTTAATCTGTAGAGTCATCTCTATATTTCTTTACTTAATTTAACAGAGTGCCCCAAACAGACCTTTCTATAGTCTCTACAACTCGACAACTTTGCAAACTTGATAGCGTGAAAAAAAAAATGAGTGACATTTAGAAACGGTTTTATTCTTGATTGCTTTTCGTAAAACGCAAACGTAGGGATACAGCTGATAGGGACAGGGTCATAAACACAGGAAATATAAAATTTGACACAGTTTTATACCTTTCGGCACGGAAAACATGCTAGACATTACATTCATGAATGCCATTGACGTCATACAGTGCTTGAAGATTGACGATAGCGAGATTGAGTATGAGAAATAAGTCGAGCCATAGAGTAATACTTCATTCGTCTTCTCAAGTGATCGATGCAGAGCATCAGTAAAAGTCAATTTTACAGTACATAATATATAACATGTTTTAATTTAATTTAAAGCTAGAAGTTGAGATATCTTTACCCATATTTTTTGGCTATCATCATTATTTCTCCATCTTTTCTTAAATTATGACTTTCACTGATATTTTTTTCTGCCCTTATTGTTTTCCTGCCCATATTCATAACTGCTACGGTAAAAGTACAAAAACCATCTATGTATGTATGTATCTATATGCCGTACGCAAAATACGCGCTTTGTCGTGGAGTTGCGGAAACCAGCCCGTATTACCTATTACCTATCTATATGCTTTTTAATCTATTAGATATACTGTAGATAGCACATAATCCACGTTTTGGAATAGAGAAACGTTTAATTGCGTCATTTAAAAGCATTTCTCTTGACGTGTACTGGCGATAGATTAGAGCAGTTTGCTCGTAATATTTAAAGACCTATCGGACTCGAACTTATGACGTCTTTACATCGCATTTGCTGTTCAACGTTGATGCCATTATTGTGCGATTACAGATTAGCGAGGGATGAGTATTTTCTTTATGTCTTTTCAACTGCATCTAGCTAATGGTATTATGATAAAACCCTTGTCAGACTTCTGTCGCACTTAAGTGGTTTATGTCTACAACACAAAAAGTAGTAGTCGGCTTTGCGTGCTTATCTAGTTATCATTCATGTTTTCCCCTGTTACAATTGTTATGGAAAAGTGATAGTAAACCCACAGTTTTATTGTATTTCGAATACCAAGTAGGGGTTCTATTGTATTGCCACAAGCAAACACGCCCAAAATTAAACCTTGGCCATGTATTTCAAGTACTCTATAAAGGAGCAATATACCTTATCTACTACCACATCAGCGTCAAAATTCAAATTCGAATAGCCTTTAATAACAAACTAATACTATTTTACAATAAACATTTTGTACATAATTATGTAATATAGCTGCGCCCCGCGGCTTCACCCACGTAAAAGTCGATCCCATGGGAATATCGGGATAATAAGTAGCCTGTATGTTAATCCAGGGTGTCAGCTACCTCCATACAAAATTTTATCAAAATTGATCTAGCCGTTTGAGCGTGAAGAAGTAACAAACATATAAACACACACACACACACTCACAAACATTCGCCTTTATAATATTAGTGTGATAGTGTGATGTATATTATACATCTGTAATGAGTTTGTTTTGCTTTCTAGCATACATAAGCCTCCCCCAGACCCTTCCACAGTTTTCGATCGTAAGGTTTCGTTCCATGTTGCGCATGCTGCAGCATCCTCTTCCCTTCTTTCGGATATCAATCAGTGACGTTTGGCCCATTTCTTTGCATCTCTTTGGTGGTGAGTTGTGTTGGAGAGATAATTTATCCGAGGTAGGTATATTCTTCGACATATTCGAAATTGCTATTATCAATAAGGATTTGTTCATTATGTACTTAGTTGGTTATAAATTTAGTTTTTGATGTGTTCTTCTGAAGTTCTACGTTGGTACTTTCCCTGACTAACCTTACCACATTGGAGCATATCGTAGATGTTTGAACGTCGCTCCTGCTATAGCCACTCAAGTCTAAATGCCATGCATGCCTGTCCTATATTACCAGAGAAGAGCATCACTTAGGTAACTCATGTTCAACAGTCGTAGATTTCTTGAGTCAGGTCACATTGTGATTCAGTTATACAGAATGATAAAACCATCGAATATGATTTCAGGCACGTACCAGGGACAATGGATGCGCGGGTTGCGGCACGGCTACGGTGTCCGCACGTCGGCGCCGTTCGGGCTGGCGTCGCACTACCGGGGCGGCACGCGCGGCCACCGCGGCTCCATGTCGTCGCTCAACGAAGGCGGCGCCGACCCCTCCGAGCTGCGCACCACGCGCATGGACGACGCGCGAGGAGGCTTCGTGCTCACGGTCCGCTCCGACCAGCCGTCAGGACGCCGCGGATCGCTTGTCGGAAAACCTAAAGGACTGCTACATGTAAGTTGAGTCTGCAATCATTCTCTTTGCTGTCCGCTACCGGACCTTTGCTCGAAAGAGAAGTATTCAATTCTCGAAATCACCTTGCTGGGTACGCTAGCTCGATCGTGAAAACAGTGTTTTTTTTCTCTGGTGACATTACTTCTTGTCCTTTCTGTAATGGGGTATTTAATTTGAAACATGTTCATACTTGTCTATATTCTTCAAAATGAAAAATAATTTTATCCGTGTTACCACTTGGATCAAAACACCTTAGGATTTATGCTGTAATCCCATCGTACGTTAATAATCTAAATTAAGCTGCTCTAACAAATATTATTTTAGTGTAAAGAGACAAGTACGGAAAAATGGGTTCCTTTCGTGAGTACCTATTCTAGGGATGCACCTAGTATCTACTAGATAAACAAAACCAAAATACAAAAACATGATTTAGAAGATCCCTTAAAATTGCCTAAGCTATTGAACTCCACTTACTAAGACGACGTATAATGTTTTCAGAAATGGCGCAAACAGCGCAGCGTCGGCGAGCTGGACGGCACCGGCACGGGCTCGGTCCACTCCGGGGGCTCGGGGGGCTCAGGCTCTTCGTGGGTCTCCTCGGTAGACAGCACCCACTCCGCTATGACCCATGCCTCTTTGCACACAAACTCAAACGCAAGTTTCGTTGTCGAGGTGGGAATTTACTTATTTGGTTTAAATCACAAATTTATCACCCACATAATCGTTCGCATGTTGATGCAATGCCATCTTGATGCCCTCCACCCCCGGGCCGATCCCTCGCTAGCATGGCTCCACACGAACAAAATTGTCTACTTATACCAACCCATTAACAAATATTGCTCACACATAATAAGTACGTGTAGATCCAGTCGTAACTAAAATAAACATGTTGTCCTCTTTGTGACACACCATCTCTAACTCTGAAACCTATATACTTGTATATATTTATTAACAATGACACTCTCCACGTCCTAAATGGAAAATCCTGAGCGAAATATGAATAATATTCACAGACTGCAGGCTTTGTAAATAAAGGTTTACGATGATATAATGTGTGGAATGCCATTACACGATAATTAGTTTGAGGAGACAGACAATTTACTAATTTTAAGACCTCGTTTCGATGATATCTACGTCTGAATCAATGTCACTCGACAAGCATGTTGTTGATATGTGGGGATTGATATTTTGCGTTTTGGTTTTGTTTAATAACCAATACATGGCATTGTATGATGCATTGTCAAAAATACAATAAAAACCGGTTTCCCTCATCAAAATCGTAATAATATGTCATTTTCTTTTGGCAGGATGAACATTTGGATGCGAGTGTCACAGAAACGTACATGGGCGAATGGAAAAACGATAAACGTACTGGGTTCGGTATCAGCGAGCGCAGTGACGGCCTTCGGTACGAGGGAGAGTGGTCAGCAAACAAAAAGTATGGATACGGCGTTACTACGTTCCGAGACGGTACGAGGGAAGAAGGCAAATATAAGAACAACGTACTTATAACAAGCCAGAAACGAAAACACTTATTCCTCATGCGGTCCGCTAAATTTCGGGAACGTGTTGACTCAGCAGTAAACGCGGCGCAACGTGCATCCAAAATAGCATTACAAAAGGCTGATATAGCTATCTCCAGGTCAGTGTACATCAGATATACATTATTTTTAGTATATGCGAAACCCGAAACACGTGTCTAGTATTTTATGCAAAGAATCTATGTACAAAATTTCAAAACTGTATCATGAAAAATCACAAAGTTATAAGCTTGTTTGACCGTACAAAATATGCTCACCCGCGCCGCTCGCGCCGCGCCCGAGGGGGCGCGGCGCGAGCGGCGCCGAACGGTTAGGCTATCATCAATGAGCACTCTTGCGCTCATTGAAGATAGTACCTAGGTACCTAACCGTTCGGCGCGGGGATTAGATAACCTACTTAGTGTCGCTCGGTCTCCCACTTTTAACCTTTTTTAAATATTTTTGGGACAAAATATAACATGGGGTAAAAATTATTGGAATCGATTCAGTTACTTATTCTGAACAAACTATATTCAGGTTTCGTATATACTAAAAATAACGTTCATATATTACAATTTTTATATACCTAAACACTGTTGTAAATGTTACACGTGAGAGAAAACTTCAGGACGAACGAAGAATAAATCATATTTTCACTAACAAATATATATCATAATTGTTACAGAACCGCCACGGCTCGAGGGAAAGCTGAACAAGCCGACGAAGCGGCAGACCAAGCAAAAGAAGACTGTGATATAGCGCAAGCTACTGCGAAGCAGTTCGCTCCAGATTTTAAGCACCCAGGCTTTGACAGAATAGGATTAAGAGAAAAATATAGACAAAAGGTTTACGATGCACAAATTGCAGCAACCGTATCACAAGAATCTGAAAAGATCTTGGATGGAAAGAGCATTCCAAATCATATCCCTCCGATGCATTCACAGATTCCTCAAAATAATAGAGCTCCAAATGCAGTACCTTCCAGGAGACCTTCGACGCAATATCCTAAATCCGTAGATCCACGGCTTGCAAACAATACTAACTACAATACAGACAATAGAAATCTTGGACCGCCACACGATCCGTACTATTCGTCAAATCAAGATAACTGGAAATCAGCAAATACAACGCCTCAAATTTCACCCGACAGTCAAAAATCTTACTTGCCAAATGATCAAACATATCCATACGGACCTATCTCACAAGGAGGTCAGCAACAACAGCAAGCTTCCTCGTACAGATTCAATCAACCAAATATGGACCAAAGTGGCCAGCAATATGTCACCCAAGATCGACGACTGTCTTCGGCTAACAGACAACAACCAAACCAAAGACCCCAACAGCAAGAATGGAACCCCCCTCAAGCTCCTGCCCGACGACAGAGTGTGCTCGGTCAGCCTTCCTATGACGCCCAGGGTAACGCGTATGTTGAACCCGCCTCTGCGTATGGACGAAATGAGCTTCGCACCGGAACCGTACACTCTGAGGGCCCTCTCGACCGACAAGCAATGCCGACGAATCAGCAACCCTATCGTCCAACGATCGATTCCCAAGGCTATAGACAACCGCATGATCAACAAGGGTATGGCCAACCGCAAGATCATATTTATCGACAGCTGCCGAATGACAATCAGGCATATCGACAAACAGGTTCTGCTGATCAGGGATATAGGCCTACTGCTCCAACTGAACAAGATGTTGTCAACGGAGCTCGGCCAGCAGGACCGCGTCCGTCCATTGACTACTTCGATCATTACAAAAGACCCCCTAGTCGAGACTCAAGTGTCGATCGGTACGGACGGCGGTCACGGCAGCCGTCTGTGGAGGCGGCTCCAAGCGGGGGCTCCCGGGCAGGCTCCGTCGCTCCACAGCCCGCGGTGCCATCTCGGCCAGCCTCCCGAGCCGCAACACCTGCAGGCAACGGGCATCTAGCGTCTGGCCGCGGCTCCATATCATCTCGTGCGGGCTCGCGAGAACCTCAACCATTTGAGGACTCACTTTTGAGAAAACGGACGCTCGGACAGGAAATATCACCATCACCTTATCAGCCCAAACGTACTGAAAGTTTGTATGTGGCTCAAGTACCAGAACCACCACCGCCTGCGCCGATGAGAGGTGGAGGGGGCGGTGGCGGCGGCGGAGGCGGAGGAGGTCGTAAGGTAGGTTCATTACAAATACAATATTATGCATGGGTTAGGTAACGCTATTTTAAACAGTGCAATTCAACAAAATAAAGGACCTAAGGCTGATAATGTGATTTCAATCCTCAGTAAAACCCATTAAAAATATCGATTATGGCCTTTTTAATGGTTTTAATAAATTTATTTTTATTTGTATAAAAACACGGTAACATGTTTTAGCTATATACTCAGTATATTAATTGCATTCCACATGTAAACTTACGGGTAGGTTTACAAAGGCAAACAACTAAATGCTTACAATAAACTTAAAGTACCCAATGTGTAAATATTATTCTTTGGCTACACATTGATACAGTTATTTTCAAAGATTTTCTCGATGTATTCATCTTTTTGAGGTTGGCTCACAATCACAAGTTATCTACGTTGTATACAATTATACAAAAGGTGGCTTCATACTCAGCCTATAATGTTTCCTCTGCTGGGACATAGGCCTACTCTCTGTGAGAGGGAGTGGGCCGTCACGCGTCATACACCACGCGGGTAGTGGACTAGTAGTGGGTTATAGAGTAATCTACCTAATGAAAATGGTAAATTCATTGATTTACTGGCAGCCTAAACCGCTGGGTCTAGAGTCTAGAAGCATGAATTTTTTTATCACGAAGGTGAGCATTAAGGAAGATTTTTTGTAAATCCATCCATCAATCCCCGAAAGGGAAAAAAAAAAACGTTTCAATGGAAAGTTCGCCCAAGCAACACATAAGCCAGATAACAGAATAAATGTGTACTAATAAGCAGTTTACAGCTTTATTACATAGTTTTTAAAGCTTACGGGACAGACAAATGCTGTATTGAATATTAGTACTCTTTAAGCTTAATAAAGTTTTTATAGCACTGATTTCCTTTTTTGAAGCTTAATATTGGTCATAAATAGAACTATTAAAGATACGCTATTCAGTTTAAGGCATCCGAGACCACTGAATGTTGCATAATAGCTGATTACATAGCATTTATCTGCATAACTTTGGTATCGATTTTCATTATACAGCTTGATGCTGAATAACCTGTATTCTGTTCTCTTCAAGCTGTATTGCACTTCTATCATAACCACTTATTCAATAGCTGAATATTTGAGGTTTATTTAGTTTTTTAAAGCAGTAGACTTTATAATTGAAAGTGAGTAAGCTATTTCAAATAACTGAAAGTGCTTTAAGCGCACGATTACCGTCATATACATAATAGCGTTAACAAATATGAAATGAAGATTTTTATACAGCAGATAACTCAATATTGAACAGTCGTAAATCTGTTTAACTCTACGGCAGTAAATCCGCCGCAAGGTAGCTTTAGGTTATATTCAACATAAACCTCGCCATTGCTGTACATAATTATTATAACCTTTTTGATAATAGTACATTATGATACATGTGTGCTATGTTGATCATTATACTCGAGGCGATATTATTCGCGCGAGCCGCAGGCGAGACCGATAAGAAAGCCGAGTGTATATTGATTAATGCACACGCGTTTCATACGACGTTTTTCAACACGCTTGTGAGAAAAAAAAAACAGACTTGTATTGTTAAATATTAACTTGTATGGAAAATGGCGCGCTGGTTTTGTTTTCCCGCGCGCCGTGCTAGCCAGCCAGCACTTGCGATGCGCGCGCAGGTGTAATAAAATCATTGACTCTCATTTTAAATATATTAATCTATGGCACTGACACAACCGCTAAACTGCCTATAGAAAAAATATAATAAACCCAAACTAGCTAATGTTTAGACTGATCGTAGTGCTGTCGTACGTCAAATTATTTAGTTAGTATGGAATTAGAAAGTACTATTGACATAGAGAAATATACATTCGTTCAGTGAGAATCCGCAATAATAGAACGTCAGTCAGGGTCTTTTCCGTTTGGTTTCGGAAGGGACCACGGACAATTTAAGGTATTCACCTTATTATATATCAGGTTGTATCTTGATCAAATATGATTCGCGACTACCTATAATTATATATGTATTTACAGAATTATAGTCATTAGAATTTAATCCTTAAGTTAGATTTGTTTCCATAAGAGATTTGTTCTTGAGGAACAAATCTAACTTAGAAAGATGTATTAATGATTCTAATGATTATAATTCTGTTAAGAGGTACCTGTTATAGCCGCAAATCATATTTTGATCAACATACAACCTGACACCGATCTGAAAATTGCAAAAAACCTATGAAAATGTTAATTTCGCGGTCTACCACTGCGCATTCACCTTAAATTGTCCGTGGTCCCTGCGCATTCACCTTAAGGTAAATAAATAAATTAGTTAATTTTGCGACCAAGGACAATACCGACTATTTAAAAAAAAAGTGAAATATAGCCCGCGGATTTCTTTTGGCATGAAGTCTCTTTGATGAGATTAAAAAAACGCGCATCTCCGACTAGTAAAAAATTATCTGTGGTATTACAGCACAAGTGGATTAAAGTAAAGAAAAAGCACGCGTTCGTAATACACTCCATTATGGACCTAAAAGCGGTTCAATAAGAGCCACTTTACGAGCAAGTGTGTTGAAAAAATATAAACGATACAATATCTAATCAAAAATTTCGTTTTATTAATAGAGCCACTTTTAAAATGGTGCATAGCATTAGCCACGTTGTTTTTGCACACTGAAATTCCCAAAAGCATTGAAATTTTTTCCCTCGTCATACCTAGTCTATTAAAAAACCGTTTTTAACCCTTGAATATTAGCATTAACTTGTAGCGCTAAAAAAAATACAGTAAAGATATTTAAACAACGTTATTTTTAGTATTGGAATCGATTGTTACTTATTCTGAATAAACTTGCATCTGAATATAGTTTGTTCAGAATAATAATAATTTAACATTCGATTCCAATAATTTTTACCCCATGTTATATTTTATCCTAAAAATATTTAAAAAAGGTTCAAAGTTGGACACCGAGCAACACTAAGTAGCAAGATAACAGTACCTAGGTACCTAAGTACTGTTATCAATGAGCGCAAGACGGCGCGCCGTATCCGCCGGGAACGGCGCGGGTGAGCATGTTTTTGTACGGACAAACAGGTAACTTACTAACTTAACAAGCTTATAACTTTGTGATTTTTTATGATACATTTTTGAAATTTTGTACATAGATTCTTTACATAAAAATACTAGACAGGTGTTTCGGGTTTCGCATATACTAAAAATAATGCTGTATATGTATATTCACAATAAATTCACTTACCTTTAACATAAATAGCATACCAAAATTCAATAATATTACTCCGATAATATTTCATGGAGAAATTATAACTAGGCTATAACTTCACAATTTCTTAAATGTTATTTGCAAAATGATCTCCATAAAAGTACGAAAATAATCTAAATACTGAATAATGACTGACTAACTGAATTTGAACACTTTCAACTGGTTATATGAGTTGTATTAGCTGTTAAAAAGATAGATTAGCTATTATTTATAATAATTTGTAAATTAAAGCACTTTATTGTGTGCCCAAATGATTTGAATAACATGTGATATGTAAGATAAGCGCTTACCGCTTATCCACACATTAACCAGTCAACTAGGCAGCTTGTAGTTTACAAAAACGCTTTTATACAATGATTATTCAGCCAATCTGTGTTGCTTGGGCGTCTTATTTGGCGATGGGGAATCCCATTTGGCACAGCTTGTAATAGATAACAAAATCAGTTTATTTTTAGAGAGCGGAAAATTTTGGTACTCTAGGATTATTCTACAAGGTTATCGACCTTTCATATTATAGTCGACTACATATACCAGCAAAACTACGCAAATGGCACTGTTAAAAAATCTCTTTAGAATAAAAAACTATTCTAATTAAAAAAAACTACAACTATCTAAATACAGTACCTACAGAGGTGGACTGAATGCCATAAAGACGAATCTACAGTTTCTCTAATGTAGGTACCTACATATAGAAACTAAGAATATTAAATTGTACGTAATATTATATTATAAGAGCTGAACCGTAATTGCGTAACACACTATTCCTCACAACCTGAATCATTTTGAAGGATACTGCTAATCCATCTATATGTATATATATAAAATTCCAAGTCCTGACCTCTAAATCAACGCACAGCCTAAACCGCTGGTCCTAGAGACATTGGAGAGAATTTGGAGGGTGTGTTCTTTGTGAAGAGTAGGTTTAGGTATCTACTAAAAAGGGGTTTTTGGAAATTCAACCTTTAAGGGGGTGAAAAGGGGGGATTTTGTTTGTATGAAAAATCTTATTCCTTGAGTTAATAACCTTGAAACTTGGCACGAATACTTATCTTATAGGGGGATGGGGGGTGTCAAAATTTGTATAGAAGAATCCCAACAAAAACATTTTCATGTAAAATGTTGCCAAGACGAGACCACATATGGCTCGCACTGCCAAAAAGTTAACAGATCTCATGTAGAGCCAAGCTTCTAACTCTACACGCCCTAACTTCACAAACTCTACACCTTAGTCAAAATATGAGGCTAGGCCGTTTCATTACTACAAGAACTATTGTCTAACAGAAAAGTAATGAACAGTGAATAAATTTTTCACCTTACGCCCATGTGATGGTAGCGAAACGGCCAAGCCACATATTTTGACTAAGGTGTAGTGTTTGTGAAGTTGAACGCGCGGTTTGATTAACTCGAAACTCCGTATTTATACTTAAGACCAAAAATAAAGAATAACGAAGTATATCAGGGTTTTTAAAAAATCGACTTCTACCGGGGTAGAAAAGGGTAATAATGTTTAAGGGGTAGATTTTACTGCTTCCTTCCATTAATTCGAAAATGGGTATTAATATCTCTTAAGTCATAAAAATAAAAACGTACCAAACTCTTTTTTAATAAAAACAAGCCCTGTCGTGGTGAAAAAGGAGAACAGTTTATTTGAAAAATCTCAGTTTAACTTAAAAATTAGCCCGAATACTTATTTCTCTAAGGGCTGATTTTTCTAACGCCAGATAATTTTATTGAATTTTTGACGTCAATTTTATTCTACGAATAAAATTTTTCTGTCGATTGAAAAATCAGCCCTTAATAAATTATAAAGATCATACATTAATTTTCAAATAAGTACTACCTTTCAAGAGGAGGTAGAGAGGATGTAAATTTTTTTTTGAAGAAATTACGAAACCCGCGCTGAAGAAGTCGCGGGTAAAGTGCTATTGTGTTCTAATAAAAAAGCTGAAGAGTTTGTTTTTTTTTTTTTTTGAACGCGCTTATCTCTGGAACTACATACCTGACGGATTAGAAAAAATCCCTGCATTTGGTAGCCCTATTTTTGAGACAAGCAGGTATTTATGCTATGACCCTTAGGAGCAGAACACAAAGAAAAAATGTCGGAAAGAACGCTAAGCGTAAACAACGTAAAGGTGCGAGAGGGAGATGCGATGCGACGCGTTGGGTCGGGGGAACGAGAAATTTCACGCGGACGAAGTAGCGGGCAGAAGCTAGTTGCTTCATATGTTCGAAAAATATGTCTGCTGAACAACGTAAATAACGCAATGAATGTTGTTGAACTGTCAAAATGAAAACCATTGCTACTGTTACTGTTTTACGCAATTGCCCGTTGCACCAAACAAAGTAATGTTTAAAAAATCACATATTATTGAGGCTAAACGTGCAAAATAAAGCAGATAAAATAAGTGCTAAAGCTTATATCCCTATAATTGTTCCGTCAGCCTAAGCTAGGGCCAAATATAGGCGCGCGCGCAGCTCTCTGGTGCGCATTTCGAAACATTTAACTTGCTACGACAATGAAGCGATGGCGTGCAATTTTTTTTTCTCCGTTTAGATTTGCTACTAGATTAAGTCAGGTCATATAATAACAAGTTTGTTAAAAACATTAGGTTATTGAAATATCTTTATTGTCACGTCACCCTCCAGAATTTATAAAAATAATTCACGGATTACCCGTTAGTGCCCAACTGTAAGTACATTAAAATTAAATTAAATTTCCAGCAAGCTACGATAGCCACGTCTTAGTGCAAGGGGTGAGAAAGTCGTGATGATAATTTGTCAGCAATAAGTTCAATTACTTTCTATATAAGCACAATGCCTTTACGATAATAGAACGACCATATAGGTATAGGTACTCCTTTTTTCATTTCAACTTTTGATCATTTTCTGATATCTACAAGTAGAGACCATTCGTAGAAATATTTTTTATAGAAAACTTCTAAATCCTTCCCAAAGATTTTTGGAACTTTAAATGGTAGGTACTAATCGTATAAGATAATAAACAAAAATTAGTCTCATCTTAACCGTACAGTGGTCGCGTCTCAAAAAAGGACGCATGTGGTAGCGCGGATTTTTCCGCGCTACCACATGCGTCCTTTTTTTTGTAATATATTACGGCTGATAATAAATCAGGTTTATTTTTCTTTCGAATGCAGGCATTAAGTATTCATTACTACTTAAATGAAAACTAAACAAATAATTCAAAATTTAAAAATAAAATCATCTGATTAATTTAAGTTTTTAAAGGTTCGGTCTGAATTTCACACCAATGCATTGGTGTGAAATTCAGACCTAACCTTTAAAAACTCAAGTCACGATACTAATTATTGGTTTTATACAAGAAATTACATTTATTTAGAATGATGAACTAACAAAAATAAAAAAAATAATACTGACTTTATGTGGCAGAAATTCTCACATAACGAGTCGCACGAATAACAATTCAATAGATAGTAATCCGCGGAATTCACAGAGCTCCTGGAGACCACCGCACGCGAAATCAAGGAATCTCAAAAGATACATGGGTATCTTTTGACATTCCTTGATTTCGCGTGTTCCTGTGTTTCTTGTTTTTCGGGAATATTTAATGTTGCAATTAACAGATGATTAACTATTGTACTAATCCGCGCGACCGCCGTCTGCGCAGGGTTAACCAATCGTTACGTGAAATTTATGAACTAGGTCTCCCAGGTTATTGTACGTTACTTGGCCACCTAAATAACTAGGAACTGACATACGGTATTGCTAAATTGGTGATCGAAACAGGTTGTATTTCAAGGGAATCGTCTGTTTAAAGATAAACATCAGAAATATGTGAAGGAATGGAAAGTTTATTCAGATTTTCAGATTTATTGAGCGCGTTAGCAGTTGATCAAATTAGTTACCAGTTAGGCCTAAATAAACACAGTTACAGCTGAAAAATGATCAAAAAAGCTTGAAAGAAGAAAATCTGTATGTCAAAACGCGATGCATGGATGTACGAATGGCATTGCAATAAGTTTAGTAATGACACGCCAGTAGGCGGGCGGCGTGCGCGCGCGGGGCTCGGGGCAGCGCTCAGCCCGTTCTATTTCTAAATTGAGACAGTCACTCGCTGCCGCTTTCCGTGTATCACCTCTTCGCTATATATAACTAAAATTTAATAAATCTCAAAAAAATACTTTGCAAGTTACACGACCAAATTACTCGCGTTTAATTGTAAAATGTTAATCAATACGTAACGTAAAAACGGTGCCACTGTACCTTTATATAAGTCAGAAAAACATGCTGAAAGTTTGTGAGCCGTGATTCGTCGAATTGTGTAATTGAAAATGTGGTACCAAGGCGAGGAAGATGATGAAGAGGACCTTGCGTGCTCCCCGGCGATCCTCGCCAGGCGAGCGTCCGAGAGTTGGATAAACGTACCTCCCGTAGAGGTAAACTTACTCCCATAACATTTCCACTGACGGGTACTTTGACTAATACAAAATAAACTTAGCAGTGATAAAATCTAAACCTTTCGTATTAGAATGCTACCCGCTGAACTCTTAATCTTTTCAATTACAATGACATAATGATATAAAGGTAATACAGGTGCGCTAAACTCGTGCCTGTGATAGCTAAAGGTCAAAGTGTATGCATCCGCACTTAGATGTATTGGTGTATACGCAAATAAACGCTTTACTTTCAATCGAAAGGTCATTGGTACCTACACCGTCACATAAATCAACTTGTTTTTTCTAAGCGTCGTCGGCGACGCTCGGTCGCCCAGAGCCAATCTCTGGCGCAAATCTAAACAAAACAATTTATTTTGCTCGTCACATAGATTTATATATAAATCTATGGCTCGTCAATTTTCCTGATTTAAGGCTGAAATATTATATCGTTTACTACTTTATACATTATTATGTTAACGGCTCGTATCATGTAAGGATAGCCAATCTTAATCCGCTAAACTATGTGTGCTGTAAAATCGAAACACTCTCGTAGAGAATTATTTCAAAATGTTAGATTTAAAAATATTCGTCTTTAAGCTTGTTTCAAGAAATGATAACATGTAGCCATGTTAAAGTAGATTGTAACTTTAGGGAAAATCATACATATACCTATAACAGCAGTATTGCTTGAGACATAGGTACATACAGTTGTCCTCCAAAACAAAGACTTCCTTCCCCAGATGATATTAAGTAATTTATTATTTATGTACAGATGCTAAGCACGCCGCAGACTCTTCAGCGTAAGAAGTCGTTGCCGGACGTGGCGGGCATGCCACGCATGCCAGACGGCGGCGGCATGTCGCGCGAGGAGGTGTCGGCGCTCGGCTCGGCGCGGCGCGAAGAGGTGCGCCGCATGCACGAGGAGACCGAGAAGCTGAGGGCCAACCCTCTGCTCTACCTAGTCAGTCCGCAAGTCAAGGTTAGATACTGACTTCCTTTACGATTTTTATAGGCCACTGCTCTCAAAACGGTGAAGGAAAACATCGTGAGGAACCCCGAATGTCCTATAGAACCAAAAATTCGAAGACGCGGGCCCAGTGCGGGTTGGTAGATGTCACATCTATCAACCCGCACTGGGCCCGCGTGGTGGATTATGGCCTACTCCCTCACACAGAGAGGAGGTCTGTGCCCCAGCAGTGGAAACATTAAAGCTGATTATGCTTACCATTTTTATAGGTCAATGTCCTAAATGGAGAACATTATCTACTGCTACGAAAGTGCTACGAAATGCCTACGAATGCTACGAAGCACTTCATCATTAAATGCAAGCATGAATGAGTAACCTACGTACTCATATCTATATAAATGTGTTGTATTCTGTTCGCAGGACTGGTTCTCCCGGCAGCAGCTGGTGATCCTAGTGCTGTTCATCAACATCTCTCTGGGCATCATGTTCTTCAAGCTGCTCACGTAGCATCGGCGTGTGGCGCACGTGCGCCTTCTCTTCACGATGCCGTTAACGACACTTTTGTAAATATTTGTAATTTTTGAACCAGAAATAGTCCAAATATTATTTGATGATGTGCGACAAATGTTTAAAATAACATTTATTCTTTATTCCTTTTCAATACGAGAGTTACATTTACACATCCAATGAAAACGTATTTATTTGTCAATAAGGACTTCAATTTGCTAGTGTACTTTTCTTTGACGTTGTGAAAGTGTGCAAAGAATGACGATATAAGAGTGAAAACATTATCCAAATATTTCGTCGAGCTAATAATTTCGACTTGTTTTGTGCGGGAGTGAATTGAACCTGTTTTGTGTCCGGTAATCGGAAACTTCGAATGTAAGGAGCACGTTGTTCTATAAACCTGCATATTGTAGGTTTATTATGCCTTCTATTATGAAGCTTAACGCCTTTAATGTAATTTTAACAGCTGAGGTGTTGTTGAAAGCAGAGAGTTTTCGAAGAATTCATGGTCGCTTATTCATGTGGGAAGATATATATATATAATAATGACAGCCCCGAGGAAGTCGATTGTTGTTCACTACACGACACTGCACTCACGACGATCTGCAGCAGCTGCCGAGAGCTGGCAGCCATGTAGCAACCTACTTCATTCAGATTGTAGAGATTGACCGAATTAGGTATCTGAAAACTTTCCGCCACTACTGAAGTCGGTTATGGGGGACGTTATTATTACTAAATGTTATTGTTGCTAAGTCAAAGTTTAAATAATTAATAAATTATATTTGTCAATTTTTAATAGTTTGTGCTGGTTATTAAGAGATTGAAATATTACGTACCCCGAGTGATAATAAAGGCACAAAATATGTTAGAAATAGGTATCTACTTGTTTCGAAAGTGTATATAAGTAATGAAATTAATTAAAGTTTTACAAATATTACACAAATTACGCATACCTACCTATAAGTAGATACGTTGTTATGCTTGCAATATGTACAAGACAAAAAATTAAATGCATGTGCATTATTTTCCTATTCTATTAAAATTGTAAAAATCTAGCGATGAATACTGAAATTTTTATACAAGATTTAATCTTCATTTTATACCTATGAAGTCAATTCTCTCGTAATCGAATTGTTTATATGGTTAATACTATATAAATATGTTAGATACTTTATAATATTGGCATGGAAAGCGTGCGTTGAGACTGTTGATCGTATTATATACACCTACAACGAAACTTATTGAAAGCGCACATTCGTTGTACGGTTATATATTATACAGTTGGTAAGAAAATTTTCACAGTTTCATTATTATGTAAAGAATATAAGTTATGTCTCTAAGAATTTTAATTACTTGTATCGATTTTATCTACGTTTCAGAAATAAAATATTTTAACAAAACAATTATGACATTTATTTTCACAATCCTGTGTTTTTCCCAACGCTAAAATGGAACGCACACCTCTGCACGAGAAGCGGATGCCTCACCACACATTCGAAATATTTGTTACTACTCATGACCATACATAGACTATAAAAGTACATTGGTATACAATTAGAAATAGCACCATGTTATTTTAGCACAACAACCGTTCCGTTCCTGTGTTCTGTACCTACATGGGTACAGAAAGGTTATTCCATAAAACAGGTGAAAGTTGAAATGGAATACAAAAAAGAATTATTATACAGCTTTTTCAGAGAAAATCAAACTAAGAAGGCCATGCAATCTATTATGATCCCTCATAGACACCAGATTTATTAATAACCAAAATTATTCAGCACCCAGGTTGATACTTTTTGGGGGCAAAATTTTTGCAAAGCGATACGCACGCGCATCATCTGTTTCCGTCCGTCGCTCCACAAGTCGCGCGGCAGTCGCTCGTGACTCGTGACTCGTGGCATGCTCTAAACCCACTGACCCAAAAAGAATGTAAACACTGCACTGACGACCTCTATTAAACATGTACTTGTTTAGTATCATTCCAAACCATTCCTTTTATTTGTTTTCTCCACAATCGCTGTCACTTCAGCGTGTAGCGCGTGGCCGCGGAGTAAGGCCAATTTGACCATCCATACTACGAATGGTCATAAGAAACTCTAACCCATCCGAGGCAGAGGGCAAATTTTTTTGAGCTCACTTTACCCGCTAATGCGATTACTTTTCTGCATAAGTCGATAAAGTAAATCCTATTTCTGTATGAATGGTCAAAATATAATCTAACCTATCTGAGCTGGTAAAACTTTGGAGCTCGCTGCGCTACTCCCTGGGTTCTTGCACAAAAATCACCGTTATTTGCTTTACTTGTTAACATAAATCTGGGACCCAAGTCTGCTATTTTTATAAATCCGTCATTCCAACACGATCCCATTGTCATTTTGCTAAAAGTTCGTAATCTGCTAAATTCATAATGGTCGATCATTGGTCGGTCAATGGCACAGAACATTATACGATACTCGTAACGAATTAAAAGCAATGACTGCACAATGACGTTCTAAGGTAGGTCACTGATCAGAGGAACTGTCAAAATTTTAGCAGATTAACGCCTAAGTCGGTCAGTCATATGTTATTATGTACGAGATTACCATTCTATGCCATCATTTCTTTCAATGGAGTGTCAGTGGTTGACCATTGGATTGTCTTATGACGCCATTATATTGTAGATCACCAAACTTGTCAAAATCGACAATTATAAAATCAATGATAGACCATTCTGACACTATTGTAATAGCAGACTTGAGGCCCTCTGTCCTTGAGTGTTGCTTTGGCAGTTAAAATAACGTTATAATTATTTCTAAATGAGGGCGACGAATTTTGCGTACGCCCCGGACTACTGAAAACCACGCTACGCGACTTCAACCAATGGAGACGACCTACGAACTGCTATCAGTACCTACCAGTAGTACTATGTATACCCTTACAACGTCATTAAAACGTAGATACTCACCCCTGTATTGACCTACAAATAGGCTTGATTCAGCAAGTAGGTAGCATTAGCTTTGGCTGACACTAAAGCTGAACGGTAGTACAATACTATCGCATGCGTAGGTAAGTTCATATTAATTTAATTAATACTTTATGGCTTCCTCCCGTTCCACATAAGACTGTCAAACTATAACGTTCAACGTGAATGGTACCCATTATTACACGCGTTATTTACGCCTACTGTTTATAGTGAGTGGTTGAGTGTAATGACGAAAAATGGCAGTAACACAACTACTTACGGCACAGAAGAGAAACTATCGGTATTTATATTGTAAATATTTGTATCAGTTTGTAAACATAGTCACTTATTTAAGCGCGTACGAAGCGTGCGACTAATGCAATCAAAATTCAATTTAGCATCGTTATTTGATCCACAGTTTGGCTACGGTTGAATTTAATTAAATTTTCTGAATTGATACCCATAACCGTAGAGCATAGCGTATTGTTTTTACTTAAATATTTTGCGAGTGTGAAGTTAGCTACTGACTCAGTTTAATGTTTTCAACCTCTGTCTACAGAAGGATTTTCATGCTAATTTCAGACCCGTATCTACTTCAGAAAAACTGTCATAGTAACCTAATATTCAATAATAATTTCCTAAGGCGGATGAAACGCACGAGGCCATCGATTTGGACGACTTGCTGCCTAAAATCGGGGAGTTTGGTCTGTACCAGAAGCTTCTGTTATGGCTCGTCTGCCTACCGGCCTGTTTACCCTGCGGCTTCTGTGCGTTTAACCAGCTGTTCATGACAGACGTCCCTGACTACTGGTGCAGAGTTCCTGAGCTAGAGCTACTCAATCTTACGCAACAACAACGCAAATTATTATCAATTCCACGAAAGGTATTACAAGAGGAACTTGTCGTTATCTTTTATCAACTATTTCATCGTATCATTATTTTTAACCGACTTCAAAAAAGGAGGAGGTTCTCAATTCGACGGTATGTTTTTTTTTTTGTGTGTTTGTTACTCGATTACTCCGCCAATTGAGGACCGATTTTCAAAATTCTTTTTTTGTTCGAAAGGGTATACTCTCGAGGTGGTCCCATTATCATCAAGTTGGAATCTGATGAGAGGATCCCATGGAAATCGAGGGAAACCCTCAAATTTTATAGGCAAAGCAATAGCGATTTGGGTATTTTTTAAAGTAACTTGAGTATTGCTCTCGGAAATCATCATTTGGTAAAGTGGAGCTGATGATGAAGACCACAGATGGCCATCGGAACTACTCAATGACAAATATTTCACGGGTTGCGATTCGATTACTTTAATATGGTTGCTAAACGATTTATCCTCGTCACAATGCGTATGGTGAGTGGTTGTTTAGGAGTTGGTAAGAACCAGGAGAACTCCTCAACAATTAACGTCCCTGCATCGGGAAAAGCAATATTTTGTAAAAGGTGATGAGCAGTTGACATTAGGCTATTGTAACTTTGATAAATTACAAACTGACCCACTAAAAGGTGAAAAATACAAACTTTTTTATAAAAAAAACAACCGACTTCCAAAAAACACTATAAAGTGAAAAATAACTAATTTCGGAATTCGGTAAAGTAAAGCAAAGTACTAAATACAAATCCAAAGACACCGACTTCCGAAATTAAAGTTATTTTTCACTTTATAGTGTTTTTTGGAAGTCGGTTGTTTTTTTTGTAAAAAAGTTTTTATCAATCGTACGTTGCGGTTGTCAGATGTTAAGTAATGGCAAAAGAAATCACCATCCAACCATAAGTATAACGAATACGTAATCAATTCCAAAATCGTAACCATACCAACTATAATTGGGGGGCTCGATATGTAATGAATGGTTACCCATCCACGGAACGATCGCGGCAAGTCCTTCGATCGACCCGTGCGGCTGTTATTATTTAGCCACAAGCTCTCAAAATCACAGATATCAGTAGTCAGTAAGTAGATAAATCCTTATTTCTGTATATACTACCTAGGCTACCTCCTAGCTACTTTTGCCATGACTTGCCATAGAAACTAACCTTTTTTATCATTAGGTAGGTATAGGCCACTGGCCGATTTAACCAAAACAAAAAAAAACGATAAGAAAGCCGAGTGTATATTGATCAATGCACACACGTTTCATACGACGTTTTTCAACACACTTGCGAGGAAAAAAACAGACTTGTATTGTTAAATATTAACTTATATGGATAATGGCGCGCTGGTTTTGTTTTCCCGCGCGCCGTTACTTCCACATAGTCATCCTCTAATACCTCACTCAAAGCTTGCTTCAATCATTTTCAATCGATCTTAGGTGCATTATTTTCCCATCGCAAATCACAATTTATCTAATGCTGAACATGAACCTCCTAGTGAGAACTCTCTTATAAAATAAAAATATACCACATTAGTTTTAGTTACGAAACCCGAAACAAGTGTCAAAATTTCAAAACTGTATCATGAAAAATCACAAAGTTATAATCTTGCTGTTTGTCCGTACAAAAACATGCTCACCCGCGCCGCGCCGTCTTGCGGTCATTGATTAATAAATAGTACCTAGATATCTAACCGTTCGGCGCGGAGATTGGATAACCTACTTAGTGTCGCTCGGTGGCCAACTTTTAACCTTTTTTAAATATTTTTGGGACAAAATATAACATGGGGTAAAAATTATTGGAATCGATTCAGTTACCTATTCTGAACAAACTACATATATTCATATATACTAAAAATAACGTTGTATATAAACGTATACATAAACGCGGTGATTGTACTTGTGCCATAGTTAGTATTTTTTTCCGGCAGTTTATTATGAAGAAGAGCGTAGTGTCCTCCTCCAGATAATACAAACAAGAAGTAAAATCAGTTTATCTTCCAGGACAATACAACCTTTGAAAAATGCTCACGATATGCCATAAACTGGACAGAAATTATACACATGGGTGGAAATATAGAAGTCAATGAGAGTTGGTCTACTGAACACTGTGTTCAAGGCTATGAATACGACACCTCTGAAGTAACATCGTCTGTTGTTATTGATGTAAGTTCCTACTTTTAATACGGTATGGCAAATCCCTGACATCTCTTCATCATATGTCTAGCCTTTTCTCAGCTATGCTGGGGTGGGATCGCGCACATAGGGTAAGATAGTTTAAGCTTAATTTCGGGTCTGAAACTAAGCGTTAACTTACTAGCGACAAATCGGTCGGCTGTCAAAATCTGTGTGTGGTTGGCATCCTTTGGGCACGGAATCCTAAAAACCTTCAGAGAAATGTTTTACCTACGAGTATATCATGCGTATATTAATAGCGTAAAGAAAAATAATAATAGATTACATTCCTTTCAGTTTGATCTAGTCTGCGAGTACGACGTCTACCCTACTCTTGGTCTGGTTGCTTTAAATGTTGGGGGGCCAGTTGGAGTGTACACGTTTGGTATTTTAAATGATCGAATAGGACGCAAGAAATCGTTCTTTCTTTGTCTGAGCACACTTCTACTTGGAAGCTTAATGACTGCGTATGCTCATGAATTCTGGTTCTGGACTTTGGCACGAGTTATCGTAGGACTAACTATTCCTGCGGTTTATCAGATACCCTTCATTATTTGTAAGTAAATACGTATACACGAAAGAGTAAATGATTTAAGAAGGTATTTATCCCTACGAAGAGATAATAATATGAATACTTAATCATTTCAGCTTTGGAGTTAGCAGGTCCAAACTACAGATCTTTTGTAACTGTGATGACTTGCGTGTTTTACACTTTGGGTTTGATATTATTATCCATCGTCACATACTTGCTGAGAGACTGGAGAAGCCTCGCCTTAGCTACATCAGTACCTTTCTTTTTTTATTATTTATATTGGTTCGTTCTGCCGGAGTCGCCTCGGTGGTTACTCATGCGTGAAAGGCTGGAAGAAGCAAACAATGTTTTAAAAACTATCGCAAGAATCAATGGGAAGGAATTGCCGGAAGAGTTTACGAATAAACTTCAAAAACAGGTTATAGAACAAAAGGAGAGGGGAGTAACAGAGGCTAAAACCGTGAGCGTGTTCGCTCTGTGTCGGACCCCGAACATGAGGCTTAAAACATTTCTGATAACTCTGAACTGGTGCGCATCAGAGATGGTGTACGTGGGTCTTAGCTACTACGGGCCGGCTATTGGCGAAAACCAGTACATGAGCTTTTTCCTATCGTCAGCAGTTGAGATACCAAGTTACCTTGTCTGTTGGGTGCTGATGGACCGTATTGGACGAAGATGGCCACTTTGTTTGTCAATGGTTATAAGTGGAATTTTCTGCATCGTAACTGTGTTACTCCCCAGTGGTAAGCATTATTGTAAAATAACAATTTCCCTTGTAAATACCTATATGTATAGAACCGAAATAATTTTCCAGATGCTCGAACGGAAACCCTAATCCTCTATTTAATATCCAAGTGTTTTATATCTGCATCCTTCTTAATAATATACCCTTATGCCGGAGAACTGTACCCGACGGAATTGAGAGGCGTTGGTATCGGAACATCGGCATACATTGGCGGCTTGGGTTTGATTATAATACCTTTTATAAACTACTTGGTAAGAATTATAACCAAAACGTAGTCAGACATTTTGGCAGAGCTAGATAAATATAAAGTAACGATTCCCAGGTAACTGCTCGCAATCACTGTAGAAATGTTTATGTAGATCATCTGGTATCATCTGAATATTGGGCCTTTTGATTTCATAATATACCTACACACCTATATTGAAGTAACTATTGAGTTTTTAAGCTAATTACAACATTCACCAAGGAAAAGTCCAACAAATTCACAAGTAGGTATTTAAATAATTTGATTTATTGCCACCTGTGTAGATAATTCACGGTAGATTGATGAACACGAAAGTGTGTAGGTAACGTGAAAAATTCCATTGACATTTTTTACATTAAATGCGTATAAATATACATGTGCCTAATACTTCCATCATTTATTATAACATTACGCAAACATGACCCATTCAAGGAAATGTATAGAAAAATAAACAACGTGTTACCTTTTAGCAAGAACAATCTTGTAGGCCTTGTAGCTCCAAAGCCTATGTAGGTAACGGGCAATCAAGATAAGCGAAAATCCACTTGAAGATAGTTAGGTATTCGTATCTGGATGGGCCACTTTTGTCTAATGTGTTGTTAGAATAAATGGAACCCACCTAAATGCAGTAAAAATAATTACAAGATTTAGATTGATTATTTGCCTACGTTATCCTTCGCGTTGAAGGAACACACACACAGGCACTTTAGAATGACTGCCGAAAGTTATAAAACTCACGGCGTGATTCTAATTTATACTTTATAACACAGCAGTAAGAGTTACTTTGCAATGACTTACTAATGGCAGTACCTACGTATTTTTAACCGACTTCAAAAAAAGGAGGAGGTTATCAATTCGCTTAAATATAATTATTTTTTAATGGGTATGCCTTAGGGGTGGTCACATATAATTTTTTATTAATTTTGCTGGGGTAGTTTTTGAGTTAGTATAATACGTATTTTTGCCACTTAATTTACGAATTTGTGAATGTTAATTACACCTTAAAAGAGAAAAATAAAAACTTTTTTACAAAAAAATACAACCGACTTCCAAAAAAGACACTGCAAAGTGAAAAATAACTTAATTTCGAAGCCAGTCGTTTCTTTTTTGTAAAAAAGTTTTTTATCTTGAATCCTTTACAGGGCTCAAGTAACCTCGTCCTGCCTCTGGTAGTGATGGGTGCAGTCTCAGTCGTGGGAGGGCTGAGCGCGCTCCGCTTGCCTGAAACATTGCACACTTCGCTGCCACAAACGGCTGAGGAAGGAGAACAGTTTGGCAAGGATTGGACTTATGCTGACTGCATGGCTTGTGGTGATCAAAGGTGAGCATTAAACAGTAAGAAAAGAATCAACAAAATCAACATCATCGACAAAAACGCCATATTTTAACCTATACGATACGCAATCCTAACATTAGATAGATAGGTAGGTAAGGTAATAGGTAATACGGGCTGGTGCAAACAATTCAAAGAACTAATGTTAGATTTGTTTCCCTGCGTGATCGAATCAGGAATGAGGAGATCCGCAGGAGAACCAAGGTAACCGACATAGCCCGAAGAATTGCCAAACTTAAGTGGCAGTGGGCAGGGCACATTGCTCGCAGAACAGATGGCCGATGGGGCCAATGATATTATAAGTAAAAAGGTGTTTTACACTTATAATATCATTGGATGGGGCCAAAACGTTCTGGAGTAGCGACCGCGTACCGGAAGACCATAGGCGTAGATAAGGGGGGGGGGGGGGTGGGCCGCGCCCACCCTAGAATGGTCTGGTGCCCACTCTAGGATGTTTGGGGACCTATTCGAAATTCTAAGCTGGATACTTACATAATATACGTAATCAACTTCAACTTCACATAAATTCAATCAATTAAATAATCTACCACCAAGACCTACACAAACTTATTATTACCTACCTAGTACATTCCATTTAATTATGATGTATTTTTTAATTTAGATCTCGAAAGTGGAAAGCATTTTGTGGGGTATAAGGGTATTCTCCAAATTGACGAAACTCTTTTAGGAGCTGAATGTTTAATAATGAAAAACGTGCTAAAAGAAAAGGTTCCGTTGTGGGATCGCCCGCACTTGGAGATGGGGCCCGCTAGGCATGGCGGACTGATATCTACCGGACTGGTATGTACGATATCACCAAATGAATAAAACAGTTAATTTTGTGACCTTTTAGCTACTTAACACGTTAAAATTTACTGTCATGACGGTAACCTTCTGCCTGAAGCTTTAACTGTTTTCGGATCAGTAAAAAATACTGTTTTGAACGTTAGGCACATATGAAACTGTTTAAAGCAGTTCAGATTGATGTTTTTTCATTTTTATTTACAGCATATTTCTTTCAGTGCACGTAGGTACAAATATCCAAATCCCAAATAAATATATATTAAAAAAGGATTTTACCAAAATACTTGCAAATCCATCCATACTAAAACGAATAGGATCATGTGTTCAACAATGAAACACTAAAAATTCAATGTCTCGTACACCTTTTGTTTTTACTGATAGAAGTCTAATTTTTTGAAGGTATATAGGCAATTTTATTGGGTAGGTATCGGATGTCATTTTTTTTTTCTTTTTAATTAATTTGTAATCAATCAGCAAAAAATATAAACGAAAAAATTGGAAATGTATCATTGTGTCCACAGTGGTGTACACAATGAAACACCACAAATTCAATAATGACTATAATGCTATGTTCACACGCGCGCGTTCAACTCGACATTCAACGTGCACATTCACATTCACGAGCGTGTAAACGGTACGCCCGAGCCCGTAAACGCGCCTGTGAACGTGAATGCCGCGAACCGGGCGTGCTGACTGACACGACGGCGTGCGTGTGAACAGCTTGAATGTTCGCCGACCTGGGGCGGGCTGCATGCCGCGCAGCCCGCCAGGCAGCCCGCCGGGCTGCACGGCGTGCATGTGAACATAGCATAATGTTGTAATAATAAGTGTTTGTCTCATATTTTGTGAAATTTATGGAGTAGGTGAATGATAAAAAATGCTTGAGTTCAATCAAAAAAGGTTTTATTATTAATTTCACTTTAATCAGACTCTTCTTTATAATAAACTAGGTAGCACAATTATTAAATTTTCTATATTTATGTCACTCGTTAATTAAACTAGTTAAACAATAATGACATACGACTTTTTAGGCATTTACATTCATCTCAAAATTATAAAATCACAAACTCTTCAAGTGTTTTCTTCTTTTCATTTCTTCAAACAGTGTTTCATTGTGTCCATTGTGCAACTGTTTCATTGTTGACTAAATAGGGTTTATATTAGTTACCTCAAAAAAAAACCACTAAATTGTAACCCCGCGTCCTAATCAGAAAATCGTATAGCTACCGTATCGTATACACGGTCGACTCATTCATATGTCACTAGTTAGAGTACTAGAAAAGCCACAAAACGCAAAAATACTTTTCCCGTACATTTCATAGTGATCAATACATTGGTATGAAAATAAAATTATCTAAATAATAATTATTTAAACTTCTAATAATAGATGCGGAAGTAATTCTGTCTGTCCGTCCGTTAAGAACCGATCATTATGAAATTTAACAGATATCTAAGTAGGTAGCCTGGCACCCAAAGAAAGACAAAGGCTACTATTTCCTGGATATTTGCTTTAAAAATGATGAAGTACAAAAAGGGCAGTACCGCTACGCAACAATCGTAGCACTTCGTAGCACCCTCTACAAAGACGGTGCTACGAAGTGTTACGATTGGGCCTACGAAAGCGTAGAGGCCCCATAACTAACAACAGTGCAGCAGTACCTAGCCAGTACCTACCTAGTATTGGGCAGTAGACTCATGCTTTTAATATAATGGGAAAATTTCTTGATAGGTATATCTACACTTAATATTATAAAGCTGAATAGTTTGTTTGGTTGAACGCGCTAATCTTAAGAACTGCTGCGATGCTGGTTCGAATTGAAATTTTTTTTTTTTCACTTCAGTAGCTCAAACATGTAGGTTTTGCTGCCTGAAATCAATGAGCAAAATGCGATTTTGCTCACTGAGTGAGACAAAGTAACTTTTTAATTATTTTTTTCTTAAAGCCGCGAATATCTTATTCAGCCTTGTGTTAATCATACAATTCGAAACATTCACACTCTATCTCTTTCCCGCCATTAGAAAGAGAGAGAGACAAAGAACAGCCCTTTCGAAGTTCCGATTTTGAATTCGACCTCAAAGACAAACACGTTCCGAATTTCGTAGTAACTAAAGGATAATTACTTATGTCTTTTAATGTAATTTATTGAATTTTTAACTTATTGTTGTATTTAAACGAAAATAAGTATTTACTGCAAATAAAACTGATATTTAACCTGTAAATATTTATTTCTAGTTTCAATAATGTTACGTAATATATTTTGAATAATAAAATATCATGGGTGCTATTTCCGAACACGCCTTACAAAGTGTTCTCGCTGCTGAACTTAAAAGTTATGTGTGTTACAAGAGAGCAAAGTTTTTTTGCATCTCGTGCCTTTGAATCCCTCGCCACACTCAGGATTCAAAATCAGCACTCGCAGCAAAAAACGACTTTGCTCTCTTGTTGCACAAATAACTATTGTGTTAGATAGTCCACTTATCGAGGAAGGCTATAGGCTATATATAACATCACGCTACAACTAACATTTTTATTTATTTTATTTTATTCTGTTCGGGAAACTTACAGCTAAATTAAACAATGCTCTTAAACAATATGAGCGAAGCATCAATGAAAAATGTTGCAAAAACGGGAAAAATTATTCCTTTTGAGAGCTTCCGTTGCGTACGCTGCGTAAACGGTTAAAGAACGAAAAAAAAAGTTCGCGGCTTTTAAACTTTTTATGGTGATCAAAGTTCTAAAATAATGCATTATTTGCGAAGGTGTTTTTATAAACATGATATTAATCCTTATCCAAATAAATATGTTATTCATCACAAGTATTTAATTTTGAACAAATTTGCCCTTGACACCATTTGATTTCAATGAATATCTTAGGAGCTATCATAGTCTATATATATAAAATGGTAAACTGACTGACTGATTGTTGATATATCAACGCACAGTCTAAACCGCTGCTCCTAGAGACATGAAATTTGGAGGGTGTGTTCTTTGTGAAGAGTAGGTATCCACTAAGAAAGGGTTTTTCGAAATTCCACCCCTAAGAGGGTGAAATTTTACGCGGACGAAGTCGCGAGCAGAAGCTAGGCTAGCTATATCTTAGGAGATATCATAGTTTTAGATAAAATAACTCCACAAAGCGGTCATGAGGGTATAAGTAATAATCAGTAGGAATATATTTTAGTTTTAGTAGATTATTTTCCTCAAATTAACGCGGGTGGAACCGCGGGGCACAGCTAGTAAAATTATCTATATATATAAAATGGTAAACTGACTGACTGATTGTTGATATATCAACGCACAGTCTAAACCGCTGCTCCTAGAGACATGAAATTTGGAGGGTGTGTTCTTTGTGAAGAGTAGGTATCCACTAAGAAAGGGTTTTTCGAAATTCCACCCCTAAGAGGGTGAAATTTTACGCGGACGAAGTCGCGAGCAGAAGCTAGGCTAGCTATATCTTAGGAGATATCATAGTTTTAGATAAAATAACTCCACAAAGCGGTCATGAGGGTATAAGTAATAATCAGTAGGAATATATTTTAGTTTTAGTAGATTATTTTCCTCAAATTAACGCGGGTGGAACCGCGGGGCACAGCTAGTAAAATTATATTTCTAGGTAGGTAAATAATTAAATAAGAGATGATGTATTTATTGTAAATATGTAAATGGCACACCGCAGACTGCCTGCAATATTGTCTCTCCTTAATCTTTAAATCCATCCAAAGAGTTTTTTTAAAAGCTTCAGCGATAAAACCGCCCATTGTGTCACATCTTGTAAAATGTCTACATTTATATCTGTAATATTTATGGTGTACACAATAAAGAATATTCTATTCTATTCTAAGAGAGACTATCTATAAAAATATCTTTAATTTTGTTCTGCGGCGTAGAACCTAAATTAAATACTACAAGAAATATATTATGCTTTTAAAAAGTAGTTAATGCAAGATATACCTTACTCTCGTATGTATGTCTATTTCTTTGGCACACACATTACAGTAGAATGGTGATGATGACGAATCTAATTTCTAGATTCATCTTAACGATGTAAGTGACCATGCAGTGTCACTCAAAAGAGGATAATATGAATAATAGAAATGAGGTTGTTATTAGGTATCCTATATCGTTATTTCGATGTCTAATAGATGCATAGTTTATAAAATAATATTTAACGTATATATTATTGGATACTCCTACTTAACAAAAACTTACCTATTTTCAGAAAAATATCAGTTGCGGAGTCGTATGAAAATTTAGATCAACTCGAACTCACTCAGGCACCATTAGTTGAAGACGATGTTCCCGAGATCCCGGATATAAGGCGTAATTCAATGCGCAAACTCGTGCGCCGCCAATCCAGCATCGTTGAAACGCAGCGCGATATCGACGGAAATATGAAAATGACATATTGGTTTTAAAACCTATGTATTTTTAAGAGTAATAAATAAATTACTGGAAGTTTACGACGTATTTTTTAGGGTTCTATACCTCAAGGGTGACAACGGAACCTTTTTGTTAACCTGCCCTGCGCGATATGTCTGTCTGTTAATACTTTCACAACCTACCTGTGAAAATATAATATGGCCACAATAGTACATTATGATACATGTGTGCTAAGTTGATCATTATGCACGAGGCGATATTATCGCGCGAGCCGCAGGCGAGAGCGATAAGAAAGCCGAGTGTATATTGATTAATGCAGACGCGTTTCATACGACGTTTTTCAACACACTTGCGAGGAAAAAAAAACAGACTTGTATTGTTAAATATTAACTTGTTATGGAAAATGGCGCGCTGGTTTTGTTTTCCCGCGCGCCGTGCTAGCCAGCACTAGCGATGCGCGCGCAACATTGACTCATTTTAAATATATTAATCTATGGCACAGACAAAACCGCTAAACAGCCTATAGAAAAAATATAATAAACACAAACCTGAAAATTGCAAAAAACCTAAGAATTTCGCGGTCTACCACTGCGCATTCACCTTAAATTGTCTGTGGTCCCATGCGAGTTCATTTTGCGACCAAGGACAATACAGACTATTTAAAAAAAAAATGAAATATAGCCCGCGGATTTTTTCTTTTGGCATGAAGTCTCTTTGGGCACGAAAAATGCATAGCATGCGTAGGCTTCTTCTTCTAATTAGCTTCAAATGTGCCATTTGTGAGTGATGCGCACTCTTGACATACGTGCGCAAACTTGCACTTGTGGCTGCGCACTCTTGTCCTCATACGTTGTGCAAAAGTGCGCATTCAGGATGCTGCAATTTTTTTTAATATTTCCTAAACCGTTACCTATAATTTGTTTTTTTTTTTTTTTCTTACTAGGCAGATAACCTAGGTAAATGAATAAAGACTGACGTTGATTTTAAAGTGCTTTGTTTTTTTTTTTAGAGAACATAGTAGTAAAAGTGCGCAGTGCTGCACACCCCTACCCCTACCCGCTTTTGATTTCGGAACATAACCGCCCGTATCTTTTGATTAGAAATTTGAACTTGATAACTCCACGCGTTCCTGAGAAACAAGGTCTTGACTGACGGACAAACAGAGGGACAACGAAGTGATCTTATAAAGGTTCCGTTTTTCCTTTAGTTAGAGGTACGAAACCCTAAAACGAAAGAGCGAGTCGGACTCGCCCACCGAAGTTCCACATCTTGGTAAATAGTTATCCATTTTCACTAGTATTGTGGAAAGGGTTTTTGCTGATTACTAAAAAACTCATTAGATACGAAAAACTAAAAACAAAATAATAATCTATATATATATATATACATATAATAAATTTGTAGAAAAGTGGTGTCTGTACAATGGAAATATATAAAAAAAAAGTAGCAGGGGTTGTTATTATATCGATGCCGAACCCGAAATTGTAATTAATTTTTTTTTGTCTGTTTGTCTGTTTGTCGGTTTGTCTGTTTGTTTGTGCACGCTAATATCAGAAACGGCTTATTCGATTTAGATGCGGTTTTCGCTAATATATTGTAGTAGGCTTCACTTAACATTTAGTGTTTATTTTCTATCAGAGTACGTACACGCCTCGGGCCTGCGCGTCCGATCTTCGGAACTACTGGACGGATTTGAATGTTTTTTTTTTTGTTGTATAGCTGGACAACATTCAGGCTATAATGTTTCTTGGAAACTTGAACACCTGATGCAGAACCGAAACAGACCAGCTTAACTATAAGAGATACAAAAATGGTACCATAGCAAAAATTGTTCCACGTGATGAGGATTTTCTGCTGAGAGAATAAATTTGAAGATCTGGAACACCTGATGGGGAACTCCAAGAGCCCAGCTACACCATAACACATATAGGAATGACGTCTTAGTAAAAGTTATTCGGTCTGATGGGCATTTCCTGTTGACTTATAAAAATCGAAGATCAGAAACATCTGATGTGGAAATCTAAGCTATCACTAATTTCACCTCCACGCGGTGAAGGCGGTAACAGTTTAGGACTGATTTTCGATGACGATGGTATATCATTGAAAATTTGACTCTACTGGCCAAAACTCCCATTTATTTTTTTTAACGTGAAGAAATGCTCATGCATTCTGCACTACCACGGGGAGATAGTGCAGTTATGTGGGACTCTAACCCACTAAAACTCCACTGTGTCCTCCTCTGCCGCTTACGGCGGGAACATGGGCACGCGTTAGCACTCAACCGTGAACCTGCCGCGGCTGTCCGTCACCGGACCCTCCGCTGGGGAGTACTCCCCATCACCGGCGCACCAGAACACATAGCACGCCGTGACCACCCCAGGGACCAAACCAGCACATGGGCCAGACGATCCCGTGTCTGGGCACCCTTGGTAGGGGAGCAGTCACTTAGATTTTAATTGGTCAGGTATCTTCATAATAAAACTATAACCATGCCTAGAAAGAGGTCAAATCTTTCCCAATGTTCCAAAGGAGCTAAAAGATTGAGGATCATAAGATCCCAAGAATCTACCGAAGAGCGTCAGGAGAGACTTGATGCTGTTTGAGAACATCAGGCTGCAACTCGCTCCGTGGAAACCTCTTCGGATCGCGAAGCACGCCTGCGTTCTCAGCGTATTTACGCATCTACATCCAGATCTCTAGAGACCAGTGAAGAATATATTTTTTTTTTTTTTTAAACGTTGCCCCACACTAGGTACTTCTCCTGTATTGTGGGATATATGTTATATGTGTGTAATATGATGCGCGACTGACCGCTGATACGGTGAGATTATCATACATTATTCCGAACACGCACATGTTAGATTAATTAAGTATATCTGTTTAAATATGGTAGCTTTGAATATCAGAATGGTCACTAGTTATTTATTAAGTGTACCTATATTAGGGAATAATGTATAATCTGTATGTAAGTAGGTTTACCTCAATAAAGTATAATCTATATGTAAGTAGGTATGTCTAAATATTACCCAAATATAAAGCTTTCACTATCAGTATGGTTACTAGTTATATCATATGTGTAATACCTATGAATATGGTATGTAGGGGATGGTTTTTAGGTTATTAGTTATATCATATGTGTAATACCTATGAATATGGTATTTAGGGGATGGATTTTATAAAATAAAGCACAGAAAGACAAGACCAGGTGTTTATTAGAATTTAGGCTTGTCAGTAGTCAGAAAGCTGGTCGTCCGTTCGCAAATCTATTCAGCATGGAGAAGAACGGACAAGAAACTCCATGGAAACAGTATTATAGTATTATATCAACATATTTATTACATTTATTATATTGTCATAAATTATCGTTATTTTTAAAAACAATTAATTCTATCTGTTGGACAATGGTCCAAGGAAATCAGAATAATAGCAGCATAATAACAGTAGCTAGGAATACACCTTAAAACATTAGCAATATTGGCCATATTATAACAATACAGAAACAACATAGTTATCAGCAGTAATCAAGTAATTAATATTAACCAACGGTCCAAGGAACTCAGAATAATAGCAGCATAATAACAGTAGCTAGGAATACACCTTAAAACATTAGCAATATTGGCCATATTATAACAGTACAGAAACAACATAGTTATCAGCAGTAATCAAGTTATTAATATTAACTAACGGTCCAGGGAACTCAGAATAATAGCAGCATAATAACAGTAGCTAGGAATATTCCATTATACACATTAAAACATTAGAAATATTGGTCATATTATAACAATACAGAACACCATAGTTATCAGCAATAATCAAGATAATAATATTAGCTTACATGACATCTGGTCGATCTATTCCACATAATAACGGCACTAGTATCTACTAATCAACTGAAGATTTACCGGACAACAACTGCCCTGATAAAATCATTACCATCCTTTTTATATCCTACCAACGTCTTTTTCGTCAAACATCGCCACAACAATACCGCCATTTTGAACCAATCACAGATCATCATATATTTTGGATTAATATCTTCCAATACCGGTAATTATATACAAATCTTGTGTAGTGTAACCGTTTTAAAACATTAGAATGTAATTAAGCAATTTAATAAGAGTTGATTCGTAATTCTTAAAAGTCTTTAAAAATAATATGAACATCAACTGACAGTATTGTGCCAATCGTTTGAAACAACCTACTATATTAAAATAGCAATATTAAATCTAAGATATAGTACAAGTGTTATTAAATATGATTTAATCATTTATAGTCATAGCTTAGATGTGATTTTAACAAGTTAAGACTTATTTTTTTTGTAAACACAATATTCAGTCAAATTAGGTACTTCTACATTGGTCCCAAGCTTCGTAAATATGGCAGATGCCATTATCCAACAAACAATATTGTAATATTATTATTATATCATAGTGAATTATCTAACACGGCCAGACTGACAAGTACTTCGCTCTCGAAGTACCTATAAATCTACGGTCTCACAAAAACGACAGCGTTTGACCAATTCAACAGAAAGTTATACATTGTTTCTTATTTTAGGTGCTCAGAGTCAATAATAACTTTTTTTTTTACTAATGTATCTAAATATCTTCACAACTACATACTTTGCAAATACAAACGTTAAGTACATATAATTCAAATAACTCATCGCTTGGTCAATCTGACAATATTATTGAAAACTATTCAACAAACACATTTTCTGTTAACATATTAACAAACTTTTAATATGGTCATTAAACATTACCTCACTTTGGAAGTAAAAACTTTTTTTTTTTTAACAATACCACACAATACCTTAACAACAACACACAAATAACCAATAATAAAAGAATTCGAGTCAGAAATTATTAAGAAAATTTTAATTTTAATCACTAATACGGAATAATACGGAATTATTCCAAGTAAATGAAGCCACGTCCACAAGCAAATTTCAGCAGGTGGTGACTGGAGATAGCCACTCGATATTGGTTAAAGGTAATAAGGTAAGGTAAAGGTAAATTTAAAGGTAAAAGGTAATATACCTTCTATTTAGATCTGTGTTATCAAGTAATAAAGTATAGTTTTCTATGTAATAGTCTTCTCAGTACCATAGTTTTAAAAGGCAATATGTAGGTATCGTGAGTCGATAAAGAAAATAATTTGAGAACTGACGAAGATAATTATAAGAGATCAGACCGTACATACAAAAATGTATAAGCCAATCACAACTTTTATAAGTTATTACATTTAAAAATTTACAATACGTTATTCATACACAACATAGAATTATTATCTAAAATATCATACCGAATCTATGTCTGTGTATCGTTTGAATGTCCTGTTAAACTGAACTGTACCAAAATGATCATCAAAATATCAATATATTTGAAAATTATCCATCACGGCTATCCTGAACTGTACTTCGCTATCGAAGTACAAGTCTCAAGACACCAAAAGGAATGTTTATATATTAGTCTCTGACCTTGCCATGTTAGCCCTCTTACCTGCTGCACATAAGATCTAGACTAACATCAGGCCAGCGACCGACCAGCAGTGAGTTCTAAATAGCCCCCGACCTTGACATATCAGTCCTCCCACCTGCTGCACATGGGATCTAGACCGACACCTAGGTCAGTGACCGACCAGCAGTGAGTTATAAATAGCCCCCGACCTTGACATATCAGTCCTCCCACCTGCTGCACATGGGATCTAGACCGACACCTAGGTCAGTGACCGACCAGCAGTAAGTTATAAATAGCCCCCGACCTTGACATATCAGTCCTCCCACCTGCTGCACATGGGATCTAGACCGACACCTAGGTCAGTGACCGACCAGCAGTAAGTTATAAATAGCCCCCGACCTTGACATATCAGTCCTCCCACCTGCTGCACATGGGATCTAGACCGACACCTAGGTCAGTGACCGACCAGCAGTGTTATTTTCCTTTAACTTTTTATTTCTACTTTATATCCTTTATTAAACTTGGTTCAGTTCAGCTTAACTAAACTTATATGAATTTCAATTCAACTGATTTTTTTTTGAAGTTTCATATTGGTTAATTTTGCATAACCTCATATTTGTGAGCACTTGAAATTACAATCGAATAAGACATACATACAATTTCATAATTATGTTTCTATATTATAAAGCTCACAAGCTTATTTTGAAAATCGTAAAATATTCTAAACGTCATAAATAAAACTGCATTAAATACCTAGGTACTCTAATTTACTTCATTGTCACAATAAAAAAAAATAGAAACTAGGTATAAATCTTGGCTGTTTCCTACCACATCCTACATACCTAAATGTATTAGACATATTCTCGTTATTCAATTGCTTCTAAAATATTAAGACTACTAAAATGACCCTAACAAGTACCTAATATTATAAAGGCGAAAGTTTGTTAGTGTGTTTGTTACTTCTCCACGCACAAACTAATAAACGGATTTGGATGAAACTTGTAACACAGTTTATAACCAGGATTCTAACACAGGATACTTTTTATCCCGATATTCCCACGGAATCGAAACCTACGCGGATGAAACCGCGGGGCGCAGCTAGTATACCATATACCCAATTCCGAGACAACATGTATCGAAGCTAATACTGAACAAACTGAAAAGTCAACATCTTTAAAATACATCTTATGTCGGAGCAATAAGTTCATCTATAGTCTATTCAAATCCTATGATTGGACCCCCAATCAGCCGCAGCAAAATAATCCTCCTACTGCCACCCGCAAAAATATTGCCACACTATCTACTAATGAAGATTAAAACGCAATGGAACATCGTTGTAATTTTAGATATTCGAAATTATTTTGATTTTAAATCTAAATATTCTTTGTATTGATAGGATAAAAATATATGTTGTAATTTCAAATCAACCCTACATATAATATAGTAAAGATAATTTTGTATAATTTTCTTTTTTTTTTTTTTTACCCTTAAAATTCTACTTTATTGATCTAAGAAAATATGTATATATTTTTTTTTTTTTTTTTACATCAGTTTAAGTTTTCATTAGGATTAACGTTTACTATAGGTACTGGGTTATTTGCAAAACACCAAAAACCTCAAAAATAAGAATATTTAAAAGAAATGCTTTTGATTAGAATTAATGCATTATAAAAATCCAATCAGATCACTGATGTGACGACAGAACAACAATTAAGTAGGTTCCTATTGCTCAATATTTTTTTTTTATCGTATCTAATTAGTTGTATTATGTTTTCAACACCATTTACCTAGCATAATATCCCGAACAATATCATATCTTTCTGATGTGTCTACTGTAGCTTATCATACACCTTTATTGTTTCCAAAACTTGCCTTTCTGTTAAGTCCTGTAAGCCCCTTAAAGAAAAAGTGGCAACACATAAGCCGTCACCTCACCGCAGCCAACCAAAAGTCAGACTCCAGTACCTAATTGATGTTATTAGAATGACTAGTATACTATTAAAAAAGTCTAAAAATAATTCGAAGTCGTAGGGCAAATTGAACTTTATCAAACTGAGATTTCAGTGTAGGTACCTATTACAGTTATTTTTATTTTTTTTTATAACCTCTCATTTGTTTACATAAAATAACGATGTCGATTTTAGGGGTTTCGTAAATAAGCTCAAGTTAAATGTTTGATTGAAGACGGTAAACAGTTAAATATGACTGGTACCATACAAAATACATTTTTGTACATTAAAGATGTGTGGGACCTTCTTAGGCAGAAGCTATTGTTATCCCGAGTCGACTTGTTATTAATGTCCGACATTTTTTTAAACCACTTTGAATTGGTCTTAACAAATACAGCAACCTCGAAATTATATAAGGATAGAAGAGTCAATATTTTAAATTTAATAAACAATGGTTTACATGTATCTATGGCATTTTCGTTGTTTGCCACCGACCTCCGAAATTAAAGTTATTTTTTTACTTGGTAGTGTCCTATTTAGAAGTCGGTTGTTTTGTTTCCGGATTTTTAACTGATTTTGTAACCTAAATCAAAGGTTTCTTCATACTTTTCTAATTCCGCGGTATCTAAATAAAACTGTATCTATTGTTTAACTGTGACAACATAACTAGCCAAGTAACACAGACCTAAGGGGAAGTGACAGTTTCTTTTTATACTTGTAAAAATAAATAACTGTACGAAAAATCGCAAAAAAAATCTATTTATGGTTAATGTAAACAGGATGTTTAGGTACCTACTTACTTCATGTGTTTTATCTCAAAATTAAACGAGGTTACCCTACACTACACATCATCTGGAATCACAAATTTTCATGTTTGTGCATTATACTACTCTTTTATATTATTGTATTCTCAAATATTATTTTATAGCAATTTGTTCGATGATTATCACGTAATTAACATACTCAAAACATACTAACTATCGTCCTTTATAAGCCAAGTGTGAACTAAATGTTACATATTAATTTATCTAAAATTATTTTGCAATACGTAACGTATCAATATCTAATATCTTATCTAATTGCATTTAGTTTTGATGTAAAAGAGCCCCTATAGGCCTTACCGACTTATGCTAATTCGTAGGTACTGCTGCTCCATTTAATCCTTGGAATGGGTTTCGAAGATATTACAGCAACTTGTAGCTTCACATTCCCGCTCTCCGAGTTTGCAGCACGATGTCATCGTAGTGAGAGTGGAGTGTCAGCGACCCGCCGACACCAATGACTTTCAACAGAACACCGATAGCTCCAGCGACTTATGCTAATTCGTAGGTACTGCTGCTCCATTTAATCCTTGGAATAGGTTTCGAAGTTAACTTAACTTAGTTTAGTTAAGTTAACTTGCAGCTTCGCATACCCGCTCTCGGAGTTTGCAGCACGATGTCATCATCATGGTGCGAGTGGATTCAGCGACCCGTCGACCAACGGCTTCCAGAAGATCGTCAAAAGCTCCAACATCGATCATGAAAATAGAAAAATAAAATGTATTAGTAAGCTGTTTGAAAAGGTCAGAGAACTATCCCACTTCTGATGTTAGATTAATTAAGTATATCTGTTTAAATATGGTAGCTTTGAATATCAGAATGGTCACTAGTTATTTATTAAGTGTACCTATATTAGGGAATAATGTATAATCTGTATGTAAGTAGGTTTACCTCAATAAAGTATAATCTATATGTAAGTAGGTATGTCTAAATATTACCCAAATATAAAGCTTTCACTATCAGTATGGTTACTAGTTATATCATATGTGTAATACCTATGAATATGGTATGTAGGGGATGGTTTTTAGGTTATTAGTTATATCATATGTGTAATACCTATGAATATGGTATTTAGGGGATGGATTTTATAAAATAAAGCACAGAAAGACAAGACCAGGTGTTTATTAGAATTTAGGCTTGTCAGTAGTCAGAAAGCTGGTCGTCCGTTCGCAAATCTATTCAGCATGGAGAAGAACGGACAAGAAACTCCATGGAAACAGTATTATAGTATTATATCAACATATTTATTACATTTATTATATTGTCATAAATTATCGTTATTTTTAAAAACAATTAATTCTATCTGTTGGACAATGGTCCAAGGAAATCAGAATAATAGCAGCATAATAACAGTAGCTAGGAATACACCTTAAAACATTAGCAATATTGGCCATATTATAACAATACAGAAACAACATAGTTATCAGCAGTAATCAAGTAATTAATATTAACCAACGGTCCAAGGAACTCAGAATAATAGCAGCATAATAACAGTAGCTAGGAATACACCTTAAAACATTAGCAATATTGGCCATATTATAACAGTACAGAAACAACATAGTTATCAGCAGTAATCAAGTTATTAATATTAACTAACGGTCCAGGGAACTCAGAATAATAGCAGCATAATAACAGTAGCTAGGAATATTCCATTATACACATTAAAACATTAGAAATATTGGTCATATTATAACAATACAGAACACCATAGTTATCAGCAATAATCAAGATAATAATATTAGCTTACATGACATCTGGTCGATCTATTCCACATAATAACGGCACTAGTATCTACTAATCAACTGAAGATTTACCGGACAACAACTGCCCTGATAAAATCATTACCATCCTTTTTATATCCTACCAACGTCTTTTTCGTCAAACATCGCCACAACAATACCGCCATTTTGAACCAATCACAGATCATCATATATTTTGGATTAATATCTTCCAATACCGGTAATTATATACAAATCTTGTGTAGTGTAACCGTTTTAAAACATTAGAATGTAATTAAGCAATTTAATAAGAGTTGATTCGTAATTCTTAAAAGTCTTTAAAAATAATATGAACATCAACTGACAGTATTGTGCCAATCGTTTGAAACAACCTACTATATTAAAATAGCAATATTAAATCTAAGATATAGTACAAGTGTTATTAAATATGATTTAATCATTTATAGTCATAGCTTAGATGTGATTTTAACAAGTTAAGACTTATTTTTTTTGTAAACACAATATTCAGTCAAATTAGGTACTTCTACATTGGTCCCAAGCTTCGTAAATATGGCAGATGCCATTATCCAACAAACAATATTGTAATATTATTATTATATCATAGTGAATTATCTAACACACACAACAAAATATTCATAATCAGAAAGTGAGAAAGAAAGAATTGCTGGAGTACGGCATGAAGAGACAGATTAAGAAGAGCGCAACGAACGTTGAATTCTGATCGACTTCGACATTCTCTGAACAGAATGTCGATATCATCTGAAGAATCGGATGTCTCAAGATATAGCCGTAGGGCATGGCGACCTTCCTTGGGTTGATAAGGAACGGAGTGCATTTACGTATACTCCTATGATTGACTACGCCACATATTCCGCCATCGGAGGTATGGTTAAAAATTTTACTTTTTGTGAAGCTGTTAAATAGCAAAAAGAAACAAACGGTATGTGTTGCTCAGGTGGGAAAGTACATATTGAAATATTACAAAATCCTCCAGAAATATTAAGATCACTGCTAATCGGTGACCATCACAGTCAAAACATTTCTTGGACAACATACGTTCGTACAATAATGCCTTTCAAATGACATCTTTTGTTGCGAAACAGATTTCAGAAGGCCCATTTATGCCAACATTCAAAGTGCAAGGCCAAGTTTACCACCCTATTGGTTCATTATTGCCTGAAAATGACGTCTCGAATCGTCTCGCGCATCCCGTTGTTATCCAGTCCCCGGGTTCTTAGAATTCGACATCAGACGTTTCAGATCTTCGATTTTGACTACCCCGTTGTCGCTGGCATAACCAACAGGATCCGCGTACGAAGTCGCGGGCAGAAGCTAGTTAAACTAAAAATGCAAATACGAAAAAAAATAACTAAATGGAGAAATATGTACAAAAACAAAATATCGATTCATATAATAGAAGGATTTCATTAAAATAAGCATAGGTATTTCTTTACGCGGAATACAGAATTAATAAGTTATCGTAAACTCTGCGAACTGAAAATAACTTTTTCATTAAATTCCACGCGGACGAAGTCGCGGGTAACACTAGTATTATTATAATTTTTAACAAATTAACATTTTTGGCTGTATTTACGTGTGGTAGGTAAGTAATCCCTTGTGTCTTATTTTTCTTCCGTTTAGCTCACAGAACATCATCAGAAGTCATTTTAATGCGTATTTATTACAAAAAAAAAAAAACTGAAATTATTGAACTGTATGATCAACGATGTTCCGTGCGCGATACGTAGTATCTCTAATACATGCTCTGTGTAAGTAGTCTGTGCCGTCTGTGCGTGCCCGACTGAGTGCCTAGGAACAATCACCCAGTTTAGTAGGAAGAGGCGCTGTGACTGAGTTATGCCGGGACAACACCAACGGGAAACGGCAATGCCCGTCATCGCCGTAAACACCGCAGTAATTATTTCGATAATTAACGCGATAAATTGAGTTGAACAATCAACATCAATTGGCAATAAAATTGGCGATAAAATTGGCGCTAATGTTTCCCTTGAATTTTAATCTGGACGTTGACGCTACTGCACTGTATATACACACGTTCACGGTGCGCATTTGCGCTATATAGTTATTATACTCTTTGATTTGCGCAATGACAAACGTATTGTGGCCGCTTCAAGGTTGGCAATAATTGTCGCGGTAAATATCTTTGATCTCAAAAAATACCGCCACCCGAGTTATCGCCTAATGTCAATCGGCAATGGGAATGCCGTTGTAAAATTAACACGATAAGTTGTGGCTACACACACCTACGGATAACGCCCAATATTGCGATAATCAACGACGTTTCACGTTGGTGTGGCCCCGGCATAAAGTATCTACGAAAATAATATATCAATGGATCACTGACCTCTATCATACAAGCTCTGACCTCTAACTGTTCAACCATGAAGGTTGTACGTAATGCACTATGTTCTAAGAGTTCTCTTCTTAAGTTGTTGCCTAGCAACTGTTCTGTTTTTGTCATCTTATATTTGAGTTTAGTTTAATTTTATTTTCACTAAACTGTAAATTACTTGAATATACCACTGTATTACAATGCTATATATGCTATGCGCATTTTCATTGAAAGTAAGCTCAGCCAACAGGTTATGGGCCCAGACGTGATCTGGTGTAATATCTGAGCAAAATAAAAGTATCTCAATTTCGAATATGGAAGCTGTTGTAAAGAGTGTTGAGAGATTGGCAGGCCAAGCCAATTATGGTACGTGGGCTTTTGCCATGGAAATGTTCCTGATCGACCTCGATCTGTGGGAGTGTGTGAATGATGATTTTGTGGCAGTCTCTGCGGAGGCTAAAAGAAAGGATGCCAAAGCTCGGAGTAAGATCTGCCTCATGTGCAAGGAAAATATTTATCCTATGATCATGCATCTCAAGACAGCGCGAGATACTTGGCAAGCGCTGCAAAAATCTTATGCTGATGGCGGGTTACTGCGACGGCTATATCTGTTGCGGAAAATTATTTAGCGCCAAATTGACAATGTTTTCGTCAATGGAGGAATATCTCAATGACATCCTATCAACCAGCCAGTCATTACTTAGCATAAAGGCAGGTCTGGATGATGAATTTGTTGGGATCATTATGTTGGCCGGTTTAACCGATGCATACAATCCTCTGGTGATGACATTGGAGCATTCAAGCATGAAGATTACAACAGAGTCTGTGCAGGCAGCGTTGCTCAAAGAAAGCTTGAGAAAAAGCAGCTCAATGAACACAGCTGAAGATGACACGGCAATTAACGGCACTGATGTCAAACTCCAAAAAGAGTATTATATGCCATTTGTGTAAGAAGAAAGGGCATTATAAATGGCAGTGTCAACGTCGTAAAACGGGAGACAAGTCTGAAGACGACAAAAACAACAGTTGCTAGGCAACAACTTAAGAAGAGAACTCTTATAACATAGTGCATTACGTACAACCTTCATGGTTGAACACCCCCACTTAATCCACTATGTTGTGTGCAGAACACATGTTTCTGCTTACCAACTCCCTTAGTCATCATATCAGCAGGCATAAGGGTAGTCTCACAATATTTAACACAAATAACCCTTTGCTCTGCTAGCTCTCTAACGAAATGATATCTTATATTTATGTGTTTGGAACGTTTTCCAATAGCAGGAGTATAAACCAGCTTACTGGCACTTTGACTATCACTAAAAATAGTAACAGTAGTGTTATAGCCAGTCAGTTCAGAATATAATCCATTAACTGATATCACTTCCTTAGCGACCTCACAGATTGCGATGTACTCAGCTTCAGCAGTACTTATGGGGGAAGCTCTAAGGTGGCCCGCGAAATTCAAATTTTCTTACGTTTTTTGCAATTTGCTGGTCAGTATTAAGTTGTACGTTGATTAAAATGACCATGTAATCCCCAAGAATGACTATTTCATGAAATCTTGACATTTGGGGATTACATGGTCTTAAAGAGTTGTGTTGATGACTTTAATGATTATAATTATATAAATACATATTTGTTACGACCGCGAATCATATTTTAATCAACGTACAACTTAATACTGACCAGCAAATTGCAAAAAACCTGAAAAAAAATTGAATTTCGCGGGCTACCCTGGCGCTTTCGCCTTAACGAAACACAACGCTGTTTTAAGGACTGCCAAGACACCGCAGCACCACCGAAAATAAGGGTATAACCAGAGAAAGATTTCCCATCAGGCCCATTTCCCCAATCTGCATCTGCATAGGCAACCAAAGGCTTATTACATTTTTTGTAACACAGCGATAGTTCCGCTGTCCCCTTTAAATACCTAAGCACACGTTTCAGTGCCGCCATATGAGTAGAATCGTTGCAGTTATTAAATTGACTCAGCATCGTAACTGCATATGATATATCAGGTCTGGTACAACATGCCAGGTATAATAGTGAACCGATAATTTCCTGATAACGAGTATTGTCGTTCTTTTCACCAGATTTCAGGCGAAGGTTCACTTCAACTGGCGTACTAACTTGTTTGCAGTCCGACATTCCATATTTCTGTAAGATTTTTGAAATGTATTTCTTTTGAGACAAGTGGATTTCACTACTACTCTTCCTCTCAATCCGGACTCCAAGACATTCTCTTGCCTCGCCCAAATCCTTTATTTTGAAGGATCTGCCAATCTGAAGTTTCACCGTCCTGGCTTCTACAGCTCTATTTGTAAATATATAAAAATCATCCACGTACAGAGCTATTACAGTGAAAATTTCATTATGAATTTTTGTGTAAACACACTGGTCATATTTAGACCTAGAAAAACCCATCTTTATTATATGGTCATGAATCTTTTGATTCCAACACCTGGCAGCTTGTTTCAGGCCATATATGACTTTCTTCAATTTGCAAACCTTGCCTTCACTCCCCTCTTGAACAAAAGATTGTGGCTGTTCCATATAAATTTCTTCACGCAGATCTCCATTTAGAAAAGCGGTGGTAACGTCAATATGATGAACGCTCAGGTTTTTCGCAACTGCCAGTGCTAGTAGAAGACGAATCGACGACATCTTGACTACCGGTGCAAATGTTTCAAAATAGTCTTCACCAGGTTTTTGCGAATAACCCTTAGCAACCAGTCTGGCCTTATGGCGCTGAGTGCTGCCATCCGCTCCAATCTTTAACTTGAAGACCCATTTTGTTTTAATAACATTAGCATTTAACGGTCGATCAACTAATTCCCAGGTTCCATTCACCTTCAAGGAATTGAACTCGTCCTCCATCGCTTCCACCCAAAACTTCTTGTCAGAACGCTCCATAGCATCCTTAACAGAAATAGGATCAGGATCTTCTGACACATGGAAATTATATACCATATCTTTTTCTCGTTTCGGAACCCTATTCCGAGAAGGGTACCGTCTAGCACTTTGTAAATTTTCTGCCGTAGGATTCTCTACGTCAACAGAGTCAATAGAGTCATAAAAAGTCTCTCTAGAATCCGATCTCGTCAGTGAACTAGCCCTCGCTGTACTAGATGCACTTCCAGATTCTTTTTCATTCGAACTAGCCACCGGAACCCCCACTGCAACAGGACCAGCAATTCTTGGCACCTCTGGTTGAGTAGTGGAACGACTAACTCCTGGAATGTCATACTGTAAATCTATAACCACAGCATCCTTCTTAGAAACAGGAACAGCAGCTTCTTGTTTCTCTTTAATAATCATGGTGGGAACGTTTTCCATAAACGTAGCATCTCGAGCGATGACAATCCTCGTTGGATCATCCTTCAAATTTATAAATCGGTACGCCTTCGAATTGGTCGAATACCTAGTCATTATCATTTGAATCGTTTTTGGATCAAACTTGTTGCGACTATGATCCTTTACCAGAACCTGAGCTCTACATCCGAATATTTTCAGATTCGATAGATCAACTCTCTCTCCTGTAAAAACCTCCTCTGGAACTTTATCCTCAAGGATAAAGTTCCAGAGGAGGTTTTGAGAGAGGAGGGCCATTGTTGGAGATCGGTTCTTCAGGTACACGGCACAACCTACAGCTTCGCCCCAGAATCTCTTGTCCAAACCAGCCTCATGCACCATACATCTAGCCTTCTCAGTTATTGTGCGGATTGTGCGCTCCGCAACTCCATTCTGTTGAGGAGTGTAAGGTACTGATCTCTGGTGTTGGATCCCATGTTTCTTCAGGAAACCTTGAAATTCTCCATTGGTATATTCAGTGCCATTATCGCTACGAAATTTCTTTATTTTCTTTCCCGTCTGATTTTCAACTAGTGTTTCTATGTCTAAATATGACCAGTGTGTTTACACAAAAATTCATAATGAAATTTTCACTTTATTAGCTCTGTACGTGGATGATTTTTATATATTTACAAATAGAACTGTAGAAGCCAGGACGGTGAAACTTCAGATTGGCAGATCCTTCAAAATAAAGGATTTGGGCGAGGTAAGAGAATGTCTTGGAGTCCGGATTGAGGGGAAGAGTAGTAGTGAAATCCACTTGTCTCAACAAAAACACATATTTCATTATGAAGAAAGACAGTAAGGAGACCTCGGGTCTAATGGCTGCTCTATCTATGACGGTTGGTAAGGGCTATTGGGTCGTAGATTCCGGAGCTACATCACACATGACGTCTGACGTGCATATTTTACCCACACAGCACACAATGTCTAAAGAATATCTAGTAAATATTTTTTAAATATTCATACAAACATCTAGGAGACCTCTGCTGATATTTACAAGTACTATAGTAGATATCTAGAAGATGACTCTATGTCCGCCTCCTAAATGTCTTCTAGACATTTTAAATGCACATCTACTACACATCTACTAGACATGTCTTCTAGATGTCTACTAGTAAACTTTAGAAGATATCTTCTAGATTATCTACAAAATATCTAGTAGTGTAAGGGATGTCGTCGCCGGAGGATTTATTACACAACGTACAGAGTATAATTGTATATACAGGGTGATTGGAAGATGGGTGCAAAGCTTTAAGGCGAAGATAGTACAGACAATTTAGAACCATTTAAGCCATGGTTGTCTTAGACGAAGTCTTACTACTTTTTTTTACCAATTTATTAAGATTTTTTTCAAAAATTCCTAAAGTTAACTAAATTATTTATTTATGGCCAAATTGAATGATAAACGAATTCATTTTTATTGTATTTAATTAAAGTAATGTGTAAGCAATCTAGCAAAACATGTTTTAGGCCTCTGTGTCGTTAGACATTTTTTTTACAGATATTTAAAGTTCATAACAAATTTTAAAATTCATAAATACTTTTTGTAAACCTTATTTTAAAAATAACGGAGTGTGCTTTTTTGTTCAAACCTTTTTGAAAACATGCTTGATAATCGCTCTTTCTTTTGAGGTAACATTTACGCAGATATCTTACAAATTATTGAAATTAGAACCTAAAAACCAATTTAAGGGAGAAATTTTAAATTTTAGGCAGTCTAAATAAAACAACATTTGAATTAAATTTATTTATGTTTCATGGTCAAAATGTTGTCCGTGATTCCTAATACAAGCACGGCTCCGTCTTCTCACTTCTGTTGTTGTTATTTTCAACATCATATCTCCAGCTTCATTGTTTCAAACTCTGAATTCATTCTCTCTATCAGTTCTTCTCTCGTGTTTATTTCAACATTCGTATACACCAGCTCCTTGGCCCGGCCCCACACGAAAAAGTCCAGCAGGTTCAGATCTGGTGAGCGAACGGGCCAAGGGATGGGTCCATCTCTGCCAATCCAGCTGTCAGGAAAGCAATTATTTAAGTGTTCCCCGTGTGTTGTGTGGGTTATAAAAGTTTGTAATGCCCTCCCTAGAAAATTTGCTTTCATCCGTCCACAAGATTGATTTCAAATTCAAATTTTCTAGGGAGGGCATTACAAACTTTCATAACCTTCGTGAATGGGCCGCCAAAGACAACAATCCACATTTTAAGAAGCAGGTGTCGTTTCAGAGGAAATTCTCTGTCAATGTTTGGGCTGGAATAATTTGCAGGACGTTGATTGGGCCCCACTTCTTACCGGAGACTTTCAATGGTGAAAATGATTTGCACTTTCTACAAGTGGATTTACCAGAGCTGATAGAGGAAACCGGTGTCCCGATATTCGCAAGAGACAGTACAGTCATCTTTCAGCAAGACGGCTGTCCAACGCATTGGATGTTAAATGTAAGGGAACACTTAAATAATTGTTTTCCTGACAGCTGGATTGGCAGAGATGGACCCATCCCTTGGCCCGCTCGCTCACCAAATCTGACCCTGCTGGACTTTTTCATGTGGGGCCGGGCCAAGGAGCTAGTGTATACGAATGTGGAAATAAACACGAGAGAAGAACTGATAGAGAGAATGAATTCAGAGTTTGAAACAATGAAGCTGAAGATGATGTTGAAAATAACAACAACAGAAGTGAGAAGACGGAGCCGTGCTTGTATTAGAAATCACGGACAACATTTTGAACATGAAACATAAATAAATTAAATTCAAATGTTGTTTTATTTAGTCTGCCTAAAATTTAAAATTTCTCCCTCAAATTGGTTTTTAGGTCCTAATTTCAATAATTTGTAAGATATCCGCGTAAATGTTACCTCAATAGAAAAAGCGATTATCAAGCATGTTTTCAAAAAGCTTTGAACAAAAAAAGCACGCTCCGTTTTTTTTAAAATAAGGTTTACAAAAAATATTTATGAGATTTAAAATGTTTTATGAACTTTAAATGTCTGTAAAAAAAATGTCTAACGACACAGAGGCCTAAAACATGTTTTGCTAGATTGCTTACACATTACTTTAATTAAATACAAAAAAAATGAATTCCTTTATCATTCAATTTGGCCATAAATAAGTAGTTTAGTTAAAACTTTGGGAATTTTCGAAAAAAATCTTAAGAAATTGGTAAAAAAAAAGTGTTAAGACTTCGTCTAAGACAACCATGGCTTAAATGGTTCTGTCTGAATTGCCTGTACTATCTTCGCCTTAAAGCTTTGCACCCATCTTCCAATCACCCTGTATATAGGACGAATCCACACAACCTTTTCCCAGAAGGGACGAAGGAGGGGGAAAGGTGTCCTCTAAACCAAAAAGGACACTAGGTCTAGAGTTAGGCTAACTAAGTAGCGATGTCCCGTGTGACTATTCCAAGGTAGGACGTAATCCACGGATGCACCACTAGTTCAGTTTTCTCAAATAAAATAAAATATACTAGCGGAGGTCATTAACCATCGGAGAATCTCGACACCGCGATTCAGAAACGTGACGTTTTGCGTCAGCGCCATCTAGCGTAGAGTTGCGACATGTTGTAGTGTCTCTCATAACTAATAGGTGGCGTTAGTAGATTAAAAAATAAGGTTTGCTACATTAGGAATTTAGCAAAATATCCTCTAGACATCTTCTAGATGATTCGAGAGTGTAGTATAGACATCTTCTAGATTATCTGCTATATGTCTAATAGAAAGTATGCTGAATATTTTCTAGACGTTTTCTAAATTATTCAAGATATCTACTAGACGTTATGCAATATCTTCTCTAAGAGATGATCAGCTGTAGATGATATTATGTAATATCTTAACTAAGAGATGATTTCAAGACCAGTTGTAGATATCTACTAAACGTTCCATTATGATCTTAGATATCTTAGATTTCAGTAGACTAATATTGGATATCTACTAGATATTATGTGCTGTGTGGGTCTCGACACCGCGATTCAGAAACGTGACGTTTTGCGTCAGCGCCATCTAGCGTAGAGTTGCGACATGTTGTAGTGTCTCTCATAAGTAATAGGTGGCGTTAGTAGATTAAAAAATAAGGTTTGCTACAGTAGGAATTTAGCAAAATATCCTCTAGACATCTTCTAGATGATTCGAGAGTGTAGTATAGACATCTTCTAGATTATCTGCTATATGTCTAATAGAAAGTATACTGAATATTTTCTAGACGTTTTCTAAATGATTCAAGATATCTACTAGACGTTATGCAATATCTTCTCTAAGAGATGATCAGCTGTAGATGTCTTCTAGATATTATGTAATATCTTAACTAAGAGATGATTTCAAGACCAGTTGTAGATATCTACTAAGCGTTCCATTATGATCTTAGATATCTTAGATTTCAGTAGACTAATATTGGATATCTACTAGATATTATGTGCTGAGTGGGTTGTAAAGAGGTGAGCACGGAACCTTGTGAAAGTTGCTGTAAAGGGAAGGAGTGCGTCAAAATGTTTCCGAAAGGTAAAAGTAAGAGCAAAAGACTTTCTTGAACTCGTGCATTCGGATTTAGCGGGCCCTATGGAAGTGGAATCAGTTAATGGATTATATTCTGAACTGACTGGCTATAACACTACTGTTACTATTTTTAGTGATAGTCAAAGTGTATTGGAAAACGTTCCAAACACATAAATATAAGATATCATTTCGTTAGAAAGCTAGCAGAGCAAAGGGTTATTTGTGTTGAATATTGTGAGACTACCCTTATGCCTGCTGATATGATGACTAAGGGAGTTGGTAAGCAGAAACATGTGTTCTGCTCACAACATAGTGGATTAAGTGGGGGTGTTCAACCATGAAGGTTGTACGTAATGCACTATGTTCTAAGAGTTCTCTTCTTAAGTTGTTGCCTAGCAACTGTTCTGTTTTCGTCATCTTATATTTGTAGTTTAGTTTAATTTTATTTTCACTAAACCGTAAATTACTTGAATATACCACTGTGTTACAATGCTATATATGCTATGCGCATTTTCATTGAAAGGAAGCTCAGCCAACACTATCATACAAGTACTTTGTGTCAATGCAATGAATGCACTCCATCTTCTCTCACTCTCATAGCCTTACGAAAAAGTACTTACGAATTCCATGGCTCTCGCTGTCATGTTTGCCAACTGTCAATTCTGTCATTCCTTTCTAGTTTCTAGTGCTTCTGTTTCTGTCATTCATTCATTGTGGTGTATTGTGTGTACAGTTGTCGGAGAGAATTTCAATATTCTGTAAGAATGTTTTATCCTAGTAAAGCGCTGTTACTGCGTCTTATACTAGCATGTACAATAATTGTGGTATTGGGACATAGTCATAGCCACTCGCATGATCATTCTCATGGAAATGAACCGCCCTCATTCAAATATTCCAAAAGTGCAAACGAACAACACAAAAACGAAGAAGTGATAACTGAACCAGATTACGACTTATACGTCAGAGCATTGAGTTCAACACTCTTTATTAGTATAGCGCCGTTTTTTATACTGTTCTTTATACCTATTGACGGCACTGTAGAAAAACAACCGTTACTCAAGATTTTGTTATCATTTGCTTCTGGCGGTCTTCTCGGCGATGCATTTCTGCACTTGATCCCGCATGCGCTCATGTCTAGTGGCGGCGCCGAAGGACACAGCCACAGTCACTCACATGACAGTGAGCAACATGAACCACATGACATCACTGTTGGGCTTGGTGTGTTAGGAGGAATTATTACGTTCTTAGTGGTCGAAAAAACTGTTCGGTTATTTGATGGAGGACATGGCCATTCTCATGGAGCAGAAAAGAAGAAAAATGATGATAAACAAAAAAAGAAGACAAAGGACAAAAAAGAAGACATAAAGATTGCTGGATATTTAAACCTTGCTGCAGACTTTACACACAACTTTACTGATGGGTTAGCAATTGGAGCATCTTATATTGCTGGTCAAAACATTGGCCTTATTACAACTGTAACTATATTTTTACATGAAATCCCTCATGAAATTGGAGATTTTGCAATTCTTGTTCAATCAGGATGTTCAAGAAGGAAAGCAATGATGTTACAATTGCTCACAGCATTTGGTGCAATATCAGGCACTGTTTTGTCTATATATCTAAGAGGTTCAGGAGACGGCCTTGTTTCATCTCTCATCTTACCATTCACTGCTGGAGGATTTATTTATATTGCTACTGTGTCTGTTATCCCTGAACTTCTTGAAAGTTCAACCAAGTTTTCTCAGTCTGTCAAAGAGATAGTAGCTCTGCTAGCTGGAGTCTACATGATGGTACTTATTGCACAGTATGAATAATTTTGTATGCTTGTGACGTGTAATGTAAATATATTTACATTGTTCTATTTTTTCAATAAATTATGTAGTTAACATCACATATTAATAAATTTATTATTCTTTTGTAAAACTCGATCATTTATATTTGTTTGATTTTACTTTGTGTAAAGTATGAATCTATCTTCAAAAATGAAAGTGATGTGTAATAACTGTACAGATAAATCTTTTGTCTCACCAATCACTAGATACATTAGTATCTAGATAAGAAGTGTATTGTTAGATTATATATTGTGATTTTACAGATTTATATGGAGTACCTCACAATTATTTCTTTTAGTTATACATATAGATAGATGGAATAACAACAATGATTGTGCTTGAAAGTTACTTAATACTGAAAGTGAGATCAAATGGAGTATCAAATAAAACTTCTACCTTGCAGAAATTATGTTTTATTTATTTAGATTACTTCTTCTTAGATACACCAACAGTTCTTCCTCTTCTGCCAGTAGTCTTGGTGTGCTGACCTCGCACACGCAGGCCCCAGTAGTGACGCATACCCCTGTGGGCACGGATTTTCTTGAGCCTCTCCAAATCTTCACGAAGCTTAGAATCCAAGTTAGATGATGTCAACTGGCTGTACTTGCCGTCAACAATATCCTTCTGCCTGTTGAGGAACCAGTCAGGGATTTTGTATTGTCTGGGGTTGGACATGATTGTAACAATCTTTTCAACCTGAAAAATAACAGGATATTTTAAAGAGACATTTTGTATTCTGTGCCAAATTTCAATAAAACTGAAGTTTGAAAAAATATACATGTTAACTTTGAGAATGAAAATCTGGGGTAGGTACCCAGTAAATATGGATGTGCTTACATTTGTCAGGAATTACACTCACTACACACCTAGTTAATTGTATTGTGCTTATATGCCCACTCTGGATAGACCCATCAAGAGTGTAACGATGTATGCATTTAGTCTCATAGGTTTTGTAAAGACAACAAAAACAACGGTGGCTGTCTTGTGTAGGATTAGAATGAATGAAATACCTATCAACCTATATTTCTATCAAGTAATACGGGCTGGTGTCCGCAACTCCACGTCAATGCGCGTATTTCTATCAAGTAACCAAAAGACATACCTCTTCTTCAGTGCATTCTCCAGCACGCTTGTCAAGATCAATGTCGGCCTTCTTCAGGACGATATTAGAGTATCTGCGACCAACACCCTTGATCGCGGTCATGGCAAACATAACTTTACGTTTGCCATCAATGTTCGTATTCATAATACGAAGAATATGTTGGAACTTGTCTGGAATTACCAGCGACTGAAACAAAGTTGACACTCATTTTATAACGCCGATTGAAGCAAAATATTAAGAAAACTCGCACCATGTATACTACAAGATCACATTCAATCACTAAATTTCAATTTTGATCTTATGATTAGTAGGAAATTATAAGATTATTACCATTTTTGCAAATATTGGTTAGTCAACCACCACTAACAACAAAAGTTCATGGGGTAAAAGAATGACATTGACAACATTTCTCAAGAGTTGCCATTCTACAAAACTTGTTTTTGCTCCTGGCAATCTCTCCAAGTAATACGTGGGCAATACACTATCGTACTGCCTCTTAGGCTAGGTATACATGTAATGACTATAGTCGCTAGCGACGCGTCGCTAGACTCGTCGACGACGAGTCTAGCAAAGGACGAGTCACGTCGTCGAATATTGAAATTGCTAGCGATAAATTCTGTCAAGTGTGTGGCGAGTGGCGACTAAAATCGGTGTGCGCGTACCTAGCATTAAGGCTCCTACAAACAGGCGCGACACGCGACGCGAATCGCGCGCGACACAATGGCATTGCAAGTCGCGCCACGAACGGTGCCTTGGTGTCGCGCGCGATTTGCGTAGCGTGTCGCGCCTGTTTGTAGGAGCCTTTACACCATTTCTTGCCTAGATTTTGAAATCACCCGCGCCTCGTCGGCGACTAAAGTCACTGCGTGTAAACCTAGGCAGACCAAGTAGGCAGGGTATTCACACTGAAGTGGTGCTGGTAGTAGCCTGAATAGAATTGTCCCACAGAAGGGCATAGACCTCTTCTCATATAGAGAAGGCACGAACATTGATCACCACGCTTGCTCAACGGGCGATTTCAGACTTATATTAACTAAAAGTCCAGGCTTCCTCACGATGTTTTCCTTCACCATTCAGTAATGTTCAAGTTAAACTCAAAGTACTTATTGAATTTTAAAAGTCACATTAGTGCAAGTGCATGAGACAGAAGGCCTTAGACTGTAGACTATCACGAAGAAGCTTATAGATAAAAGTGAAGGCAACACTCTGAATACACTGACCTCTATAATACAAGTTGTAATATAGAGGTCAGTGTCTAAATACCTACAAGTTGTAAGTGAAGATCACTATGTCGGACACTCCCTTTCTAAATACACTTAAAAGAACGAGACAGTGATATTTATTTTCTTTGTCTTAGATATGTATTAAAAAAAAAGGTCCGACCACAGTAGTCTTCACTTAGGTTTAATGTGTATCCTCCACTTTTATCTTTTTGCTTCTTGGCTATCACATAACATCGCTGATCTCTAAAACAAGTACACATACAGGCTAAGCTTACAGGTTAGTGCCTACCATCAATAAAACCACTGGTATACAAGGTAATTTTACGTATATACTAATTCCATGCAAGGCTTAAGGCCATATGGCCGGCCCCATCGCACCGGTTGGTCAAGGTAACTTCTCTTCCGTTAAGTACACACGCAGCGACTTTAGTCCCTCGACTTTGAATCTGCCAGCATCGCTAGCAGATTCAAAGTCGAGGCATCGCTGGCAGATTCAAAGTCGAGGTACTTATGCGGGCCACTCACGGATCAAGTTCACTTGTCAAGTTTGCACCGGACTTGAAGCTGCGTCCAGTAAACTTGACGGTGTATGGCTACTTATCATGCATACCCATAGCCATACGCGTTCATAAGGGGTGAAACGGCGACTAAAGTCGTTGCGCGTCTACCTATAACAATATCCCTTGTTTATAAAAGCAAATAACGCCTTCTTTCTCTGGAGTTACTCTGATTCATTATTTGCTAGGTCACATGATTGACACTATACAGAGTTTTCGGTTTGACGTAAGATTTGATTGATACCTAACGTTTAACCGTGCATCATATTGTAGTCTTTGTACCGTTGTCCGTTTGACCTGTGGCCTTAGTGTGAGTTTTTTCACTCACGTTCGATTGCGAGCGCGTTATACCGCATTTACACAATCGTGCTCGCTATTCGCCTCGTGGCTCGACGAACTATTCGACGAACCATTCGTATACGAGCCCCGTCGCGAACTACTGTTCACACATTCGCGGGGTGAATCGCACACGAACCACAACACGAACATGGAGGACGTGGAAATAATTGCGGCATGCGCGCTACATCTAATGAGTTTATACAATTATTTAGATAGGTATCCTGCGTAAAAAAGTAATTTTTTTTTTCTTTAATTTAAAGTAAAAAATTAAAGAAAAATTTAATTTAAAGTAAAAATTCTTCTTTAATTTTAAGTTGCTGACTGGCAATCTCATATTAGTTGATATACGGTTCCATGCATCGTATATCTTTTGTCTGTCTTTATGATTGCGATGTTTTGGGTTCCAAATGAGCTCTTCCTTTTGATACAGTTCTAAGGAATTCTAAAATTCGCCCTTCACTCCACTCCATTTTGTCTACACGTCCGGGCGCTAGCAGTCAACTGAATGCAGGCGAATGTGTAAACAGTAAGTTCGTGTTCGCGATTCGTGCCCTTTGATTCGCGTCCGAAAAACCGCTCCCAACGCGATCACGCGAATCGCGAGGCGAGCCACGAGGCGAATTGCGAGCCCACTGTTTACACATGCGGGTTCGTGATTCGGCTCGTGGTTTGCCTCGCGGTTCGCGCGATTGTGTAAATGCGGCATAGAATTTTATATGGAAAAAAGTTATAGCGGCACCTGGTGGTCACTAGGAGAACCCTAATTTCCCATACAAAATTCTAACGCGCTCGCAATCGAACGTGAGTTTACGTGAGTCGAAAAAACTCACACTAAGGCCACTGGTTTTTAAAGGTGGAGTAGTACTCTGACCACATTTATTTTTCATTCATTTCTCTTGAGTAGTATAATCCTTCCTTGATTCATTTATTTTTCACGACTAGTAACATTTCATCAATGAGTGTTCTTCCGTCGGTGGTGTGCCGGTTTCTAATTTTTACTACGGATTCCAGTTATTATCTAGAGTTTTGAAGCAACAGTGAATACAATGCATACAGAAACGACATTAACACTTATACAAATATTGGAAAAGACTGTATCACCAGGTATGAAATCACATTTCGTAAACTGTTCATGTATGGCGCTTCAGGTCGTCAACCGACTTATCACTTAACGTAACTGTTTTAAATTGTATTTTATCGAAACGGTCCTTAGAAAGTAATCCTGCTATCAAATCTTTTATATTTTAGAACGGCATACGAATAAATAGCCGTTGATAGAATGTGGATGACAAAGATGCATAACTGTCATGTAAAGAAAATTCTAGGTTCACCTACGATTCAAGTTTTACAATACGCGGCAATCATGTCCTTAAACAATTTGACATTTTGACACACATCTTAAATTATTTTCCATTTGCTATTACTGGTTTATTCACTGATAACTGGTGGTCTTCTCAAAGTTTGAAGGTTATAAATCTGCAATCTTTCACAACTTTGACATTCCAATTTCCATTAGTGTTCACAATACCTAACATAACTAAGTCTGGAGTCCCTCCCTACAAAGGACTAATAATATTATGTACTTTATGCATTTTTTCCATCAGTCATGACTTACAAAGCTACATAGTCTGCTATATAAAAAAAAATTACTTATTTTATCAAGTCAATTATTACCACTTCATAATAAGATACTTTATTTAAAATGCACTATACAGTAGGAATCAAGCAAGGTTGCTTGATTCCTACTGTATAGTAGATAAACCAAATGCTTGTCTGTAGAGGTCTACAGACAAGCATTTGGTTTATCTACTCCAAAATGAAGAAAAAATAACTAATCATATTTTATGTAAACCTGACTTGAGGATTTGTTACTGTTAGCCTGCATCATCCCACTGCTAGGCAAAGGCCTCTCCCCATGACTTCCAGCTCTTTTGATCCAGGGCTAAAGTGGTTCTAATAAATAAATCAATGTACTTGTTAAACTGTAACATAATAAGCAACTATTTGTTCATAAGATAGTGATACTCCTTTTGTACTACAGTTATGTGAAATTTAAGAGAGAAAAAAAATGTCAGGATTACTGATATGAGTTTATATCAGTAATTCTGCCTAATTATAACAACAATATTACTTACTGATGATAATATTTTAACACTGTTGAGCAGGATTGTGCGAATAATTATTTTGTGTTCTATTCTGTCTTCTTTTCATTATGTTATTTGAATTTTTCAGATCGAAATGAATTGGAAGCTGCAGAAACCTACCTTGACCATGCAGCTGTCACCAATTTCACAACATTTATCAAAATGTTGTCTGATGTTCTGGTTGCGGGGGGGAACAGTCAGGTGGCTAGGATGGCTGCAGGTTTACAGCTAAAAAACCACCTTACTTCCAAAGACCCTACCCTAAAACAGCAATACCAACAAAGGTGGCTGGCACTACCTGAAGACATCAGATTGTATATTAAGAAAAATGTAGGTTTTCTAGTATTTTTATCAATATTCTCATTACACGTAATTTTAAGAGACGTAATATTATATTTTCGTTTTTTTAGATTCTAACAGCAATTGGAACAGAGAACAGCAGACCTAGTTCAGCGGCACAGTGTGTAGCTTATGTAGCAGTAGCAGAGCTTCCGGTGGGGCAGTGGAATGACCTCATACCCATGCTTGTAGAAAATGTTGTCAATGCTCAATCCACAGAACTTAAAAAAGAAGCGACATTAGAAGCAATTGGTATGTAACATTTCGAATCAATCTTTGAACAAAATATGTTAAAATTTTGTGCAATGGTTCAGTGATATTTCATTATTTCCAATATGGAGTAACTTAGAATTATAGCTAACATCTGATATTTTTTATTCCTTCTTCAGGTTACATCTGCCAAGAAATTGATGCTGAGGTGTTAACAGAACAGAGTAACCCAATTCTAACTGCCATCATTCATGGCATGAGATCTATTGAAACCAGCAACCATGTCCGGCTTGCTGCCACACAAGCTTTACTTAACTCATTGGAATTTACTAAAGCTAATTTTGATAAAGAAAATGAAAGGAATTTTATAATGGAAGTTGTATGTGAAGCCACACAGTCCAGTGACATGAGAATCAGTGTTGCAGCTCTCCAGTGCTTAGTAAGTAATAGTATCATACATAATACTAGTAAATTCTCATTACACATTTATATTTGTATAGATTATTTGCTTAGTTTTTGTATATGAAGTAATATGTTTGTTTATTTTTAATTTCAGGTTAAAATTCTCTCCTTGTACTACCAATATATGGAACCTTACATGGGTCAAGCATTATTCCCTATCACTTTAGAGGCTATGAAGTCTGATGTAGATGAAATTTCACTTCAAGGCATTGAGTTCTGGTCTAATGTTAGTGATGAAGAGATTGATCTTGCAATTGAAGAAGTAGAGGCAGCTGATGCAGGTATGATGAAAATTTCAAAGTTTATATTTTTTCACCTACATTGTTTAAAGAACTAAGATCTTTCATGTCAAACTACTTCTTTTTACAGGACGACCTCCAGCGCGTACGTCTAGATTCTACGCCCGAGGAGCATTGCAATACCTTGCTCCTGTTCTCATGCAGAAACTAACAAAACAAGATGATACTGAAGATGAGTTGGAATGGAATCCCTCGAAAGCTGCATCTGTCTGTCTTATGCTTTTGTCTAACTGCTGTGAAGATGAAGTGGTTCCTCATGTATTACCTTTCATTAATTCAAATATTAAAAATGAAAATTGGCGATACAGAGAGGCTGCTTTGATGGCATTTGGTTCTATTCTTGGTGGACTTGAAGCAAATACTCTGAAGCCACTGGTGGAGAAGGCTATGCCAACCTTGATTGAAGCCATGTATGACTCTAGTGTCGCTGTGCGGGACACAGCTGCCTGGACTTTTGGAAGGATTTGTGAAATTGTTCCTGAAGCAGCTATAAATGAAACATATCTGAAACCACTCTTAGAAAGTCTTGTAAATGGATTAAAAGCTGAACCGCGTGTAGCTGCTAATGTTTGCTGGGCCTTCACAGGCCTTGCAGAAGCTGCTTACGAAGCAGCTGATTGTGGAGATTCCAATCAACCTAAAACCTATTGCATGTCAAAATACTTTGATTTTATTATTCAAAGGCTTCTTGAAACCACAGATCGCCAAGATGCTGCACAGCATAATTTAAGATCAGCTGCATATGAAGCTCTCATGGAAATGGTTAAAAACTCGCCTACTGATTGTTATGTTACTGTGCAAAAAACCACTATGGTGATTTTAGAGCGGCTTCAACAAGTTTTGCAGATGGAGAATCATATTTCAAGTCAGGCTGATCGTTCTCAGTTCAATGATCTCCAAAGTCTGTTGTGTGCCACACTGCAATCGGTACTTCGTAAGGTAACTCAAGAAGATGCACCACAAATATCGGATGCTATTATGACTGCCTTGTTGACCATGTTTGCTGGCAATGCGGGAAAAGCTGGTGGTGTTCAGGAAGATGCCCTTATGGCAGTCTCAACTCTAGTAGAGGTCTTAGGAGAAGGTTTCTTAAAATATATGGATGCTTTCAAGAGATATCTTTATGTTGGACTTAAAAATCATCAGGAATACCAAGTATGCATAGCGGCTGTTGGGCTCACTGGTGATATTTGTCGTGCATTGAAAAGCAAAGTAAGTTTAATAATGATAATTTTATTTGTTACTAGCTTTTGCCCGCGACTTCGTTCACGTGAAGTTTCTCGTTTTAACATAAAACATAGCCACACACACTTGCACACTCGGGGATAATGTAGCTTCCCCTTATTGAAAGAATTTTCGGGATTGAATCAGTAGGTCCGAAGATTACCCCCCTATAACCTCACAAACTACCTTATGAGTATAGATATATCATGTCTTCTGAAAAACCTCGATGGAGATCAGAGAGATTGTGTTCACACACAATTATAAAATTTAAAAAAATATTGTTACAGGTGCTACCCTATTGTGATGAAATCATAGTCTTGCTATTGGAAAATCTTGGAGATCCCTCAATTCACCGCTCTGTAAAACCACAGATCTTGTCTGTGTTTGGTGATATTGCTCTTAGCGTTGGTCCTGATTTTGCTAAATACTTTGACGTCGTGATGCAGATGTTATTGCAGGTAAAAACTCAATATTGCACTATAAATAAATTTTAATAAGATCCATAACAATGACCTCATAATTTACGTCAAATGTTTTACATTACAGGCAAGCAATGCTCAAGTAGATCGTAACGATTATGACATGGTCGAATACCTGGGCGAACTTCGCGAAAGCGTGCTCGAGGCTTACACTGGTATCATCCAAGGCTTGAAAGGATCAACGGGCGAGGTTTGTAGCATTTCAATTATTATTCAGCTATTACTATTATATATTGCTGAGCAAACAATGAACGTGTTTAATGTGGCAGGTCCGTTCGGACGTGGCGCTGGTTGAGCCGCACGTGCCGGCCATCGTGACGTTCATGATGCAAGTGGCGTGCGAGCCCGAGCGCACGGACGGGCACATGTCGGTGATTGCGGGGCTGACGGGCGACCTGTGCACGGTGTTCGGCCAGCGCGTGCTGCCGCTGCTGGAAACGCGGCCGCTGCTGGACCTGCTGCAGGCCGCGCGCCGCTCGCGCACGCCCCGCACCAAGGCACTCGCCAACTGGGCCACCAAGGAAATCCGCAAGCTCAAGCATCAGACGCCTCTCACTAGCTGGTATGTACTAAACAAAGCGTGCCTTTGAACGCACGGCGACATATCAAGCTATACGTTACAGTATAAGCTGACTTCTCAATGTACAAAAAGCCTATACAATGCGAGGTCAGCTAAAACTGGAAATGTATCGTTGTGTGTACAAGCAGTACAAGTATTGTATACAGGGTTTTCCAGTAAACCAATATTACAAAATATCAAGGATAGGTTTTCCTATACCCACATTTGAATATCAACGAAAACAGACAAAATGCAACCATACTAGGACTTTCAATTAGCTGCAAGTTTGAATGATTTCTGTGCAAATTCACTATTCGAGCAAAGGACAATGACAGAAAGTGGTACCAAAAAGTCTCATGCATCAAGATAAAATATTATAGTATAATTATTTTCATACGACATTACGCGTCGGGGATTTGATTTTTGAACAGGAAATTTAATTTAAAGTAAAAAAAGTGTTGATATTGTTTTATTCCCTTTACATGACGTTCCGTTTAAAATGATATGATCAATATAACATTGAATGGAGATAGTTTTATTTATACTTAAAAAAATGTAACCAATTTATCATTTAAAATGTTCGATTTTTTCAATAAAGTCTAACCAATGTCACGAAATCGTAATAAAAAGAAAATAGTTTGATAATGCACTCAATTGATTCAATTCCAGATATGGTCGTCAATGTCATATTTATATACATGTATTGAAACGATTTTTTACGATTTTAAAAAAGAAAAAAACCAGTTCGAGGTGGTAACGGAATCTGTTTCATAAATAAAAAACTGTACCATTGACGCTTCAGCAGGTCTTCCTGTTACTAAATATTTGGCAAATGTAATTTTGCGTAAAATGTTTTACGCAAAATTACATTTACTAAATAAAAATTGGTAAAAGTACTAGTTTGTAAACAAGTTATTGTTTAAACGTTCACTTGCCAAACATTAGGTTTGGGTTACAATTATTTGTGAAGAGATTTTTTGCTATACTCCATTTACAATAGCATTAGACAGAAGTTAAAAAAGACTCGTTTAGGGGCACACTTTGTAATAAAAGTACAACAAACATTATTACAGTCAAGATTGATGTGGAGTTAAATATAATAAATTTAATTAACAGCTGTCAGACTTATTTGTACTTATTTAACCTATCTACCTTCTGAAATTACAAGGCTTTCATTTAATATTATTTAGTTTTTACATAAAATATTGTCGTGTCAAGGTTTAAAATCTAAAAGAAGCAGGGGAGGACAGGACCCGGAACGTTTTTCATGTCACTATAACCCTACCAAATCTAAAATGTTACATATTCCCTTCTAAGTGGTGGCAGCACGTGTTTTTTTATTTTGTCGGTTTATGATATCATCCGTCCAGCCGAGTCCAGCCCATACGTCAAATTGCGTAAATAATCTGCAGTTGTCAAATTGTCATTCACTCACTTGTGGATACTTGTTATTGCTGAATTTTCGTGGTTTAGTTGTTATTTGTTACTGTTTTTCTGTTGTTATTGTTTTGTTATCGTTATTGGTGTTAGTTTTGTGTTGTTCGTACAAAGCGGTACGTTTTGTTGAACTATGGACACGGACGATCCCGGTGCAGGCCCGAGTGGCTTGCAAGCGCAATGTGCGCTCTGGAACTGCTAGTAGCGCTGATCAGTGTCAGCAGCGAAAAAAACGAGGCCCGAAAGTAGATCACGATGTTAAAATATTGTCTCCTAAGAAAAATAGAATAAAGCAAACACCGCTTCGTTCTACAGAAAAAAGAATAGTGATAAATATTTATGAAGATGTTAAGGGGGCCCGAAGGTACTCTTCTTTATAGAACGCAGTTAATTAACAAAACTGCAGAAATTGCGGGTAAGGATCATAAAATGATTACCTTAAAAAATAAATGTATTTGAAAGTAACATGCATTGTAAATTAATAACATACATTACTAATCTTAATTTATAGGCATATCTCGTGCAACAGTCTATAATGTACTCAAAGAGTACAATACAGAAGGTCGCCTGCAATCGCCACCTCCTCGCCAACGGAAATACTCAAAATCTGATGATTATGATGATATTACGTTAAGTGGAATACCAAGAAAAATTCATTCTTCTTTCTTTGATAATGAGTTACCAACGTTGGACAAGATTCTGCAAGCTAACTGGAAAAGGAAGGCGGCTTATCATTGGCCATATTGGTAAACCTTGATTTCTATGTATTTTTTTTTAATTACTTTACCATTGTTACATAACAAATCATGAATAAAATAATCTCTCCGTTGTCACTGAAATTAAGTCTTAATGCCTCCCCTCGGAGAAAGATGTTTATGGGTAGATTATGGGTTTATGGTAGTAGATTTACCTGTTCAAGGACAGTAATGATGCAGTCAAGTAATCTATGCCACCGGTGCACAATTATTGATTTGCTTTTATTTCATTTCACAGGATCTACAGAAGGGTTTTTAATGGATGGTGAATTAATATTTGAAGCCAAAAAGGGTGATGGAGAGTACCATTCTGAAATGGATGCACACAATTTTGAAAAGTGGTTCAAATTAATATTGTCAAAAATTGAGAATGGTGCTGTTATTGTTATGGATAATGCGCCATATCATTCGAGGAAAGTGGAGAAGCTGCCAACTACAGCCACACGAAAGGCAGATATTCAAGAGTGGCTAAAAAACAAAAATATTCCTTTTGAGGAAAAAGACCTTAGGGCCACTTTATTAGAAAAAGTGAAACAAATAAAACATTTGTACCAAAAGTTTGCTGTAGATGAGATGGCTAAAGAAAAAAATATATTAGTATTGCGCCTCCCCCCTTACCACTGCGAGCTCAACCCAATAGAATTAGTTTGGGCTCAAATGAAGGGGTACGTAGCCCAAAACAATAAAAGTTTTAAATTAGAAGAAGTGAAGCAGCAAGCACTCATAAACATAACTGCAGAGAAACGGCAATCTTGCATTGCTCATACAATTAAAGAAGAGGAAAGGTTTTGCCAACTTGATGGTATAATGGATAATGTTGTAGAAAGATTTATTATTAACGTTGGTGAAACTTCATCATCATCATCAGAGGATGATGAATAATTGGGAATGGAACATCTATCATCTCCATTATATCATTAAGGTGGCAAAACTTTTTCTCTTCTTTAATAGCAATAAATCTCATCTCACACTTCTATGTCTCTGGAAAATGTTTTTATAGTTGGTATTTAGCTTGCGAAAGTGTATTTTTGTTAATCCTCTGGCATTCTAAATTATTATAGTTAAAATTATGACTTGTCACCATCAGTCAAGTAGCGTTTTGTGTCGTATTTATTTGGTTTGTTAAAAACATAATAAGGACATGCCATTGTGATAAAGTTGTTTTTAATAAACTGATTGTTACTAAAAATTGTTTCATTTTATGTACCTATCCAAGCATTGTGACGAGTAGATGGATGGAATATGCTTTATTGTATGCCATACATTGTTACTTACAAAAAAGCACATACATTATTTATTAAAATCGTTTGAACTTAACTTGAAAATAAAAGGTTTCGTACTCCTGCTTCTGCGAGCCTCTTTTTTCTAATGCTATTATAAATGGAGTATAAGTAATAATTTGGCAAATGAAATTACGCGGAAAATTGTTTGGGAAGTGATAATTTCGCAATTTCTTTTTGGTGAAACAAGGGAGATCCGATATTTATCTAATTGTGTGGCACCTCGAGAGTAAATGGACTTGCCACTTTGTTTTATTTAGTCGAGTTACGAGTTAATTAAATCGAGCCGCATCACTATCTGATACTGTCAGAAAGACAAGTGTCATTTAAATTTTCCCGTTTCTTTCGAATTGCATGAAATTGATAGGTATTTCTGTTTTCCTGTGTATAATTGAAGGATTATAATAAATTTACTCCAGAAGGATATTGTGTTAATTGTTCATTAAGATTTCAACGCAATGGGGGCTAGTGTAGCTTAACTATTTTTAATTTTTGTTTTTTTTTTTAATTTCAGATTTGAAACAATTCACTGCCACAGTGATGCAACGCAGTTTCAGATAACTTGCTGCTGGTAAACTCAACTGTGCTGGCAGGCATATTAAGTCCGTATTAATAAGTCGTTAGGTGCATTTGTTTAGAGGCCTGTATTGTTTTAAACTATCTTCAACAATTATATAGTAGTTATTTTGTGTTCATGGGCTAACACTCTGGCCTTTTTTATAAATAAATATTATTACCTTATCTATGATATTATATCAATATTTGTCTACTTTAGTAACATGTTACCATTATTGTAGCATAGTAACATTTGGAATTATTTCTGTGTTTAATTTACAAAGTGTATTACCATGACAAAACAGTCTATGACTTTTGTTAGAACCATAATAAAATAACAAATCAAAAGTGGATGAATGTTTATAAGCAAGTGAAATGTTTTATGTAATATATTAACTTTTTTTTTTGCATGTAAGAAATGTGCTAATTTGGTTATGGCTTTTTATTCAGATTACCAAGTGATTTTTGGCCCCAAACAATGCACTTAGCGTAGCATTATTGAAACTGTTAAATATATGCCTGACCATAATCTTTCCATAATTATCTTAAAGTTGAAGCATTTTTCCTATTTGGTATTATAAATACAGACAGTGGCTGTGGTATCTTTACTTATGTGAGATAAAGTGATAGTTTGAAAGGGATGTATGAAAGGTGATGTATGTTACTTTAGGCATGCACATGTGCAAGGGATTATGAATTTTATAAATTATTATTATGTTTTGTACGAAGTATGAAAGAATTTTATGAATGGATAAGAATGCATGTGTAGATGCGTGCATGATTATCTCAGATATTTTATAAACTTAGGCATTGTCGATCATAATGAAAATTCGGTATATTAAAGTATGTTTAAGATTCCGTCGACATTACTCGAGACTGAAGGACGCCATATTGGCGACGATTCTTTTTTATTCATCGCAATTCAGGTTAACAATAAAAAGCTAGAAGATATCGCTTGATGAAATTTAATCAATAAAAAACGATGACCAATAGGTAAACATATGTTACAACAATAAATGCTAAACAACAATATACTTAATATTATCATACGGACTACTTGTATTAATTAAGAAAGTGCAGCAGTCAGTTATGTCTTTAATGAAACAACATTGATAGTACAACAATAGTCGCTTAGCAAATAAACAATGTTGCGCTATAATTAATTATGAATAATGTGTACCTACAATACAACCTACATAACTCAAACTGTCAAAATCTTGGTCAAATCTTCCTTTGTGATGAATGAAAAGTATCTTTGCCTTCTGATCTCAATATCACATTATTGTACATATGTAATTAAAGCGTTTTTTTTTTTCCTTAAGATATTCCGAAATGGCAAAATAGTAATGCCCTGAAAGTAAATTGAAAAGACCAAAGACCAGCGGATCTTTTTTTAAAACATGGGCTGAGCAATTGCTGTCAAATTGTTGTGTTTAACCATTATCAACAAAATTTCGAATGGGTATATTTCATCAAACTTATTCCGTTCTTTCGTGTTAACGTTTTAAATTTATTTATTGTATCCACATTTTCGTTTACATTTTGTTATTTTTATATTTTCTTTCCAACGTAACATTTATTTAAATATTTCTAGCTAAAACTTTTCAGCAACTTTCAGATTGTTGTCCATTTTAGCGTTACCTTTTCAAGTCAAAACTACTTATGAGGCTGCTCCATGTCGACTAGCTCAAAGGCTTAAATAAGTCCGCGTGTAGCAATAACTGTTAGATAAAAACATCGTCTCCGGCACTTGTAAATTTCTTGTCATGTACTGAAATATTTGTTTCCGCTAATTGGTCAATCAAACTTGCGTTTATGCTGTCTATCAGTGCCTTTACCGTGTACGAGAACGAAACCTAAACTCTGTTATCAATGTCCAGTTTCATTAGGTACTCGCGAAGTCGTGACTAATATTTTAATCAATTCGTTCCGTTAACTCGGATAGAATTTTTTTTATACCTACTGTTCAGGTTTAAAACTTACGTGTGCTAGAGTTTGGAAATACCCTTTATGTTATTTAATTTCAATTGACGTGTTGAGTGTCTGCTAGTCTGTGAGCATCACTGATAGGAATGATGTTTGCGCGAATTATGCAAGAATTTATTACGTGAAGTGTGTCATTACTACCATTAACTTGTTTTACTACCATATATATTTGAAAAAAGTAAACGATTTGGATATATAAATATTATTCAAAATATTCCAAATGTCATACAAGTTAAGTATGTACTTATATTTAAGTATGATAGGAGAATATGTGAGGACTAGTGCCATGCCATGAAAGGTTCTGATTTAGAATCATAGGCATCGAGTCAATGAATACCACCCACTTTTCCTGCGCGAATCTAAAATCAATTAGTTATTTTGTTACGGCGTATATTTTCATTAGTTTTGACTATGACTATCTGCTACCCTGTAAACTATTCTATGGCGATTAAACAATTTAGAAGTTAAATTGGTTTCTGATTTTGCTATATGTATAAACCTATTTGTTTGATTAAGATTTAGTTTCAATGTGGTTTCATTTTTAGGGTTCCGCAGCTAAATAGCAAAACCGGAATCCTTATGATTTTGTCATATCCATCTGTGCGGATGTCATACAGCAATTTTACTCGGATACTATTTGCGCAATATAGTTGAAAATTGGAAAACATTCTGTGCACCGCTAAACAGAGGTGTAAGTTGTCAAATTACGTAAAAAAAACCGGGCAAGAGCTAGTCGGACTTGCGCACCGAGGGTTCCGCACCATCATGTTTTTAAATTTCACCAGAAAGGCCTATATTCGTCAGAAAATTTTAACACTGCACGCTGCGGCGTAGAATATTGCCGTTTTTAGGTCCGCCATCTCTTGACCGATAATGTAACTTTTGTTGACAATTTCTGAAAAAGTGTGCTATTTAGAAACATCGTTTTATTTTCCTGTATCCTTTACATAAACTTCTATTACATAGAATAATTTCAGATTTTTTTTCTATGCAAACTTCGATGATAAGAGGGGAACGGTTTTTTTTTTTACATTTTTCATCAAAAGTCGAAAACTATGCGGCCTAAAAAAAAAGCTAAAGTATTTGAAAATGTGCAAACTCCGCTCTTTCATATGATACCCCACATGCCCTAGTAATTCACTTCGAATTTTTCAGAGACCCTTTCAGTCCGTTGCAAAAAAAAAAAAAAATTTCTTATTTGTAAAATAGTTTGGCAAACGTCATCTAAAACTATTCTAAATTTCAAGTTGATGGCATTAGTAGTTCTTGAGATATCCTTCCTGTGACAGACTGACAAACGCACTGAGTCGCACCATAAGGGTTCCTTTTTACCATTTTGGTACGGAACCCTAAAAATATTAGGAGTGGCTCTCCATACGTACCTAACCATCCAACTACGTTGGGGTCGGCTTCCAGTCAAACCGGATGCAGCTGAATACCATACCAGTATTTTACATGAAGCGACTGCCTATCTGACCTCCACAACCCAGTGACTGGGTAATACGATACACGGTACACCTATAGACTTTCGGGCTTCTGACGACCCATAACGGCTGTCAAAGAACCCGGTTGCCGAACGTGTGAAAAGCGTCTCAGTGCCTTTTTATACGTCCCGGCAACCGGTTAGCCGGAGCCGGGTACCCAGCGGCGAAGTGCCATTTACGTCAGCTTTCACACGCACCGGCGGCATAGTTTTGCCTGGCAAGTGTTACCGGATAGTCGGCACCGGCAACCGGGACGTGTGAAAAGGCACTTACTGAGAATATACTTTTAATTTTTGACAGCTTTTTCACATACTAGAACTGTCAGAAGTCAATTTTATTCCTCGGAAAAAGTTATCTGACTGGTAAAATTGGTTTCAATTTATTTTTCAAAATATTCATTGAGTCATCACGCTGCTGGAGAAGATTCCTACTTAGGTTCCGAAGTTGTGAAGAGCCCAGCTCATTATCAGAAATAGATTTCCAGGCCAATAAATGGCCATTATTGATCATTAAATTATTGGTCTGGAAATCGATTAGAAGGGGCCGGCCCTCCCAATATTTCCTTTCCTTCAGCGCAGACACACTTTCGCATTTATAATATTAGTATGGACATTAACATACTCAACTTACATAGCTGTTCTCAACTCAACTAACTGATTTAAACATTCTGGACATAAGATCTCTGGTTTAAACTATAACTCCTAATGTGCAACCCAGTACGTCGTTCAACATTCACCGTATTTAAAAAAAACTTCTCGAGGCAGAGGTGACAGGCCCCATTGCCTACGGTGTCGTGGTCCCAGGGACATCGCGGCTCCAAGGTTTATACAGAGTTCTTCCAACTCATGAAAAATATTTATCTAAGGACATTTGGACTACAATAGAAAGAAACTAACTTATCCCACTTTTGTTCCTTGTGCCCCTATACAAGATGTTTGGAAGCTGAGTGCAATGCAAATCTTTAAGGGAGTGATAGTTGACACCATTTATAGCATTTTGAGCCATACATGACGAACTATCTTTTTAGGGTTCCGTACCAAAATGGTAAAAACGGATCCCTTATGGTGAGACGAAGTCTGTCTGTCTGTCACAGCTGGATATCTCAAGAACTACTAATGATATCAACTTCAAATTTTGAATAGTTTTAGATGACGTTTGCCCAAATAATTTGCAAATAAAAAAGAAATAAAAACATGTATATTTTTTGCATCAGGGACTGAAAGGGGGTCTGAAAATTCGAAGTGGGGCTACTAGGGCATGTGGGGTATCATATGAAAGAGCGCAGTTTGCAAAAATGTAAAAAAAATACCGTTCCCGAACCGTTTCCGAAGTTTGCAAAGAGAAAAATCTGAAATAATTCTATGTGATAGAAGTTTATGTAAAGATTACAGGAAAAATAAGACGAAGTCTCTAAATAGCACTCTTTTTCAGAAATCATCAACAAAAGTTACATTAGTTCCACTATCTGTCAAGAGATGGCGCTGACATAAATCTGCAATATTCTACACCGCAGTGCACAGTGTTAAAATTCTCTGATGAATATAGGCCTCGCCGATGAAAATTTAAAAACATGGTGGTACGGAACCCTCGGTGCGCGCGTCCGACTCGCTCTTGTCCGGTTTTTTTTTTACTGCAAAATTTTAGTCAAAAATGCGAAAAAAATAAAAAACCATATTTTGTCTCAGACGTGTATGGCTCAAAATGCTCTAAATGGTGTCAACTATCCACCCCCTTAGTGTCCTTACGCACTAGCGGTTGGCCGCCTAGGCGGTTCGTTTGAGCGGTCCAACCGCCTAACGCGGTTGCATCGCGGTTTCTTCGCGGTTGGCCGCCATGGCGGTCAGCCGCGATCCAACTGCGTTAAGCGGTTGGACCGCTTGAAGGCGTGTTGAGCCGCAAAGTGAACCGCCAAGTGCCAACCGCCAGTGCGTATACACAAGAAGGCGGCTGGCCGCGAAGCGGGCCGCGGCTCTCCATTCAACCGCCTTGGTTGAAATTTTGTTGCGGTTTAGTGCGTACAATCATAAGCGGTTGCATATTAAACTGGAAAAGCGGCTAACCGCGCGGCTAGCCGCCCCCGCGGTTAACCGCTAGTGCGTAAGAGCGCTTAAGGCTTTGTATACAGCTTCCAAACACCCTATATATCTTTAGTGCCAATAGTCTCTCAACAAAAAGGCTGTGACATACGCACGGACAGGACGAAATAATACCTAAGGTCCCGTTTTGGCTACGGAAGCCAGGGCGAGGGCAGTTGGTATTAGATAGTGTCCGACCGAAGGTGCAATTCTGGCCGAAGCCGAAGCCGATTAATCGGTATTCACCAAAACCTTCGGCCGAAGCCGAAGCCGAAGGTGTCATTGACCTTGAGAAATACGATAGTTACTTTGATCTCAGAATATACTAGATACATATTGTGAGAGCTTTAGAGATTTAGCCCAATAACGAGCCGAGTGACCAACATATACAAGTAGGTAATAAAATATTGTCTAAAATAAAAGTTTCAAATATGAAATATTTAAAAACAAAACACTTATTAGAATTTTAAGACGCGCTCTCAAACTTGTTTTGACTCGTTTAGTTTACTAACTGCGATTCGTTTGGTCCGGTGCGGCGGCGCGGCGAAACTCTGCTGCTCTGCACACTCTCCGTCTCGCTCTAGCATCGTTCAGTAAATTTCAAATTTTGACAACTAGCAAACCTTCGGCTTCGGCCAAACCTTCGGCAAATTTTTGGCCGAAGCCGAAGATTTGGCCGAAGGTGCTTTTTTGGCCGAAGGTGGCCGAAGCCGAAGCTTCGGTCGGACACTAGTATTAGAGCAGAACTCTACTGCCCTCGCTTTACTAAATTTAATAATTAATGCTCATATCTTAGAGGAACAGCGATAGGTTTCCAGGCTAAAATGTCCACTGAGAATGCAATCTTGTCAGTATACTGTCAGGCGCTATACCTACCGACAGACATATATGCCTGTTTATGCTGCCTTCTTAGGGCCTGTGCACACCACGTTTTTTAAACGCGGCGTCGTCGTCTGCGTCTGACTCACGTGCGTATCGCGTCTGTATCGCTACAAACGCGCGTCAAACGGCGCACAGGCCCTTAGCTTCTGCCTTCTTATGGAGAATATTTTAATTTACGTATGCACAGTATTGTTTTCATTGATCCCAAAAATAAGTTTGTTTGTTTATTTCATAGTGTTTCTTGACAAACAAAGTTTTTAGGATATGTCCCGTATCTCACAAACTATGCACATAAAAAGTCAATAAGTATCAAAAACATCATCATCTTTTTACCGACTTCAAAAAAAAGGAGGTTATCAATTTGACACGTATGTATGTAATATTATTGGAATTGCACTATATTCACATAAGACAATCTATTAGGGCTTCCAAACAAATATACAAAATTTTATAGCCGTATGTATGTATGTTTGTCCACACATTTCTCCGCAGCTATAAAGGTAGGTATCAAATCGGAAAGGGATCGGCACCGTATCGCCTTTCGCCTCGTCGTCAAACAGGCGTCAACCTAACATAAGCACGTAACCAAAGCGGATCAGAAGCTCCGATACCTCGACTCGGTTACGGCCAGGCGATGCCGCGCTTACGGCTCGCCGACCGCTTGGTTGATGATGCAGTAGGCAGGCCGGAGGGGTGAAAGGGGCGAGGGTGGACGAAGAGACGTAAGCTCGGGTACGGACTTACGGAGAGACGTAAGCGCGTTGACGACGAGTCGTAACGCACCGCACTGCGGTTCGTGAGCTTGTCCCGAGGCGAGGCGATTACGTTACGATTCCGAGTAGGGAGTTTCATACAAAGAATACTTTCCGGTTTGATACGTGTGCTATGACCTTTAATCAGATCGTGATCATTTTTTTTTATTGGCTTACATTTACTTCAACATATGGAACTGCAAATTTCATCAAAATCGATTCAGTAACATTCAAGATATGGACTAATACGTGTAAGTGTGACGGCCTTGCTTTGAACGCTACGGGTGCGGGTGTAGTGTCAAGGGGAAAACATCTCAAAACCTTGGTCAAATTCTAGTGCAATACTTACAACAAAACTATTACCTACATAATACAAACAAATATTCCAGTTTTTACTTAAAACTAAAAATTACGAAATAAAAAAGTAATTTAAAAAAAATAAACCGACTTCAAAAATAAATGAACTCAAAATTATGAAATACTTTAATTTCTCTTGTCTTGTGTCTTGGGATCTGTATTTTAGTTTTTTGCCACCGACTTCCGAAATTAAATTATTATTTCATAATTTTGAGTTAATTTCTTTTTGAAGTCGGTTTAATTTTTTTATATTACTTTTTTTAGTTATGGGATCCAACGATACGCCCAAGCTTATATGCATTGAGCTATTTTTTGCAAACCCTCGTCGGTTTCATGTATGGACAGCTAGCTGTAAAATTCTTGGACTAGTGATAGTAGCGACATCTAACGTAAACAAGTGGCAGTTTTTTTTAATTTTTAGGGTTCCGTTCCCAAAGGGTAAAAACGGAACCCTATTACTAAGACTTCGCTGTCTGTCCGTCCGTCCGTCTGTCTGTCACCAGGCTGTATCTCAAGAACCACGGTAGCTAGACAGTTGAAATTTTCACAAATTATGTATTTATGTTGCCGCTATAACAACAAATACTAAAAACAAAATAAAATAAATATTTAAGGGGGGCTCCCATACAACAAACGTGTTTTTTTCGGCGTTTTTGCCTTGTGGTACGGAACCCTTCCTGTGCGAGTCCGACTCGCACTTGGCCAGTTTTTTATCCCCGTTAGGGCGGTTTCGCCATATAGGTAGTATAGGTTCCGCGCAGCCCTCCCTCGGATAGTTTCGATTTTCTTTTCACCATTCTAAAAGAAATAGACGAATGCAGGAAAGTTTATCTGTTTACAAAACGAGGGTTCTAAAAAGAACTATAGCACACACACACGACACGAGTTATCTAACACACGACACGAGTAGGTCACTCGTGTGCTCGATTAGGTTAGTTGTTAATAAACTACCAACAGTTATTTACCCCAAAAAATACATCATGTTTTGATATCGGTTCCCATCACATCTGCGGAGTTTCGCTAACTAATTCAATTTAACTGATAGTATTTATTGTGTCGAGTTATTATTGCCTACTATTGCCGAACTGTCCATAGTAATATAAATTCATGCTCGTGACTGTACCTTACCTACGTTCTCTCTGTGAATCTGTGATCATCTGTCTCAATTCAGTTAACAGTTTATTATAGTGTACTCTGTGTGATGTGATCTCAATTCTATTTTAGATCTGTCTGTGGTCAGGCTAGGTCGTCTTCCATGTAATCAGTGTATTTTGGTGTCTTCTTTGGTAATAAATTTTGTCGTTCTTAGTCAAAATTACCAATAAATTAATTGACATCGAAAAACTAGCCATTAAAGCTAGGTTATTACATACTTTGTTAATTTTTCGAGCACATCTCACATCATGAAGCCACCGTATAAAATCGGTAAGTAATTTTACTTGTTTTTTTTAAATAGCAAAGTAAGTTCAAGTTCTGAAGGAGCAAAATAATGAGTTTAAATATTTATCATTCCTAAATACAGCCAGCTAAGTACTTCTTTTAATTTTACAATATATAGATTTTTATAGGTTATCATAGCCATGCGACCTAAACTTAGACCGGCGCTATTGTGTACTGCTTCTTTCCACTACTTCACGATAATGTTCCATAGCACATTATCAGCAATTATTGCTATTCTGATGAGGCTTAATATCTTTAGTGTTTTTATTGATTAAATGATAGCTGGTAAGTTTGAGTAAAATTAGTAGGTACCTATTGAAACACCTCAAAGAGAAACATTTTGTGCAACAAAATTCTTCCCAAATTTTTAGTTCCCAAAAATTAACTATAGGGAATGTGTCAAAGACCCCAGTACTTTTGAAAACTTATGGACCGAAAAAAGGCAAGCCATCCTATCCATTCTTTTTCCTGGATTTTGGGGTTCCGTACCTAAAGGGTAAAAACGGAACCCTATTACTAAGACTTCGCTGTCTGTCCGTCCGTCCGTCTGTCTGTCTGTCACCAGGCTGTATCTCAAGAACCGCGGTAGCTAGACAGTTGAAATTTTCACAAATTATGTATTTCTGTTGCCGCTATAACAACAAATACTAAAACCAAAATAAAATAAATATTTAAGGGAGGCTCCCATACAACAAACGCGATTTTTTTGCCCTTTTTTGCTTGATATCAATAATGGCAACAGGTAGGCACTTGTGGTACGGAACCCTTCGTGTGCGAGTCCGACTTGGCCAGTTTTTTTCATTTCTTACAAGTAGCTACCAACAGTACCAACCAATAGGAGGTACTTATATCAAAAATATTGTCTAAATTGAGCATATTGAACATGAGGTTGTTAACATATTTTGTAATTTCATCACTATTGCATAAGAATAAGCTGTTTATTTACCTACTGATAAAAATATTAAAACTATCTGTTGGAGTTTGTGTCTATTAAATAGTCAAAAACTATCAAAACAACAACATAACTTAAATGATATTGATTTGCATTATTATAAATATAAAAATACATTTTTAAATTAAGTTACCAAAAAAACAATACGTAAGTACCTACCAAAAGATATTTTATCTGTTGTTATGATAATTTACTTTTTTTGTTTTATGTCTTCAGCTATAAAAAATACTGTATCTTAAGTACCCATTACTTTAAACGTTTTTATTTAGATGTTTTATTAGGAAACTTCTAGGTATTTTATTCTTATAAATATTCTCAGATGAAAAATAATTATGATTAAGTAATTTTCATTTTTTAACTTGTTGACTGCCTTGTTGTTGACTTATTGTTGGCGGACACCATGTGACCGTATTGGTCACATGGTGTTTTCTATTGTGGCAGCTGTCTGGCAGTCAACGTGTTAAATAATGAAGAATGGTTTTAAATGTTGACATACTTTTTGTATTACAGCTAATGAGAAGCTGGCTGAGCTTGGCCGCAAAGAGATCATGCTGGCAGAGAAGGAGATGCCAGGATTGATGGCCTGCCGCCGCAAGTATGCTCCAAGTAAAACCCTCAAAGGAGCTAGAATTGCTGGAAGTCTTCACATGACTGTGCAGACTGCAGTCCTCATTGAGACACTTATAGAGCTTGGTGCTGAAGTAAGTGCTGTTCATTTCTGAGTTATAACTATTTTAATTGCTGCCCATCCATTGCTGTCCATTATTAATTAAATATTTTAGAGAAAGCCTTGGTGGCACTATTTCCCAATCTATTCGCCAACCCCAACATAGACCCCTTTAATAAATAAATAATTGGGAAAGGTGAAGTATGCAGGGTGAAATTGAAAACATGCGACAAATCAAAATGGGAGATTGTACTCATCATTATGAACAACTTTTACTATGGGACCAAACCTGAAATCGCGAAAAGAAATCAGTTGTTCCCTACATTTATGTTCGTATAACTCGTCAAAATGTAGGGAATTTTGATGAGTACAATCTCCCATTTCGATTTGTCGCATGTTTTAAATTTCACCCTGTATATGTATATCTACCTATCTAATTCAAATAATGTACCCACTTAGTTAAAATTTCAAATAACTTACTTTCCTAAAATCCATAGACTAATATTAGGTATAAATACAAAAGTAACTCTGTCTGACTGTTTCCTTTTCAAGCTTTAACGTCTGAACAGATTTCAATGGAATTTGGCACACATGTAGATCTGGGTCAGGATATAGGATACTATTTATCCCGTAAGATAATTTTCGACCTCTACGCGGGCGAAGCCGCCGGCCGGCAAAAGCTATTATTAATCATAAATTATTTTCCTGGTTACAAGTAATATATCATACTCAAAGATAATACATCAAAACAAATGACTCTTTAAATCCAGTATAGATCTAATCATTGAATGATAAAATTGACAAACCTATCGAAATACCTGAAATGTCAACATTGGTTATTAAATTGTTACATTTGTTATCTGCCAAGATTTTAGTTTGAGGAAATCTGATACCTAATCCATACTAATAATATAAATGCGAAAGTGTGTCTGTCTGTCTGTTACCTCTTCACGCTTAAACCAGTGAACCGATTTGGTATAGAGATAGTTTGGAGTCCCAGGAAAGGACTTAGGATAGTTTCTATCCCGAATTCCCGATATTCCCACGGGATCGAGACTTATGTGGGTGAAACCGCGGGTCGCTTCTAGTATTATCTATATTGGATTTGTTTAGTAAGGGTTAGTGGAGTGTTAGCAAACCGCGGCGCAGCCGACTATGAAAGAACACTAATGCGATAAAATATAAGCATGGGAACATAGATATAGATACACCTAGATAACGCAAGAGCAACTACTTCGCGTGCCAAAAATCGCACCAGCTTACGATAAAAAATCATAAGCCGCCACTTTCGCGCTCAGTCCTGTGTACTGCTGGCTGGGTAAGCGTGAGCGAGAGCGCGAGCTTTTGACGTCATATTAGGTAGTCAAAAAATGGCACGCTTGGTTTTCATACAGTTCGTGATACTTGCGTTATCTAGGTCTATCTATATCTGTGCATGGGAATAGGTTTCGCAACCTCACATTCTATTAATATCTTGACCAACTGTCTACTTGATGGTGTCAAAATAGAAAAGTGGGCAAGTGCGAGTTGAGTTCACTCATCGAGGGTTTCAATATTGGATCACGAGGAGAACTATATAAAGCCACAATCTAAAAAAAAATTGAATATCCTGGTGTTACTATCCGAATAGTTAAAATGAGGCGACTCCTCCAATAACAGGAATGCGTGCCCTATTTGCAATCAAACATTGACTAGCGAGAAACACGACAATACAGATAAGTAGGTAAGGGGCAGAGAATATTTTGGCTGACATCTTTATTATGCGTCACAAAATCATCACTAAAAACTGGAGTAGCAGCCAGCTCCTTACCTCAGTAGGCCGAAAGTTCTGATGTACATCAATATGGCGGGAGCGCAGCTTAATTTAAATACAATTTCGTTCTGAAGAAGGTACAATTGTTTTAAACCTAGATACTAAATAGTACATTTTAGGTACATTTTTTTGGTGTAATTATATTTTATGAGTAAAAAAAATAAAAAACTACAGAACACCCGCCATCTTGACGTCAATATGGCGGGTGAAGAAGATACAATTTTTTTAAACCTAGGTACTAAATAGTACAATTTAAGTACATTTTTTTGGTAAATGGAAGGATTCGATTAGTTAAGGTACACCCGTCATTTTGACTCTCATTCAGGAACTACTAGTTCGAATTGAAAAAATCTCTTTCTGTTGAATAGTCCATTTATCGAGGAAGGTATAGGCTATATAAAATCACGCTACGACCAAAAGGAGCGGAGCATCAATAAAAAATGTTGCAAAAACGGGAAAAATACTCCGTTCTAAAGTAATGCATTATTCGCGAAGGTGTTTTTATAAACATGATATTAATCCTTATCCAAATAAATACGTTATCCATCACAAATATTTAATTTTGAACAAAATTGCCCGTGACATCATTTGATTTCAATGAATATGTTAGGAGATAATTATCATAGTTTTAAAATAACTGCGCAAATAAAATAATCCTGTCTCCGCGACAAGGACCGTCCCGTTCCCACGGAGCCCACACGCGTGTCCATGCGCGTTACACGGGACGGTTGCCCGTCGCGGGCGTCTGCTTAACACAGTTTCAGCCCTTATAAACAAAACACGCGCGGTGTCGCTTACGGTAACAGTGGCACGAGTTCAATGGTTTTTTCCCCATCTCAAAAAATGCCCAACGCGACTAAAGAAGTTTTCACTTCAAAAAAAAAAAACGTCATACCTACTGATAAATAGCAAAACTGTATAAATATTTATAGGCAAAATATATGAGTAACATATGAGTAACATTGTGTTTGTTATTTCATATGGATATTGAAATGTGGCAAAGATTAAATCATCACTTGTTATCTTATTTCTGTGAATACATGTAAGAATTATGCTGATATTTATCATCGTCTGTTGACCTCTCTATCTTTAACCCCTGATCTGTTTTTAAATGTTGCTACTATTATGAAATGATTTTTGCAATTCATGTTTTTCATTAAATTGCAAATAAGTACCTACTAGTCACTATATTTAGTATTTTAGTTACAATGCAATAAAATGCGAGATGTTCTGCGATCCTTCGTTATATATGCAGAGGTCTAGGTTAGGTCCTTGTCTACTTAAAAACCTCTGGATGTACCACAAACCGTTTAACATCGACTAGATAACCGAAAATAGTGTAGAAACACATGAAAATATTGCAGAGTTGAGAACATTTCCAAGCGCAAATCACTCTTTGACTTTTCCCCCAACATGAAGCCCCCATGACCCAGTTTATCTGAGCAAAAAAGAAACGCGGTATCTTCGTATATACGGTAATCACTTGGCTTACAACTAAAAATATTAATTTAACACTGTTACACAGGTCCAGTGGTCGAGCAGTAACATCTACAGCACGCAAGACGAGGCTGCTGCAGCGTTAGTTGCGCGTGGAATACCTATCTATGCATGGAAAGGAGAAACCGAAGAGGAATATGTTTGGTGCATTGAGCAGACATTAATATTCCCAGACGGAAAGGTAATAAAAGTGTGGGTTTTCCTATGCTAACATTTTACTACCTTCTTCGTTGAGGAAAATGCTGTTTACTTTTTTAACACGCTCTTATTGTTTTCCTTAAAGTTCGATGTTATTAAAACAATTCGTAAAGCTTTTTAGATCTCGATAACATATTAATAAAAACATTTCATGATGGTTTTATTCGTAATTTAATACACAGTACGGTAGCTCGCCTAGCAAAATATACAATAGACCGCAACTCCCGATAACGCATTGTTTAATGGAATTAAAAAGCGTGAGGTTAAGAGGACTTGTCGTCGGTGCTTGGTGATCACGGAAAACTACAGTTTACCAATCCGTTTCCGTGACATGTTTGTTTACTAGTAGCCAGGCCCGCTGCGAGCGTGCAAGGTGTGCGACGTTCCCGGGCGCCACGTCTGACCTGAGCAGAAAGATTAGCGATATTATTTTCTTACCAATTCAGATTAATTTCTTGACATTAAATTCTTTTTTCTTTTCAGCCCCCGAATATGATCTTGGACGATGGCGGCGACTTAACAAATTTGGTTCATAAGAAATTCCCACAATATTTAGAAGGTATAAAGGGCATTTCTGAAGAAACAACAACTGGCGTACATAATTTGTATAAAATGTTCCGTGAGGGTGTATTAAAGGTTCCAGCTATCAATGTAAATGATGCAGTAACCAAGAGTAAATTCGATAATTTGTACGGATGCAGAGAGTCATTACTTGACGGAATTAAAAGGGCCACAGATATAATGGTCGCTGGAAAAGTATGTGTTGTTGCGGGCTATGGCGATGTGGGCAAGGGCTGCGCTCAAGCGTTTAAAGGATTCGGGGGTCGAGTCATTGTCACTGAAATCGATCCCATTAATGCTCTACAAGCAGCTATGGAAGGATTCCAGGTAACAACCATGGATGAAGCTGCTGAAGTGGGACAGATATTTGTCACCACTACTGGATGCCTAGACATCATTTGCAAGGAACACTTCCTAAAAATGAAAGATGATGCAATTGTTTGCAACATTGGCCACTTTGACTGTGAAGTAGATGTTGCCTGGTTAGAAAACAATGCTAAAAAAGTAAACATCAAGGCACAAGTCGACCGCTATGAGCTTGACAATGGGAATCATATTATTGTATTGGCTGCTGGACGTCTAGTTAATTTAGGATGTGCCACAGGGCATTCGTCGTTCGTTATGTCGAATTCTTTCACTAACCAAGTGTTGGCTCAAATTGAACTTTGGACAAGACATAATGAATACCCCATTGGAGTACACACACTACCTAAGAAATTAGATGAAGAAGTAGCTGCTTTACATTTGGACCACCTTGGTGTTAAACTAACTAAGCTAACACCGAAACAAGCTAAATATATTGGCGTCCCAATCGAGGGACCATACAAGCCAGACCATTACAGATATTAAATCGTGTGAATCTGTGAATTTTGGCTTTTCACACTTTTTCTAAGCTAAACCATGTTTGACCGTAAGAATGTCGTCGGAGTTAAATACTTAAAAATACACCAATGCGATTATTTGTAAATCATTATTTCCTTCTAAGATACTTAAGTACTTTGGTTTGATCATTGACAGTATGGGTGTTTACAAGAAGGTAAATATACCTTCACCACCTTCCACCTTTAATATTATAATATTCAAGAGAAATTTTGATGTGTTTCATTAAAACTCCTTGCAAAGTACGTTATACACCGGTCCGGCGCCATAGAGCGCAGGCCACACCGCCAGCTAGCGGGCGGGCGGGCTAGGCGGGCGAACATCGTTTCACCTCTACATACTTCGGTTCACACCGCGAGCTACCGACTAACCTAACGAGCTAAGCTAACAAAATATCCGACGATTCCAGCGAAGCTACTCGTTCACCTCGTTGGCGCGCCCGCGCTTCGCTAGCTTAGCTCGCCCGCCAGCCCGCTCGCCCGGTTCGTTCGCCCGTCCTCCCCGTTTCGAGTAGACTAGTCGACGCTCGACGCTCGTCTTTCGAATAGCAGTGTTTCGCCCGCTTAGCCCGCTCCGCCCGTCCCTCGTCTGTCAGTAGTTTTCGGTGTGAACCCCATAGTTTAGCTCGCCAATATTTCGCGTAGTTTGTATAGTTTCCTTCGTTCGCTTCGCCCGCCCGCCTAGCCCGCCCGCCCGCTAGCTGGCGGTGAGGCCTGCGCTTGTAGTTTATAGTTCTGACGTAGGGGATCGCGGCAAGCCGAATTTTTACAAAACGATAAGTAACAAATCTAACTTAGAAAGATTTATTATTGATTCTAATTCTGTAAATACGTACCTGTTATAGTCGCGAATCATATTTTTATCAAGATACAACCTGACACTGACCTGAAAATTGTGAAAAACGTTAGAAAATTTGAGTTTCGCGGGCTACAACTGCGATAGAGGTGAATTTACGTATTAAACTTTTGGCTGGCACTTCCGCACAATTGTAATAGTAGTCTATGCTTCCGCATCTCAATAACGGGAGCGTTTTCGAATGTGGTTCCTTTACTAACATTTAGTGACGCAATGTGTGACAGTAATAACGTTTGATTTATGGCGTCACATGTAAGGGTTTACGAGATTTCAATAAAAACTTAATGTCTCAAGATATCAATAAAAACTTAACGTCATGTATCTCCGCTGCCTGATGATCTACGGCCTTCGAAATATGTTCAAAATTTTGTGACGGGGACGATAATGATAATCTGAATTTGTGACGGAGAAACAGTGCCGTAAATAGGGCGGTGCCAGCGGTGCCCAGGCACAGGGCGCAGACCCTGGAGGGGCGCAGAAATGACCAGACCTGGGTCACTAACAATACCTATTATTTATTTATTTATACTTGTGGATTCGCGTCGTCCGCGTATATTCTTACAAATAAATAATAATCGTAAAAGTTTGTGAAGAATGTGATATCAAAGACGATTTTCCTGAAAAGCGTAAAAAGCGTCTTTACTCGCGTAAAGAGGTCGGCAAGCTCTTTGAGAGATTGATTGCGAGCCACCTCGTCGGGCACCTGGTGAGGACGGGGTCGGATCTGGCGGACAGCCAGTTTGGCTTCCGCAAGGGGCGCTCGACGGTGGACGCCATCATGCGCGTGAGAGCCCTCACGACGGGGGAAGCGGTGTCCCGGGGTGGGGTCGTCGTGGCGGTGTCACTCGATTTCGCCATCGCGTTTAACACCCTGCCCTGGAGCTGCATTGTGGAGGCACTCCGGTATCACCGGGTGCCGACCTACCTCCGTCGAATAGTCGAGGCGTATTTGATGGACACAGCCGTCATCTACCCCGGTCGCGACGGGGAGTGGAACCGGCGAGAGATGTCGTGCGGTGTACCGCAGGGATCGGTTCTGGGGTCGTTCCTGTGGGATATCGGCTACGACTGGGTGCTGTGGGCCGACCTCCCTGATGGCGTCAACATGGTTTGGTCCTGGCGCAGGGGAGGTCGCATCAGGCGCGGCCGACGCGATGACACGCGGGGTTGCAATAGTCGTGGAGAGGATCCGGCAGTTGGGCCTCGAGGTGGCATTGCATAAGTCCGAGGCCATGTCGTTTCATGGGCCCCGGAACGCGCCACCATTGGGATCCCAACTAACGGAGGAGGGGTTCACATCGGCGTCGAGACAACGATGAGGTACCTGGGTCTCGTCCTCGACAGCCGGTGGAACTTCGTCGAGCACTACCGACGTTTGGCCCCTAAACTAGAACGGGCCGGGACCGCCTTCAAGCGGCTCTTGCCCAACCTGAGGGGGCCAAACGCCTCCTGCCAGAGGCTTTACGTGGGGGTCGTGCAGTCCATGGCCCTATACGGGGCCCGGTGTGGGCGCGTTCACTGCGGCGGCGAGCCGCCCACTACATGAACGCGCCCCAGAAGGCTTATCCGGGGCTACCGCACGATCTCGGGCGAGGTGGCAAGCCTCCTTGCCGGACTGCCGCCATGGGATCTGGATAGTCCTCGCGCGCCTGTATTAGTGGCGCGCGGAGGCACTACGCCGGGGGGAAAATCCGCTTCCGCGGCAAATCGCGGCGGAGCGGACGGATCTCCGGCGTGACCTCATGGCGACATGGAAAGAGCGACTGTCGCAACCCAGCGCAGGGTACGCCGCGATAGTGGCGATAAGACCCCTCTTTGAGGAGTGGCTAGAGAGGCACCACGGCGCCCTCACCTACCGCCTGACGCAGATCCGCCTGACACGGAAGTTTTGGGAGGTTCCTGCACATCATCAGGCGGGAGGAAACGCCCGGGTGTCACCATTGCCAGGATCGCCCAGAGGACACGGTGGAGGTCTGCCCCGCTTGAGCGGAGCACCGCCGTTTCCTTGTAGAGGCGATCGGCAGCGGCGGCGACCTCTCGCGTCCGGCCCTGGTGTAAGCCATGGTCCGGGGCAAGAGGGAGTGGGAGGCAGTCACCTTCTTCTGCGAAGCAGTCATGCTAGCAAAGGAGGTGGCGGGACGGCTCAGGGAGAGAGCCTCCCGTCCCAGCCGCCGCGGGAGAAGCTCCGGGCTACGGGAGCCGCGTGACGACTCCCGGCCTCCGTAGGCGTGGACCTGCGGGCGGAGAGTAATGGGTAGCTCACCGTCCGATCAGAACCAGGCCCGTGCCGGACGGCGCGTACGTGTTCCACGCGCGCCTTAAAGAGATGTCAGCATCGAGGAATGGGCCCCTTAGGACCGAAGCCTGCCGGGTCAGCGGGATATTGTCCCAAAGGGTCACCGCTGGCCCGGAACATAAAGGGCTAAGGAAGGAACACGGGTGGGTTTTAGTCAGTAAGAGTCTGATACTCCTTTCCGCTCCATCCAGAGCGGGTCATTTGATGATCTCCCATCCGAAAAAAAAAAGGGCGCTGATATAGCAGCTCGCACCGGGCGCATAAAAGGCTAATTACGGCACTGCGGAGAAACTGCGTAGATTCAAAGATATTGATCATTTAAATTTTCTCATACACCCTTTGGTATATATGGTGAGATGAGACTCAGTCTGTCTGTCTGTCACAGCTGGATATCTCAAGAACTACTAATGCTATCAACTTGAAATAGTTTTAGATGACGTTTGCCCAACTATTTTGCAAATAAGAAACAAATAAAATATGATTTTTTGCAACAGGGACTGAAAGGGGGTCTGAAAAATTCGAAGTGGGGCAACTAGGGCATGTGGGGTATCTTATGAAAGAGCACGGTTTGCACATTCTCAAACATATTTTCTTTTTTTTTAGGCCGCACAGTTTTTGATGTAAAATGTAAAAAAAATACGAGAAAGAAAAAGAGAAAAATCTGAAATTATTGTACTTATGTGATAGAAGTTTATGTAAAGATTACAGGAAAAATAAAACGAAGTCTCTAAATAGCACACTTTTTTGGAATCAACAAAAGATACTTTAGTTCCACTATCGGTCAAAAGATGGCGCTGACATAAAACTGGAATATTCTATACCACAGTGCACTGTGTTAAAGTTCTCTGAAGAATAAAGGCCTCGCTGATGAAAATTTAAAAACATATGTTACGGAACCCTCGGTGCGCGAGTCCGACTCGCTCTTGCCCGGTTTTTTCAACCTATTTTGGCCCCCAAGTTATTAGGCATAGGCGTAGATAGGGGGGGGGCGGGCGCCCACCCTAGAATGGTCTGGTGCCCACCCTAGGATGTTTGGGGACCTATTCGAAATTCTAAGCTGGATAAGTACCTACTTACATAATATAACTTCACACAAAAACAATCAATTAAATAAATAATCTACCACCAAGACCTACACAAACTTATTATTACAGAGAATGTGCAAACTACGCTCTTTCATATGATACCCCACATACCCTAGTAGCCCCACTTTGAATTTTTCAGACCCCCTTTCAGTCCCTGTTGCAAAAAATATACACATATTTTTATTTCTTTCCTAGTTGCAAAATAGTTGGGCAAATGTCAACTAAAACTATTCCAAATTTCAAGTTGATAGCATTAGTAGTTCTTGAGATATCCAGCTGTGACGGACAGACAGACTGATAGTCTCACCATAAGGGTTACGTTTTACCATTTTGGTACGGAATCCTAAAAACGTGCTAAAAGAAAAGGATCTGTCGTGGGATCGCCCGCTCATGGGGATGGGGCCCGCTAGGCATGGCGGGCTAATATCAGTTGAGGATGCGGCGAATTGTAACAAATATCTCTCGGGGCACTCGAGCCCCTGACTTATGGTAGTAGGGTACAGTGGGGTTTTAGTCGGTAGGAGTCCGACATACCCTCCGTTCATCCCAGACGGAGGGTTTCCATGAGGATTTCCCAACGAAAAAAAAAAAAAAGGTTAGTGGCCAGGCCCTGGAAAAAAGCCCTAGATACGCCAATGTTATTAGAGTCAATAATGTTGAAAATTAGCTCTTGTATCACCCGTTTCAAGAATAGTACATTATGATACATGTGTGCTAAGTTGATTAATGCACACGCGTTTCATACGACGTTTTTCAACACACTTGCGAGGAAAAAAACAGACTTGTATTGTTAAACATTAACTTGTATGGAAAATGGCGCGCTGGTTTTGTTTTCCCGCGCGCCGTACTAGCCAGCCAGCATAGAGTAAGTAAACATGTATAAACATATATAAGAGACGGAACTCCCATAGAAAAAGTTGAAACACGTCGCTTGTATGAAACGTGCGCTAAATTTGTCATATTTTATCTGTGATTAGCGCACGTTTCATAGTTTATTTTTTTATTAGACAGTTGCGATAGTTCCTTTTTTTATTAGAGAGTTGCGTCACACTGGCCAGCCAGCACTAGCGATGCGCGCGCCGGTGGGTGTAAATACAAGCATCATTGAATTTCATTTTAAATATATTAATCTATGGCACAGACAAAACCGCTAAACTGCCTATAGAAAAAATATAATAAACACAAACTAGCTAATGTTTAGACTGATCGTAGTGTTGTACAGACGCCAGCAGGTCAACCTACCCGAAACTGTCAGATTTTCCCAATCAACCTTGAACCTTATGCTTTAGCAATAAAGTCGAAAATCTATTAAAGAAATTTGACAGATTGTAGTAACTTGATGTGCTGGCGTCTGTACGTCAAATTGTAGTTTTATTTATGGAATTAGAAAGTACCTACTATTGGCATAGAGAAATATACATTCGTTCAGTGAGAATCCGCAATAATAGAACGCCAGTCAGGTTCTTTTCCGTTTGGTTTCGGAAGGGACCCCGGTCAATTTAAGGTATTCACCTTATTATATATCAGGTTGTATCTTGATCAAATATGATTTGCGACTACCTATAATGTATAATTATGTATTTACAGAATTATAGTCATTAGAATTTAAATCCTTAAGTTAGATTTGTTTCTTAAGAACTTTTCCATAAGAGATTTTTTGATTTAGATATTACGATTATGACTGCTGAGAGCTGGCAACAATTCGGAACACTCGTGAACGCGCTCACAGTGCTTACACAATGTAAAAAAGATATTATTACAGTATTTCTTTGTATAAACACCACATTTCTTCTTCAGTTCTTTTTCTTTGGTTAGGTGGCGACTGTCAGCCAGAAACACAATTTCGAAAATGCCACGTTAGTTTAATTTAAAGATGATGCAACCCAAAACAAAACACACACTGACACAACCTCATACACACACTGTAATTTTTGACAGCGCTCACGGTGATATTATTCTAGGGCATGGTCGGCATTATCGCAAGATGGCGAATGTCATAAAGTTATCTATGACGATTCACGGGACATCGTTATCGTGCTCACGCTAATTCGGTTATTTCCCAATTCGGAACACATCGATTATTTCCCAATTCGGAACGCAGGGTTTGATGAGATTAAAAAAGCGCGCATCTCCGACTACTGACTAGTAAATAGTTATCTGTAGTATTACAGCACATGTGGATTAAAGTAAAGAAAAAGCACGCGTCCGTAATACACTCCATTATGGACCTAAAAGCGGTTCAATAAGAGTCACTTTACGAGCAAGTGTGTTGAAAATGTATATACTGAGATAAAGTACTACGTATAGAGAGGCTATCCGAAGCAAAAACAGTGTCACAACGTGCGGGGCGACCGTGCTGTATATTCACCCAGTATTTGCTGCAGCGCATCAGTGTCGTCTCACCAAACTATAAGGCCCAGCACACACCGCTGGAGGCGCGGCGATTTCATATAAACTTTAACTACCTTGTCATACGGTCAATAGATATATGAATAAATTCGCACGCGGTGCTCGGAGCGCCCTCAAGCTACTACAAGCGCATGCGCGCGACCAAAGAGTATAGTAACTATCGCGCGACCGCGCGACTGCTCCAGTCGCCGCCGCCGCCGCCCGTGCTGGCTGGCGGTCAGATTATCGATCAACACTAAGACATGGGCGCGCTCGGAGTAGCTGCGCGCCACCGCGCGTTTCTCCGCTCGAAAGCTCTTGGCGCCGCCGCTCGGGGCCTGCGGAATCCGCCCGCGCGCGGTGTGCGCTGGGCCTAAGGCTTAGCGCGCACTACGATTTAAAATCGTAGTGCGCGCTAAGCCTTAGGCCTTAGCTAAGCGCGCACTACGAATTTTAATCGTTGCGATAAATAATCGTCAATCTGTAGACAATACTAATATACTAAAGTCCGCGCACTGCGGAAAAAAATCGCATGAGAATTCGCTTGAAAAATTTTCGGTTTGCGATTTTATAACTAAATCGCAACGATGAAAATCGTAGTGCGCGCTAAGCCTACATGCAGCGCTAGCTAGACCGCTTAAAACCTATAGTTTTCTCGCGACCAAAACGTCGTAAGTGCCGGGAATTTCATGGCGCTTACGCGTTTCATGCAGCATCATCTGCCTTGCCTTTTCCCAACTATGTTGGGGTCGGCTTCCAGTCTAACCGGATGCAGCTGAATACCAGTATTTTACAAGGAGCGACTGCCTATCTGACCTCCATAACCCAGTTACTGGGTAATACGATACCCCTTGGTAAGACTGGTTGTCAGACTTTTAGGCTTCTGACTACCCGTAACGACTGTCAAAGATCCACGAATGACAGCCGGGACCAACGGCTTAACGTGCTTTCCGAGGCACGAAGGGGTCACGGTATGTAAAGATGGTCACCCATCCACAGACCAACCGCGGCAAGCGTAGCTTAACCTGATCGATCGACCTGTGCGGCAGTTATTATTTAGCCACGGGCCCCTCACGCGTTTTATGCAGCAGTGACTAAATGAGTCGTTGCCGGTCGGCATCGGCACAAAGCATGGCGCAAAAAATACTGCGCGTCGGTTATAAACGCTAAGTGTAATAATAGTTCTATGGAAATGTACCCCTACTAGAAGTGCGAGCCGCCGCCACCGACCTAGCGTGCCGCCGCCGCCGCCGACCGTACAAAATTTCCGCGCCGAGTGAGAGCGAAATTTAAAATACGCTGGGGTGCCGCGCGCGCCACGCGGGCCGCGCTGGGAGGAGGGTCCGCTCGCCAGCTAGCACGGCACACTCGCGTCGAAGCTTAGCTCAGATAAAAAGCGGAAAAATATTTTGCATTTCTGGCGTCGCATTCTCGCAGTTTAGTTTTTTTAGTTTAGCAATGCAAAAAAGATGTCAAAGAGTGATCCTTGCTTGATTTTGATTTTTTAATAATGTTTTTTTTCAAAAAACAGGATTGATTTTAATATATCACCTAAATTTACAGTTATTAAACCAAAATAAGCTAAAATTCTCACGCCGCCGGCGTCACGCCGCCGCTGACGTAATTTTGAAGGCGCGCCGCCGCTGGTTTTTATTAACTCGGCGCGCACATCTAACCCCTACCTACCCAATTACCAATCAACCTGTACACTGCTGTGCTTTGCAAAACTTCGGAGTCAATAATAATTATGATGATTATGTGCCCTAATTTTTTAAAGTTTAGTGCAAATAAATATTATAAGCTTCCTGCCTGTCTAACTAACTAACTAAATGTTAATCCTAACTTAATGTTAATTACTTTGCATACCTAGTATTTTATACAATCAAGTATTTTCTAACTGAACAGACAGCTGTGCTGCTGGGGAGTTTGTTGCGTCACTTCTTCTCCCCAGCGAAAGCACTAGAAAGTGGTGAAGGGCGGGCGTTTTGGGGGACTGTCTTTTGTAATTTTGACGTCCAAAAAGTGCTGATTCTCAGCCTAGTTTAAATAAATGACTTTAAATTTTTTCTTATTTTAACATCAGCTAATTGGTGAACTGATACATAGCAATATGTTGTTTTAATTAATAACTAAAAATCTATTTCTAAATAAATTATGTCAATACCTTGAGAATTGTTGTTGTTGTTCAATCTATTTTACTCTATGTATGAGAAACAATATTTATAGAAATAAAATATTCATTAAATCTAAGCACCTATTTTATTACAACTGATTATTCTATATTTCACTTATGTGTTGTAGAATTTCAGCAATTCTTGATCTTTAGGTTTCAGAATACATTCGTCTTTCAAATTTACGACCCATCCAGGCTCTAATCCATAAAATATTTGTCTAGGATCTTTCCTTTCACATAACATTTCGTAATTTGGTTCGATTTCCATGTTTGGTAGACTATACCCGTATTTTTGAGATAGTTTTAGCCTTTCCTTAGATACTTCTTCTGGATCAGCCAAATATCCCCGGGATTGAGCACTGGTATAATACTCAATAGCATCAGGTGGTGGAATCATCCTCCTTGGAATAGCTTGCCCCGACTCAAAAAACTTTTTTGGGTTCTTGAGCAAGAAAAGACTATGTGGGTCATAATAGGCAGTTGTAATAACTCCACCGTTTTTTTCAATGGCAGCAATGACTTGTTCACTAGCCCACTGTACTTCAATATTAATCTTGGCTGCAAAGAGATCTGCTCCTTCATCGGTGAGATGAATACCAAACTGCTTTTGGTCTGGGAAAAAATTGTAAATGCCTGACCTAACAATACAAGCAATATCTATAGGTTTGTTTACATCCAAGCGGTCTTTATCAATCATACTCTGCAGCTGGTGTAAGGACAGTGGTGGATATTCCCTTCTTAGGCTGAAATAGAAAAGAAAACAAAATTTACTCTGTTTCAATTAATTGGGTATTTGATTATATTTAGTGTCAATATAATCAAATGTACCCAATTCTGAACAAGTTTTTTTTAGTATGTACTAATAAGTAACTAATTTGAATGTACTATTTAATAATACAGAATATTTGACTTCAGGGGACACCAAAACTATAACCATAGAAAAGTAGAATAAGGGTTTATGGGAACTTAATATTGAGCAGTAAACAGGCTCTGGATATTATGATAACAGGAGGTTAGATAACCAATAATTTGGTGACTTACTGGTGGCCTCTGTAGTAGTGTTCTTGAGGTACCCGCAAATAGAAAGGATTATTTCCAGTTTCATAACCAAGCCTCATAAAATTCTGCCGCTGACCTGAACCTTTATTACCAGAGCCGTGCTTATCACCACCATGTTGGCCGCGGCCCCGTTTTGCCTGCAATGCAATAATAAAATCTTAGGTAGGAACACAATTTTATACTTTTTTCTACACAAATGCAAATTAGTACTTACAGGTTTCTTTGAATTAGGATTGTCGCGAATATTAGCAAGTGATATCCTTGGTAGGGACCTCAACATAGAGAGGGATTTCTCTACAACTTGACGAGACCCCATCGCTTAATTTTAAATTTCACTTTCTATTCATTCATATATTAATTTATCTTATTAAACCCCGCACCGCAGAGTACAAAATTAAAATAATAATCTAAACTTCTAAAGGTAACCTTAAATCAGTGTGACCAGATTAAATTTTACAAAAAAACCGAAGCTCCTTAAAAAAATACTGAAATATACCAGCTTGCACAGGGAAAATATACCAATAAAAATACTGATTTTCAAAACATATTTTTATTTATTAATCATCATCATCATCGCAATAAATATTAGAATTATATTTTAACATTCTGTTTGATGGGTTAAAATTCACACAGCCTCCTTCATCTTTTATACATTGTTTGGTTTTAAAAATTGCAGATACATTTTTGTTTATGAATCTGTTTCTTTGTTCCGTTTTTATTAAATTAATCTGTGAAAATATGCGCTCGCATGCAGCATTCGACACTGGTATACATAACAGATATTTAGTGAAACTAGATATATTCTTGTATTTTTAACTGACTTCAAAAAAGGAGGAGGTTTCTCAATTCCACCGTATATAGATATTTTTTTTTTAATGTACTATCACTGTTAGAAATTTTCCCAACTTCCAACTAAAATTGTTCACAAGAAAGGGGTGAGCCAGTCCTCGAAGATTGTAATAAATTACTTACTTCGCGATCAAGTTTGAGTGTTCTATATTTTTCATCAAATATCTGCATTAATTGTTCTGGCTATATTTCGTATGGGAAAGTTTCCATAACATTTCTTAAACTACTAAATTCTTTATTCACGGCAGTGTGTGGGTCAAGAAATTTCAGTTCTCGGAAAATTTGATCTTCAAAAGGCAAACGTGATTTCGATTGCGTGCTCAATTCAATTAAAAAAGATAGGCACTTTCTGAAAAAATCAGCAATTTGTGTCTTTCATGTTTATGTTTCCCCTATGTTTAATGAATTCTTGACCTACTAGAATCCCTAAGTACATATTATTCAATGGCAAATAATTCACACTAGATTTTGGGTCTAATGTAAATACGTTGTCCGATTCGATACTATTTGTAATTCTAGGGGGCCCGCCTGTCATGTCCTATCTGTAACTTACTGATCTTTGCTCCAAAATGAAAAATAGACTAAATCCGGAAATTCCCCTGAACATCAATGTACGCAGTTTTTTTTTTATAATTTTATGACATGGCTAACTATTGCCATAACTTTTTTCCAAAATATACCCAAGAATACTGGCTTCCGCCAATATACCTTTAAAAATACTGACTCTTGGAAAACTTACTAAAATATACTCAAATAGTATTAAAATACTGAATCTGGTCACACTGCCTTAAATTCTTAAAACCACAGACTACTTAAAGATGCTTAAAACACTACTTACGACATAAGTCATAGTCATAAGTGACAGGTGTTTTTAGGTTAGAGAAATAGAGATGAGGCGTATTTACTTGAAGTTTGAACAGGCATGCGTAGTAGGTATTTCTCTGGACTATACCCACTGACCTCTATCCCTGCGTTCCGAGGAGGGAAATAATCGATGTGAGCGTGCTTAAACCCGTAACGAATTAGCGTGAGCGCGATGATGTCCCGTGAATCGTCATAAATGACGTCATGACATGCGCCATCTTGCGATAACGCCAACCACACGCAACTCACATGCCCTAGAATAATATCACCGTGAGGGCTGTCAAAAATGACAGTGGGTGTGTGAGGATGTGTCAGTGTGTGTTTTGTTTTGATTTGCATCTTATCATAAAATTAAACTAACGTGGCATTTTCGAAATTGTGCTTCTGGCTGATAGTCGCCACCTAACCAAAGAAGAAGAAATGTGGTGTTTATACAAAGAAATACTGTAATAATATCGTTTTTACATTGAGTAAGCACTGTGAGCGCGTTCACGGGCGTTCCGAATTGTTGACAGCGCTCAGCTGTCATAATCGTAATATCTAAATCGGAACGTATGTGAGATGATGTGAGCGATTATAGCTAATTCGGAAAGCGCCCTATAATACATGTATTACAGAGGTCAGTGACTATACCGCACATATTCTAGTCATAGTCTAGTTGGAGTATTTCCAGACAGAGAAATTTTATCAAAAGAGATAATTAAGTATATAAAGCATTTTCTGATTTTATGAAATACTAGCTGCGCCCCGCGGTTTCACCCGCGTAAATGTCGATCCCGTGGGAATATCGGGATAAAAAGTAGCCTATATGTTAATCCAGGGTGTCAGTCTTTTCCCAATCAATTTTGAACCATATGCGATAAAGTTGAAAATCGACTAAAGAAATTTGACAGATTGTAGAAAAGGTTACATGCTCTGTGGATTGTAGTAGCTTGATCTTAGAGTAGGAAAGCTATAGAGCATCGGGTAGCGTGGCCACACATGAGACAAAAAACTAACTTAACTAACATTACTTACTTGCTACTTATGTAGCTGCCTTGAAAAAACTGGCACGCACTGAGAGACGGAAATAGTATAGCTTTATCCTTTTCTTTACCTTATAATAGCTCAATACTTTATCCTTTTCTTGTGGAAATGAAATGGAGCTACCCGCCGTCTATACCTTTCTTTGTCTAGTCGAGCTTGATTGATGTGCTGGCGTCTGTACCACGCTTTTCGTTAATGAGAAGTCAGCTTATACTGGAAATGTCTATCTTGATAAGTGGCCATGCATAATTAGTAAATTCATACTAATTATGCATCGGCAAAGTCACTTTGGACCGAATTTGAACCCTTACAGCCACGTGCTTGAGAGGCGTGGTCTTATCTTAATTATTGGGCCTATTGGACTCTTACTGTGTGATCGAATCAGAAATGAAGAGATCCGCAGGAGAACCAAGGTAACTGACATAGCCCGAAGAATTGCCAAACATAAGTAGCAGTGGGCAGGGCACATTGCTCGCAAAACAGATGGTCGATGGGGCCGAAAGGTTCTAGAGTGGCGATCGCATACCGGAAGACCATCCACGTAGCATTGGAAGACCACCCACAAGGTGAAACGACGAATTTGTGAAGGTCGCAGGAACTCGTTGGATGCGAGAAGCACAAAACCGAACTATCAGTAACAATAAATAAATAAATAAATTTATTCAAAATATAAAGACTAACGTAAATACAGTTTTTCTTAAATCTATGTCGAGTTCACCTATGATTTGTGCCTGAACTAGGTAATCCTGTGTTTCAGGCGATTGGAGGTAACATTGATTGTTTAAATAATCACATACTTATACTATTTATCTTATTAGTACATATGTAATAATAATGTATTTATCTTATTAGTATCAATGTCATCTTGACAGTTCAACAACATTCATTGCGTTATTTACGTTGTCGAGCAAGCAAATTTTTCGAACATTATGAAGCAATGGATTAGCAATATCCATGAAAATGATCCAGATTGAGATAACTATGAACAGTAGGTACCTAGATCATATTTCAGTAGGGTAAAAAGTTATGTCGTCTGGCTCAGGATGTCAATCAACTCAGCCTATTGCAGTCCACTGCAATCGATAATAGTAGTGACTTTCAATAGCCATAAAATTGAAATTGATTGAGATTGATGTTACGCAATTAAGGTAGTTTGTGAGAGACTGGTGTCTGCAAAGTATTCGTATCCCGACTATTAGATACATACTTAGTACACTGACCTCTATCATACTGTATAATACAGGTCAGTTACCTACTATCATCTGTGTCGTATCGTATCATTCGTATCCTACATTATGTGTACAAAGTGGGCTATCGCCTATCGCACTTGGCGCTTGCATTCCCCGCTAAAGGCGCTAGTGTAGAGTAAGGTCTAACTCTGTCTAGAAATGTCAATACCTAATACTGAATATTATTGACATTTTATTTTTTATCGCGTCTTTTTAGTACGGACGCCAGCACATCAAGTTACTACAATCTGTCAGATTTCTTTAATAGATTTTCGACTTTATTACTAAAGCATAAGGTTCAAGGTTGATTGGGAAAATCTGACAGTTTCGGGTAGGTTGACCTGCTGGCGTCTGTACTTAAAAAGATTGTGCTATCAAACTCACCTAAAATCATATCCATGGTTCTTCCACAGCTTATCCATAATACGTGACATCTGTAGCGTGAACATGTCCTGTCGCAGATCGTCCCTGATCTTCAGCATATATGCTAATGTCGGCCCCCCTGGTTATCAATGGCTTAAGATTTTAAATAGTAACTTAGAATCTAATTTGGTAGAAATTGGAGGAACGATAATATTTGTCTGCTGCAACGAGAGGTTTGCTTATTGAGTATTAAAAAAAAATAGTTTCCAAGAACTCTGTAGATAGCGTTGTACTGACTACGTTACTAGGTGCCAAAGCCAAAACGCTTGGAAAAAAACATTGCGTCACGCTCACGTCACATACGCTCATTGACTGACACTTTCGTTCAGTGTTGCCAGTAGTGATTGAAGATATAGAACGCTGGGATGTCTAAAAAGGAACGAAATTAGCGGTGAGGGAACGCAAATGAAAAATTTGTAAAAAAAAAAAAATAGCTTGCCTCAATCAAATTAATTATTATTAAAAAAAAACACCTTTCCTAGAGCCATAATATAATTATACTACAGTCACAAAATACAGGTGCTACAGCTTAGATACTGCTTATTTTTCTAAGAAATTTTCTTTTGTAGAAAATTTTGTATAGGTTCATATTTTCTTATACCTACTACTACTCCTTGAAGATTTATGCCGTCACTGGCGTGCATAAGGACTGTTAAAGTGTCTGTATATAATTTATTTCCTACGAAAAGAGTAATCAATTTCCTCTATAGTTACTTTACTCTTTGGTAATCAATGTTTGGGTTTTAAGTTTTGTTTGATTTTGATCCACCCTTTCTGGTTAGGCAAAGGATTCTAAGTACTTACAGCCTAGTCTTCAGTACACAGACTTAAAACTTTTCTATACCATGGTGACGGCGCCGGCGGCGCGGCTTCATCGCTAGAGGTGAAGTAGTACTTATACAAAAAGGAACGAAGAGAACGCACAAAAGATGGGAACGCAAAGAGAACGCATGACCGTAAAATAGAACGCAAAATGTTCCAAAAGGAACGATTTGGCAACACTGCTTTCGTTTGCTTTCGTTTTACGATCTCAAAATGACATCCAAATGAAATAATCAAAAAATGATGTGAAGTTCCGTTCCTTACAGTAACTTACCAAGGTCAGCGCCATCTATCCAGCGACTAGGGAAGAGTTATAAAAAAAAAGGAAAATTTTTCATTTTAGGAACATTATATTTATAATGTAAATATTACTTTGAAGCTTTAAAATAAATTACACATTATTATGACGTTATGGGTATAATTCAAAGCATAGCAAATAAAAATACCTAGGTACTTATGATTACTGATAGGACCTTACTCGCCAGTGGCGCCAACTGGTGAGCATAAAAACGATAGCCCATTTCGACCATAAATAACTCTAGTCCACAGAGTACACTATAGTTAATAGTATACTGAAACTCTAGTCTTTGCATAACTCTTGCTTTATTTATCCCAGCATTATATTGTAGTCTTTGCTTTATCCGTATTGTGTTGTGACTGCCCAAAACCCAAAGAGTATAATAATATAGAGGGAAAAGAGAGCCCTCTTACGAGATAAAATTGCAAACCTATTTGACAATACGCCATCTGTAACTTGGCCCCAAACAAATCACATACCTACATAGACATAGCTACCTATATATTATATAGCTTTATATGCATCATGACATGTTCTAAATTAGAACGTTTCATCCTATCTCTGTAACACATTCTAGTAGAACATGTTACAGAAATAGGACGAAACAAAACAGTCCCAATGGAATGAAAATTGTTCCCAATTATCCCAATGTATAGAGCGCACAGAACAAAGCGTCTTTATCGCACAGTAACGTACAAAATTTCGGAGTAAGGTCCCAATAGTAAGGGGAGGCGCACAAGGCTCAACGCGACGCACTTACTTATGGTAATTACAACGAAATACAACAATACGGATCGGGAACTACAAAATGCGCTTACGCAGAATGCAACAAACCGCCATATTGTTATTGTGATTGTTTATTTTCTTTCAGTTCAAGAACTGTCACTTTATACATCATAGGTAGAATCTGGCACCAGGTCTTTTTAAATAAAGCTGATATTTGTGCTATAGCAAATAGTATTTCATTTATGTGTCTATTTCAATTTGTAAGAAGAGTTTAATATTTTTCTCATACTTATCTCCAATTAATATTACATCAATAATTTTATTTTAAATAAAAAAATGCGATCATGATATAGCGCCATCTGTTGATAATTTGAAGTACCTAAATAGTACTTGGGCCAAGTTATAGATGGCGACTCTTTCTTTACTTCGCTGTCAAAATGTACGTAGTGTCACCCCCCTGCCAAAACCATTGTAAAAATGCCATAAAATGTTGTACTCGGAATTTATATGATTTGACTTTTAACTTTTTTCAGAACAATTAAATCTGATTCTTAAAACAAAAATAAGTTAGACAGCTAGCCAGTGCTAGATGGTGTAGGCTTCTAGATAAGCTGTATATTGATGTTAACAAGTGTAGGAAATAGTATAACTGAGACCTAATTAAAAAAAAAAACAAGTATTTACACTGGATTATTTTTATTTATTAGATAAACATGAACATTATACAGGTACACTTTTATATGTACCAGTCAGCAACAAAGGTCGATTAACACAGCTTCTTTTACACATCATGTAAATTGATACAAAGTAATTTGATAATCTCCATTTTAGCATTTCTTATAATATTCATTGTTTAAACTTTACTTCTGTTTCAATTTTAATTAAATGTCTTGCGCAATAATTAAGATTTTGAAAACTTGAAGTGTTAATCACCCTTTGTTGCTGACTGTAATTAAATATAATTCAAACTTTCACACAAGTAGTTTGTTTACCTCTTCTGGTTTTCTGCGAACAATAGTATGTGGATCAGCATAACCATTTACTGGGTCATGAACTGCTTGGTACAATTGTGCATATATAGCAAATATTACTTCAAATGCTCGTTTTTTTACTAATGACTTGTGAGTATGACTCAACAGCAGATTGAGTTGCGGTAACATGTACACTTCTGGAGATACTAAGAACATATCAAACTTGTTTAAAAATGACTTCAATGTGGATGTGTCCATTCCAGGTATAGCTGATAAAGGACCACTTAGTTTTTCTTGAAGAATAGTATAAATAGGCCCCAGATTTAAATTAGCAACAAGGAAGCTAGCCTGTTCAGACGTTAAAGTATCAATTTGAGCTTCAGATTGAGCTTGTAGCCTTTCATTATATTCATCCATTACTGTGTACAGAGATAAGGTACACTGAATATGATAAATACAGTTCAACATATATACTGACATGTCAGAAGAACTCAAATGGCATGCAGTCTCATTTATTGCATGTAATAAGGGATCTAATATATGCGTAATTATCATTTTTCTATCAGCAGTATTTATGTTATGGGACACATTCATTATGGCCAACAAATCACGAAGGAAACTGACCAAATCAGTCACAACAATCGAAGGGTTTAAATCTACTGGTGGAGCTTTGACCCCATGGCTAAGTTCCTTTTGTATTTTACTATCCAGTGTTATAAGGAAAACTTCTTCACTTTTCTTCAGTAGCTCCTCAAATGTATTTATTAGATGACCATTTGATATAACAGCCTGTATGACATCCTTATAATAAATTATTAGATTAGTTATAGACCACAGAACAAGGGGATCTTTATCAGGTTTCAATATGAGTTCTGCTCTAACTTTGAGCAGAGGACAAATAGCTTCCATGATGTTTGTCAGAGCATCAATAATAAGTTGTTTCTTTTCAGGCATATTGCAAAATTTAAATAAAGTTGCAAGATTTTCTTTTTCTACTGGTATTACTTGATATACCCATGTTAAAATATCTCCGATGTACCGTTTAGCATCATTGGCATAAAATTCAATGGGTTTAGAGCCCTCTGTACCTTTAGTTAATGCATCAATAAAGAGTTGTACAATAGTTGCTTTGCGAGCTGAACTATACTCATCAATAATATTAGAAAATAGTACTTGTCTATTCTGAAATTTTGCTAAAGCTGTAGGTACCAGTACATTATTTGGTGAATCAGTACTTAGGCAGGCTCCAATAGTCCAATGATACAATTTCTCTATAGCCACTTCTTGTTGCAGCCCCACTGTCTCCATGATATCAAATGCAGATGTCTGATGCCAACATTTTATAAGTGTTTTACAGTTACTATACAACTTTTCTATTTGGGATAATGTCCCAAAGAAATCATGTGTTAGAGGCGTTTTGACTGAAACATTGTATAGGTATTCACTTTGTTCTGGAGATAGTTGAAATCCTTGTACAAAAGCACCAACCCAAGTCTGCTTCTTTTCTGTTTTTTTTCTTTCATCTTTGAGTTTAGTTGTTTGAGTTATAAGATGGTGGGTTTTATTTTTGGAATCAGATAATCTGTTTGACATATCTTTGACTGCCACATCTAAAGAAGATAGAGAATCAAGCAGCACTTGCAGCTTATCCTTTACCTTACTATATTCTAATAAAACAGCTTTGTTTACCAGCATATCCCGTTTTTCAATTTCATTTACGATTATTCTTCTTGTGTATGCAGAATTTGATGAACAAAAGCCAGACACGGAATGTAGCGCATCTGTATTATCTGAAAGGATATGACTGTCAAAGATTTTATTTATTCTTTGTCTTATAGGATTATTATAAGCAGAATCCATCGTATTTGTTGTATACAATCCAAGAATTATTTCCGAAACACCACTGCTTCCGTATTATTATATTACTCTTTGCACCACTGACCATAGAGTAAGTAAACATGTATGTACCTAAACATATATAAGAGACGGAACTCCCATAGAAAAAGTTGAAACACGTCGCTTGTATGAAACGTGGTCGTGCACTAAATTTGTCATATTTTATCTATGATTAGTGCACGTTTCATAGTTTCTTTTTGTATTAGACAGTTGCGTCACAATGCCACTGACTGCCTGAGCCAAGCCCACAGAACACCACAGAGTACATTATAGTATAGAACACTATTACTCATAGGCCAAGCCACAGTTAAAAAGTACTTACTTACTTTACTCTTTGAAAAGTACCACAAAGTACTTTCAGTATAATAAAGTGTATTTTAGTGTAGGTGTACTCTGTGAAAAGTACTCTGTGGCCACAGAGACAGAGCACAGAGCATAGATAAAAACTGGCCAAGTGCGAGTCGGACTCGCACACGAAAGGTTCCGTACTACCAGGCAAAAACGCCGAAAAAAACACGTTTGTTGTATGGGAGCCCCCTTAAATATTTATTTTATTTTAATTTTATTATTTTAAAGTAAAAATACAAGTGAGTATTTTGTGAATATTTCAAGTGCCTACCTGTTGCCATTATTGATATCGAGCAAAAAAGGGCAAAAAAATCGCGTTTGTTGTATGGGAGCACCCCTTAAATATTTATTTTATTTTGTTTTTAGTATTTGTTGTTATAGCGGCAACAGAAATACATAATTTGTGAAAATTTCAACTGTCTAGCTACCGCGGTTCTTAAGATACAGCCTGGTGACAGACAGATGGATGGACGGACGGACGGACAGACGGACAGACAGTGAAGTCTTAGTAATAAGGTTCCGTTTTTACCCTTTGGCTACGGAACCCTAAAAATTGTAGGACCTCTTTGTATTATTGATCGAAGTTCATCATACTATCATTTTTACAGCTTCTTATACTGCACCTTACCATTATCAGTTACGCAAATGTATTATTATTGAAATAATGCACGAAAAAGATCTTATTTTCCGTTTAATCGCGGTGTAGTTTTTCTTATTTCATTCATAAACGCCTAATGACGGAGGTTACACGCTTATTCTAGCGTCAGTTGATCAGTTCAGTCTGTGACCTTGATCACGTCTAGAATGATATATTACTTTACTCTATGTCTAGAATGATGGCTGAATGATGGAATGACATGACGCGCGGTATAACTTGTTGTGCACGTTGATGTGCTTAGCCGACACGCAGTAAGGGACAGAAATATTCTTTGTCTCTTTTCTTTGCTAGTGACGTTAATATATTTCTCTTTTTCTTGTGCGAATGAAAAAGAAGATATGCAGCAGTCTATAGTTTACTCTGTCTACGGTATATGGTCTAAATAATTTGTTAACATTGCCAGTGTTGCAAAAGTGAGATTTAGTTATTCGCGAGACTTGCCAGCGGAAAATGTAGGAAACCTTTTTTTTTTAATAATCATGTGTTCTAATAACATGGCTTTAGTAAATAACCAAAGAGCTTAAACCGCTTAAACGAATCTATAGGTACCTATAGATTCGTTTAAGCGGTTTAAGCTCTTTGGTTATTAATTTTAAAACAGTCAAGAAAGGAGCTCAAGGAGTTTATATACATCAGCATAGCTATTCACAACCACTCGATAAACTTCCATACCATATCGAATATCCTCTAACTAAACGCTGCGCTGTTCACAAGTTCAAAACTCAAAACTTTTATCACTAAAGTATTACATGCTCTGTGAAATAGACGACCGCTATTCTTCCGACAGCTGCTTGCTGTCGGGGGCAAGGCAATCATTTTCCATACGATAGCTTATCGGATGGTTGAGAATAGCTATGCTGGAGTGCTTTCTGCTTTCTATAAAATTGTAATTAGAATGCATAATTATTAATTCCATGAGAGTATAGTAATCTTTGTCTACGGTAGTAATGAGTTTAGTCCTTAGAGTAAGAAAGCTATAGAGCATCGGGTAGCGTGGCCACACATGAGACAAAAAACTAACTTAAATAACATTGGCTACTTATGTAGCTGCCTTGAAAAAACGAGCACGCACTGAGAGACGGAAATAGTATAGCTTTATCCTTTTCTGTTACTTGTAATAACTCAATACTTTATCCCTTTCTTGTGGAAATGAAATGGCGCTACCCGCCGTCTATACTTTTCTTTGTCTAAGGTTTAGTCAGAAATAAAAGCCGAATTGTCTATGGATACATCATATGATCATTGATCACCCACTTCAATTGATTTCCTAGTCCTGTGTGTCTCTTTGGGCTTTTTCTGATTTGAGTAGCCTGGATTTTCAATAACGTAGCGTAAAGTTAAACTGTTTTAGTGAAATTATTTCACGAGCAACATGAAGGGGTGCATTTTTAACATTGATTCTGGGTATTTGGAAGGATTGTGCCGTGGTTTCAAGTGTGGTATCCTCAAACAGGCAGACTACCTGAACTTGGTGCAGTGCGAGACACTAGAAGGTAATTAGACAATATGAGACCAATAGTTCAAATTTGAAACCACTTGCGAACGAAATGATTAATACCCAATTTCACATTAAGTAATTATTATGTTAATCATTTGACTTTAATCAATGTTTACAGATTTGAAACTTCATCTCCAGGGTACTGACTACGGCAGTTTCCTGGCCAATGAGCCCAGCCCTCTTGCTGTCTCCACCATCGATGATAAGCTTCGTGAGAAACTTGTCATTGAATTCCAACATCTTAGGAATCACTCAGTGGAGCCCTTGTCTACCTTTTTGGATTTCATTACATACAGTTACATGATCGACAACATCATTCTGCTGATTACTGGTACTTTACACCAGAGACCCATTTCCGAGCTGATTCCAAAATGCCACCCGTTGGGTTCTTTTGAGCAGATGGAAGCTATCCATGTCGCTGCTACCCCTGCAGAATTGTACAATGCAGTCCTTGTTGACACCCCTCTGGCCCCATTCTTTGTGGATTGCATCAGTGAGCAAGACTTGGATGAGATGAATATTGAGATTATTCGTAATACTCTGTACAAGGCATATCTGGAAGCCTTCTATGATTTCTGCAAGCAGACTGGTGGTACCACTGCTGATGTTATGTGTGAAATTTTGGCAGTAAGTAGTGTACTTACCTGTTTATGTTCATTTCTTTCTAATGAAGTATAGCTTTATAATAAATACATTTTTAGTTTGAAGCTGATCGCCGTGCTATCATCATTACCATCAACTCCTTTGGGACTGAGTTGTCCAAGGATGACCGTGCAAAACTATACCCACGCTGTGGTAAACTGAACCCTGATGGACTGGCTGCTCTAGCCAGAGCTGATGATTATGAGCAGGTCAAGGCTGTGGCGGAGTACTATGCAGAGTACCAAGCATTGTTTGAAGGTGCTGGCAGCAATGTTGGCGACAAGACTTTGGAAGACAAGTTCTTTGAACATGAGGTACTTTTTATGGGATTCAATTAATTTTTTGGTCTAAGTTACTTTAATTTGCTACTTTTAATATTCCATCCCCTAAATAAAGTTATAATAAAGTTAAGAGAAGAAATTAATGAGTAATTAAATCAATCAGACATCACTTTCACTATCCACTTGACATAATGTTTATTATTTACGAGTTTTTGTTGTATTTCCTGTATTTGTGGGTTAACTTAATTTCATATCCTATATTTTTCTGAACTGCCTGACTTGCCCCACAATATACAGAGTATATTTTTGAAATGAGGCAGTAGGTAGGGGCAGGTACTTTAACAGTTATAGCCACAAGAAAACGGTCTCAGTAAACTGTGTTTAACCGAGACATTATGGACCTGCATTCACGGACTAAGAAAAAAATAGAAGTCTGCATGAAAATGGGTAATTTTCACACAAAGAGATTTAAGATAGGTACAATAGAGGGGCTATGCAAAGAAATGTCTTAGAAAAACTGTGATCGCATATCCCATGCCTCAGTGACGCCATCTAGCATATTATAGCAAAATTAGAGCGGCATAATTACGGAATAGAAAATTACCTACAAATTATAAATGCAACTTTGGCTAAAAGTTTATTTATTGTTGTTCAAAATTAATTCTTATTACAATATTCATGAATGTTGTGTTCATTTTACATGTCAAAACCAATAAAGACCATTTTTCCATCTAACAATGAAATTCGAGCAATCCATAACGAGTTCAGCTACTCAAAGCTAGAGGGCGCTATAATGTCGATGTTTGTACAATGTAATAATTAAAATCTTTTATCATGTAATGGACCAAAGTCTGATTAGTATAAAAGGTTAAATAAATAGTTAAGTAGTAAATTAAAATATTGTCCTTGAAATAAAACATAATTATTTGTTTAATAATTGTCGTTTTGACTGTTTTATATTCAATGAATGATCAAGTTAGGAGAAAGATAAATATTTTAGGAGATATCATAGTTTTATAATAACTCCGCAAGGCAGCTGGTCATGAGGGTATAAGTAATAATCATATATGTAATACTCTTACAGTAATGGAATATAATTATTTTAGTAGGTTATTTCCTGAAATTAACGCGGGTGAAACCGCGGGGCAGAGCTAGTAATAAATATTATCAAAATCGATAAACAATATCACATATCTGCGCAGCAGTAGTAAAGCTAAATAATTCATACGAAAATAAACCGAAGTTAGGTCCAGTCGATTTACCATAACGATATTTGCAAAATCGTAATGCGCAACAACGTAATATGTCCTTAAAAAATATTTTTCTTTTGGTGGACACTCGTGGACACGAATGCGACTTGACGCGCAGGCGTACGTACCTTCCTATATATTATGTAGTTACTTTACTCTTTGGGCGTACCATACTAGACTGAGAGACTTGACCACTAGGTAATAAGTATCGGATCACGGTTTTGTTCGCTATGTCCCGTCTATTGTAAATAATTTAATGTCTTTGTTTTCACAAAACCTTTTTTGATGCCACTTGATTCTATAGAGATCAAAAACAGAGGGATTGATTTTGGCTGGACTAACTGAGGTTTAGGTGCTAGAAAAGTCGGAAATCACAAAAAACTTTTCCCATACAATAATTATTAGGAAACAAGACCACCAACTTTGGTTATGATTTTTTTACAAAGCAAATAAAAAAAAAATGCAAAAGAAAGAAACAAAAAAAGCAAAGAAGCATTTTCTCTCTATATTCGAAGTTCATTGTTTTACTTTTCGGCCAGTATACACATCTTAAAAAAAAAAACAGTGGCACTCCAGGAGTGCCGAAAGAAGTGAAAACTTGAAAAAGCATAGTAATTTTATAAACATGTTCGAAGGTCATTCTTCCCAAAGAAAATGTACCGCGCGTTGATGTCTTTATAATGGCCAAAACAGAGCTGTCGCGATTACGGTAACAGTATCGCGAGCTCAATGGATTTTTCCCATCTCAAAAAAAGCCCAACGCGCCTAAAGAAGTTTTCACTTCAAAAATATTGTGGGTCTCATTTCCTCTGAAATGTATGGGAAAAGTTTTTGCGATTTTTCTAGACTTTTCTAGTACTCAAACCTCAGTAAGTCCACAGTACAGTTATTTTGATCCTTATAAAAAACAGGATTGATTGCCATCAAAAAAGTTTTTGTGAAAATTGCCTTTTTTGTTGCTGACTGAACAAGTTTTTCAAAATCTGTAAATGCAGATCAAAATTTCTCAAAAAGTTAAGGACAGTCTCCAAAGAAAGTTTCCATGTAGCTAGCCTGCCATAACTACCCCTTCTAAAAATTCACCCTGTATTGTTAAGTGTGGCAGTATTTTAATATTTGTTTTGATTTTCAGGTGACCCTCAATGTAATGGCATTCCTACAACAATTCCATTTCGGCGTTTTCTATTCATACCTGAAGCTGAAGGAACAGGAATGCCGAAACATTGTATGGATCAGTGAATGCGTGGCTCAAAAACATCGTGCTAAAATTGACAACTACATTCCCATTTTCTAAACAGTCTAATCTATAGCATTCTGAACTTTTCGAATTCCCAAACTACTTTTTTGCTTTGTACATCCCTATTTGTAATTTTGATCAGGCCAGACAAATGTACAGTGGGCCGCACGTCAGAGTGTTAACAATACCAGTATAAACTGGTTTCTTATCCTATTGAAACTCCGCACTACGCTAGACCAGCTCAAGGTGAAAGTGTTACCACTGACGTGCAGTTGACAGTACTTATGTATACAAAATACAGTATAATGTAGAAGAATGAAATCCAAAAATTTGTATATAAGTAACTTAATTACTTAAGGTAAATGTTCGGTTAATCATATTAATTCTGTATCAACACTGCAGCAGCTGTATTTCAGCTATTGAAAATGAATAATATATTATTATTAACTATCTCTGAAACAGTATTTAGAAGTTTTCAATCTCTATTTGAGGTTCATCTGATTGATGAGGACATCTTTGTTAATATATTTAATGCTCTTATAAACATATGTAATACGTCTTATTACAACAAAACAAGGTTTATCTCTAAACATTGATCAAGTCGTTTTTGTATTTCTAAATTCATTCAGACTATGGTAATGCCGTAATGTGCTTAATACTTAGGCGAAAACGCCAGGGTAGCCCGTGAAATTCAATTTTTTTTAGGTTTTTTGCAATTTGCTGGTCAGTATTAAGTTGTACGTTGATTAAAATATGATTCGCGGCCGTAACAAATATGTATTAAAGTCATCAACACAACTCTCTAAGACCATGTAATCCCCAAGAATGACTATTTCATGAAATCTTTGGGGATTACATGGTCTTAGAGAGTTGTGTTGATGACTTTAATGATTATATAATTCTGTAAATACATATTTGTTACGACCGCGAATCATATTTTAATCAACGTACAACTTAATACTGGCCAGCAAATTGCAAAAAACGTAAGAAAATTTTAATTTCGCGGGCCACCTTAGAGCTTCCCCCTTAACTGATATCATAGACCCGGTTCTGAAGTCAGTTTTTATAATAAAAACTTTACTTTTGTCGGAGTAAAGCCGATCGTCCACCCCCAGCTAAACTAATTAAGAACTAAGCTTAGTGAACTAATCGATACTAAACAGGGAATAAAGTTGTCCGTCCACCGAAAAATAGCTAAAACTACGTTAGTGATGATCAGTATGTGCTAGTGTCAAATTAATCGGACGTGATGGAAGAACAAGAGAAGAGCTATGACGAGAGTTCAGAGGATTATATTCGTCATAGGAAAAGAAGAGTATTTTGCCTCCGGATTATACATATAGGATATTGCTTGTCGTATTCAATAAATGTCTCCATGCTGCAAATTCGTGTTTCACTGCCTGCGCACGATCACACACGCCAGAGGGGTAACGTAAGGGGTTGACAGGGGCTTAGCTTAGTTCCCGTAGCTTCGGATCGGCCTACACAACTCTTGGGCTATTTTAGTTAGCTTAGCTGGCATAATTTGTGGTGGACGTGTCGCAGCCAACTGATTAAATTAGCCGTTTAGCTGGCGGTGGACGATCGGCTTAAAAAGACTAAAATACAATGACTGGCACGAAGGTTTAAGCTAGGTCTCAAGTTGGGCGCTGCGCAGGTGGAGCAATTTTGATTGACGAGTCGCAAACTGGCAACCCACAGCTATTGTATGACATTTTTCTTATAAATCTACAAGAAACTGGAGACATAGACGTTGCTGCGTTGCTGCAACCGTTAGCGGAAACCTTACAAGGTGACAGTTGTGTTTAGTTTTGTTTTAATTAAAAATGTTTATTACTTACAAATTGAAAACAAATAAAAAAAAATTACTTAAGTATAGGTAATGTTATCCTGTAATTAAATACCTATTGTTAGAAAAGTAAAAAATGGATTGTATATTACTGTTAGTAAAAGTAAGCGGCAATAAGAGGTTTTCTTGTTGAGTATTAAAAAAAAAAATAGTTTCCAAGAACTCTGTAGATGGCGTTGTACTGACTACGTTACTAGATGCCAAAGCCAAAACGCTTGGAAAAAAAACGTTGCGGCACGACACATACGCTCGTTGACTGACACTTTCGTTTTACGATCTCAAAATTACATCCAAGTGAAATAATCAAAAAATGATGTGAAGTTCCGTTCCTTGCAGTAACTTACAAAGGTCAGCGCCATCTATCCAGCGACTAGGGTAGGGAAGGGTTAAAAAAAAAAAAAGGAAAATCCCTCATTCCGCCTTATTCTTTGTTTAGAGCACAGTAAATCCTCTTATTTACTTACTTTAAAATCGTGGTGATAATTAGTTTGAAAATGTATGGCTATTAAAATCGTTGGACGCCTATTTAATGTTATATAGTTAAATAAAGTATTCATAATAATCCCAATTTGATTCTCATCATTTAATAAAATATTCATCTCCTGTAGAACCTCACCTCCGTGGGCTCGTGTCCCGTGAGCCACCCAATAACCAGCCAAAAGGGTGTTCTCACACTTGGCAGATAGATGGGTACCTGCTGTAGGTAAGTTATTATTTGTTAGTCGGCTCGGAACGTGAGGCGAGTCTCTGCGCAGCTGCGCAGTAACGTTTCGTATCAACTCACTTCACTGTCACTCACTTTTACGTAGCTCGTCGTGATGATATGCGGGGTCCTCTCCCCCCGCACCGCAGCTGCTGCTCACGCCAACACGAACTGAACTGTTTGCCAGCACCAGCGCTGACCGTTGTGTACCACTTCGATCCGCCGATGCTGCTCACCACTGAGCGCGCTGACGTCACACTCTCGCAGCAGGTTGAACATTCAACCTGACTCCACCACAACAATGACAATGCACATCGTCAATCCTTTATCCGGTTGCGAAGGACCACTTGTACAATGTCCCTGTACTGATCCAGACTAAATATGGGAGAAAACAGATCTTCGCTAGGTGCCCTAGTTTTTGAGATATAAATGTGGCCCTGCTGGGAAAACTCCAGATCGGCCACCTATAAACCCTTATAACTTTTGAACCAGTACCTAACCGACAAATTCTGATATTTGGCGACTCGACTAATTAGCGACTAATTTTTTGTGCTATCAAAATTAAAATCCCTGATGGTGGCTCTGCCAGAGTCAGTGACACCCCAAAAATATCTCGCATAGAAATAAAACCAGCGTCCAGAGTAAGACAATTTATTAAATAAAGTACCTTTGAGGTCATGCCTCGCAGGAGAATTTCAACACCGCGATTTACAAACGTGACGTTTCGGCACAACGCCATCTGTTATCTAATAGCGGTACTAAGCTAATGACAAAATGTTGACTTTTTTTTTTTTGGATAAGATTTTTCTATAGTAACTATCTAACAGATTAGACATAGTAAATGTAAAAAAATCAACACTTTTTCCCAAATATTTCAAGGTTGACTTCCAATCTAACCAGATGCAGCTTAATACTTGAATTCTGTGTGTTGGAGTGACTGCCTATTTAACCTCCAAAACCCAGGCCCCTGTTTTTCATTGGGCACTCTGGGCAAGTGCCCAGGGCCCCGCGATCTTCGGGGGGCCCCGGCCTGCTCTCTTATATAAACATTCTTTGCAGCTGCCGTTCCATTATATGCATTATAAGTATCAGATTCAATGACAAAATAAGTGATTTGCAATGCGATTTACAATAACTTCTTCTCTTATTGTCTCTTATCTACACAGGGGCCCCGTGATCCTTATGTGCCCAGGGCCTTCAATAGGTTATAGATGGCCCTGCCAAAACCAGTAACTGTAATAAGATACGCATTGGTAAAACTAAGTGCCTACCCTTAACAGTCAAATATTTACAAATGTCACCCAAATAATCAATCAACCATGCTATCTAAGGCACAGTGCCTTAGATAGCATGGTTGATTGATTATTTGGGTATATATATAAGGGTATAATAGAGATGCTCACCGATCAAATCCTACAGCTGCCAAAAAAAGGAGGCCTTAAAAAAAATATAATGCAATTATTATTCTTTAATACAATTTGTTTGTTCTGCAATAATGTCAGTGATGGGACCATCATACATCATAGTCTCTTTAGACTTATTTAATAATAAGCCTGTGTGCTCCTTCCAGAATCTATCCTTTAGCATATCATCATGAGTATCTACTATGACATTACTGTGCTTATCTAAATTTTTATGGAAAACGCTCTTCCGGATCAACAATGTTCCTCTTTTGAATATTTCTGGTTCTTTATTATAATTTATTAGGAATTCTTGAAATAAAATTTCATTTTTATCTGCGGATACTGTCCCACATAACCGTTTCTCAGCCTGAAATAGAAGTTTTAGTTTAACACACATGCAATACATAAAAGTAATTTGATAAAGATTACAATAGTTTATGTAATAATTTGGGAGTTGAAGTATCTTGAGTAGAAGACTTCTTAATTAATACATAAACTCACACCATTTACCAATAGCCATGGAGGTAGGCAGAAGCAAAGGACTGCTGTATTTTAAGATTCTTTAATATTTTTATAGGTAAGCTGTAATGATTTTACAAAAATATTAGGTTGCTTGAATTAACTCACTTGCGATGGACTCAGGTTTCCTTTTAAAACCAAAGTCCAAAATGTAGTGTTGTATAAATTATTTATGTGCACATCGGCTTGTCTCCACTTCATGTAATCTATTAGATTTTCATCACTGGGATATAGTACTATACGACCATCAAATGTTGGCGGATATTTTAATGGTTCTTCGTCAAAAAACTTTTTCCAGTAGAATACATATGATGAAGAAAACTTGCTGGTTAAAGTTGTCAATAGTTTTGATGCCCGTCGTTTGTACAATGTAGTACTTTTTTTGAAAATAAAAGAATATTCGTCGCTTTGCCCAAACGCCAATAGCAAGTCATTGAACTCACGGAGCACGGTAAACGCGGCATAATTCATCAATTTCAAAGCCCTGATATCGTTCGGTTTAGTAAATTCATGTTCTTGCGAGAATTTGTGGAAGCATTTTCCATCTAGTCTTACGACTATCCAGCTATTAGGCAAAAGACTATCGTCAAGTTCGAATTTTTTAACGTACTCAAATGAACTTTTTGCCATTTTATGGATTTGCAGCAGTGCAATTTGAGAGAATGGTTTTCTTCTTATGAAATTATTAGCTATCATTAAATCTTCCAAAAAGTTTCTCAAACTTCGACCTTCACCCCGTCGAGGAAAAGTAAACTAAGGCTTTTTACAGTTTTTACAATCACTTGAACACAGAACACACATACATGAACCTTCAGTTATAAAACTAAAAGTACTAAAACAAACAAAGTTGCAAAGTTTTCAGTTGTCCAGTGTCCACGTCCACTGTCAAGTCAAGTGTCAAGTCAACAACCAACCACAGAGTAAAGTAATCAACCAATGAAGATGAACCAACAGAGAACCTTGTCAACATTTCTCAACTGTCAATAAGGGTGCGTTCCGAGTTGCGCTGTAATCGATTTGAGCGTGCTTATTCCTGCAGGTGCAGGGCATGCGCCGTAACACGTTATCAATCGGAATATTCGGAATCGGTTTCATTTGACAGTACAACAACATTCATTGCGTTATTTACGTGTTGAGCAGACACATTTTTCGAACTTATGAAGCAATAGATTAGCAATTTCCTTTAAAATGATTCAGATTCCGATTGATAGCGTGTTACGCAATTAGGGTGCGGTTCCGAATTAGCGTGAGCGCGATAACGATGTCCCGTGAATCGTCATTGACGACGTCATGCATGACATGCACCATCTTGTGATAACCGACCGACCATGCCATAAAATAATATCACCGTGAGCGCTGCCAAAAATTACAGTGTGTGTGTGTGTGTGTGTCAGTGTGTGTTTTGTTTTGAGTTGCATCATATTTATAGACTAACGTGGCATTTTCGAAATTGTGCTTCTGGCTGACACTCGCCACTTATCTAAAGAATAAGAAATGTGGTGTACCAACCATGAGTATTCAAGTGAATAAAGTTTTGAAATTGAGCGAGCAGTGTCTGTGAGCACGTTCATGATTCATGAGCGTTCCGAATTGTTGACAGGATCTAAATCGGAACGCAAATTATTAATGTGAGCGCCCGCGCCGCCTGCCGCTGTGAGCATTGGCGTATCTAGGGCTTTTTGTCAGCCTTTATGTCAGCGCCATCTCTTGACCGATAGTGGAACTAATGCATCTTTTGTTGATGATTTTCGAAAAAGTGTGCTTATTATCTTCGTTTTATTTTTCCTGTAATCTTTACATAAACTTCTATCACATAGAATAATTCCATATTTTTCTCTTTGCAAACTTCGGAGATAAGGGAACGTTATTTTTCTTTTTTTCATCAAAAGTCGAAAACTATGCGGCCTAAAAAAAAAATGTTTGAGAATGAGCAAACTGCGCTCTTTCATATCATAATTATGATACCCCACATGCACTAGTAGCCCCACCAAATTTTTGAGTCCCCCTTTCAGTTCCTGTTGCAAAAAAATATACATATATTTTTATTTCTTTCTTAATTGCAAAATAGTTGAGCAAACGTCATCTAAAACTATTCCAAATTTCAAGTTGATAGCATTGGTAGTTCTTGAGATATCCAGCTGTGACAGACAGACAGACAGACACACAGACAGACTGAGTCTCACCCTAAGGGTTCCGTTTTACGATTTTGGTACGGAACCCTAAAAACCAGATTTTTTGTAAGTAAAATGTGCTTGTGATGTGTTTAGATGTGCGTACTGTGCGTATGTACACATGCCTACACGCAAAATAAACCTTTGTTGCCATAGTTACTACTACGGTTACTACCACGGAATAGAAAAAACTGTTTTTTCTATTCCGTGGTTACTACCGTTAATTTTGATTACACTTCCTACTACTCTCTCTCTCTTCTGTTAGAAAGGAAAAAATAAATAGCCCGTGTTACTACCTTATATACCTGTTTTTTATAAAAAAAAACTAATTTTAAATATGGACAACACAAAGAAATATTTGGATTTGCTGTGTTTTCGGTATGAGACACAGAACAAATAAATATTCTTGAGGGCTATGGCTACGCGCGCTGATTTTCCTTTTTTTATCACACTAATATTATGCCGGATTGCCGGCGCCTCACATTGGATTATGATTTCGGTCCAAGCTTGGATACGAATTGAATGGCCAATCATTGTACCCAATTATTGTTCCGTTTATGTCCAATATCTGTCCAAGACCGATATACATATTGGTGTATTGGATCCAAGACTACAACTTGTAGCCAATATACCTAATGTGAGGCGCCACCATTATAAAGGCGAAAGTTTGTGAGTGTGTGTTTATATGTTTGTTACTTCTTCACGCTCAAACGGCTGAACCAATGTTGATAAAACTTTGTATAGAGGTAGCTGACACCCTGGATTAACATATAGGCTACTTTTTATCCCGATATTCCCACGAGATCGACATTTACGCGGGTGAAACCGCAGGGCGCAGCTAGTTTTAGAATAAAGAAAAAATAAATAAGTTTGTTTTTTTTTTAAGTAGTTATTTACGGTAGTAACACGGGCTTTTTAATTTTTCCCTTTTAACCGCTCAATACTGGAGTCAACTGGAGTAGTAGGAAGGGTAATCAAACACTCTTGAGTAGTATATTCCTTGGTAATCAAAATTAACGTTATTATTACAACTGGTAGTAACCATGTAGTAACTAAGGCTTAGACAAAGAAAAGTGTAGACAGCGGGTAGCGCCATTTCATTTCCACAAGAAAGGCATAAAGTATTGAGTTATTATATGTAACAGAAAAGGATAAACTTTTCTTTGTCTATGGATAAAGCTATACTATTTTCCGCTATTTTCAGAAACAAGATGATGAGATGATGTTTGATGTTTCAAGTGTCTGTCAGTGCCACAAACTACTTAGAGATACTGTGTCTGTGCACAGAACATTATACTCCTAGCGGAACTGTCAGTAGTGTCAGTGTCATTACTATCCCTGCGTTCCGAGCTGGGAAATAATCGATGTGAGCGTGCTTAAACCCGTACCGAATTAGCGTGAGCGCGATAACGACGTTCCGTAAATCGTCATAGATGACGTCATGACATGCGCCATCTTGCGATAACGCCGACCATGCCCTAGAATAATATCACCGTGAGCGCTGTCAAAAATGACAGTGTGTGTGTGAGGATGTGTCAATGTGTGTTTTGTTTTGCATCTTATCATAAAATTAAACTAACGTGGCATTTTCGAAATTGTCCTTCTGGCTGATAGTCGCCACCTAACCAAAGAAGAAGAAATGTGGTGTTTATACAAAGAAATACTGTAATAATATCGTTTTTAGATTGAGTAAGCACTGTGAGCGCGCTCACGGGCGTTCCGAATTGTTGACAACTCTCAGCTGTCATAATCGTGATATCTAACCCTGCGTTCCGAGTTGGGAAATAATCGATGTGAGCGTGCTTAAACCCGTACCGAATTAGCGTGAGCGCGATAACGACGTTCCGTGAATCGTCATAGATGACGTCATGACATGCGCCATCTTGCGATAACGCCGACCATGCTCTAGAATAATATCACCGTGAGCGCTGTCAAAAATGACAGTGTGTGTGTGAGGATGTGTCAGTGTGTTTTGTTTTGATTTGCATCTTATCATAAAATTAAACTAACGTGGCATTTTCGAAATTGTGCTTCTGGCTGACAGTCGCCACCTAACCAAAGAAGAAGAAATGTGGTGTTTATACAAAGAAATACTGTAATAATATCGTTTTTACATTGAGTAAGCACTGTGAGCGCGCTCACGGGCGTTCCGAATTGTTGACAGCTCTCAGCTGTCATAATCGTGATATCTAAATCGGAACGCCATGTAAGATGATGTGAGAGCGCTGTGAGCGATTATAGCTAATTCGGAAAGCGCCCTAAATCGGAACGCCATGTGAGATGATGTGAGCGCTGTGAGCGATTATAGCTAATTCGGAAAGCGCCCTATTACTATACTCTATGGTCAGTGTGTCACTGAAAGGAAAGAACAAAAATTTGCGTTTTTTCAGATTTTCTGTCTGGTTTTGAATTTATTTGTTTACACTATGTCGCGTGTTTATTATTTAAAGAAAATTCTCCCTAAAAGTAAGTGCCTTAGGACTATTATTACGTATACGATACAGCGGGTTCTCAATCTCAATATTTACGTAGTCGTTTTTTGTTTGATTTTTTCTATTCAGGTTGTGCGTTTCAAATCAAATTATTTATTTGCTAGAATGTAGGTAAGTATACAAATAAGGTCGTGAAGAATTAAAGTTGAGCCATACATTCTGCCCAAGATTCGACATGCAAAATTTAAATGAATGAATATGTTGCTAGATGCTATAACTAGTAAAAGAATAAGAACATACACAATCGGATAGAAATTAACAGTTCAATACAATTAATAATAAATACTAGTCAAAATAAGATCAAAATGTCAAAATACGAATAAAATGTCAAAATACAATTCAAATGTCAAAATACAATTCCAATGTCAAAATACAATTAAAATGTCAAACAAAATACAATAAAAAGTAGTTAGTCATTTAATTTAGTATTAAAAAATAAACAAAGTCATTTTAGTCGAAACTTTCAAAATATTCTAAATTCAATTTATTTAATTAACAGAATTTCAAAGTCTATAATAATCGGTCATTTAGAAAATCATTAATGGAGTAATAACATTTTTCCACCAGAAAAGCCTTAAGTTTGTGTTTGAAATGTGTCATTTTTTATATAGTCCGGTAATTTATTAAATAGGATTGGTCCCATACAAATAACACTTTTCCTTAATGGTGCAGTTTTATAGCCACCAACATTTAAAAGGTTTTTATATTGGCTTCTCACTGGGCCTTTTCTGGTGTCCGAGACCTTAGTAAATAAGTTTGCATTTGTTTTAACAAATATTGCCATTTCCATAATAAATAATGGCGTTGCATAGCCATAACTCATAAGTAGCTCCTAAATGGTCCATATTTTACTGGCTATGTGTAGCTGTCACACATTGCTAGCCATGTTTCTGGTGAGGCCCGGTAATACTTTGAATATTGGTGCAATTTTTTCAGTGGGGCCTGACCACTCCAGTAACTATTACTGCAACACTTTTTGAACTATTTCGTCAGTCATTGGTGTCCGTGTAAACCTAAATACTACTGGCCATACTGTTATCGAAATACATTTTACCAGGCAATACATTTTCTACACTGAAAATGTTGTTGGTAGTACCGGCTCATACTTGAAACCGTTTCGGCTACATATTGCAGTAAAAGTGTAGCCCGTCAAGGAGCATCTTACAATTTTATGAGAACTTGGAAAAATCACATCATATAAATGGTTTTAGAAGAGAGAGTGCATGGACCATAGATCTCTGATAGACATGATAATAATTAATAGGTATCATATGCTGCATTACTAAAACTTCTATAAACTCTTTCTATTATATTACAGATTTATCATCTGTAAACTTATCACTATGCAAGTATTCTCATAATACAACAACACCTGAAGAGGCAGAACAAATTGAAAATGCTGGAGATGAATCCAAGAGGCCTCAGTCCAAAAGAATGGCAGAATTTAAAAAAAAGCTGAGAGAGACTACTCCCATTGATGATCTTGGGGAACAACCAATGATGCATCCCTCTCAAAAAGAAGAACCTTTTCCTCCATGGCCTAATGATATCAACCCTCATACAGGAGAAGTAGGTGGGCCCAGGGGACCTGAACCTACCCGATATGGAGATTGGGAAAGGAAGGGAAGATGTTCCGATTTTTAAAGAAATTTAGCCAAACTTGTACTAGTTAGACAGTAGAAATTGCTTTATAAAAAGACATAACAATGTAATAATCTTAATTGTTACCAAAGTTCTTCAAAAGAGCAATGTTCTGTAAGTTAGAGGGACTCATATTGAGATGTTTGGAGTGTAAGCTGTTTTAGTCACAGAAGTGCCATTACATTAGTATTTGTTAAATGTACAACATTTTATGCATACCTTCATATTGAAACATGAGGTTCCTATACTTATCTGTACATTTTCTATCAACCCAGTACTTTATTCAGCCTATACTGTCCCAATGCTAGGCAAGGGTGGGAGACCATTGGAACCCATAACAGCTTAACGAAAATGTTTGAGGAAAGATGTTGAAAATATTGAAGTATTTCTTTAATAGTATCTTATTAATATTTTATTTAGAACTTATTGTACCTATTTATTGTTTGTTGGTCTCTTCTGAAGAGGAGGAGTTATTAGAAAATAAATACAATTTTGAAATGTTGTACATGTTATCTTTTATTGATTGGAAGATTTGCCAATAGTTTTAGGCATCTTCTTATTTGTGGAATCTTCAAGTTCTTTGGCTTTATAATAATGTGGAGCAACTTCCAAGAGCCATTTACTTTCTATTTCTGTAACTTGCCTCATAAATTCTTTAGAAGTAAATACTAATTCAAAGTAAATCACCCATCGAGGAAGTTCTTCAAATAAAGCACTATTTGGGTGAATCATAACAGTCTGAAAAAAAAAATTACATTAAAATAGAAAATTATTTGGCTGAGCTTTGCGCCCGCGACAAGATGAGCCTTTACTACTATTGGTATGTAAAATAACTATACTAAAGTCGTGCATCAGTAAATAATTTATAATACGGTACTGCAAGGATTTTTAAGGTGAATGCGCAGTGGTAGCCCGGGAAATTCAACTTTTCAGGTTTTGCGGTTGGCAATAACCGCAAGCAATATACGCGTCACAAAACCGGCAGCGGCACTTCTCTTTTTCAGTTACGCGAAACCAATTGGTCAAATAAAAAAAATACGCCTACAGTCACTGAGTACGCACTACTGGTATGCCGTCTGCAGTCGCCGCTCGACCGTAGCGGCAAGTGGCAATGTTGCCACCTATGGAATAGATTTTATGGAGTTACATAGAAACCAATAGTGGCGCTGCGCTGGGGTGGATCGAATAATCGATTTTCCCACCCGTACGCAAAATACGCGCTTTGTCGTGGAGTTGCGGAAACCAGCCCGTATTACCTATTACCTATTAGTGGCGCTGCGGTCTGAAATTGTGGTGGCGGGGTATGCCGCTGCAGTTTGCGTTTTGATGACGCCCTCGGAATTGTACCATTAGGGCCTGTGCACACCACGTTTTTTAAACGCGCCGTTGACGCGCGTTTTAGAAACGTGTCGACGGCGCGCTTTTATCCTACAAAGCAGTGCCTGCTAGTATCTGACTTGCGTGCGTATCGCTACAAACGCGCGTCAACGGCGCGTTTAAAAAACGTGGTGTGCACAGGCCCTTAGGTATACCTCATCTTGCCAACGTCGCGTCATACTGCTGCGCCAGTCTGCGCAAGGACTTACTTGGTTATGTTTCACAGTTTTGTAATGGCCTCCTTTTGAAAATTTGGCTATGTGGTAAAAGTAACCAGCAGTTATAGCTTTTCTAATGTTAGTGTCGTCACTTAGGCTTGACACCATTTCAATTTCCACTCGGTCCATAAGACCAGCTAGCTGTTCTCGCACATCCCGCGCTCGCTTCATTGATCGGTACTGTATAAAGTTCTCATAGCACCACTGCACTGAGTATTCAGAGCCAAGCCATTGGTTATACACATTCATTAATGTTAAGTGGTCTCCATGCGGGTGGAAGAAGTTCTTCCGGGCAGTATCTGCATGTATTATCTTATCTTTAGGCCTGTAGAATACTGAGCTATTTACTGATAACATTGCTGCAATAGTGACGATTTCTTCTGAGCATTTATATCTAGAACAAAAAAAAAAACATTATTGGAAAGTAACAAAACCACCACCGCGCTGCAACTCAGTACCTAATTGTTTCAGACATATTTAGTTTTCGAATTCAAACTGTAACCAATCCATTGCATCGCAACCCTTAACAGCGGCCGTAAACATACACCGGATGAGCGATCCGCCAGTGCGTTGCGATGCGGCCCGTTTCGGTCCGATCCAAACTGCGTTAACCTTTAGTCACACAGACTGACAGACCAATATTTAATTATTTTCAGCTTTCTTACAATTAATTAAATTGACACAATGGTGTTTTTTTCGTGCAAGGCCCTTATAATAAAATTATTGACTCCATGCAGAAATCTAACCTGCTACCAGTGTTACCCTATCCCCAAATCATAATTCTTGTATACTTGCTTCTTACTACTTTCTTAGCTAAACTTCTTTTATGTAACAATAAGGATGCTTACTTTTCACTTGCCAGTAACATTTTTGCAAGCATTGGATCTGTGGGGAACTCAGCCATTCTTCTACCAGCTTTTGTTAATTCACCATGATGATTAAGAGCTCCCAAAGCATAAAGTTGTTCTAGGGCTAACACTAATGTTTCATGTGGAGGTGGGTCCAAGAAATCAAAATGGATTAGATCATTAATCCCTAAAGCTTTTAGTGTGAGAACAGCATTGCCGAGATTAATCCTCTGTATTTCTGGAATAGTGTTATCTTCAAGTTCATACTTGTAAGCCCAGGCTGTGTATAGACGGAAACATTTACCAGGTGCCACCCTGCCGGCTCTACCTGCTCGCTGGTTTGCTGATGCTTTAGAAATAGGTACCACCATTAAACTTTCCATGCCTGTTTTCGAGTTAAAATTATTCTGCTTTGCAAATCCAGGATCAATGACATAAATAATATTATCAATAGTCAAAGAAGTTTCAGCGATGTTAGTAGCTAACACTACTTTACGAGCGCCTTCTGGAGTAGGCTCAAATATTTTAGCTTGCATATCACTTGGTAAGTTTGCATACACTGGTAATATAAGTAATTCTCTTAACTTTTTACCAATCCTTTTTGTTCTTTCTTGTAACATTTCAAAGCAAGTCTCTATTTCTTCTTGTCCTGTGAGAAAAACTAGTATGTCTCCAAGTGGTTGTGTGGCATGTATCTGTAATACCGAAACAACACAAGCATCTACATAATCTGCTTCTGGTGCTTTTGTGTAATAGATATCTACTGGAAATCTTCTTCCAGGGATTCTGAAGATAGGAGCATCATCAAAAAAACTTGAAAATTTCTCAGCATCTAATGTGGCACTTGATATAAGTAATTTCAAATCGGGTCTGAACCTAGTTATATCCTTGACAAGGCCAAATAGAATATCAGTGTGCAGTGTTCGCTCATGAGCTTCATCAATTATCATTACACTATAAGAGGCTAAGTCTGGCTCTGAGAGAAACTCTCGATGGAGGGTACCATCAGTCATATATTTAATGACAGTTCTGTCAGATGTGCAGTCTTCAAATCGAATGCTATAACCAACTTCATTTCCGAGTTTAACATTCATTTCCTGAGCCACTCGAGCTGATACAGACATGGCTGCTACTCTTCTTGGTTGTGTGCAACCAATTTTCTTCCCATCTTCAGTAAAACCTGCATCATGAAGATATTGAGGTATTTGAGTAGTTTTACCAGATCCTGTCTCACCTTCTACTATTAGTATTTGATAATTCTTTATAGCTTCTATCAATGATTGCCTAAAAGGGTAAACTGGCAGCGACTTCTTTGTTTCTTCAATAGTCATGCGTATTTTCTGATACTCAGACTTTTCTTCTTGTTCTTTCTTTTCTTTATTACCTTCCAATTGGAGAGCTTGAATAAAATCAATCTGCTCATCCAGTAATAGCTCATATTCATCCTGAGCTTTTGCATCCTTTGCACCAAATTTAAAAAAAGCAGATTTTATTTGCTCTTGTTCCCATCTTTGTTGTTCTGAGTGTGGTAATTTTTCTCTTTCATCAACTTCAACATATTCTCCTGTAAAGTAACAAAATTTGGTAAATATCTTATATAAGATACACACGCATCAGCTAATTGACTGCTAGTGTGTCTAACCAAATAATAATAATCTTTTTACAAAGGAAAATGGAAAAGACCGTACCCAGACAAAGTTAATTGTAGCATTATGAACTATGTTGATCATTATTGCCCTCATGGAGTAGTTTAATTGATCCTAAGTGTCCAAACACACTATGCCGAAGGTACGCGACCAAAGTTTCGCGGCTGATTTTATGTTCCAACGTATTCGGCTGATAACACACCATAAGTGCCGAATTTACGCGGCAGAATTTCAGTTGCGTACACGCGGGGCGCGGGCATGCCTGCCTCCCGCTGCTCCCCGCCCCGGATCTTCTTCGGCTCTACAGAATAGGTAAGGTACGTTGCCGCCGAATTGCCGCTGAACTTACGCCCGACCGAAGTTCGGCTGTACAATTATAACGCAACGTAATTTCGGCATAATGTGTCGTCAGTAATTCAAATAGAATTGCAGGCGTAATCATGCCGAACTTCGGTAGCGTACCTTCGGCATAGTGTGTTTAGACTAAGGGTCAGTTCACACCGAGACGCGACGCGACGCGCAGTTTTCTAGATAGAAATACAATTACAGACCTTATGTACTACACTAAAAGGTACACAATTCAGTGTCTACTTACTACGTCGAGCTACGAAACGCGGCGCCGCCGCCGCGCGGCGTAGCTCACTGTATCGTGTACCTTTTTGTGTAGTAGATAAGGTCTGTAATTGTATTTCTATCTTGAAAACTGCGCGTCGCGTCGCGTCTCGGTGTGAACTGACCCTAAAACGTGTGTCTGAATTCACTTGGAGAAAAATGTTATGTACTTAAGGCATTTGTGGACTGCAAGAAAGCCTTCGACTCCATCGTAATATGGGTAGATCTGGCCTCTTTGCAACGATGATGACGAATTGACTGTCGATACATCATCACGTGTGAGGTGTTTATATGACGCTGTCACGATAACTGTTAACCAGATCCAGGGTATGAAAACCAGCCCCATCCAACTACTCAGAGGGATGTGACATCCTCCAAAACTGTTCAGGAATGCGTTAGAGGACGTTTTTAAGACGCTGGACTGAACTAGACGGTATCAACGTGAATGTGGAGGAAGTACATCTCATACCTTCGTTTTGCCGATGACATCGTCATAACGGCAGACGCTGGAACAGTTACACCAGATGCTGCATAGCCTAAATGGAGCCTATCGGCGGGTTGGCCTCGGTATGAATTTGGACAAGACGAAAGTCATGTATAATTTGCACGCCTTGCCGAGTCCAAACCACGAAAGTTAGCTTCTCTAAGCTGTTGTGAAGGAGTATGCCACCAGCTTGCAGAGTAAGCAAGCTGAAATGGCAGTGGACTGGCGATGTTTGTCGAAGGACCGAAGGCCCGGTGGAGCAGAGGTGGAGTCCGCGTATCGGCCTGCGTAGTGTGTGACGCCCCCCAGTTAGATGGACAGACAACCTCAAAAAGGTGGCTGGGATAGCCTGGATGCGGAAGGCGGAGCATAGGGTGTTGTGTAGGGAGAGGCCTATGTCCAGCAGGGGACTGCGATAGGCTGACTTTACTGATTGACCCTAGCTTAGTTACTACCACCAACTGGTCACAGTTGGTGGTAGTAACTAAGTAAAAGGCCAAAAATTTAGACTCAATAATTTTTTTTAAGTGTGTTATTAGAAGTGCAAAAAGTTTTTGGAGGTTCATTAATTGCAAAAAGGGTCCATCATCAGCTGGTCAATAAGTTTTTAGAGGATAAGTTAAATATTTCCCTTTGTAAAATCAATCTTAATTCCTCAAATATCTATTTTCTCCAAGTGAATTCAGACATTCTTTCTTAGGATTAATTAAACTACTCCCTCCCTGTGGGAATAAAATACATACATGGTTCATAATGCTACAGTCAGTTCATAATGTACATTGTCCTTTAAAATAATAAAGAAAATTATTATAACATTCAAAAGTAAAGGTAATAAATTAGGTTTATACATTATAGTTAGTTTATAAGTATACCTACTTACTAATAAATGTTGTATAGTATCTGTATAGTTACACAACGCATTGTCTTCTTCTTTCGAAAGTCAAATTACTGACGACTAAAAGAGAGAAATTGGTGTGTAACTATTCATCTGATATAATATGTTTATTAGTAAGGGGGTTAAAGTTTATATAATTTGCAAGAAACGAAACCTTTAGCATCTTTTCCCAAATCTTGTGGCATATGATATCTCTGGACATTCTCCAACTCTCGGGCTTTTTCATGTTCTTTAGCTAATTTTAATATGGTTTTTTTATGTTCTCTTTCCAACCTTTCTCGTTGAGTTAAGCTGTAACAGAAACAAGATTAAGCTATTCAAACACAAGATTTAAAGTAATTGGTACCTAAATTATAATAACTAAGCATTCCAGCATCAAAGCACAACAGTTCCTTATAATATTAGCGGTTTTAAAAATTCATAGTAGTTAAATAGGGGAAGAAAAGTTGGAAGTTTGTCATTTTTGGCAATGAGAAATCCCAAAGGGCAAACGGCTTGTCTGCTTGATAAAAAATCATAAATCACTAACCATTAACACACCATCCATCCACCAACAGACCATCCATTAACTAATCATTAACTCACTATCAGACAATGCACAGTCCAAACCTTTGACTATACAAGGTGGAAAGTTAAAGCGGGCCCTGGAGGGGAAATACCTTAATAACTTTTTGTTGTGTTTACAATGTTTTGACCAGCAGTGGGTCGTCTTGTTTAAGGTTATTTGGGAAAAACTACAAAAGAGTAAGTCTCTATGTCCAGTTGCGGCTGATCCTGATTATGATACCACTTTATAAGCTTTGTCAAAAAATAAATCAGCTTTAGTTAATCAGCTTACCTGCTTTCATCAAAGAGGTATTCATCATCTGCTATGTCTGCTTCCAACTCAATAACCTTGTCGTCTTTCCTCTTTTCTAAGTATTTGCGACGTGAGTGAACGCGCAACTTAGGCAGTATTTTGTCTCTGTCTTCTGCTTCTAACTTTAGACGCTTAGCTGCTTCTTCGTAAGTCCTTTTACTGGAAGACTCCGTAACTTTCTTTACCTTTTCTTCATCTCGTTTTTTCAATCTCTTAGCAAATTCATCACGTTCTCTTATATCTTTTATACGGTCTTCTTCAGCACTATCGGAACTCGACGAGTAACGTCTTTTACTCAATTTATCCATTTTTGCAGAAAGTTTTAAGTTTTAATATAAACAAACTAGTAAAAACTAGTGTCAGTGTCTAGCATGCTATGGCCAGTGCTGCCAACTCTAAAAATTATTTTATGCTAAATCTACATTCGAAAAATGCTAAAAATATGCTAAAATTTTTCGGAAAATATAAAAAAAATGCCAATAGGGATAAAAAGAGCATTTATTATAAAATCTTTACAATACCTAGTGTAAAAGAAGCACCAATTTTCTGACACATAAAACATCGTCGGTATCCTCTTGAATAGAAGCAGCCGGTAGATATAGCGCGGAAGACGTAGATGCATAAGCCTTATAATATGTCCCTATTTTTCGCAAGTTTGAGACAGAGACCTCGTAGGAAAAATGGCATTTGTTAACTTGTTGTGTTTGGCTTGTAATTCTGTTACAAGTTTAATGGTAAAATTTAAAAAAATATACAAAACGCAGACTTTATCTTATCAGGGTAAAATGCTAAAAAATATGCTATATGCTAAACTGAATTTTTTCGTGCTAAATCACTGGGGAATGTGCTAAATTTAGCCAAAAAAATGCTAAGTTGGCAGCACTGGCTATGGCAGCTTGGAACATACGTCAATTTCGGTTTACACAAGCGCCGTCTTCTGGACGCGTAGCAAACTAAAAATACTGTGATACAATATTAAAATATTTAGTGATGATACTGGGAGATGGTGTGTGCAACAGAGTTCTGAAAGGAGTTTTTTTTTCATTTCAATAATGGGAATTTGTTATTGTTGCATTGGTAACACTTAAATTCAAATGTCTGTCAGCGCGAGTGCCAGTTTCGGATTTTGCTTTTGCAATTTGCAATAAAATTAAATTCTGGTTGTTTCGCTAGTGAGCATAAGCACTGTTTATAGTTTGGACCCATAATTATTATTGTGAATAGTGAACTGAACATTGACTGCATTTCCATCATGTCTCATCATTTCATCATCACCTGGATGTCTAGTGACTAGGAAAGAAAAGTGCTGATTCTCAGCCTAAATGATTTTGATTCTAATATGTTAGTAAATGTTTAATTTGAATGTATTTCTGTGTTTTTATAAGAATAAACAGTTTTTTCATCTTTAATATTCTGAGTTACGTTTCATTCCTTTAAGTACATATTCCTATTGCAGGTAAAAATCTGGAATTTTTACATTGTCGTATATATTATTGTTTACTACTACTTAGTGTTTTTAATAATTATGCAATTGTTAAAAAAACACTATTAAGTAGTAAACAATAATTTATACGACAATGTAAAAATTCCAACACAATAATAATATAATAAAGCTCCATCTACCATCTATATCCGTGACTATTAATAGAGCTCCATCTACCATCTTTAGCCGTAACTATAGGTAATAGTTTTGGTTACGCGTACGCTAGGGGTGGCGAATTGTGCTGTCAACACAAAATGAAGAGAGCTTCCTGTCTATTATACAGCATCATATTGTAGTCTTTGGTGTCTAGCACAGACTACTATTCACGTATGTATTTATTAGTAGCACAGAGTACATTATATTAGTAGTCTATGCTATTCACAGAGTACTTTTTGATAGACTGAAACATAGACTACTATTCAAGGAATATACTACTCAAGAGCTACTATTAAACTACTAAATAAACTTGTAAGTACTACTGCTACTCTCTAACGAGAGCAAAGAGTACAATAAATAAAGTAACTAACGAGAGCTACTATTATTATGTCCGTGACTACCGCCGCCCCACCAACGCCAATCTCTTCCATATTTGGTAAATAATTAGTATTCAATTGGTACTAATTAGTACTCGAACCACAAAATTGGTACCTTAGGAGTTTTCGAGAAAATCGACTTTGAAGGTGGTCCGGCGGTAGTCACGCTCCCTTCAGCAGGACCACCATGAGCGCCGAAAAAGGGGGCACGCTACAGCTATTCTAAGTATACAAATAATTAGTACCCATAAATATGATTTATTTCGTAAAAAAAAACAGAACTCTAACGTTTGTATTTACCGAGAAATCAACGATGATAACTTTCTCGCAATTGTTCAACAGGACCACGATTTTGAATGTTGATTCCAAGTTAGAGAAGCTTGTCGCTTTCCTCAAACCTACTTAAAAAATTAGTACCCTGCAAGATAAAATTATTACCCAAAATTCAAAACTAGTACTCCAGTAGTTTACGAGATATACCATGCCATTGGTGGGGTGGCGGTAGTCACGGTGCCAAATTTTAATTTCAAGATTTCCCTATTAAAAACTCCACCAAATTAAGTTGTCAATGGTAATGGCGCCGATTCCCTTGTTCACAAGCACAACTTAATTTGGTTGGGTTATACGCGGAGATTTAGTATGGAAAAGTAATGAAAGCTAATTTCTCTTAAAATACAATACTCAGGAATCTGAATTTTTGGTCGCTATAACTTCTTTATGGGTACTAATTTTTGTATAAATTTGGGAAGAAATCACAGAGTTTTTAATAGGGAAATCTTGAAATTAAAATTTGGCACCGTGACTACCGCCACCCCACCATGGCATGGTATATCTCGTAAACTACTGGAGTTACTAGTTTTGAATTTTGGGTACTAATTTTATCTTGCAGGGTACTAATTTTTTATGTAGGTTTGAGGAAAGCGACAAGCTTCTCTAACTTGGAATCAACATTTAAAATCGTGGTCCTGCTGAACAATTGCGAGAAAGTTATCATCGTTGATTTGTCTCGGTAAATACAAATGACTAGTTATAATTCTTAAACTACTGGTTCAAATTGAATGAAATTTGAAATATACCGTGTTTATACAATACCTGCTTGATTACTGAAAATTCAGGTCTCTAGTTTTATCCACAACGAAGTTATAAGGGGTCGAAAATGGCTTGAACTGCTTCGAGAAAAGGATGGTACGGCCGTGCCGCTTTTTGCTCGACTTGGCGGGGGCACTGCCGTGCCCCCCGATGTTAGAGTTCTGTTTTTTTTACGAAATAAATCATATTTATGGGTACTCATTATTTGTATAATAGCTGTAGCGTGCCCCCTTTTTCGGCGCTCATGGTGGTCCTGCTGAAGGGAGCGTGACTACCGCCGGACCACCTTCAAAGTCGATTTTCTCGAAAACTACTAAGGTACCAATTTTGTGGTTCGAGTACTAATTAGTACCAATTGAGTACTAATTATTTACAAAATATGGAAGCGATTGGCGTTGGTGGTCCGGCGGTAGTCACGGACATAGGCATTTTTACCCGACTGTCAGTGATGTAATCCTCCAACGTATAATATGCCTGACTGCGTAGTGTGCGTTTTATACAAGACTTGAATTTTGTCTCATTGAGTTGAAGAATGTGGGGAGGTATTTTATTATAACATTTAAACAGTACCCCATAAAAGATGAGTATACTTTATCCAGTCTGAAACCTGGCTGAACTAATAGGTCCCTATTTCTAGTAATTATGTCTTTCACCTCTTTTACTAAAAAGATGTAAGTTTTTTCTTGCATAATGATGTTTTCGTAGATATATTGACAAGGCACCGTCCGCGTCATGATGTTAATTTCCTTAAACTGTTCCCTTATAGAGTCGCGCCTGCGGAGTTTATATATGGCTCTGATGGCTCTTTTCTGCAGAATAAAAATAGAATCGATGTCTGCAGCCCATCCTCAAAGTAGGTAAAATAGATACCTTAAGACATGATACTATGAAAGTAACTAAAATAGACTAGTCTCGCGGTATCTACATCAGTAAATTGACGGGTTTTTTTGACAGCAATGCTGCTGAACTTAGCCGTCCTACAAGAGATGTTATATGAGGACCCCATTGTAGCCTTGAGTCGAGGGTGGTCCCTAGGAAAACAGTTTTATCAACGAATTCTAGTTTCTCTAGATTCAATATTATCTCACAATCATTAGGTACCCTAGACATTAGGTAAAGAAAATCTTATGCACTTAGTTTTTTTTCCATTTAATACTAAATTATTAGCAGTGAACCAATTTTGGACCTGCATTAGGGCGTTATTTACGTCGTCAAAATTTGTAGCATGTCTATTTACCTTAAAAATTAAGGAAGTGTCATCGACGAATGATGTCATTCGTGGTTGATTTTTTAATAAATGGAGTAGATCATTAGCATACACTAAAAAGAGGAAAGGACCCAATATCAAGCCTTGTGGCACACCCATTTTTACTGTTAAACCATGTGAATTGACACCATTTATTTGAACTTGTTGTTGTCTATCATTTAAATAATGTAATCGTGGCTGATATAATGAACGATTGCATCCTGGGTCTTGACTTTATGAGGAAGATTTTTTTGCGAGATTTACGTCAAGCAAGGTGTTTTGAAATGTTGACAAGAGGAACTTTTCGTGAAAGGGGCGTTACCAGGGAATGTGTACAGTCACGAGCAAAAGTATGTATACACTTGGCTTTATTCAAAGACGATTTTCTCCTTTAGTTTTTAATGAATTTTTATGTTAATACGAACAAAGTTTTTTCGAATCCATAGGTCTGTGTAAAGTGTCGTATTTCAACGTTGCATTCGTTATTTCACGAAAAAATCGCAATTGTAAGTTGCCAAGTGTTGACATATTAGTGCTCGTGACTGTACAGTCTTAAGAAGATTGTTCTTCCGCTGAGATCGGAAACGATTGTGCCGGTTAGTCTTCCTCGGAATCCTGGGCAAACTCATCGTGGTGTACTCGTGGAAAGGTACAATCACCTTCCATGGAAAGTGGCACGGACTTTCCACCGGGCACCGGCCCGGGTAGAAACCGTCTCGTTAACAAAAGGCTTTTACTCTGCGGTACCGCCGCCGCCGCTGCCGTGTGTGATCGTGAGATTTAAAAATCGTTAGCAAGTGGCTGCGTGCGTGTGTTACTTTACCGATACCAAGTAGGTTACCTACCTATAGGTTATTCTCATAATGATACCTACCTAATTTATTACAAGCCACTAATAAAACACGATAAATAAAAAAATTATAATAGGTACCTACTTACCTCTATACCTTTTTTGTAAAAAAAAAAGTAAGTAAAAACGAAAGTAATTACCAAAGCACAAATTTATTAATAAAAAAAGAGTTCGACTGTATTTTGAAACAATGTTACGTTCTCATTTTCGCTGGTGAGTATAAAATCCAATACTTACTTAATTTATTATTGTGTCTAGGTCCCATAATGTGCCTAGGTCATCTAAAGTAAGCAAACACACAACACATCTCAACTGAACTGACGATTGAAAATTTCAGTCTATCAAAATGTACTCTGTGATTGAAAAATCAGCCGTCAGTAGGTACAAGGTGTAGGTACCTTACACGCGGATATTTAGTAAGGTAGCTAACTGGCTGTTTCTATCGAATACAGGAATGCTCTTTCTATCACTGAGGAGCTGAGGGCAGGCGACCACATGAGATTATTATAATCTACAAATACTATTCATTCATCAATCAATTCCATCAATCATGAATTATGAATGACTGATGGAATGGACTGCCATTCCATCAGTCATTCATGTAGGTACATACGTAGATGTAAACATCAATAATCTCAAAATACGGCAGAGCAAAGCTGTTGACCGTTTTAAATAAGAGTTTTGGGACTTTGAAACAGGATTATTATTCTTACATTTCATCGTCTTTGTGATACTTGATGTTCGAGAGCCGTCTCAACGCGCTAAGTATGAAACATAAAAGCAGCCAACAGGCTCCGATTGGGTGCCCTTTCGCGCTGTAGCAGTGCTAAAATAATATCAAAAAGCTGTAATTTTTACTTAAAATCTTAATAAATAATCCATACGGGCAGAAAAAGTCGCATTAGCCCCATGTTGGGGTAAATGCAACTATTTTTTTTCACAATCTGAGGCATGGTCCTCCAGCATGAAATTTACGCAAAAATGATATCTGAGTTGAACCATTAAAGACTCAAATCCTTCTAAAAGTATGTTTTGTATTTTTGGAGGCTAATGTGACTATTTTATGTAGGACTAGCTTCTGCCCGCAGCTTCGCCCGCGTGAATGTCGGAAATTGTCCCGCAGGACAGTACCGGTGAAGTAGCCAATGTCCCTTCCCTAGGATGCTGTCTATCTCCCTGCAAAATTTTATCGAAATCCTTTCAGTGGTTTAGGTGTGAAAAGGTAACATACAGAAAGAGGTTTTGGGCTTCCACATAAAAGGTAGATATATGCTGTCGCGGACATTTATTTAGAACTGTTTAAGACAAACAGTCCCACGATACATTATATTCGTGTAACAACAGCGCGTCTACGAGATTCAGCCGTTGTAAAGGTTTCTGTGGCTCTTTGGGACGCCATGTTAGTCGCCTGCTGCTGACGTCGAGCTTGTGACTGTTCTGGTGTGTCTGCAGCCGGTTGAGACACCAGATACTCAGCATGCTGTTGACGCTGATCTTGGGACTGTTCCGTTGATTCAGCAGCCCGTTGAGACACCAGATACTCAGCATGCTGTTGACGCCGATCTTTGGACTGTTTCGGTGTTTCAGCAGCCCGTTAAGACACCAGATAGTCAGCATGCTGTTGACGCCGATCTTGGGACTGTTCTGATTTTCAGCAGACCGTTGAGACACCAGATACCTACTCAGCATGCTGTTGACGCCGATCTTGGGACTTTTCTGGTGTTTCAGCAGCCCGTTGAGACACCAGATACTCATCATGCCGTTGACGTCGAGGTTGAGACTATTCTGGAGTTTCAGCAGCTAGTTGAGATGCCAGATACTCAGCGTGTTGTTGACGTTGACGCCGATCTTGGGACTATTTTGGTGTCTTATTAGCTCTGTCTGCCGCCTCACGCACCGCCTGCTCAAACTTCTAGCTAGACTTAACGAGACGTCTCAACAAACTACTACTACTAACTAGGCGTACGCTTTCGCGTCGTTATTGTGTTGCTGTGACAGACAGACAGACAGACAGACTGAGTCTCACAATAAGGGTTCCGTTTTACCATTTTGGTACGGAACCCTAAAAAACAATTTTATTAATCTAAGTAATTATTATTATTATCTATTTATTTCAGGCATCAAGGCCCATATAAAACACATACAATACAATATCAAAATAACTTAAAAATACTATAAATACATACAACATTAGATTTACACTAAAAATTAATAAGCTAAAGCACACGTAGTGTCTGCGTCGTGTTTCGCTGACTGGTGTCATGTAGCCGGCCACGAAACCGGCGGTACACAACACCCTTCGGCCAGAACTCTTCATTGAGGAACTTCTCGAGATGATGTGTCGGAACGCGTACCACGAACGACTTGAAGTTCGTGTTGTGCCGCGTCTCCAACTTCTCGACCCTCAAAGTCCAGTTGGTCTTCACACGCATGTACTCCACGACCTCCTCAACCTTCGTGGAGTGGTGCAGTCTGGACACGTACAGCTGCGTCGTCGGGATTGCTGGACGCAGCAACATGTTGTATCCCGCCAGCGCGGTGCCGCACTGGTTCCGACAAGGAGGCTTCTCCTTCTTCTTTTTCTCCACCTTGATGAAACCATCCTTGTCACACGTATCCTTCTCTGGATCTTGCCTTTTCAAAACCTTGTTGGGTTTCGACCGGCTCCGTTTACCCCCTTTTCGATTTTCCGCTAGTTTTACCTGCGGTTTTTGCGACTCAGCAGGCTTGCTAGCGGCTACGATTGCTGCGTAGGACTCTTTTGGGGGTCGACGAACCGAACGAAATAAATACAATCTATACCTAACTAAAAATTACAATCGTATAATTAAACAAACAAAGAAAACAATTCTATTAGGACTGTAATAATTAAATTAAAAACGAATCTATATTTCTACTTAAAATAAACTATTCTAATTATTTAAGTGACCGCAATCAATGTACTGAAATAACTAAAATCAATTTAAATACGAAACGGGAAATAAAATACCTATCAAACTGTAGGAAACTTCAATATGGTGTACCTCAGGGCAGTGTGCTTGGGCCACCATTATTTCTTATATATATTAATGACCTGCCACGTCAACTAAAGCATCCAATGATTCTCTTCGCTGATGACAGTACAGCAATAATTAAATGTTCCAATAATCTAACTTATGAAGAAGATGTAATATAACACCCTTAAAAAAATAATTGATTGGCTTGACAGAAATAATTTGGTTATTAATATACAAAAAACGAAGCTATTGCATTTCTACCAAAGACTAAAACCCAACCATTTAAATGTTTCATATAACGGACAAAGTGTAGAAGAGGTAAAAGTAGCAAGATTTCTTGGCATTCTAGTTGACAGCCAACTAACGTGGAAAATGCAGGCAGACGACATATGTACGCGGCTAAGTAAATCTGCTTATGCTCTTTTCATATTGGCAAAGAAAGTTAATTTACAAACAGTACTTATAGCATACCATGGCATTGTTTCCTCAGTATTGAGATTTGGCATAATATTTTGGGGCAACTGTGCTGAAAGAGAAACTATATTTAGGACTCAAAAAAGATGTACAGGATGTAATAAAGAGTATTCTATTCTATTCTATTCTATGTAAGGGTAAACAGTGGCAATTTTCAAAGGACGGATAGATAACCTTAAATAAAAAAATATTACAAAAGGTTTAAATGTATAAGTCGCAATTTTTTTGCGAATTTTACGGTTTTCTAATTCCGAAGTTTTACGCGAAGTGACCGCACCCTACGATAACGCACGAAGCGGCCTGGGTGTCCCCCGGCCGCCGCGCGCCCGCCCGCCACGATCGCGTACGCGGCGCACGCACACATGTACACGCCATTCGATAACTTCCATTCACCGATGCACAAAAAATCGCCCTTATTACGTAGGGGCTGGGCTGGCGGTACTGACACATTTTTTACGATGTTGTCGAAACAATGAGATGCACAATGGACGCACAGTGCGAATTAGCGAACTTTACTACATCTTAATTTCTAAGTTAGGTATTTTTGGCGTATTTAAAAAGAGAATCACGTTATTTACAAGTAGTTTAGTTAGGTTGTCCCTTTCAACACTGCACTGATTTTGATTTAAATTTTAAATAATGATTAAATACCTACTTACTAAGAAAATCAATAATAACTTACATTAGTCATAAAATCTGTTCAAAATGTAACCGTTTACGGCTAAACATGTCTCCGCACGTCTTCTTAAGTTATTTTGCACTCGATTATGTACAACACTCTCACTCTTTACGTCATTGAAAGCACTTTTAATGCGTCTTTTCAATTCGCGTCTGGTATTAAACTCCGTGGCATACACAAGGCGTTTTAAATCGCCCCATAAAAAATAGTCAAGGGAAGTGAGGTCAGGCGAACGAGGAGGTCTGGCGACAGGTTCTCCGCGACCAATCCATCGCCCGTTGACCCGGGTACAACTCCTGGTACAGGTCCTGAACAGCAAGTAAACTATCACCGGCTATCGCATAGAGTCTAACCATTTCGGTAAGTTGTTCGTTCGAGAACGCGGTCATTGTCGGTAACTAATATCGCGTCGATACACGTATCTACGTGGCCTATGTCCAGCAGTGGACGTCTTTTGGCTGAAATGATGACACGTATCTACGTGATGCGCGAGAGTAGTCTGTACGCAAACGGCACACGTACACTCTCTAGCACGACTGAGCGCAGACTGACGATGCGCGCGCGCCGCCGGCGCGGCCCGGTACATGCGGGGCAGAGGCCTAACAGTAATGTGACTATGATTTTTTATTTTTCGGGTTATTAGAAGAAAAACTTAGAAAAAAAAAGGTCATATTTTTTCAACGGTTTTAGAATCTACTCGTGATACTTATGCACCTCCTTAAATATTGCCACTGTTCACACTAACAGCCTGTATACGATGTATGGTAGGCCTAAGAACTACTGATAGCTGTGAGCCTGTTTTCAAATCATTAAAAATCTTGACTTTCCCATGCCTATATATATTTGAAGTAGCAGAAAAAAAGAATTTTTGGAATCGGTCCAGCCGTCTTCGAGTAACGGTGAACATACATAAAAAAAAAATATGTATATAAAGTCGAACATATAACCTCCTCCTTTTTGGAAGACGGTTAAAAAAGCTCTGTAATTCAAACAGTTTTGACTCTTGTGGCACCATCTGTATAACATAAGATAAACTATAATTTTTCTCCTGGTGATGGCATAGTATTAAAAAAAAAACAATAGTATAGAAGATATCCCTGTTAGTTGCTTTAGCCCCGTCCCGTCGTGACAATAGCCTCAATTGAGCCTCCATTGACCTTAATGTTTTCTGTTGCAGTATTCCCGATAAATTAAAACATGTGGATAAACATTTTTTAAGTACCTTAACCAAAAAGGGAACTCTACTCAACAATTATTTAACTGCTCTTGGAAGTAATCTTAATTTAATTACGATTCATGGACCAACTGCGGATCAGGTAAGATTGCTCATGTTCAATTTTGTGAATAAGATGCGCATAATGCAGAGTGGATTGCAAGAATCCCGCCTCATTAACATTGTTGTGTGGAATATGATACAGTTATGCCTCGGCCACGAAAATAACGCCACGCTTGAGGCGTCAATTCGCTACAAGCGTCATTTCTAAGCGTCAAAAGCAAGGCCACGAACTTAAAGTATTCGCCTGTAGCGTGTACGTCGGTGGGGGGATGAATCAGTTCAGTACAGAAAAAGGTTACATGCTCTGTGAGTACAGAGTGGGCACGCGTCGACATTACAAGTGAAAATGTCGCTGTCAAATTTTCTCATACAATTGTTTTCGATGCTCATAAAAAAACGCGCGTCGGATCATCCAACGCTCGTGCAAATTCGCTCGTAGCAAATTCCGCTGCTGCTTGCAGCGCTACTTTTTGGCCTTGTATATAATAGTCATACATTTGTTTTTGACGCTCGACCCTGACGCTTGCAGCGCAAAGCAAATTCGCTTGGAGCGTCGCATTTCGTGGCCCTCGGGTTACAGTCCAGTGACCAAACATCAGAACATTATGGGGCCCGAATCGAAGGACGCTCGTCAATTGCGTCTAACCTTGTCGGGTATACCCTGTAACAGGGGTAACTAACTTTTTTCTAACCTTTTTTAGGGTTCCGTACCAAAATGGTAAAGCTTTAGCCTTTATGGTGCGACTCAGTCTGTCTGGCCTCTGTCACAGCTGGATATCTCAAGAACTACTAATGCTATCAACTTGTTTGGAATAGTTTTAGATGACGTGTGCCCAACTATTTACAAATAAGAAAGAAATATAATAATATAATAAATAAATTTATTAAGGCACATCAAGGTTTTGTAGTACATGAGGGACCTAGAAAAAAGTATGCATTATTAATTACATAGCTAAAGAATTGTTGGGTGAATCGCTGCTCTCCTAGCTAGACTGAGTTGGTAATCTGTATTTACGAGAGACAGTTTCAACTACCTATTTTGAGTATCACAATAATCATGTATAATAAGGAGCCAAAAAGTTAAAAAGTTTTTTTTATAAAAAACAACAGAACCAAAAATCTTAAAATTAAAATTCAATAAAACAAATTAGAATGAAAAGTGTTGGTGTGGTAAGTCGACTGAGTGCGTGTGTGTATGTATGAGTGTGTGGGTGTGAATGAGTATGTGTGAATTTGAATAATAGGACAAAGGGTTACTTTCATGTAAGTGTCAATAAGTACTTTTCAGTCTCGTCGTAGGTTTTATTTAGGAGGAATGCACGGAGGGCGATTTTGCATTTGCTGTGTGGTAAATTATAGATAGGTATATAAGGATGCGTTAATTTTATTGTCCAAACAAGGGCCAAGATAGTAGAAAAATCTTTTAGTGTATTTAAACTGGGTTTGTGGAACAGTACAAATTATATTTTTACGTCGTTTGGTAATATTATAGTAATATGAGGGGTTTTTAAGTGTTGCAGAAGAATAGTTTGCAGAATGAAATGATGCCTCTTATGTTGAGGACCCTACAAATCTTGTAAAGTTTGAAAACAAAATAGGTCGAAATGTTGCAATTTTCAGTATAGTTCTGTGGCGCCACCCCAGCAGCATAATTCAAATATCAATCTAAAGATATACCTAGGTATTTAATATTATCAACTGTGGCAATGGGTGAACATTGAACCGTGTGTAAATGCTATAATACTGTTACAGGAGTGAGCCTTTAAAGTGATGGGAATATCAGGTTGGGAAGTCGGTGAGATAGAGAACGTCATCAATTTCGTCTTGGATGTGTTAATTGGGATCGAAGCCAGTTAGAGGCAGAATTAAAATAATTTTGTGTAATAATCTGAAGCTCTGACCACGAGTTTGCGAAAAACGTAAGAGCTGTATCATCAGCAAAAAGCACAATTCTTGCATTTGTGATGTTGAGATTGCAGAGGGCATTTAAAAAGATGAGAAACAGCTTAAGCCCGAGTATACTGCCCTGTGGCACACCGTAACAAATTGGGAGCACGTCGCTAAAATGGTCACCAATTTTTGTAGTCCTTTGACGCCTGCTCTCTCTAGTCCAAGTACAAGGGTAGAAATGAAAGCGGTGTCGAAGGCCTTAGCGAGATCGAGAAATACTTCAAGCACCTTTTTGCGACTGTTTAATTTCTCTACTATGTAATTCGTTAATTCATGAACTGCATCATAGGTTCGTTGACTTGTTCTTCCGGAACCCAAATTCTGAGAAGAAAACAAATTATTATTTTCGAAAAAAACTACCCATCTCTTATTGATTAGGCGCTCAAGAACCTTCGAAAGGGCGGGTAGTACCGCTATAGGGCGATAGTTATTGAAAGAGTTTCCATCGCCACCCTCGAAGAGAGGGTGTATAATAACTTTTTTAAAGCTGACGGAAAGATAGCAGTCTCAAAACAGAGGTTAAATATATGGTTTAAGATAATGATAACTGCCCGAGTAAATGTTTAGTCGACCCTAAGAGTGTGCTAGCTCTAATACTTATTCTGGAAGTCAAGTTAAATAAAGCCATTTGCATTTCTGAAGTTAATTTATATGGTTTATTTATGATTTTTATACCTACCTAATATCTATGTTATACGGGATAAAAGATAACAGACAGACCGACAGAGGGGAATACTTTCGCATTTCGATAGTATGGCAGTAGTAGGTAGTAGAAACCTAACTGAATATTTATTTTTGCAGGTGACAGAAGATATTGATTTGACTAATAAAACATGTTTGATCACGGGTGCGAACAGTGGGATCGGATTGGAGATGGCAAAATGTTTAAGCTCTCGAGACTGCACTGTGCTTATGGCTTGTCGGAATCCTTACGCGGCGAATATTGCAAAAAATGCTTGTGTAAATAGTCATCTGCTGAAATTATACGAGCTCAATCTTGCTTCACTGAGATCCGTGAAAAAGTGCTCCAATGAGATTCTGAAAGATCACCCGTAAGATATTTTTCTCATAACTAACATTTCGTAAAGGCAATCCTAAACAGGGTGTAATCCGCGTAGAATCGGCCGAAATTACGGGTGTCTCGTACTTCGTATCACCTATGGACACGAAGTTTAGTTTAGGACCCGAACTAAGAATGAATGACAACACTATTTGACAGAAGTAAAGGAAATACTACCGGGAAATATTGCTGCTACTCTAAAACAAGCATAAAAAGCAAGCAATAAGCTTGCAAGTATTCCCCGTTTAGGAGCTCCTTAAATATAGGTACATTCACCACCTGTAGGTATCTAAGTACTGTAAATTAATAATATTTTACTTTTTTTTTAGAAAGCTTGATATCGTAATTTTAAACGCGGCTGTATTTGGATTACCGTGGACTCTTACGGAAGACTCATTGGAAACAACATTTCAAGTTAATTACTTAAGTCAATTTGTCTTACTAACGAACCTTGAACATATACTTGCCCCAGACGCACGGGTCGTACTTGTATCTTCGGAATCGCATAGGTAAAATATATTTATAGTAGAGGTATATTTGTGGGGCTCATAATTATGATATAAAATTCAGTTGTGTAATTGTGGAAATACCGTATTTTTTTCTCAGGCACGTAAACTGGGATTTCAACCATCAGTTAACACCCACTGAGGCGATGGTGTCACTGCCTGAAAAAGAGTACACTTCTATAAAAGCTTATAACATCTCTAAACTGTGTGGTATTAATTTTATGCACTTCTTGAGTTACCGCTGGGTGAACACGGGTAAGTCTGTGTTCTGCGCCCATCCTGGATCCTTTATCAAGACTAGACTGTGTCGGAACTGGTGGCCGTACGAATTACTATACACAAGCATGAAGCCTTTTTCCAAATCAATTGTAAGTTACCTTTAACATTTCTCATGGTCTTCGGACAAAATTAGTATTCTAGAAAAGTACAATCAGAACTTGAGGTGGAATCCTTTTTAAATAAAAAAAAAACAGGCTGCAGGCAGGACAGTAAGAATAATACCTTTTTAATTTTGTATTGTAGAATGGTTGTGAGATAAAAATAAATGATTTAAGATTAATATTCTTGGCAAATAATTGTCATACAGTGTCTGTGCCATCCAGTGTGATAATAATAAGACTATCATTTTCGCACTGGATGGCACAGGCATACCAGCCGGTAAACCGCGAAAGCGTTTTGTTAATAACGACAAATGACTTTAGTCTCATAATTAATTTGCACAGAGCCAAGCAGCCAGTACGCCAGTATACTGCGCCGTCTCTCCCGACCTGCGGGGCGTCTCCGACGGCTACTACAAGAACTGCCGGCGCTGCGAGGCAAGCGACCTGGCGCAGGACTTACACCTGTCCTTCAGAATCTACGATCTAACTAAAGCGTTGCTCCGCGAACGCATCGTAACAAGCGCTGAAGTCGTCACAGTTAAAGAATCAGTCGCCTTCCCAGATATTGATGAAACAACATTGGTGGCTAATTACTCCGGTTAAATTGTGGTAATGGCGAATTAAATTTATTATTATTACTTTTACGCTTCTTTTGTTGGTTTTAAAATATAATAAACATAATAATTGAACAATTGTATTTATTTTAATATAGTGGTATTCAATATTGGTTATGTAAGGTATACAAGGTGTTGATTTGCATCCTAGTCAAATTCAAGGACGTAATTATGCTAATGATTCTCGACCCAAATCAACAAAATGGGTAGGTTTTTTTTTCTTATTTACGGAAATACGTAATTGTGAACCAGCCGTATTTAAACGCGGCCCGTCTGTTACTAGCCCTATAACCGCGCTTTCACACACAAACAACCGCCTTTTACTTTACTAAGTACTAAAGTACTAAAATGTCTTTTACGACAACCTCCTGAAATTTGACGAGGATGCAAATCAACACCTTGTATAATTGTACAACACGTAGGATTATAAAAAAGCCTTAATATAACATTATTTATTAACCAATATGCACTTACAACAATAATAAGAGCCAAAGTTTTAAACAAGTAGGTACTCGTAACGTAACGACTTGTAGTTTAATTTTGTTTTCAAAAGTACGTGTAAAATACAACATACTTATAATATTTACTTGTAACTTAACCGTCAGATAATGTCGTTCAGAAAAATATGCTTAGAGGTGTGAGACGCACTGGCTAGTGTTATTTTATCAGCGTATGTAAGGCTACGTCGTATAACACGTGTAAGTTACTACGTTTTTAAAATATTCTATTTTTTATTGTATCGTATTTTATTTAGAGCTGATACATAAATGCATGAGACGATGGAAATTCATAATTGTTTCATTAAATATATATAAAAGTACTCCTACCTACCTAGGTTTCAAATGATTATAATAATTATAAGTAAAACAGCAGGTAGTAGCGAAGCAAACACAACAACAATATACATTTTGCGCAACATTCGGCAAACGGTAACAAGATGCACGATTGCACGTTAATATTATACAGTTAGGTTTGGGGATTTAATTGAATAATTTTTCTACATCAGCCTTAAATGTAAATGCTACAACACGAAAAGCTTCTTAAAAATGTTCAAACTTTAAACCCACAAACAATTGCAAAGTTTTGTGTTTTCAAGACAACTCGCAGCTAATACGTTGATACGTTGACACGAGGAAACAAAATATCATGGATCAGGAAACAAAATAGGTACTGTACTTGCTTATCATACAAGTGTTCTCTAATAAATAACATAGGGTACTTAACTAAGCCATTATAAAGAAAATCAGCCTTATAGTATTGAAGCCTAAATCCAAAGGCGGGCTCCTGTTTGAAAAGTATCATCATAAATAGCTGCCTCGATGTTCAATAGAGCAGGATTCGCTTCTCGACCTGCTTGCGGCAGATGGGGCAAACGGTGATGCGGTCGCCGCACATCTGGCACATGCCGTGCCCGCACAGGAAGATCATGTTCTTCAACCGGTCCAAGCAGATTGGACACATCGTCTGTAACATACGTTATTACAAATGTAAGAGGGCGACACTGAACATTTTTAGAACTGCCCACTTGTAAACGATATAAGTAATAAAAACCGGGCAAGTGCGTGTCGGGCTACGCACAGTGTAGGGTTCCGTAGTAGCCCGTTATCACAATATAGTACGTTTTTCAATGCAAGACCTTACCCGTTATAAACAAGCAACTACTTCATCTTAGTCACTCTAAAGGATTAATGCTAAGGATTTTGTATTTGGTACAAAATTATCCAAGACCCAAGTTCAACGACTATTACTGCTAAATTAATAAAGTTATCTTAACCGCTATAATTTTCCTTTAAAGTTCATGAAATGCACTATTATCGTGAATTTTTCCAGATTTTTCAAGCCCGCAGTTTAGCTTTTAGAGGGGGGAGGACACCCTACTGGAACAAAAATTTGCACTTTAAAATTTTACTTTTCGTAAATGGAGCATTAAATCGAAAAAAAAAATAGTAACCCCCAAGTCATTTTAGAAGACCTATTCAACGATACCCCACATGATGGGGTAGACGACGAAAAAAATATTCATCCCCACTTCACAAGTAGGGGAAGCTACCTTAAAAAAAATATTTTCCAAAATTTTATTTTACCGCTTTGTCGGCGTAATTGATATACACACTCCTACAAAATTACAGCTTTCTAGTACTAACGGTCTCCTAGCAAAACCTCGGACAGACAGACAGACGGACATTACGAAACTATAAGGGTTCCTTGTCAGAACTACGGAACCCTAAAAAATAAGTTCAATTTTTGAAAATGGAACTCTTTGCCAATATTATTGTGTATGTATTTTATTAATTTGTCATTTGTTTACGATTTGGCGGCAAATTGAAAATTATCTGTGTTACGTCAGCATGAATTTAACGCGAGAAAATTTTCGTACAATGATTTTTTTATGACTTTTGATGTCATTTAAGAAAGTTATGATAGACTTCGATTGGCCTTTCACGATGAAGACCCATCTCGTGCCACTGTTTACAACTGGTTTAATGAGTTTAAACGTGGTCGCACTAATTTCACCGATGATCTGCGTGAGAGACGGCCTTCTACGGCGACGACTGAAGATAACATCAGTGTTGTGCGGCGTATGATAGAGACTGACAAAAGAGAGAGAACTTCCAGTGTCACCCTCGTATAATTGCGTTACAACTATCTTCGTGGATTGTTTTCTCGTTACCGGGTGCCCCTGGTGTGGTACCCTGTTCGTCAGTAAGTGCCTTTTCACCCGTCCCGGCAACCGGGTAGCCGGTGCCGACTATCCGGTAACACTTGCCAGGCAAACTCTGCCGGTACATGTTGAACGCTGACGTACATAATAAATAATAATATAAATAATAAAAACTTTATTGCTTAAAAGGTGTTGCAGTAAATACATTAAAAACAGTTGCACTTTACAATGAACACTGGTATACAACATAAATGGTTGGGGTACTGTCCTCTTAGATAGGCTACATAATAGCCTGTAGTAAAGAGAAACAGTGCCGTATCCCTCAAGAATGGAGAAATCAATTGCTTAGTGTTACGAATTAAAAAAATAATGATATTAGTTTTAATAACATAAAACAAACAAATATGGAATATGCCTGAAAGTATTAAAGTCTATATCAGATATGAGTAAGCGTGCTTTGTGGGTGTATGTGTGTGTGTGTGTGTTTGTGTTTTGACATGACTATACACTTCGCCGCCGAGTACCCGGTTGCCGGGACGTGTGAAAAGCGCCTTAGGTATGTCAAGACCGGCAGTGGGTCAGGCAAACTCATTACAAGAATAGGCCAAGTGCGTGTCTGACTAATTACACGTACAGTGTAGGGTTCCATGGTCAGCACTAATATGCGCATCTCATGCCGTTCATCATAAGCCGTTTTTTTCATCTCGGTGTTTTAATAATGATTGTAATGATTAATCATTATAATGAAAATAAGTAAAAAATATCTTGCTAGTACATTTATTTAGAAATAAGGGAATGCAAAATAAAATCTGCTTCGTTATAAATCCAACATGCCTGAGGCGGGAGTTGTACGATGTCACCAAAAATATTAAAGACAGAAATATGGTAGTGCTGACCTGTTCCTTGATGTCCTGGAGCTGTTGTTGTAGTTTCTGCACGTCGGCCACGGCGGGCACGGGGGCCGTGGGGTTCGCGGGGATTACAGGGCCGGCGGGGACGGCGGGGGCGAGGGCTAGGGGCGCGGGCGCGGCCGCGAAGCGCGAGCCGTTGTTCATGTAGTGCGGCGCGGACTGCGCCGGCACCGGCTGCCCCTTGTTCACCTGCACCTGCGCAAGGTTGCTGCCGCTCTCTTTCTCCACTGTGGATATACAAAAACTCATCTGAACGTTTTAGCTAAATAATCTTAAATTTCGAATAACAGGCGGACACCATATAAAAGTTGTAGAACCGGACTGAACCCTAGGGGATTCCACAAACGTTCTACTTCAACTTTTAACAATATTGTCTCGAAATATAGTTACAATCAATCTTGTGCGGCGGTGCGGGTGGCTGCACCGGTGGCTGCACCGGAGCCTGCAGCAGCGCGTGCGGCGCGGCGGGCGGCGCGAGGGGCGTGCGGCACTCCACACACTTGCGCATGAGCGGCGCGCAGGCGGCGCAGGCGCACACGTCGCCGCACGGCCGGAACACCACGGTGGCGGGCGCCTCCGAGCACACCACGCACTCGCCCACGCGCGCGCGTGACGTCACGCACGCGCGGCAGATCAGGCACTTCTTCACCTGCACACAAAATAATATGTCCCATGCAGATTTCGGCTATTTCTTGGCGACTATAGGTTACGAGCGTGTACTCTGATGTGGCTAATGTAACCTATATTGGCTGTATATATACATAAGTGTACAGTGCGGACACGTTTAAATACCATTATGGTAAAAGTATGTTGGAATGGTTAACTCCTGAAATGGGTGTGTAATGTTTGGTATAACAATAGATAGTCTAATTTCGTTTGACATAACTCTCATATGATATAATTTTCATATGCTATAAAAACATTTAACCTAATTTCATATGATCTAATATTATATTTGATATAATTTTCTTTTTCTCTAATTTCATTTAGTATAACGTTCATTTCATATAATTTTCATATTGTATAATGCTCCTTTTATATAACGTTAATTTGACCTAACATTCATATTAACTAATTTTCTGTCCTTCGCTCGCTCTTGCATTCTATGCAAAGAATCGCTCTTGTGTTCTATGTGTGTGTGTTTTATTTCTGAGTGAAGGGTTTAAAATAACCTAACCTCGGGTTGCCCTTCGCTCGCTCTTGCACCCTATGTCGACGGAGCCCCGCTTCGCGGGGCCCCTATTTCTGTGTAAAGGGTTTAAAGTAACCTAACACAACCTAACCTCGAGGTGCCCTTCGCTCGCTCTTGCATTCTATGTCGACGGAGCCCCGCTTCGCGGGGCCCCTATTTCTGTGTAAAGGGTTTAAAGTAACCTAACACAACCTAACCTCGGGGTGCCCTTCGCTCGCTCTTGCATTCTATGTCGACGGAGCCCCGCTTCGCGGGGCCCCTATTTCTGTGTAAAGGGTTTAAAGTAACCTAACACAACCTAACCTCGGGGTGCCCTTCGCTCGCTCTTGCATTCTATGTCGACGGAGCCCCGCTTCGCGGGGCCCCTATTTCTGTGTAAAGGGTTTAAAGTAACCTAACACAACCTAACCTCGGGGTGCCCTTCGCTCGCTCTTGCATTCTATGTCGACGGAGCCCCGCTTCGCGGGGCCCCTATTTCTGTGTAAAGGGTTTAAAGTAACCTAACACAACCTAACCTCGGGGTGCCCTTCGCTCGCTCTTGCATCCTATGTCGTGTGTGTGTGTGTCTTGTATCCTATGTGTGTGTGTGTGTTGTGTGTGTAATATAATTAATTCTACGATATAGCCACAACATAACAAGTAGAAGAAGAAAACACAAAAAATAATACATACAATCAATATTTTACCTGTATGACAGAAACAAAAATAAAAAATATCCGTCCACCCTCATAAAAGCAAACTATGTAGTATCAGCGATAACAACGGCAGCCATTTACGTGCTAGCAAAAACAAGCACCACTTGTTTATGCTAGCACGAAAGTGCCAGGCGTTTAAAATCTAATAAATTTTTGCAAAAATAAAAGTAGACATTTCCAAATTATATTAAACGTTACTTATAGATTTTGAATATTATAGCAACTGAATATTATATTATGTGAATATTATTTCAAATGTGCATTATATAAACTGTTCATTATACCATATGAAATTAGGTAAAATGATGTTATATCAATAATTCATTATATCGTTTGATCGTTATATTAAATAAAAATTATATTAAACGAAATTAGGTCTTATGATCGTTAGAACTTCTGTTTCTATATCAAACGTGACACACCCCCTGAAATCGTACACAAACATTGCACTAAATTCAGCGCTTATTCGTGCGAATGGACTTCTAGTGAATTCCTCTTCCGGGTGACAGAAAGAGACGAAGAAAGAGGAACATTCTGATTCGTAGTTTGGCATATTATTTCACCTTAATGTGCAGATTACTTTGACAACTGCAACCCCAAACAAATTGGAATAAGAGCAGAGATAATTAAGGGAGGGCGATGAGGATTGGTTTATCCTGGCAGTTCTTCCTATAATACGGGGCGTTCCAGATTCAGATCTAAGCTATTCCGTTTGCAGGCTGCGACCCTTACACTTAAGAAGCATCTAGAAACGTGATATAAAGTGGAAATTGTTACCCTCGCCGCGCAGACATTACAGCAGCAGATGTGTCCACATGGGCGGAAGAGTGTGTCTCGCTTGGCATCGGAGCAAACAAGGCACTCGTCGGTGGTCGGGTCGTGCGGCGGCGGCGAGAGAGGCGCGGGCGGTGCGGGCGCAGCCTGCGCGGGCGCCGGCTCCGCGGCCGGCGGCGGCGACGCGCTGCCTCCGGCCACAGCCGCAGCGCTCAACGAGCTCGACTCGTTCTCTGGTGTGCCTTCGCCACCCAAACTTGCTCCTTCCTTGCGACAAGACGTCAAAGTCTTGCATAGATTCGGATCCGGACATAAGTCCAGAGGCGTCTGACCTAGTAAATGAAATAATTTCAGAATAGAATATTGTTTATTATTGAAGGCGTTTAACAAATTAAGTTGGAAAAAAGTTAATCTACACCATACTTCTAGGGTGTACTAACATGGAGGAATAGGAAAAGATACACATGACTCTTTCTTGGGAGTCCTCAAAATATTCATTATTTCTATTATTTATCTTTTTTGTAAAAGTAAAAACGCGGCTGCTAATTAAAACGCGGCTGCTAATTAAATATGACACTATCATTTGTCTTTTTTAGTTTGGCTGGTAGCTTATTTTAAATATGTGGAGCCTCGCAGAATATGCTGTTTTGCATCAGCGTGGTTTGCTAACTTAGAACGTACCACACAATACTTTGTCAGCATGTCGTGCTCTTCCTCTTGTATTAAATAAATTAATATTGATGATTTATGAACAGAGCGCTTTCATATAAATATAAACAGGGGAAGGTGATAATTTTATGTTCTATGTAAAAAGGTTTACATGATTATTTTGGTTTAATAAAGCATTGTTCATGAACAGTGTTTCTGCGCGCTGAATTCCAAAAGCCAGTCAGTCTTTTCCCAGAACATTATGCCGTATCTTAATGTTATGTGTATCTGAACATATCCCCCGGCGTCGAGGGGTGAGACAAGGGGACGTAATTTCCACGAAATTGGTCTTTAACGCGTTGGAGCACGTGTCTAAGACGCTGAACTGGGAAGGACGAACCATTAACATCAACGGTGAGTACATCTCACACTTGAGATTTGCAGATGACATCGTCATACTGCCGATGCTGGACGGCCTAGTTGATTCTTCTGTACGCATTGGTCTGCGGATGAACTTGGGCAAAACCCAGGTTATGTTCAACGAACACGTTACCCCGGGACCAATTGCTGTCAATGGCGGTGTTCTCAAGGTTGTTCATGAATACGTTTACCTCGGGCAAACTCTGCAGTTTGGTAAAAACAAACTTTGAGAGGGAGTCTAACGGAAGAATTCAGCTGGGCTGGGCAGCGTTTGGGAAGCTTAGTCGAGTCTTCTCGTCGCGTATTCCACAGAGTCTAAAGACTAAGGTCTTCCATCAGTGCGTCCTGCCAGTAATGACTTACGGAGTCGAAACGTCGACACTCACAGTACGGCTGGTCCATAAATTCAAGGTCGCTCAGAGAGCTATGGAACTGGCTATGCTTGGAGCCTCTCTGAGGGATCGAATCCCCAACGAGGTGATCCGGCAGAGCACCAAAGTTGTTGATATAGCTTATAGAATAAGCAAGCTGAAGTGGCAATGGGCCGGCCGTATCAGCCGTAGAATCGATGACCGTTGGGGTAGACGTGATCTTCGTGACCGCGAATCGGTAAACGTAAGGTGGGACGCCTTCAGGCTAGGTGGAGCGACGATCTTCGCAGTATGGCTGACAGCAGCTGGATGAGTTGAATGGTGTGCAATAGGGGAGGCCTAAGTCCAGCAGTGGACTGCTATAGGCTGATGATGACAATGAATGTTGAGGCAAACGCTATAATCAAGGTGCCTCTTTATTAAGTCTATATACCATCTTGCTCAGTTTTCAACAAATTTGTTGAATGTGTATTTTGTAGTTCAGTTTTCCTAAATAATATATACCTAAATTTTTTGTAGTTGTCTTCTACAATATCGTTACCAGCATATAAATATGGATCCCAACGAAATTTGCAGTTTGGCTTCGATAAAAGTAAGTGATGTACATATTTGGTTTAATAGAAATGTATTTTGAGATTATAAATATGATGCCAGCCATTGGATGGCAAAAAGTTGTTAATATGTATTTCTAATGAGGTCTGCAAAAAGAGTAAATGATTCGTCAATTTTAGCTGGCAAGTCATTGATATATAGGATACATAGTAAAGGTCCTAATATACTGCCTTAGGGTACACCAAATTTAATTATTCTGTCCTTCGAGTTATAATTTTTTCTGTTTTTGTTTAGTGCATAATTTTGATATTTCTGTTGTCTGTGGGCTATCAGATAAGTAAGATTCTACGAGTTTAAAGGCATTTCCTCTAATTCCGTAGTGATATATTTTGTTTAGAAGTATGTCATGTTTGACATGGTGAAAGGCTTTAGTGATGACCATCCATACTATAATATTATAAATTCGAAAGTGACTCTGTCTGTCTGTATGTTAAATTTTCACGCCTAAATCACTGAACGGATTTCGATAAAATTTGGCAGAGAGATAGATTGCATTTCGGGGATAGGATAGTTTTTATCCCGATATTCCCACGGGATCGACACTTATGTGGGTGAAATCGCGGGGCGCTGGTAGTATTGTATAAAACAGTCTGTATAAAATTGTATAAAGCTTTATTTACATCGTTTCTTCTAAAACCTTACTGGGCAACAGCAATGCAAACAGATTTATCATTCTCACATAATCTTCTTCTTCTTTATTATTCTTCACTTCATGTAAAATACTGGTATGCAGCTATATCCGGTCAATGGAAGCCGACCCCAACATAGTTGGGAAAAGGCTAGGCAGATGAAGGTGCTATATTTTGTTGGTGATATTTTTGACATTGATTAAAGAAGCTGCTGTGTGTCTTATACACACGTGTCTGAGTGACAAAATAAACATTTTTACATTTATTTTATTTTTTTTGCTTTACTATTTAAACCGGTATACCTACAGAGACAAATATACGTTATATTATTCTTGTACCTTTCTTATTCTTAATGGTCAGATCAGCGCCATGTGCGGCGAGGAAGCATGCGATAGAGGCGGAGGACTTTTTATCGTGCGCATGCGCAAGGCCTGTGAGCAGCGCCGCGTCGCGCGCGTCCTGCAGGCGCCGCAGCTGCTGCAGCGTGTGGTGGCGCAGCGCTTCGTGCAGCGGAGTGTCGCCATCCTGATGGAGTTTTTGTGTTATTGAGTAATGCTCTATGGGAGACTATTGCCAAAATCGCGCTGGTTTATATATGTTACAGTCATAGTGATTAAATAGCTATTATACATAATGACTGGTCATTATGTTTAAAGTAACCTAACCAAACCGAACCTCGGGGTGCCCTTCGCTCGCTCTAGCATCCTATGTCGACGTAGCCCCGCTTCGCTAATGTGATTAATTCTGTGTCAATTATCACTTTATCTAATTTGAGTAGACATTATAAATAATGGCTAGATAATATATATAATATCCGGATTTATTACTTTGGCTGTAACATATACATCCCTCGTCAATGCACTAGTTATGAATGCAACTTTTGGGATGTATCCCAAAAGGCACAAAATAAATAATAACTGAGTTGTCATAAAGGTCACCTTATCGCAAATATTGAGATTCGCTCCATGCGCTACGAGTAGACGGACGATTTGCGTGTGTTGCCGTTCTACGGCGAGGTGTAGGGCTGTTTGCAGATTTGCGTTTTGGAGGTCGGGGCGCGCGCCGCCGCGGACCAGCAGCTCGGCTACCTCCGCGTGGTTGTTCAGCGCAGCCAAGTGTAGTGCCGTGTAGCCGTCGTCCTTCGCGTCGTCAACAATCCACGGCCGTGGCAGCTTGCCCAGCATTATTTTCATTGCACTGTAATCAATGCAAGGACATGTGTAAGAATGGCACGTAAACACATTATGGTGCCTTTGTGTCGCGCGCGATTTTATAGCGTGTCGCGCCTGTTTGAAGGAGCCTTAACTTATATTTAGTACTAATTTGGTACTTTCTAGAAGTTTGGTTTTGATTTTGTGCTTCAAAGATTAAAGATAGAAGAAAGATAAGCTAAATCTAAGCAAAGCTAGCGGGCCCGCCTTCGTTTTACCAGTTTTACCGAAAATAAAAGTTTAGAAGTTTAGTTTTATTTTCGGTAAAACTATTATAAAGATTCTTTTCGCCTCTTTACGTTTATAACTTATTTATTTTTAACTTTTTAAATCCAGCGGGGCCCATTTTTCACAATTTGTGTCGCTAAAATTAACTTTGATGTTTAGTGTACGCTACCATAACATTAATACCCGCACCCTTATTGCGTAACATACTTCAATCACAATCCGAAAGATTTTGAACTAAAATCTACATTCTACAAAGTACAATGTAAATAACGCAATGTATGTTACTCAAACTCAAAACTCAAATCATTCATTTCAATTAAACCTTGTACAGGCACTTTTGAATTGTCAAAATTAAATAGTTAGTCAGAAAGTTGAAGCTAGTTGCCCATTCCAAAGCGTAGATTTCTATGGAGAACTATTAAACCTCCTCACCGAGAGGAGGCCTGTGTCCCAGCAGTGGGAACATTATAGGCTGATTATGTTTATGTATGTTATTGAACGGCCACAATGAGAGGCATTGCCATTGTGGCCGTTCAACGCCTTTACCCCGCAGATATCTAAATGCTGTCTTCTCGAGAACATACATACACACATCAAAAGTGTCTAGGGATCAAGCATTTTTATGCGGATTTCTTGAGATTGAGATGTGGCTTTGTAATAAATTTATGATTTTATAAATTTATATGGATCCTTTTTGGTGCATTTCATAATTTGAATCAGGAACTGTGAATCAAATTCGAGTAAAAGATGAAAATCAGCTGTCAATATTTTCCCTATAAAAACATACAACGCATTGAAGACATTATTAGTGCTACTGTTTCCCTACTACTGGTTAAAACCAACGTTATTATGGAGCGGCGACGTCATTTAAGCAGGGAAGAAATGCTCAGAGCCGTGGGAATGATAGAAGCTGGTTCCCGGCAACGTACTGTGGCTTTAGCTCTGAATACAAGTCAGAGTGTTATCAGTCGACTTTGGACACGTTACCGAAGCACTGGTACCGTGGCTGAGCGCCATGGAGGACGGTATCGCTGCACCACACGGAGACAAGACCGATACATTCAAATCTTAACTCGAAGAGCTCCAACAATAACCGCCATGATGTTAGCCGTGAGGCTTCATCACTCTTCAGGGAACTTAATTAGCGACCAAACAGTCAGAAACCGCTTGCATGAAGTGAACCTTCATTCCCGAAGACCGCTACGGGTACCACCTATAGCAATGCACAATCGTAGGATTCGATATCAATGGGCTCTTGAACACAGAAATTGGGCAGAAGAACAATGGCGTTTCGTGTGCTTTTCTGATGAGTCTCGTTTTGGTATGAGACCGGATACAAGACGTATACGACACTGGAGAACCCCTGGACGCCAACAGCGATTAAAATCCTGCCAGGAAGTCCATCCTTATAGTGGTGGAACCATCATGGTATGGGCGGGTATTTGGATCGGCGGAAGAACTGAGTTGATTTGGATCAGAGGCAACCTCAACGCTCAAATTTATGCTGAGACGATTGTATCAGACGTCATCGTTCCTCTACAAGTGCAAATCGGTCCCTTATTTCAGTTAATGCATGATAATGCACGACCGCACACCGCAAGAGTTGTAAGACAGACTCTCGCCGCAGCTAACATCAATGTCCTGCCCTGGCCTGCTCAGTCGCCAGACTTGAACCCGATTGAGCATGCATGGGATATGCTACAGAGAAGAGCTCTGCCGAATATGGAGGGTATCCAGTCGCAAGAAGACCTTTTTTTGTTGTTGCAACGAACATGGGCGGCCATTCCACAGCGTGATTTGGATGAACTCATTTTGAGTATGCCAAACCGATGTTCTTGTGTTGTTAGTGTTCGCGGTAGAAACACGGATTATTAATTGTTTAAGTTACCCAATAAAATTTTAAAGAAAACTGTTATTTCAGTCTTTTTTTCGAACTTTTGTGTTAGTGGTTCCAATGTCAAAAATCCCTTTATTAGGAAAATGGCAAATTTCTTTATTAATGCAAAGGTGACTTGGTTTATCGTTACTGTGACAAACGAAAACACTTTATTTGATGAATCCTTAAAGAAAATTTTAATTAATATCAATCAGGAGAAAAGTTATTGCAAAAATATATGTTGATCCCTAGACACTTTTGATGTGTGTATATTAATGGACGAATCTTGAAATCAGAGGGTTAATTCCCGTCATTTTAAGAAAACGGGCTGATCTGTCTCAATCTGTCAAAAATACCTCTAATTTCCCTACATTTTTGACAAGTTTTGACATTAATTGTCGCTGAGACGAGATTGCGATTAGATTTTGAACGTTTTTAATGACGTGAATGGTCTTCAGAAATGAATGCCGACCTGCCGGTCGATTCTGTAAAAATCTCACCGTGAAAACTTAGGTGAAGTGAGTTTGTTTTTGCTAGGAATTGACATGAACACATTGAATTGACAGCTCACTCCACGCTCACTTCACCTGTTTTCAGTTTGCAGTTTTCACGGTGAGATGGTTACAGAATCGCACTGCTGTCCATAACTCCATAATAATATATTTATGCTCATGACTGTACATAGTACAAATTAACAGGGCAGTATATTAGCAGCTTTTAAACTGGCTGGCCATAAAAGTTCACAGTGTACCCCGGAGCATATCGTGTTTGTACCAATACAAGTTGCTTTGATACCGTCGCAAACAACGTAATTCGATAGTGTAGATTGCGATGTTAGAGCAATTTCGTAGAGACTACTACAGTGACCTCTTTTCTCGGATAACGTTCGCAGTACCTACTAGCTATTTAGGTAAGCAAGAGCTTACCTAGATAAACTTATAGATACTCGTAGTTTCAAAGAAAACGCTGATGTTGTAATTTGAATGAGACTATAATAATTACAATGAATGATTTAAGCAAAAATTACTCCATGATCCATTATGATTTACTTCTATTCAGTGAAGCATTTTTTTTAATCGTGAAAATAATAAAAAAATGCAATCTACCCAGTCAGTCAGTCACAGATATTTGTGTTAGTCAAGAAGAGTTCCATACTTCTGTGTTTTCTTGACTTCTCTATTTTTTAGATTTATGAAACGCTGGTTCAGATGGACAGAGGGATATACGCCGATCTCTTGATTATAGAGGTCGCTACCGTGACTGTCGAACGAAGGGTACCTACTTCCAGAGTTCCATGATTGGGTTCAACAAGCGATATCGATTTTCCCATTAGGACTTCTCTGACGGAGTCTGGATTTGTGTTCTTTTCTTATTACGCGAAATGTGGGTAAACCTACCATACAACCCTGTGTACCCCTTCAGAAAATACTACAGGCGTGATGTTATGTTTTATGTCAATGTAATTTATAAAATACGAGCAAATACAGACTGATTGTCTGTTATCTATTCAACATGATTATTTTGGCTGTATGGGCACCGTTACCTATCTGTATTATCATTTTAACCAGCTTATACTTACAAACTACGCTTGCTGAAAATCTGAAAACCCCGGAAATATTTATGTTGGTTTTATTCTAAGTACCTATGCATATGCAAATTTATGTAAATAATACGTTGTATTCAAAAGCCGTTGCCGACAACGCCTGCCTGTGACAAAAAAAAAAAAAATGAGATTTACACCCCGCGTATAGCAGGCGATATTCACTGGGATATTCATAGAGTTTAAGAAAAAAGTGGATGTAACGCATCCCCCGCTGAGCCCACTATTATTAACTCGTATAATGGATTCATGAATTAGGTATGTCGTTTTAAAATTGAGGTACAAAAGTTTCTTTATTTATATAGCTATCATAAAAAATATTATACACTTTTATTATCTAATATGTCTAATAAATTGTGTAATGTGAAATAAAAAGATGGTATTTTTTTTGCAAATTAAAATATGTAGAGTAAGTGAATGCATTTTGAATCTTCCTGGATCTCTTTCTGGAGATAGCGTTAATGATTTGAAATGTAAGTAGGTAAGGTCGTCTACAACTTGTAGAGTCGCAAGTTGTTCGGTAGGAATTACTTATGCTTAGGTACTGATTAGAACGACGAAACCTGGGTTAAGTTTAGGATTATGATGCTAATTATATGATTTATTCATATGCCATATACAGATACTACATGCTGATAACATTATGATATTATTATCCGCTTGGAACCGTAGCGTTTTGTACTATGCAACAGTTAAATCTAGGGATAAAAACGTGTTTTTTTTAAGACTACGTCTTCGGTACCCACTTTCTTACAGCAAATCAAGGCGGGAAATTACAAGTTTTGAAACCCCAAACTCGAGCCAAGTAGGTAACGAGAACACAGTGAGTGTATTTTTTATTTGTGTGCCACATAAATTTGGATCACTACCTATTCTTTATTAGAATTTAGTGAGAGTAAATAAATGTTCAGTAAGAAGGCAAATAATTTATGTAATCTCAGATGCAGAAATCAACGACGAAGTCGAGGTGGGTGAACTCCGAACAGAAATAGCGCAAGAGTTACGTTGCTACATCTAGATACAAGGTTTACTCTACAAGAAAAATTAACGATCGCTTCAATAAGAACGAGAACCTAAGAATACGATACATTTGTATTTAGCGTATTATTAGGTTCTCTTTAAAATTAAAGCGGGCCTTAGGATTGTTCCTAAGGACCGCTTTAATTTTAAAGTAAATAATAAAACAACTGCATACACTCTGATGTGGTCATTAGTACAATATAGTGATCGCGATCATAATGATAGTAGAGTTAGTTAAGAGTTGACAACATTAACCGAGTGGATGGCAACAATGAATTAGACGGTTACACATTTTAATATGCTACGTTACATTCAAAGAGTAAAAACGAACGAACTAATTAAATAAGGTCAAACGTTGACAGCGGCGGGCGCGGCGGCGGCGCGGGCGCTCGCCTGCGCGCACGCACAGCGCTCGTCCTACGCGCCAGCAGTCCGCGACAGCGCGCCGCACGCCTCGCCCCGCTCATCTGTCACTGTGTCGCATCATCAGTGATACATTTATGCACTGATCTAGCAGTTCTCATTAACTTGTACACAAAGTGACTGAATCACGAAGACAGTGCTACAACGATACCGACTATTATTAATTAGTTCAAGAATGTCTCTTGCTTTGGCGTACCTAAAAGAATGGTGTATAGCAGTGGTAAGTTTATATATTTCGGTTTCAGTTCAATGTCATTACAATACACAAAATGTTATGCATATATTTGTAAGTATGTAGGTACCTACCCAGACCTGCAAGTAAATTAGAAATTACTGTTCAAATATTTTTTTTTTAATTTGAAATTGGTATTTGAGGGGTATACAACAAACAAAAACCGTTAATTATATATTTTCTGGATCTTGTAAACAAACTGTTTAAGATATTAAATTGTACCTATTTGCTTCAAGCCAACGGATTTTCGAAAGCATGGAACAGTGTTGATTCATCAGATTAGTTTGAACGAACAGAAACTTACCCATAAGGAATATGTATCTAGATAAATGTATACGGATTTAATTAATAAATTAAGAGTTTAATAATAAGCGATGAGTTCAACATTAATTGTGTAAACAGATCGAGTGACACGTCACTGAGTTTCCAAGATTCTATGTAAATTTTTTTTTATTAGCTTTTTGTTGGCCCACTGCTGAGCAAGATCTATGTACAGTCAACAGCAAAAGTAGATGATCAAAATCAGAAATTCAATACTAATTAACGGAGTTCGCGTTAGAACTGTGTGGCGTCGAAGTGATTCAAAAGTATGTGATTGTAAATTATACCAAACATTTACTACTAGTACAGCTGCCATATATTCGTGATCAGTTTTGACTCCTATTTAATTTCTGATTTTGATCATCTACTTTTGCTGTTGACTGTACATAATACATGTATGCATGCATTTTTAGTAGCTTAGGTTCTGCATATACACCTATCTTTAAAAAAGATTATTATGTAGAATATCTTCTCTTAGTCCAGTATAAAAATTCGATGCAGAAGACAGTCTGTGCGTGAGTGAAAATGTAATCGTAAGCGTGACAACAGACTCCAAAAGTATAATATTTATGTATGTACAATACAGGCATGAGTGGCAAACAAATACCTACTATATGTCGTGTAGATAAATACTATAACTTATATAGGGTAAGTATTATAAATCACACGGGTTTTATAATACTGATGCTGAAAATTTACTGAGCAAACTTTACATACCACGGAAAAGGGTTCTTTTTTAATTATCTTAGAATGGATTCCGGACATACAATTACTTTCCAAAATATCTCTTATTAAAATGCTGCAGATCATCACTTTGATAAACTAGTTTAACTATCCAATGTCAAGTGTTTACAAAATTTCAAGATAATATTAGTAACTTAAAAAGTTTCCTCGTGTAGAGACGATCCCGGATCCCGGCTACAGCATCAGGCGATCTCTACCAAATAAGTGAACTTATACAAAGTTTCAACTTCATAAAAGAAACTTGTCCAAAATTAGTTTGCAAGTCTAACAAGTGAAACTAAATTTAAGCTTGTATAAAAAAATTCTAGCGTCTCACTATCTGTCATAGCCGTGTCATTTTCTCGGATACAATGTGACGAAAGAATTTAAAATGTGACAGGATGTAGGTATACTTTTTAGGGTTCCGTACCCAAAGGGTAAAAACGGGACCCTATTACTAAGACTCCACTGTCCGTCTGTCCGTCTTTCACCAGGCTGTGTATCTCATGAACCGTGATAGCTAGACAGTTGAAATTTTCACAAATACTAAAAACAGAATAAAATAAATATTTAAGGGGGGCTCCCATTTATAACAAACGTGTTTTTTTTTTCTCGGCGTTTTTGCCTTGTGCTACGGGACCCTTCGTGTGCGAGTCCGACTCGCACTTGGCCAGTTTTTTTATTAGGGATGAGTTAGAAATGTTCTTATTTTGTGCGTAGGATATAATTTATAATATACTACCTACCAACTATCGGCGGCGACCTCTCGCGCCCGGCCCTGGTGCAAGCCATGGTCCGGGGCGAGAGGGAGTGGGAGGCAGTCACCTCCTTCTGCGAAGCAGTCATGCTAGCGAAGGAGGTGGCGCGACGGCTCAGGGAGAGAGCCTCCCGTCCCAGCCGCCGCGGGAGACGCTCCGGGCGTCGGGAGCCGCGTGACGACTCCCGGCTACCGTAGGCGCGGGCCTGCGGGCGGAGAGTAATGGGTAGCTCACCGTCCGATCAGGACCAGGCCCGTGCCGGACGGCGCGTACGTGTTCCACGCGCGCCTCAAAGAGATGTCAGCATCGAGGAGGGGCCCCATAGGGCCGAAGCCTGCCGGGTCAGCGGGATTGTCCGAAAGGGTTACCGCTGGCCCGGAACATAAAGGGCTAAGGAAGGAACACGGGTGGGTTTTAGTCAGTAAGAGTCTGACACTACCTTCCGCTCCACCCAAAGCGGGAGGGGCCATTTGATGATTTCCCATCCGAAAAAAAAAAAAAACCTACCAACTATGAGGGATTCTAAAAATATGCAAACATTTCTTAAAGTATCAATGAACTGTTTTAATAACATAGCAGCTATATCATTAAAACAGAAAAACGGGAAAACACTTTGAAGTTCAAGTTTCTAAAATATTTTATATGATCAACCTTAATTTTCGATGCTACCAGGGTCCGTATCAGTACATTAGTTTACTGGTGTTAGTTCAGTTGGATACGCTCCTAAGTGCTGATGGGTGTCTTCGGGCCGGGTGGTTTTAGTGAGGTAAGAATTTCACACTCTCTCTCTAAGAGTCTAGGCGCCATTAAAAGGTTTCCCTCCGTAAGAAAAAGGTATTAACTCAGTTACGATAACTGTCCATTTTATACTGATCAATTTCACAACAAGTACACAAAATTGTTCTAAGTAATTAGACGAGATTCATGACTGTATCATGAAACATGTGAATGAAGGGACAGGAAAAGTACCTGCCATTGTTGCCAGTTCGGGGAAAGACTACTACATATATCCACTGTTTCTGTTAAAGATTCGATCGAGTATTTGTTAATAAAATTGTGGTACCTCCATATCTACAGAATCATGATAGTGTAAAGGCTCCCACAGATAGACGCGACGCGACTTTAGTATAACAATTTCTATGAAGCTTTCATATAAATTGTTCTACTAGGTTCGCGTCGCGTCTGTCTTCGGGAGCCTTAAGTCCAACTAGCAATTGACTGTTTTTAGGGTTCCGTACCCAAAGAGTAAAAACGGGACCCTATTACTAAGACTTCGCTGTCTGTCACCAGGCAGTATCTCAAAAACCGCGATAGCTAGACAGTTGAAATTTTCACAAATTATGTATTTCTGTTGCCGCTTTATCAAGAAATACTAAAAACAAAATAAAATAAATATTTAAATCGTGTTTGTTGTATGGGGGCTCCCATACAACAAACAACTTTTTTGTTGCCCTTTTTTGCTCGATATCAATAATGGCAACAGGTAGGCACTCGAAATATTCACAAAATACTCAGTTGTATTTTTACTTTAATAAAATAAATATTTAAGGGGGGCTCCCATACAACAAACGACTTTTTTTCGGCGTTTTTGGCTTGTGGTACGGAACCCTTCGTGTGCGAGTCCGACTCGCACTTGGCCAGTTTTTAATAGTTATTTGTGTCGTTTAGGTACTTTTCTTTTTGATAACGTATATTATGTAAATTTGAGTATCTACCCCCAGTAGGTGACAACAAAGGCGAGCGGATGAGCTCGATGGCTAGTGAACTGATCAGTCAAGTCAATGTGCAATACAAAGAATACGTTCAATCTCAGGTATATGAGGAAATGCGGGTGCTCGTTTCTCCATAGAAACGCTCTCGCCTGTTTTATTTCTGGTTAATGATCATAAAGCAATGACTTTTTACAGAATAATAAATATTAACTACTTGTATGTCCCTATAATGTTTTCCTTTTTGATGGTACATTATTTTTATAAGCACTAGAACCCTCAAAAAATTCTCAAAAATTGCCGATATAAACCGTTGTCAACAGAGGCCTGGTGTCATCATAATCAGCCTATAATGTTCCCACTGCTGGGACACACGCCTCCTCTCGGTGAGAGGGAGTGGGCCGTAATCCACCGCGCGGGCCCAGTGCGGATTGGCAGATGTCACGTGTCTTCGAATTTTTGGTTCTAGGACATGCCGGTTTCCTCACGATGTTTTCCTTCACCGTTTGTACCTGGTGTACTTGACAACTATTAATGAAAAAAGAAAAACATAGGGACACAGTATAATTATATCCTTCTTATTCAGTTTATGAAACATCTTTTAAATTGGTCCAATATTGGACGAGGAAATAGGCGAGATCCAAACCTCGAATTATGACTTTTTATACTTAGGATTTTTCAAAAGTCTGTCCGACCGCATTTCTTCTTAACGATTATGTTATTCTTGTGGCACTCCCGGTCCGAAATGTCGCGTGCTGAGTAGGTACTACACATTTACAAGTAACACTGATTTCCATTCCAGGAGTCCCGGGGGGACCTCATCATTTAGTGAACACGCGCGGCGCGGCTAAAGTGGAGGAAGCAAGCGCACACACCAGTCCTGAATATGTTCAGTTGCATAATAGAACACTCAACACTTATTCAATATTTAAATACTAGTAATAATTGCACACACATAACATAATATCATGCGCTATTTTAAAATGGAGTATGTATTTGTAATACAAATAATATTATCAGTCGTTTAGTGGAAATATGTTCTGTAAGCATCGAGATGGGCCGAAGGCGACGTCTTAAACTCGATTTATAACTGCTGTCTCAACTTATGACTGGTGTCTCTTAAGTGATAGCTTCAAGATAAGTAAGTACTAAGTAGAGTTCCAATAATAACCAAAGTTTGAAGCGTGTCATGGAACGTGTCCGGCTTAAGGATAATATAATATAGGACAATAATGTTGCATTGTTAGCTGGTCTCCTACGAGTAATCCGTTTTAATTAGTTAGACTTACGTTACGAGTTTACGAGCTACGACGCGTTTCGTTTAGTAATAGAGTAAAATTTCAAAAAGGAGTTTCCTACTTTATAAAAGTCAATGCACGGTGCTTATGTCTTAAACGAACATCTTTGCATGCTTGACTCGCCAATAGGTAAATATTTCTGTACTATAATGAGACTCGTTAGATATTCAATTCCTGAAAACAACTTAAATGTATCACTTTAATAATGAACTGTATTAGGAATTGGACTTCAGTTATAGGATACACTAAAACTATTACTGTATGTTATAAAATGTTTGTTAAGCTTTAGCTTATGCCAAAAACGTTATCATGTAAAAATAATTATGTACCTATTCTTCTGTAAACTAGAGGGTATTATTTATATTTAGCACACCAATAAAATGTTGATCTATCCAACCCAACCTACATATTGTTACAGCTGAAACAAACCTTAACATTCGCGGGTTAATTACACAGATCATACACGAATTTTTTTAAAATTTATTTAGTTATGATCAGTGAGCTTTACCACAACTTCGACTACTGATTACTTGTTTTATATCCGGTAAAGTTTCATTCTCTAAAGGTATTTGTGATTCATAATTTGTTACTGGAAAAAAATGACTCATTTATCAAAATCGAGCTGCCATCCAGATTTCCATTTTTGGCAGGATATTTTTGTATGCCTACCCTATCTATTACCGATGTTAGTTGAGAATTACTATAAATAAACATGACACATGAATTTGCAATAAACCAATATTATTTGGTCCTAGTGAGACATACCTACTTAAAATTTAGACCTATCTAAGTGTCAGGTCAGATAACTACCTAACTAAGTAATAAATTACACTGTCGGTGCTGGCTACATGAAATCATAACATGTGTACAAAATGTCAAATTAATGCGATTTAGATCGTGTTAAAAACTCAAAAGGTATGGTAATTTTACATTATCTTAAAGTAAGTCTGCAGCGATCCCTACAAAATGTGCTGTCCTTACAAAAATAGCAAACACACATTACTTACTATTATGGCAATGGAAGGAGGGACGTTTTAACTTGAAACGACTTTGATTCAACTTAAGTAAATCCACCGAAAACAAAGCAGCGGAGAGCTGCTTAGAATTTTGAATGGAGAAGTAGGTTTATCTCAGTGGATAAATAAATACAAAGTGAGCATGCATTTTTAAATTGTATCGTCGTCGTCGGTGCAGTTCCCATTAACGATTAACATTGGACGCGTTTAATTCACTGGTTGTTTACAATCAACGACAAATTCAATAACTAGTGGAGCGTACATGACATTTAGTAACGTGATGTGAAACAATCGGGCCGTGAATCATTGCGTTGCCGCGTTGTCACAGAACTTAGCATCGTGCGGAGTATTCGAGAAGGCAGGCTAAAGTTGCCGTCCACTTATAGATTCCGTAATGAATAATGTAATGTATTGTCGCGACGGAACACAATTTACAGGGCAAATATGAGTGGCCCAAGTGATCATATTCCTACATAGTGAGCTGATTCCCCGCGGATCCAGAATAGTAAGTTATGGAAATGTGCGATTGGGGCAGAGCGGGCACTAGTGGCCAATAACAATGTCGCATTAATATTCAACAGGCGCTCTTTGGACGGACGGCTGCTCTGCGGACAGCATCGCCGCCTTTCTTTACTCAAGAGATGGTCCTCGTAGCTCATCTTATAAAATTACATTAGATAACTCCGTTCCCACTATAATAGTTACAGGGTGCATTAATTACTTCTGAACCTGCAAATTAAACAGCCCCGCTACTTCGTCTTCTTAGGTCTGCAATAGTACAACTAAGCATATACCTGCAGAGTATTTCTTTAAGTTTTTAGCATCGTCATTTTAAAGCATAGCGTCATTTTTAAATCTAATTAGCTCCGATATTCAAGTTGTTATGTGTAACTGTTTTTTGTCCCTAAATAAATAAAAAAAAAAAATGAATTATATTTCAAAAACAAAAATATGGCCTAAGTAGAAACAGCTTTGAGCTTTAATATCTCTTTTATTTTTATGTTTTATCTACTTATTAAATAACTGCCCTGCCTTTAATATTAAGCATACTATGTATTTAAACATGCAACTTTCTACCATTATCAAAGTAGGAATTAACTACACTGGTGTTTAAATTTCAGATATTAATGAACATGTTCATTAAAACTACGGCTAGTAATATCTAAGCCAGTTTTTATAAAGAATAAATTAAGGATATTAACATAATACCTAGACTTTTATTAGTTTCGAATACAAACCAAAACTTTGGTTTTATGAAAACTAAAGAAAGTAAAGACAAAAACCCGATATCCGTGCAAAAACCCAACAAAATATATTATTTTCACGAATAAAATACTAAGGAGTGAATGTTTCAAAAAAGTACTCTTTGAAACATTGTGGTATCGAAATGCTAACAGAACCATGTTGCTTTCAAGCAGACAAAAGATGAGTTGGCTGTCGTCCCACTTGTTTGTCTACGAAAGTTTGCCAAAATTCTTTTATTGACTGAGTGTACGGAGAGGCGAGCTTTACGGGCGGCAGCGGGAATTCTCTACCGCGGTGCGGCTGCCACGCTCTCTCATACAAACACACCTACCTACTAGGATACGTAGATTAGATAGACGCGAAACTGGTAGCTATAATAAATTACTTGTTTAATATTGCATTCATGAATATCTCCTTGGTATACATACCTACGAGTCGCCTATAGCACAACTTAGTAGAGCTTTAAAATCACAAGAAAATGCATTAGTAAGTATATTATAGGTATTCTGGAATATTGATCAGGTACATAATATTTGATGTTGTTTCAGGGGAGGTCAGTGAACGCTGAGGATTGCCAGATCCCGTGATCGGAACTATGTATAGCTCGACTACCCTGCGGGAGGTGACAGTGGTGGATGGTGTACAACTAATAATAGCCTCCCCTCCAGCGCGCGATCATTGGAACGCTGACGGGAGCGCGCACATGTGGCGCCCGTCGGCGTCGGACTCGGCGTGCACGTTTATTTTCGAAGCGGTCGTCACGCGGCGCGGTTCACGGTGTTCCTTACATAAGAGCGGCCCGGCGGCCTCCGGCGAGTCCGCGCGGAGGTTCAGACGTGCACTTCGACCAGTCCTCGCGCGCTGCAGGTCGCTGCACGGTCGGGTAACCGATCCGATGGACGCACGCCGCCGGTTCTATTTCGGGAAAATACAAATTTGGAATGGATGGTACTCCCGAGTCGTAAGCGAACTCCGCCGGTTGACTCCATTTTTAGAGCTGGTCTGCGCGTGCGCAGCGAGCGCGCTGCCAGTGCTCAGCGAGCTGCCACCACGCCGCGTCGCTCGCCACCCCCACGTTGTCGCCCACTGTCGCGTTGTGCTCCCATCACCATCGACCAAGAGATGGCGTCACGCACCCTACCATCGCTGCATATTATTAATGTGTAACAGGTAGTTGCTAATTGCAACTGCACAGGATTGCAGTACACTCAAGAATGAAGACACAAAGCCTTGCGCGAGTTCCGTGCTTCCTTACTTCCCATAGTACTTATAATCGTATGGAATGTAAAGAAGTATGGAGCAGCGCGGGCGTGCCCCCGGGTCCGGAAATCGCATCATCCTGGTTCACATGTGTGACAGAAGCTTTGTCTTGTTATTTGTGATCACGGTTTAGCAGTGTTTCATTTTAATTAAATTGTGTGATATCTGTTTATAGTTCAGAAGCGACGTGTATATTTGCCATGGATTTCTTGTATTTCAGTCTGTGATACGGAATAATAACTAACTTGTCACAAATGAATAATGCTACTTGACTTGTAAGACGCGCAGTGGTAAATATTATTATTTTATTAATTAAATCTTGAAACATAATCTATAGTGACGCGTGTTCAAAAATATTTTGATATCTTGGTGTTTTGTACCGTTTAAAATCAAGACATAGGGTACGTTTGCCATTTTAGTTTTTTGGGTAATAAAAGTAAGAGAAAAGGAGAGATTGTTTATTCGGTGGCGAGCTGTCGTAAAATAACATCTGGCGTAGGTAACAGTTCTGACTAAGGCAACATAAATAAACGCGAGGCTAACGCAGCCCGGAGCTTATAACTCCACTCCTAACTTTAAATTATGTGAGAGTTGTGGGAATTAGCTAAGGAAATAACTGTAGATTTAATTCAAAATAATCAAAATAATTATTTATTACATAGTTAAAATAAAATATGTTATTGAATAGTTGAAATTATTTTCTTTTTTTTTCGAAAGACATTAATCTTTATTTCTTAACCTTCATCATCTTATCATCAATACTTTACAGCACAATACTTTTTATTAGCCTAATCTAAATATTTTAATAATTCGGTAAGGCAAGGTAATTAATACTTAAACTTTTCAATACAATTACAGTAATTCGACTGATCTATTTAAACCGTTTTCAGTTAATTGCTTAAAGGAATCTACTTTTTAAGTAGGTGTATGTAAAATACCACATTAATTAATACCTGGATAGAGTGCCAAACTCATACGTAGTTTAATTAAAGATAATGATTATGTCTCTATATTGTAATAAAAATGTCTCTATTTCCAGGGATTTTAATTTTTTTTGTGAACTAATATTTTGTTATAGTACCGACATCTATCTATCTTCAAGATCACTCAGAATCTAAGTCGTCGGATGTTATGTGTAAGTAACCAGCATTGCTAAACCGTTTATCTGGTGAGTGGATTGCAAAAACGGGGAAACAAAAACGGCAGCGCGTTGGGGCCGCGCCTGCGCCACATCTGGAGGAGCACTGCATCTCATTATGCGGATCGGTCGCGGCTGAATGGACGCCCGAGCCCGTGCCCTCGCCGAACAATGCTCCTAATATAACTATATTATTTGGACATTACATTGTTTCTTGCTTTTATACAGCTATATTGTTTGTCAGTTTCGACTTGTAACTTGTAATGAGTGTGCTTTTCGTGTATTTTGATTTCCAAGACAGGCGATCCCGATCCCAGCACAGATGAAGAGATTGATTAACCAATTATTGTTTGTTGTATTTTTACACCTAGAAAAGGTTTCATGTCAGCAAACGATTCGGTACCTATAAGGAAAGATAGAAATAAGTAATGCCATAATACCTCGGTACTCAGCGTAGAGTACGTAATTCACTAATTTAGAAAGTCTTGCTCATTATCGAATCCGTCGTTAATTAATAGTTTTGAATCAGATTCAAAACGATAGGACTATTTGAATTGATGTAATTTTTTTATTTGTAAAATTATAATCATGTTGTTTTTCAACTAAGTTATTTTACGTGGGCCTTGAATAGTCGTTGTCTTGTTGCCAAATTAAAATATTAGATGTTGAACAAAAACGTAAAAATCGTAAGTAATAATATTGTCTGCTAACTAGTAGGTAGGCTAGGATGTATTCAGAACCTACCTATGTATAAAAATAATAAAAAAAAAACGCTGTAAAGGTTAAGTATAGTTTTTATGTAAGAAACAACAGGGCGAGATCGTCATCTTCAGTACAGTTTACACAAGAGCGGGCACATATCTGTACTAGATTTTTTAGAATAGTATTTGATTCCGCATTCGTTAGCATTGTTTTATATAGAACTCTATTGGATGGAATTGCTTTTCAAATTCTCATTGAATATTCAATCATCAAAAGGTAAATTTTAAAATAACGCCGAAAACGGGGCGATCATTAACCAGGTTCCGTTCATTGTTTCAAGAGGCGAGGGGGCAGCGGCGGGACTAGGGCAATGACAGCGCGCACGCATTACGATCAGGATCACACACACATAAGCGTGCAGGCGCGGCCAGCGACCAACTCGATGCACCAAGAGACCAACACGACACTCTTCGTCCCTTCAAGAAAGTGAACCCAGCTTTGCTCACTGCCATAGATTAAATAATAATTACCCACAAATCAACATTCTACCCGACCCGCGCCCTTTAATAGCGAACGCCTTTACTATCGCACAAAAGAGTGTTCTATGAGAAAGGGATCTTGACCTACCAGTTTGTTCGGTACGTTCGACTCTCAAAAACAATTTATTCATGCATCCATGCAACGACTACGAACAACAAAAGAATTTAAAACTAGACAGGGGGATAATGAATACTAGACAAAGGGCATTTTAATAGAGTTACTTGCGTGCAATTCGGTTTAGTGATTTTATTGAAGATGAATGTAAGAACGGGCTTGTAAGAATATAATAGAAACGTGCTGTATGAATGATAACATGTGCGTCACAAACGGTGTAAACCATTTTTTATACACGATGTAGTTTTTTCATAGACTATAGATACAAAACGAATCGGTAGATATCTTGTTATTTGTGGATGACGTGCGAAAATAACCACCAGACGAATCGTTGGCAACGCTCCAGAGGCCACTGAAAGTCTCCGACGCCGTGCCGTGCACTCTACATATATTTTCATATATTATGCGTGGATACAATTAAAACTAGTTATAAATTACAAATTAGTTAAGCACACCTAGCCGTGCCATAGAACAGTTTGCACAAACCTACAGTATGTGTGTGAAATCATATAATGATCATTTTGTAACGCGTAGTCCGCTAAACGCAATGAAGCGTTAAAGATATCGCTAGAAATATATTTTTGTTTCTATAAATGCTTTAATAGGTCTAAAACTCTGAATTTTGTAAGTACCGACCAACTTATTTCATAATAATAATACTATTTTATTAGTTTTAAAATGAAAATATAACTTTAAAATTTTCCTGCTTTAGTTTCATTCCTTTTTTCGTTGCGGAACTACAGACAAGAAATAATTAATACTAATATATATAGAAAGTGAGAATTTTGCAAGTCAGTTTGCAAATTATTCAATGTTTTCAAATTCAAATTCAAACGAGCCTATTACTGTTCCACTGCAGGGTAAAGGATTAGGTAAGTATTCAAAGCAATCAACATTCCACAATAATAATTATCTAAAAATGTAATAATTTCAATATAGTAATAAAGGGGCCTGGGTATCTTAATTTAAAAACGTGGATCTGCAAACCCTACATAACCAAACAGTCTTATAATGTAACAATTAAATAATTAGCACACACACTTTCGATCATACATGTTGTATGTTAAAAAGAAGTGATTTAGCCTATATAACATTGCTTGGATTATGCTAGTTTACATTTTTTAGTTCTGATTGCATTGATTATGATTGATTTTTAAAAGTACACCTTTTTTTTAATTAACAAAATATGTATCGTTCATTTTATTGCCATGAAACATAAAGTGATCGCATTTTATTTTCGATAGTTCACGATAGTTTTATCGTCACGGTTTCAGCTACGTACACTAGATGGCGACACATGTGTGATCTATATTAGGACTCTTAGGAATTTATAATGAATCACACGCATCTAAACTATGATATCGACGTAATAAGTTATGTAGATGTAAGACTCCATTTATTAAGAAAAAATGTTTTCAACACGAGGATTATATTTATGAATAATGGTAAAATATATATTTTTGATATCATCAAGTAATGAACATTGATTTCGTATTGAATTTTAGGTAGAATGTTTTGAAGTTCAAATTGTGTAATGCTACGGCTACATTGTCGTGATAAAGCGCACTGTACTTCGCGCTCTCCTCCCTGTCCAACAGCGAGACGTCGAGCGGTGTGCGAGAAGTGCTCGCGAAGTGTAGTTCGCTTTATCGCGAAAATGTAGCCGTAGCATTAGACAAAACAATCGCAGTAAAATAAACGAATTACCAACAATCACTGCAATTTGGATGCACTATCTGAAACCTACGCATCATATTAGATTAAGTATGTGATGAAATCTTACGATCTTATTTTGTAGAAGCGAGCATGTTGTAGAACCAAAACAAGAAATGCCATAAAAGTGTATTATAGATCACGGCGCGGCGGCGTAAAATCAAATACTTAATCTTGAAGAGTCAATTAACTTCCAATCTAATAATAAACGATACTGAGACAGGAGTAGAAACTTGGTTAATGAGATCACAGCATTACCAGTATTATTTCTGTCTTTGTTTTCTTGCTCCATATTTGTTTTCTCTTCCAGTTCAATCAGTACGAATTATCAAGCACTTTACGAAACAATTTGTTCTGGCACTTTAGTGGTCTTATAAATGGTCGCCGCGTTTTGCTACTTACAATGTGTCAATGTGTGTATTATTATATACATATATGTATAATGTTTATGTATGACAGTAAAATGCATATTGAATATTCGTCTTAAGATGTCAAACGATTTTCTAACGAATACTTTAGTAACTTAGTTCAGTTTAGCTGATTTTAAGATAAAAAAAATATATCAGTTAAGTTTATTTATTCTTCTAAGAGCTTTTTATCCGAAAATTAAACAAACTGGTTTCTGATAGGATTATTTTGGAGTTTGTCCGTGAACACACGTGAATCCTACATGATGATTACCAAACATCTACTATAATGCTCAAACAGTCATTACAGCTATTATTTACTTAACTTTTAGCGACCGTATCTTAAACAAGTAAATAAGTAATTAGTGCCATATGTGTAGGGCCGGGCGGCTGGGCGGCTGGGCGACCCTGGGCGTCATCACTAACTAGGCCGTCCCGGCGCCCACAATAAACCGCCACCAAATTATCTTTTCAAACAATTAGCTGAGACTTATTGCCCAACAAAATGTTCGCCCGCAGAAATATCGGCGTAATTAAACAAGCTGTAATTAAACCAACGTTTTTTAAAGATATGAATAATAACGTTAAACGTATTTAGATTACAATTTCGCCAACGAGTCTGCCTGTACCTAACTGTGTTTTGGTTAGGCAAATAATAATAATATACTAATAAAGATACTTTCAGCGGTTACCTCAGTTCACCTTCCTGGGCTGTGCTTGTTGGGCTTCCTGGTTGCTCGACGGTATTTGTAGTGGTAGGACCACAAGGAATTTCAGCACAATAAACAAATAAATCGCTAGCTTAGTCAAGGTTTCTAAATTAACAAATAGAAACGAAATTCGAAAACAGCTTTTATTTAACCTTAAAGTCACGTATTTATCAATCCACCCAGTAGCATTTAGGTGATGAGATTATAATTATGTATATAGAAAATGCTGCTTTAGGTAGGTCAGTTTTTATCATACACAAGCTGGTGAGACGAGATATAAAATGCTTAACGTCACTCGTTCAATAAACTCCGTGAAATTCAAAATTTCTAAATGCGGCGCTGTTTTTTGTCTGTTTGTTAAAATTCAACACGCGGCAATGTCATAATTGCCGCGTAATGAATTTTAATAAACAAACAACGTAAAACAGAGCGGCGCAATTTGAAATGAATTATAAAAAAAATATTTTTACAATAATTACTAAATTATAATCATTTATAACATGAATAAAGCTCTCTACATTTTATTTGCAGCAAACCGGCATATTTTCGCTTTCACTTTCATATTTTATTTGCAGTGCAGCAAACTATTATTTGAATAATGAGTTTAAAAAGAAATATGGTACGAATAACTTGTACTTATAATTAGAAGTCTAAATAAACTTCCAGGTTTCTAACTTTAAAAATATCGAAATCATTATAAAACTTTCATCCCCTAATTTACCCCTTTAGTGCTCACTTTCTGTCAGTGAATGAATTTAAGATTTTTATTTAGTGCGCCCGATAGGATTTCCCATCGCCAATAATGAGATCTTTCATACCAAATTTCATCCCCCATTTAACCCATTTTGAGGATGAATTTTGAAAAAACCCAGGAACGATTTTTCAAAATTGTGCTCACTTTCGGTATATAAAGAACTCTTTTGCAAAACACGTTTCTAGACTCGGGTTATCTGTCAATAAATTATTTTTTATTAAGGAGATAAGTACCTTCTTTTTTGTTGTGAATGTGAGCCGGTGGCGGATTTACACATTTGCCACCAGTAGGCTATTCAAATTTTGCCGCCCCTACCGACCTCTACAATAATGTCCAATGTCTTTTGTATACTGCTTCGACACGTTTAATTCCAACGCCTTTTCTTCAAAATACTTAAAATGTTCTCGTTCAGCTACGAAAAACTTGCAAAGAGATTTATAAAGATCGGCAACAGTGATCGAATCTACGGTAGAAGCCTGAATTTGAGCATTCGCTTTGTTTATTCTTTCCAAAAAAACATGGTAGGTATATAAATATTAATCTTTTTAATTTCACTAAAGCATTAAAAATAATGTTAGCCCCAAATTTGTCGCCCCTAAAATCTGCCGCCCTAGGCTCCAGCCTACTCAGCCTGTTGGTAAATCCGCCACTGATGTGAGCTCCTTGTAGGCCTTGTACACGTATAGAATCTTCGATTATTTGACCATTTACTATCTTGTTTTACGTTTTTGTCCCTTGTTAAAGTACTTAGGTATTGACAGGGCTACACTGTCCTCTCATAGCTATTAACACTGTTATTGAAACCACAGAAAAAGCTAATTATTTAAAAAAGAGTAACCGTGGACTTTCTGGCTGGCCTTTCTCCACAGGAAACGACCAATTGGAACCGTGCTCCTAACCTCTCACCTAACTAACGTTTCATAAGTGCCAATGTAGGTTTATGTGTAATAAAATATTCTGACATGAATTAAAATAGGGGATGCCAGGTTGAATGTAGTCTTTTTTGCCGATGGAAAAAATCCATGGTGCACACGGCTTGTACGTTATAGAAGACAGATAATTTGTCAACAAACGGTAGCACTTTTCAGTAAAGTGTAATTAATGTTTTTGCGAATTTGACAGACTCAAATGTTTAAAACGTATTTGCAGTCGAGAGAATTGCAAGAAAACAATAGTAAACAGAACATTTCCTCGGGCTATAAAAGATAGAAGTTTGTGCACCTGGCATAGGACATCATAAAATATCCTCGAGAATGTAACGAAGATAGCGAGCACTACGTAATATTTTTAACGAAAATTTCCAGGTTTTTGCTTTTTACTACAAAGCATGTTACAATAAACTTGATCTCTGATTTTCTATATAAATAACGACGTTATGGCCTGATCATCAGGATTATGGTGACCAAAACAATAATAACCAACCAAATATACTGAACCGATAAACACTATTTGTCGTCGTATCGTTACAATTACCCTAGTGCTACACATTCGCGTGTTTTCCATGATACGTAGGGGTCGGTTTCCAGTCTAACCGGATGCACCTGAATTCCAGTATTTTATATGGACCGACTGCCCATGCCTCAACCCAGTTACTGGGTTGAGGATACCCATTGGTAAGACTGATTGCCAGACTTTTAGGCTTCTAAGGACCCGTATCGACTGTCAAAGATCCACGAATGACAGCCGGGACCGTGCTTTTTGATGCACGGAGGGGTCTCAGTATGTGAAACCATCTACGTACTACTGCTTAGCTAAACCTGATCGATCGACTCGTGCGGCTGTCCTTCCTTAGCTACGAGTCCCTCATATAATAATATGAAAAATTCAGATGAAAAGAAAACTGTGTTCACCATTATTTTTTTATATAGAAAATGCTCTCACTTTCACTGGACTGCAAACTTTTAAATGTAGGTAGGTACTTACTTATAAGGTACACTCGGCACTGCTTTACATGACGTTTACCAAAAATATGGCTCTATCACTCATTTACCTACGGGGTCGGTTTCGTTTGTCATTCTGTTATCTTTTCGTGACTAATGACCATTAAAAATACAAAACCAGTAGCGGTTTCCCGAGGATATTTTTGTTAAAGACGTTTATATTTCTTATTTTATATATTTGTGTTTTGTTGTGGGCGTGTGGGTGTGTTCGTAAACAGTGTGGGGTAAACAGGTGTGATTTATAATAGGGAATATGCAAGTAATTCAAAACTATTTCATTATTGAAATATACATTGTATACAGGGTTAGTCTTCAAAGACCAGCCAAATTTAAGGATGTGGTCACAGATATATAGACCTAGATAACGCAAGTAAGTATCACGATCTGTATGAAAACCAAGCGTGCTATTTTTTGACTACCTATTTTGACGTCACAAGCACTATTTAGTGATGGAAAAATCAAATCGATTCAAAGACTCCGCCGCGTGCGGCACCCGTCTCGCCCCATCCCCGCCGGGGCCTAGCGCCAGCGCTCACGCTTACCCAGCCAGCAGTACTCAGGACTGAGCGCGAAAGTGGCGGCTTACGATTTTTGTACGTAAGCTGGGCACGTGAAGTAGGTGCTCTTGCGTTATCTAGGTGTATTTGATCTATATCTGTGGGTACAGACCATCAAACTAAACAACTTTCTCCATGGGACCAATATCATAATCGCAAAAAAATTATCAACTGTTCCATTGGGACGTTTAGGTCGAGTAGGTATTGAAGTTTGACGGCTGAATTTTTATTCGCGATTACGATGTTAGTGCCATGGAGAAAATTGTTCAGTTTGATGGTCTGTACCACACTCAGTCAAGAAAAACATTTCTATATTTATCAATTTTTATTACTTATTTATAATTTAATTTTATGTTGCTTTTTTTTTGGTGGAACGGAACGCAAACTCGAAACGCGTCGTCTTCAACAATGCCAGAAGTGACGTATAGAGCCATGTGAATAAACATCTATTCTTAGCAAACTGCTTGAAATCCCACTAAGGTAATTTAGTAAGCGAAGTAGGTAAGAGTTGAATAAAGCATACAGAATATTTTAATTTATATGATCTGGGGCTCGAAAGGAGATGTAAACTAAGCAGTATCGTGGCTAATGACGTCACATCATGGCCATGACGGTAACGGGCGTTTGAAATGTACTAATGTATAAATTGTGCTTATGAGTGCATGCAACGGTACAGGGGTCCGGTCGTAGGGGTTCTGTTATAACATTAAAAACTTGTTTCCGTAAAAAAACGTCAGTAAAAGTTGGAATTTTGACCTTCAATATCTCCCCAGGTTTTCAGGTATGGTACGCACGGCTACACATCAAGCTATACATAACCAGTATAAGCTGACTTCTGATTGTACGAAAAACTTATACAATGCGAGCTCAGCTAAAACTGGAAATGTATAGCTTGATGTGTAGCCGCGTGTACAGTACAAATAAAATATTACAATGACGGGGAGTACAAGTGACTCTCGGCTTCGTTAAATGTATTTTTATCACATACATTCAAAAAGAGCTAGTGTATTCTTCGTTAACAGGGACTAAAATAGCTCTTTAATCCCTAAGGACTAAAAGTGACTTGAATTTGAATTTGGATATTGTTAGTAAAAGTTCCAATAACCAAACAGATCAATCACGAACATTGTATGAACAAGTAACAGGCTGTATGATAAAGAGAAAGGAGCGCGAGTCAAATTTAAAAAAAAGTTTGTGAAAAAATAAAAAACGCGCGTAAAGCATTCTTCGTTCGTAATGGTTTACTCAACATTGTATGTAAATGAATAAACGTACTATTCTTATTCATAAGTTGCACTTGCTTATTTTTCCGTAGAGGGTGATAAAAAGTAGAGTCCACCTCGGGAGCAACACTATTTTAAGCTCGAGTGACGTACTTCAGAAACCCTCGCTGCGCTCGGGATTCTACTCTAGAATCCTTCGTTCCGCTCTGGATTCAAAGAAACACTCTCGCCTTCAAAATAGTTGTTTGCTCCCTTGGCAAACAATCTACTATTTTAAAACCGTTAGAATAGAATAGAATATGTTTATTTGCATTTAAACTAAAAATAATACTGGCCAAGTGTGAGTCGGACACGCACACGAAGGGCTCCGTACCACAAGGTAAAAACTGTGAAAAATAAAATAAAGTTATTAAAAAATATTTTTATTTAATTAATTCTAACATTTATTTTTTATTTGTTGTTAGAGCGTGAATAGAAGTAAGCACTATGTGGAAATTTCAACTGCGTACCTATTACGGTTCATGAGATAGAGCCCGCTGACAGTCAGACGGACAGACGGACGAACGGACAGCGGGGCTTAGTAATAGGGTTTCGTTGGAACCCTTTAGGTACGAAACCCTAAAAAAGCAATCGTTGATTTAAAACAATGTAACAAGTTAAGAAAACGAATAAAAAAGCTCCGTTGAAAAATTTTACTCGCTCTTTACCAGTTTTCCAGCACATAATTTAAATGAAAAGCAAATTCAATCATTTGTCTTTCCGAACAAACGTTCAAGTTTGTTTTGAGAACTAAGTCTAGTTACGAGGTGGCCATAAAATAAATAGACCTCTTTATATTTTCTTGGTAGATGATAGCAGTCGTTACGAGGAAGTGGCCTTCGCAAGGAGACCCGTGGCGAGAGCTATTGCGCGAAATGACTTGGATGTACTGCAACAGCGCACACGGGACTACAACTAACTGCTTTAAAAACATTGCAAGTGGTATTTGCCGTTTATGTTTCAGACTACGTATTGAAAGGCTACGACGGCGAACATGTTTCTTTAGACGCTACAAACTCGAAGATATTAAAAAACTCAATAAACACACAGATAATGTAGGCTAATATATACAAACATTAGCTTTATTTACCAGAACATATAAACTAAATGTCCATCTTCAATGGACGATTCTCCATACAGAAGTGGTAAGAACAAAATTCAGACGGTTCATGAAAATGTTCTAACAGAAATTACCACCACGTCTTTTGCCAATGCTCGATATTTCACCATAAAACCAATAAGTAAAGAGAAATTTTCAGAAAAAAAAAAATGGCAGGAAGTTTTACGAGTTTTTCCTTTTATTCTTATCTGGTATATAAAGCACAAAGAAAACATTAAAGTTTTCTTTTGTAACAGGAAAATATCTAAGAGAAATATCTTCCTTCTAATGTTATTAACAACTGGCGTGGCCTTAATACTGTTACAAATTAAATACCAACAATATTTTTTATGAAATAATACATAAACTGCAAAATTTTGCTACTATTTACTCTACAAATTTTTTGGAAGACTCAATGTTGGAGAACGATTCAAACAGTTAATTTCGTCATGTCCTTCAACAATCTGGTTCGGATTTATTAAAACAGATCTTATTGCTAGACAGGTATTGCATTTCCGGTACTCTAAAGGAAAATAATAGATAATTCCTATATCGAAAAAAAGATTGGTTGTCCTTATTTAGAAGAGGGGCAAGAATTGAATATAATGTATAAAATAAATACTTTGGTACTTTCCAAAATGATTTCAGTTCATTTGTCAAGAAATCACAAGGCCTCCCGTGGTGCAAGCACTGTTGATAGGTACTGAAATAAGTATTAGTGCGAAGATATAAATTAATATTTATTTTGTAGACGTACCTATTATTACGAATTCGAATAGTTATCTATATAAAGACGAGCCTTGATGAATTGAAACAGATCGAAAAGGTTCCCAAGGAATTTTATGTTGGGAATAATCCCGAAAGCGGCCGACACAATTCTTCATTTCATTCACGTTCCCTTGCGATGAAACTTTTTCTCTGCAATTTTTCTGTGGAGGGCGGGGAGTTATCAGGTGGGGCGCTTTGCGAGTCGCAGCACGTAGCGGCCCGGGCCCCGCGCTCCCGCCGCCGCCCGCTGAATACAAACTTCATTAGCCGTTTGATAATTAGCCCGTTAAACGCCCCTCACTCAACCAGCTACCGTCTCTTAAACCAACGATATCTGTACATGTTCTAACATCATGTCTTAAATTAATTACACTGAAACATTCATAAGGGCAGGTACTTACAAAAGAAACCATACTTTTTTTGACTTCAAACACAAATAAAAAAAATTGAAGATTCGATGGAGCCTGATTTTTACACTTAGGTTTTCATGAAACTTATGTATTTCGCAATTGAGACCGAATTTAATTGAGGTAAATACAGATTGAATTCCTCCTAGTCAGTAAATATTCTGACTTCAAATTAATATGAAAATAATTCAATAATAAAACTACGTCAAAGCAATATGTATGCAGGATATAACATTAATCGGTAAATTATTTCGCTAACCTCTACCAAAGAGCAACCCTGCCCAGGAACGGTTAATAAAAGTGACAATTTAACCGGAACATCTCCGGAAGGAAAGGACGAAACAAAAGAAGCTCCAATGAGCGAGGAGTAGAAAGAAGTTAGAAAAATTAGGAAACAATGAAGCAGGAAACGTGTTTCCTCGGCGAATAGCAATGACGCGAACGGACGGCGGCGGCGCGCGGCGCGGCCGGGTGGCCGGGCGCGCTCCCAGCTAACGGGGTTAGCTACGCGCTCGCCTCAGCCTGATCGATACATGTTATCGCTACGAGATTTAAATTGATACATCTTAATCATCTCAACCTATATTACATCACACATTCATTATGTTTTACAACAAATATAGACATTTTGAACTATATAGACGAGGTAGAAACATTTGGAAATGAAAACTCTACAATTCCTTTTGACGTAACGTAGCCGTACATTCGTATGGATGTGGCATTTGTTGCATTGTTTTGTAATTTTCGTGCAAGGAACTCAACTGACTTTGATAAACGATGCGTAATTCGATTTATCCTCACACGGAATATGTATTAAAAATTTGAAAGATTTTTAAATTACGTGCTTATCCGCTCGGTGCGTTTTACAGATGTTATTTCTATAAATACTATAAAACAAAGTCGCCCCGCTTAGTTATTATGTAAGTTTTACTCGTATTACATTAATATTTTAACTTAGATCATATAGTTTTTCGAACTGTAGAGACAGCTGTGCTGGTGGAGAGTTTGTTGCGCCACTTCTTCTCAGCTAAAGCACTAGGAAGTGGTGAAGGGCAGGCGATTTGGGAAACTACCTTATATTTATAATTTTGACGTTCGAAAAGTGCTGATTCGCAGCCTAATTATTTGAATAAATGACTTTTGATTTTGATAGCACAGACATTTCGATATTTTGACATGTCACTACATCATTAATTAGATTGCATCCATGAGATTCAGGGGCGGCTCACTCGCTAGTCAACATTGACAGTCGGCTCTTAAATAAACACAGAGCGGAGAGAAACTTAACATTTCACAGAAATAAACTATATAGAACTAGCCAACATCAGCTGACGCTATGATTATAAACAGGGCTGAATGTAAATATCCGTAAAAAACCATTCAAATATTTATTCTGTGTGGGTATTGAACCCAAACACAGCAGGCAACTGGTAAGGTATTGTCAATGGGCTCGTCAGATACAGATACAGAGCTAAAGTTGCCCCTGTGTGCATTATCTGTATTGATACTTTACTATGTTATTTCGGTGATTAAGAATTCTTGATAATAATATTGATATAGAACGGGTCTTTAATATGAGTCGGTAAACTTACCACTATTTTTGTTAGTTCTTGTAATTTGGAACGTCAACATTGATGCCAGAAACGTTGTTTGCCGCAGAAGGACACAGGAATTGTGCAGTGGCTTATGGAGAAAAAAGACGAAAATACGAGAAATGTAGGGAAGACGTAAATTGAAATAAAATAATAATAGAAGGCAAAAAAAAAAAAGGTTAAAATCTACCTATTCTGTAAAAATCTTACTGTGCATACCATAGATATAGGTAAAGTGAGCTTAAAGTGAGCTGTTATTCCACCTAATGCTAGCGATTGACAGTTCACTTTAATCTCCTCTAAACCTAAGTTTTCACGGTGACATATTTACAGAATAGACCGGCTGATCGCAAACTCATGTCAGCTCATTTCACGGTGACATATTTACAGAATAGACCGGCTGATCGCAAACTCATCTCAGGGACCAGCAATGTCAAAAATGTCAGTAAATTAGAGGTATGTTTGACAGAATGAGACAGGTTAGAATATGAATGTTCTTAAAAATACGAGAATTGCCCCTGTGGTGTTTTCAAAAAAGCTTTTCCTTTTCAAGTTTTTCAAGACTCCTATTTAAGACATGAATCAGCTTCAATGTAAATACAAAGTAGGTAAGTACAAAGTGTGATATTAACATAATAAAGACCGTGCAATGATAAACTTGAAATATAAGGCTTCGAGATTGTCAATTGATGGCGCCGGTTGTAACGTTACACATAAATTAACGGGGTGCGAAATTAACATTTCGACTGCCAAACACTACGCCCGATGACAATCTCCTTTAAGTATCTGTGTTTATTTTCAACACACAAATCAAGCAGACGTCTTTGTAATACTTTGTAGCGTTTCATAAATCTTTCACTATAATAGAGATTTTCCTGTACACTATCCCGAATGGAGCTAAGCTTTGAAATATAAAAAGCGGATAACTCTGCGGAACGAGTGTTGTGGACAGGCCAACACGATAAATGATATTATCCTCAAAACTGATACAGGAGGGCTGTAGCGTGTAGCGATTGACAATACCATATGTAGCCACAGCGATAAAATAATCCTACTATCGATTCGATTTAAGTTGATGGAAGATTTCAAACTTCGAGCGTATGTAGGGTACGTTTTATACTGTATACAAATAAGCCATGACTTTCCCAGCGTATTTAAACTCACAGTATGCAAAAGAAACTTTGTTTCATAAATTCATACTAAAAAGGATTAAGTCCTCCAATTAGAATGGGCGGTAATTGATTGCTGTTAAGCTTAGCGTAGGTTTGTAATTTGAAATCGTGGAATCGGTTTGTTTTTATCATTAATGGGGTTTGCAATTTGCAATAAAAAGTGGATCGAGGCTCGGTGCGGTGTGGTGTGGAGCGTTGTGGAGTGTGCGGCGCGATGCGGTGCGGCGCGCGGACACAGCGGCGGATATTTCGACGTAATTAAAACAAACAGGAGGAGGCCCGCCACTCCTCTCTAATTGCGTTCGTGTTGAAATAATCACGGAAACTGTGACGCGGTGTACTATGTGTATCGGTGTTTACTGATTTCGCAGATGACACACTGAAGCACAGACGCGGAATTCATTATCGGGTTGAATTCGAAATGAGTGTTTAAATAATACCCAAGGATTTATATATCACAGTTCTGAGCGCCAGAAATAGTAGAGAAAGAAAACTTAAAGAAACCATAAAATTCTTCAATTTAAGTTTACCTCTACGGTTCATTCAAGACTAAATGGAAATAAAAAGAAAGACTTTAAAAAGATCTGACGATATAAAAATGTAATTGCTTTGGCTAGGAACCGGGAACCGTAACGGCTTCTAACTTCACTCAATAGTAATACGAAAATAAAAGAAAGAGATAAGAATGAAGATATACCTACCCGAATAACGTCTTTTATATATTGAATTGGGCCACGGGGGAATCAGGGCTAAATTGTTAACGATATCGACTTGAGAGGTTAAGCTACCATGTTGCGGTTAAGTTTTGGGAGGGTGATCGTTCTGAGAACATCGAAGCTTTCCTCGTCACGGTGGGGAAAGTTCAGCCGATGGTCCATGACGTAGTGATGTGTAAGTGGAGAAGTAGCTGGTAAGATAGAATAGAATACTCTCTTTATTATGTTCAGCATGTAAATTACAGATATTAAATAAAGAAGTTTTACATAGTTTCTCTAAAAGTGATCTAAAGGATACCTGCTGGCTATCAGCTTATAGCGCAGTAGCTAAGCTTGACTTGATTTAATCAGTGTTAGGTGTTGTACTGTTGTAGGTACGTCACTTATCCCCATCCCATCCTGTGGTACAGCATCCGTAAGCAGTATCATATGGATTTTTTAAAGTGAATTTTTTATAAAATCTGAATCATTGTTAAGTAGGTATATATCGTTCTGCGGCTGGCTAATATTTTAATGCATACTTTTACGTATATTTAGGCTCTATTTAATCATATTATTATCCTTTTTATTTCGTGACAAAAAAAGAACATTGTCTACCTAATTATGTAAGTCTTGGTACGTTTAGAAAGAAACGGTAGCGATTTCTCTGAAACATTAAATTGAGCGCGGAAATAGAGCAGTTTGGTATAATATTTATGTTGAAAGGACATCATTCAAATGTCGAACATTTTATACCCAAAAATTTAAGTGCCGGTTAAATATATGTAAATACTAGCTGTGCCTCGCGGTTTCACCCGCGGTAATTTGGGGAAAAAATCTACTAACTTAAGATTATTACTTATCTACTAATATAATTCAATCATGATTTGAAAGACACGTGGCGCCATCTATTATCATAATAACGCTATCGTTGTTTTCCTCGGGAACAGCACTTTTTTTCGGGATGAAAGGTACCTTATGTCCGTTTCTGTACACCTGACAACGTATATGCAAAATTTCAGGATGATCAGCTCAGTGTTTTAGGCGTGAAAAGGTAACAAACTTACTTTAGCAAATATAATAGTTAGGATAGGATGATTTTTGGCATTTTCAATCTCAAATAGCAGCCGGAGGGTTAATGGTAGACTTTCGTTGTAATAGTAAAAAATGCTCAAGAGGTCATTTCACATAAGACAGCAGTACTTACTTTTTCTTTCTGGCCGGCACTTAATTTTTTTGGTATGAAATGAATGATGTCCTTTAGTTCCAAGAATAAATTTAAGGGGAGACTTTAGGTTGATGATGACATGAAATAAAATAAAAGTACCAAGTGGGACAACAGGTCATAAATGGCAAGGTACAAAATGGTATATAATAGGAACATTTTTGATAAATTGCTAGGCTTTTTCGACTGGCGTTGTAGCTTTATGAAGCTCCTGCGCTAAAATCTAGTATTGTTAATACACCTGCATAGGTATACGATAAGACCTGACACAGGGGAAACGTTAAAAAAAATCAATGAATTGTTGTTAAAAAGGTTACAACAACAGAACTGGAATTTGAGGTGTGATGGCAGTGTTATCGTTGCATCCACAGGTAGCCATAACAATTTAAATCACGTTTCAGTTGAAGTGACAGCCCATAAAATGCTAAAGCATCGAGCTTTGAAACTAACAATAATAAATTCGAAAAAGATATCTCATTTACGGATACATAACTATAGTAAACCTATAATATTATACAGACGAAACACAATTACGTTCATTAATCTTCCGATAAATTCGTAGATGAACAAAAGAGTCGACTCAGCGAATGGATATCTGTGACATCAGCCTAAAAGCTCAAAGCCACCCACTTTATTGTTAGTCGATAGACGTTCTATGCGGACATGGCTTTTTCTGATATTTGAATAGTGTGTTTTATTTTTTTATTCGGTGGAATTGTATGAAAAGTTCCATTTGGTTGGACGAATAACGTACAACATTGTCGTTTTCCGTCGGAGTTTTTTTAATACTGGTTTTTAATTGATAGAAAAAGTTATTGTCGGGAACACGAATTATTTTCAACGCAGTTATCTTTAACTAGCTGTGCCCGCGACTTCGTTCGCATACATGTAGGAAATTAATATTTTGGATTGGGTTTACATTTTTTTTTGCACGGAACCCTGATTTTTATTCAAAAATAAAAGTAGCCTTAGTTACTTCTTATAACATTATCACCCAGGATTCACCACATACCACTGTATTTCAAGAGATAAGAGTGTAATTTTTTTTTATCCAGGACCATACTAGGAGAAAATATATACTTTCCTACATTATTTTAAATGGGTACTTATGATGCCGCGTAGTAAGTAATTGTTTAGTAGAAGCAGGCGGCGAAGCATTTTTCAAACCGGACTGCGCAGTTGGTCTAGTACCAATATAAACCTGTAGTTTTATAACATTAATAGACGAACCAAAGTACCTAATCAACAATAATAATTAAAAAACCGGGCAAGAGCGAGTCGCACTCGCGCACCGAGGGTTCCGTACCATCACATGTTTTTAAATTTTCATCGGCGTAGAATATTGAAGTTTTATGTCAGCGCCATCTCTTGACCGATAGTGAAACGAATGTAACTTTGTTGATGATTTCTGAAAAAGGGTGCTATTTAGAGATCTTTGCGTAAACTTCTATCACATAGAATTATTTCAGATTTTTCTTTTTGCAAACTTCGGAGATAAGGGATGCAAACTGCGCTCTTTTATATGATACCCCACATGCCCTAGTGCCCCACTTCGAATTTTTCAGACCCCCTTTCAGTCCCTGTTGCAAAAAATATACATATATTTTTATTTCTTTCTTATTTGCAAAATAGTTGGGCAAACGTCATCTAAAACTATTCCAAATTTCAAGTTGATAGCATTAGTAGTTCTTGAGCTATCCAGCTGTGACAGACAGACAGTCTCACCATAAGGGTTCCGTTTTTACCATGTTGGTACGGAACCCTAATATGATCTTGTGAGAAATTACTGCATAACCAGCGGGGTAATTGCGTAACACACTATCAGTAGCAATGGCTTTCATTTTGACAGTTCAACAATATTCATTGCGTTATATACGTTGTTGATTGACAGTTCCACAATATTCATTGCGTTATGTATAGCAATAGATTAGCAATATCCTTCAAAATGATTCAGATTGTACCTAATTGAATAATGTTACGCAATTGCGAGTAGGGTGCAGTAAGCTCACGTATTGTTGAATGCCTCTTGCTCTTGCTCTTCCATTTCGAGTTTTATTTACGGTTTGAAATAAATTCTTAAAGTTTACAAATCACTTCCCTGCCTAGCCTTTTCCCAACTATGTTTGGGTCGGCTTACAGTCAAACCGGATGCAGCTGAAAACCAAAACACACATAATACACAACAAACAACAACATTACAAGGGGTCGTTCGACTACCGATGCAGGAGTTGAACTTTTAGGACATATTTATAATGCATGGGAGGACAAATGCGATGCTTTGGGCATCTTTTGCGATTTGTCCAAGGCATTCGATTGTGTTCTTCATGAAACATTAATCAGGAAACTGCACCACTACGGAATCCGGAACGCCTCTCTGGATCTTCTTACTTCTTACTTGAGTGATAGGATTCAGAGAGTTGATGTTAACGGAAAAAGGTCACCCGGATCTGTAGTAAGAATGGGGGTCCCCCAGGGCTCAATTCTCGGCCCATTTTTATTTATTATTTATATAAATGACTTGCCTTACCTCATAAGGGATGAACATGATATAGTGTTGTTTGCAGATGACACTTCACTTTTATTTAAACTCAAACGTCAGCAGCTGGTTACTGACAATGTAAATAACGCCCTTGCAAAAGTAGTTAACTGGTTTAATGTCAATAACCTACTTCTTAACGGAAAAAAAACTAAATGTATTAAGTTTACCATACCCCACGTTAGACAAGTAGAAACTAGTGTTCTCATTAAGGATGAAGAGTTGAAACCTGAAGATACCACAGTATTCCTAGGCATAACGTTGGATGCCAAGCTTCAATGGGGCCCCCATATAGATAAATTGTCAAAAAAGCTTAGCTCTGCAGCATACGCCGTTAGGAAAATTCGTGATTTAACTGATTTAGAGACAGCCCGTTTAGTATACTTTAGTTATTTTCATAGTGTGATGTCGTACGGTATTCTGTTGTGGGGAAATGCCGCCGATATTCAGACAATTTTTATTTTACAAAAAAGGGCAATTCGTTCCATTTATAAATTAAGTCCCAGACACTCCCTCAGAGACAAATTTAAAGAGATTAATATAATGACTGTGCCTTCTCAGTACATTTATGATAATCTTTTGTATGCACATAAAAATATTAATCTGTTTAAAAAATACAGTGATATCCATAACATAAATACTAGGAACAAACACAAATTTGTTGTTCCTACAACAAGGCTCAAAAAAATAGATGGCTCGTTTAGATGCCAATGTATACGTTTTTATAATAAACTTCCTAGCCACATTCAAGAACTAAGCCTTAATAAATTCAAATCTTTTATAAAGCGAAAACTATGTCAGAAAGCCTATTATACTGTAAAAGACTATATTGAGGACAAAAAGGCTTGGGATTGAGCTGCTCCAATAGGTTTAGATTGTTGTTTTTATTTTTGCTATTTTACACTTTAATAATTTTCTTTTTTTTTTTTTAAGTATCTCTTTACTTAAATAATGACATGTACATTTACTGTATAAAGTATTATATGATTTTAATTATTGTGAATGTGAGGACTATGTGGGTAATTTTTTTGTTTTTTCTCTCTTCGTTTTAATCATGATCTGGCAGTTTGAGTAGTTTATGCGGCCTACCCAAATGTCCTGTCTTTGGTATTGTTCGTCGAATCGTTGAGCTCCTTAAGTTCTGAGTTGAGCTGCACGGTTACTGACAAATGCGTGCACTGACTGGACAGGTCCGCTCAATCTGTGTGGTTCTTTCCTCAAAAGACCATTTCAGACACTAATCTACATGGTCCTCAAAGATTATGTCCGGATTTTTTATAAACACATTGACATTGATGAATTTTATTTAGACAATGACATGAATATTTACTTTGTAAGTAATTTTTATTATTTTTTTTTAAATTAATTATTGTGAATGTGAGGACTATATGGGTCATTTCTTTTTTCCTTCTTAGTTTTAATCATGATCTGGCAGTTTGAGTAGTTTATGCGGCCTACCCAAATGTCCTGTCTTTGGTATTGTTCGTCGAATCGTTGAGCTCCTCAAGTTCTGAGTTGAGCTGCACGATTTTTGACAAATGCGTGCACTGATTGGACAGGTCCGCTCAATCTGTGTGGTTCTTTCCTCAAAAGACCATTTCAGACACCAATCTACATGGTCTTCACACGATCTGACCAAGATTTTGTCTGGACTTTAAAAGAGACTGTGACTTCTGAGTTTGTTTCGGCCTTTCTTCTCAGAATAGTCAGTTAGGAAACGCCGACCTCATCTAGTTTAAAAAAAAAATATGATTGACGTGTAAAAGTGTTTGTACAAACCTACTTACAGAAATAAAATCATTTATCATTTATCATTTATTAAGTCTATTGTGTCGAATTTGCTTATCTGTTCCGACTACTTGTCCTCCACCATGTCCGAACCCTCTCAAGTGGATGTGTCTATACTGATTACAGCAAGGCATTTGACCGTATAGACCACGGTGTCCATTTGCGTAAGCTGCTTGCAGTGGGTATCAGAGGCGATTTATTCAGATGGTTTAAACCTTAAATTGAGAATCGCTGTCAAACAGTTGTACTGAATGAATGGATATTCTGTACCCTCAGGAATACCACATGGATCCCTTTTGCGTCCTTTACTTTTTATTATTATTTTTATAAATGTCATTGGTTCGTGCTTTACCCGTTCCAAAAGAATTCTTTACGCCGACGACGATATAAAAATTGTATGCCCTATATCAGAACTTTCCGACTCTTTTAGTTTACAGTGGGACTTACATGGACTACAAAATTATTGTCTCCTCTCTAAATGTTTTGTTAGTACCTACACACGCAAACCACATGCAATCACGTTTCAGTATAAGTTACATAATACGAATATAAACAGGTAAGCGTTGTTAGGGACCTGGGTGTAACATTTGACTCTAAGTTGCTTTCTTCTTCTTCGTGTCGCTGGCAAGACTGTATTTTAAATCTTGTTTTCCCAAAACTTTGCCACGGCGTTGTCGGTGGCAGCGCAGAGGTCACTTTAACTGCATGTTTTGGGACACAAAGGGCAGGATAGGAGGTGGAGCATTGTTTGTGACATAGCTCCGCAATCACACCCTTCTGCCGTTTCGTCAAGATAGCCCCATTTTACCAGGTTGGACTTACATCTTCCCATGCACGATTACAGGCTGCCTGCAACCGACCCCGATCAGCGCACTTTATCCCACAGCTGGCATAGTTCCATCACAAGTCCGAAGAGAAGTTGCATGCGCAGTGGAGAAATTCAAACGGGAATCTGATTCCAGACACTCACTATCTGGCGCACAGCTACCAACGCAACGGCTAAAAAGCAGATACAGCTTATTGAAATCGACAGCGTATCTGTCAGGAAACCCGGCCGACGCCCGTTGTAAACTGTGGCAGGATACTTTTATCCCTCCTACTCACTACCTACCACCAAAGGAGCATGTCCCTGCAGGGTGTAACCTTCCGTGGCTCACTTGGAAGTCTCTGAACCGTCTCCGGACACAAGTGGGAAGATGTAAGTCCAACCTGGTAAGTTGCTTTTTGATGCACATATCGAAAGCGTTGTTAATAAAGCTTCCAAAGCACTTGGATTTATACTGAGGTTATCAGTTGATTTTAAAAACGTTAAAACGTATAAAATCCTTTAGTGTGCTTTTGTCCGAAGCCATTTGGAGTACCTACTCGTACGTCTCACAAGTGTGGAACAGAATTGAGGGCATTCAAAAGCGGTTCCTTCGTTTCTTATAGTACAAGACTAGGAATTAAACTTCCAATTATGTAGCACGATGCAAGAGGTTTCATATCTTACCACTGCATGAGCGCAGATGCATTGCAGATAATATGGCATATTTATTTAAAATCGCAAATGGTACTATAGATTGCCCGTAGCTGTTCAAGAATTTTAGGATTAGTTACACACTGCAAAATGTTTCACAAACCTAGCTTGTTGCATGTCCCTCATTCCAAGTCCACGCACAGGCAGAATTCGTATCTAATTCGTGCGAGCAGAAGTTTTAATAAACTAATCAGTGAACATGATTTGGACATTTTCAATACCAGTGTTTCTCGGCTTAAGCATTTGTTGGTGAAAAGCTTTTTTACGGAAAAGTAATTGTTTGTTTCTGAATGGTTTTTAGTTTGTACCTATTAATCGATCGTGTTATTTTGTTTCCTAATTTATGTTATAGGTATTGTGTACCGACCTTTTTTGTTTCAAGTGTTTATCAGTGGAAACTTGTAAATGGCCTTCAAATGCCAATGCAAATGTTTAAGAGCACTGTTTAAATTAGCTGTAAGTTTCCCGAATAGAATAAAATAAGTATTCTTTAAAATAATTATAACAGAGTAACTATAGAGTTTCTTGTCCATTCGTGTCCATACACAACTAATTACCTTTTGGAAGGGGTGCCTAGAATCAATCATATTTTATCATTTAAAGTGTCTTTTATTGGTCTACTTGATATAAATGATTTGACTTTTGATTTTTTTGCCATTTAGACAGTAAATTAGTTTTCCCTGGAAAACCAATTTATTGTCCAAGGGCTGATTTTTCCAACCCTAGATAATTTTACCGGAGGAATAATTTTGAATTTTTACAATTCTTCCATACGTACTGAATCTGTCAGACGTCAATTTTATTTCTCGAATAAAAATTATCTGTCGATTGAAAAATCTGCCCTAAAAGTCATAAAAGCGCCGTGAAAAAACAACGCCTCGTAAAAGCAACGTGTTGAAATCACACGTTGCTCCAGGAAAACTAATAAAAAAAAAAAAATTAAATGGTCATACGTCGACATAGTATGAGTTCTATAAACAAGTTGATTTTTAGTAAAAATAGCTGCTATCAGTTAACCAATCCCACTTCAATAAAATGAAATTGACTAGGTCGGGTAACATAAAATGTTTTGAAGTATCAAGTTTGCTACGAGAAGTCACATACGTACGAGTTCTTGTGTTCATACATTTCGGACGTTGTAGTGCGTAGTTGCCTGCGTTTATATCGCGTTAAATTTGAGAGGAGGCCTGTGTCCCAGCAGTGGAAACATTATAGGCTGATTATGAGAAGTTTATGCAGGAAGCATCATGCAAGAATAAATAAATCAATGTTATTATCTGACTAGTTTCTGCCTGCGATTTTGTCTGCGTGAAATTTCGGCCCCCGACACACCGCCTCGCATCACATCCCCCCCCCCCCCGCTATTACTGGGCTATCAAATGCAAAAATATGTTTTAAATCTTACTGGTAGTTCCAGTGATTAGCGTGTTCAAAGAAAAAAAACAAACTCTTCAGCTTTATTATTACTATCGAATAATTTATTAGTATAGATAGATAGATGAAGGTACAACTTATCGATTGGTCTGAATAAGTCTTTGTAATATACTGAATAGGTGTTAGTTTTATAGTTTTGTTACTAGATGCGCTAGTTTGTTGTAACATACGCGGTTACGAGCTCTCTTTTTTGCAGTTGTATGATGCTACAGTTTGATATAAGAAAAACTTGAATAAATGAAAACTTTTAACTTAGACGGAAGAATATCATATCAATAGACATTTAATGCATGTCGTAGAACTCAAAACTTATTTTTTTATAAATAAAACATGGTGCTACGCTGTCATTGCTACTTTGCTACGGTGCTACGCGTACAATTCACAACATTTCCAAAGAGAGTTTTCTTATAGCGCGTAAGTTTAGTACTTTCTTATACTGTCCCAATTAAGTAAAACACTCTGTATTTGTAGGATTTGAAATATAACATATTTGGTCAATCCGGGGATGGATTGGCAAAATACAGTCTGTGAATTAAGCATTACTTGTTTATTTCATTTATCTATTTGTTTTGTAGTATATCAATACTTGACCCAATTTGCGATGGATTTGCATCATCTTAATTAGATATTATGCCTAAAGCAGACCAAAACAGTAATTTCTGAACCTTTTCAAAATATACAACAGCATTAAACATTAAGCTTTCTGGTGGCTGTGCACCGTGCAGTGCAATCGCGTTAAGAGATTAATGTGTTTAAAGTGTTGAAAACCTAAGGGAATCCTAATGGAGTTATTAAAAAGGGCATCAAAAAGTCTCGGGCGAATAAAAAATATAATAAATACATAGGACGCAAACAGATGAAGTAGTCCGTCGTTGGAAAGATGTGAAGTAAAGTTTTAGATGAGGCAGGTAGATGTGGCTGTGCGGCGGGTGTGTGGGCCTGTGGGCTAGCATGCGCGGCAGGAGGCAGGCGGCAGCGCGGGCCGGCGCGGCTGCAGACGCGGCAGACAGTGCGGCTCGGCGGCGGCGGCGCCAGGGGCACGGGGGTGCGGGGCGCGCGGGGCGGCGCGGCGGCGCGATGCTGCGCGCCTCTCAGTCGAGACGCGAGGCCCGCCCGCCCTAGCCGCCCGTGCTGCCGCCCGCCCGCCCCGCGCTCGTCACGCGTCGCTCTCCACGATTCGCTCTACCTACGATCGTTAATTACATCCCTATGCCGGATTCGTATGTGTACTTAATGAATTATTACATTCGGCAACATTTTAAGAATTATCTACTCATCATTTGGGCTTACACGCGCGTATAGTTGTCGAGTATTTTCGAAGCTTTTGGATGGACCGGAAGGGGGGCGGGAGGGTCGACGGATTCGGAGGGTCGCGGGGCGCAGGGCCCCTCGCGACGCGGGGTTAGTAGGTTCGCGATGTCGCGTCGTCGTCGGTCGGAATGCATTCGCGAACGTAGAGCGGCGACCTGAGGAGCCGCCGCGGTTCTCACCTGGCCACTCGGGGTCGGTCACCTCTTTTATTAATGAAACTTCACTCAAACATTTCGCTCCATTTCGGATTATTTTCCCGGCTGCAACCTTCAAGCATAGAATTATTTTTGGGTCAAACATGACGAGATGCAAGGTCAAGCCTGCTAGGTGTCAACGAACCCCTCGTCCGGTGCCTACGTCAGGTCGATGACGTCTAGGTTGACAGTCCAAAACTTTTAACATTATCGTAGCACCAACTACTAATGTTCCAATATCTGAACTGAAACTTTACAGTGTAGTGCTCTCGTAAGATAAAGTAACGAACCGGAAGAAAAAAACTGAGTGTCGACGTGAAGAACGAAGACGGAAGTGTATTACGACTGGCGGCGATCGGGAGGCCACCGCGTTAACCCTGCCCGAATTAGTGCACCGGACGAGACTAAAATAGCGAGGCGGCGTGTACGGTTACATGCGGCGCGTCAATGTCGGCGCGCCGGCACCGCGTGCTCCGGCGGCTCTCGGCGGGTAAGCTTACACTGCGTCTGATTGCAGAGCGGGCTGAGGCCAGCCCTATATGTGGAGGCGCCGCGGCCGCCGCCGCCGCCGCCGCCGCCCGCACTCCCTCGCACCTCGCACTACTAGCTATTCCTGGAGTCATCTGTTCCACTGTATACGCTAAATTTTACACCTTTCTAAATATAATTAAACTAAGCACACTGATGATACAAAGCTTTATGAATCCGAAATTAGTATTCTCTGTAACCCACACATGTTACGTTTATTACTCGCTTAATATTGTATTTCAAGAGCCGAAATGAAGAAGTACGTCGATGAATAGACTTTAATAACAAGCGAAGAATTTGAGAGACGTGAAACGTGTGAAGATTGTTGAAGAGGCCGCGGCGTCGCCGTCGTGCGTGAAAGTGTAAGCGTTGTTCGCTTTAGCTGGTTGACTTCGGGTCAAATTGTAATTTTGATATCATTTGGTCCCCTTCAACCAGCTGTAGTTGACATCTGTTTCGCTTTCTTACTGCACTACTCGGAGATGAACTGCAATAGTTAAAAACAAGCAAAAACCCTAAAATTTTATGAAATATTTGTTAAAACTGTATCACCTGTTTTCTTTTGTAGGTATTCCATTATTTAAAAATATGTCAAACCATTTAATTTTATTGTACCAGGTTTAAGATAGAAAATGTTACAATTAAGATATAGGTACGTTACGGTATTCAAGTTGTATCAATTTTAATAAAACCTGTCTTGTCAATAATAATGTGTCTTGTAATATTTTTCACTTTCAAACTTAATTGCAGTTAACACATGCATTTAATTGTAAACTACTTTTTAACCGACTTCAAAAAAGGAGGAGGTTTTTAAGATATCACATCTTTTGGACTAGAATATAGTCATATACATATTAATGTAAGTTGTGCAAACAGTGGTCCCGTAAGCGTAATTAATTAATTACATGTAGTCTCACCCTGCCCGGTGCGACACGAGGAAACATGCATTACTTAGTGGAAAACAACGGCTAATGAGATGTGTTATTGTTGTGAAATGGTCGCACATACGCACTGCTGTATGCAAATGTGTTACGACGGGAACCTTACGTACATCTTTTAAATACCTACTTAGTCATTTTTATTTATTTATTTTAATAAGGCTTACCAACTAAACACATACACAGCATTAACCCAGAGTCGTTGACATAATTTTGATCTCGCATGTATTTAAATTATAGGAAAGCACGGCACTATCAAATTGTTGGTTTTTACCACTATTATGATTATGTTATAGCTTTTATTCATTTCTTGAAGAAAAGTAAAAGAAATATTGTGACTTCTATAAAATAGTAGCCCAGTAGTAGCAGAGTTCAACTTGCAACTTGGGTATCTGGATGATATCATGAAGTACCGCAATCTCTTATTCATTTTACAACTAATTTTCTCTTGCCACTACTATTCCAACATAATTTAATCATTAAAACTCTATGTGATAATCTAACTCTCGATTCATGATTCATGTCTTTAATTCCGGGATCTCATCAAAATCAAATAACTTATTTTGTTTTTCACTTTTTATCTATGACTTATCTAATTCATGCTAATTTGTAAAGAAAAATAGGTCCAACACGCCACTTCTAGAGAACTTATTACCAACAAAATGATATGGAATCAACAATAACATCATCATTATCATTTAACATCAAAGAACCTAAAGAAGTATCATTTCACTAAAAAGCTGTTACATGTGGCTTTTATGTCATCCTTATTTTATACTGTTACATGTAAAAGTATTGCAAAACAATAAAATAATAAAAATAATCTAACATAAAAGGCAAGGGATCTAAAAATAATATTGGAGCAGCGAAAAAAGAATAAAAAGATGGCTTTTAAAAGGTAATGTAACTATGCGTCTCGTGAGTCGTGAGCCGTACCCGAATTTAGTGCGGACGGTTTGATGGCCTTACAGATTTTTTTTTATCAAGGGGTACCTTTGGGAAAACAGGCTTTCAGAAGGTAGTGGATAAAGTCGTTTGTGTCTGTGCGGTCATGATATTGATTGAATGCAGTAAGGTTTTCGGAGTTCGCACGCCAGGGAGAATCATAGCGCGCAACGCACTTTGATATTAAAACGAGATTATTCGAGGAACCGCTAACGGGCCACTTTGAGCACATACCGCATATAACATGTACCTATTTACACATTAACTTCGAAACTACAGCAATAATAACATAATTGTGTCGTGTAGAGTTTCGATGTTGTATTATAATTCAGAAGAAGAGTTTATTTAATCTAGACTGACTCTATAATGCTTACGTGCAGAGAATACGTGTAGTATTTGATGCAAATAAATTGAATTGAAATTGTAAAGTTAATCGACGTTTCGGTGTTGAAATTAAAGCCGACACTCTGTATCCTATAGGCAATGGTTCGATCTTTTGTTAACATAACATTCGTACTTTCATTTCAATACTTACACACTGATTGAATTTATTTTGCATGAGTTAATTACATTTATTTGGTTACAAATACGTGAGTGTGTGTCTAGATGAAAATTTTAATCAGTCAGCAAAATTTTTCATTTGACTACAGTTTTATAGAAAATAACACCATTTCATAATCGTGATCGGAATTGAATGCATGAATTAATTTTACTAATTAAAATTATAATGCAGTTATAATTCTATTAATTAATTTAATTTATAAAACGGTTTAAAAATAATCGAATACTCAGTTTAGCAAATATTTTTCAACTTCAATGCTTGTATTGATATAAGGCAATTTCATTACACTCTTTTGAAAACCAGTGAACTAAACTTTAGTAACTAATTACTGAATCAAACATGATTTTTATTCTTTCTAAAACCGTCAGTGCCGAGTGCCAGAGATCAATCATTTTACTAGGGTGTTTTAAAACGTAATATTGTTACGGGTTTAAAAACCATGCAGGTGCTTTAAAATCAGCATAATCGCATGTTGTGTGCTTTATAAACCTGAAACAATTTAACTACAACTCTAATTTTGAATACATTTGAGAAATCCTACTGCATGTTTAGTTTATTGCATTGTCATTTTTAGTATGTATTAAAAATATTTTCAAAAAGGTACGCACGAGATAGTCGTGAAAAACAGCTTTAGGTGTATTCCAACGCTAATTGTTTATATTAGATACGATTAATATTTTATAACACCGCAGTGTATCTTATTTATTTCAATCGTAATCATCCGTTGGCTGTCTGGGCTCGCGAAGGTCGCCGATTGCGATAATACTGCTTATTTCTAATTTATACTTTTATGTATTTCTCTTTGAGTTTATGTATTTATTACGTTGCGAGTTATTTATTACGTTTATTTAGGTATGCATATATTTGTGTACGTTAATGTACCTACGCAACGCTGCAATTTAAACCAAAGTTAAGCTTCGTTTAAGTAAACTATTTAAACAAAGCCGACTTCTTGAAATTTCAATAACATTCCTAACTGCTCTATATGATTAGTTTTTGTTGGGCAGGAAAATGTGACTGGTGAGAGGGTGGTGGGGTCACAAAAACCCGGAGGCAGTGGCTGCAGCCGCGCCGGCGGGCGTCGCGCCGCTCTGCGGTGCGACTTTGTGCCATAAATCAAAAGCACCCGCGGGAACCCTCCCATCGTATAATGTAAGTATGTATACAATACTCTATCACTGATGAAAACACAAAGGAATTTTAAGTAGCCGGGTTAATAGGGATCAAAAAGAATTTTGTTGTTTAAATCTTGTAACATAGGTACCTTAATAAACATAAAAATATTCATAGATAGGAAGTCCACTAATTTTCAAACTCGTAACTCGGCCTTTGGCATTATTTAGGAAATATTTAAATTGATAGATTTGCCCTACCGCGTCAAAAGATCACATTTTGTTTCGTTTTGACACACAATGACACAAGTGACTTGATTTTCATGGAAACGCCAAATTTACCCATAAAAAGTCACTCTTTTAGAGTTTCTTGACTTATCTTGAAGGCACAAGAAGGCATTTTAACAGCCGTTTGTGTTCGATTTACCGAAAGCAATGAAGTTTCTCCGGCGTGTGTTTCAGCGCACTGCTTTCTGTGAGCGAATGATTTGGCTGTGTGACCTCACATAATATCTCAGTATTGACACTTCTCGCGCGCCCGAAGTGGGTACGGTGAGGGTGGGGTTGTAATTTAGTAGTAAAATTTACGGAAACAATTATTTATTTTGGTTATCGCTGAATTAAGCGTAAGCACCTAAGTCATATGTGTGTGTAAAAAGATTGTAGGTATAGGAAAAAGTTAAACATTTAGAGTTGTTCCAGCGACATTGGCGTGTTAAGGTGGTGGCGCTTTACTCGAAATACGGCTTAGAAGGAAATCACCTGGCAGGCCATTAACCTAATTCACGGACGCAAAGACAGGGCGGAGACGCGGGTGGCGGCGTAGCGCCCGCTTTAATATCGCCGCGCTGCCGGTAATAAGATGGAAATAAGGCGGTGGCAAGAAACCGGGCCAATCATTGCCGTTCGCAACTTGACACCGCCAATGTACATACTTCGATAAGTATAAAGTAAATTCACTTTGGCTTTTAGGTCGTTTAAAAAAGTCACTAGGTAGCTATATCCCAAGAATTGTAATAAATGTCTTAACTAAATATTTACGGGCTACTTCTAACATCGCCTGGTTTGAGCAGTGCTGTCGTCATCGGTACCTACATTAAAGCTTCTTTAAAATTCAGGCTGTACCATGCCAAGATATTGCTACAGTTATAATTTTACTCAGTTCTCAGACACGTGCCATTTAGAATATATTATCATGTTATAATTGTTTTCTTTAAACTCCTAAACAAGACTAAAGTTTCTGGGACTTAAGAGTTTAAGAGCACTCATCAAAGTATAAAGCTTTATTTCAGTCGGTAAAAGATAAGTACTGAAGACTAATTTTAAAGTAGCTGCATTACCAGTTAATTTAAAATTCATGGAATACTCGGCGCATGGTTCGATGTTTTTCATGGCAAATAAAATTATAATGGTACGTCAGAAAAGACAGCGCGCCCTACTGCCCCCACGTCGACTGTCCTCCGCGAGAAGCTACACTATTATAAGTTTTGCTTTTTTCCTCCATTTTCTTCGGGTTGTGTATCTAGTTTTTAAAATTTTCCACAGATTATATTTGAACTTTTTTATTTAGTCTATGAATAACCTGTGAGATTTGTCAATGATTACTGATTAGTTATTCATATTTAATCAAACATGTAGTAAATTTTGCTTTGCTTTACCTACCGGATTAATTATTGTCGTTGACAAGTTTAATATTTAACAGACAAGTGCTTATCATCTGTAATTTTTTTTCGAGAACAAAATGAAAAGTTTTAACTAAAACGTAAAAGGCCTCTTTTCATAAAGAGTATGATTCATTGTAAAATAGTACCTAGTAGATACATTATAAGTAAATTATTATGCAAGTGAGCAAAGTTGCCGACTACAAAATATTCAGTCGTTTCATACGAAGACTTTCAATACTTACAATTGCGCGGAAACAAAATAGTTTATTAAATTAATTATGTAACATAATGTGTAAATTGCCGATTCCATTTATCGCACGCCGTGTCTTTGCAGGATAAAGACGAGGCAAAGGCACGGAAGCCGTCGAACAGTCTAATTGGTACTAAAAATATAAAAACTGAATATTTTTGTAGAACACGAAATAATGTTAATTTTTAGACAAAAATAAATAATTTGATGAAATATGATGTCAAATTATGTTATTTTATTTATTTACGCAGTTTATACCTATATATAAAAATATTTAGGTATAAAAAGGCCTACCGTCTCTTTAATAAGATTAAAAAAGCGCACATCTCCGCGCTAGTAAATAATTAGCTGTGACGCACACAGCACTAGTGCGGAAACATAATGTAAAAAACACACGTGATTAATACATTGCCTTATGATCCTAAAACCGGTGTATTAAGAGCCACTTAACGAGCAAGTGTGTTGAAAAGTATATTTTGATTGATCTACGGTAGTTAAAATTATTCTTACGTTATATATTCATAAGGTATATGTATTTCTCGTACTATCGTATGTTGTTACCTAAGTAGTACGCGTTGTGGTAGCAAATATTGTCAACAATTAGTAGGTAGTTTAAGAAACTGTTATATAACAGAGGTTATTAAAACACGAGTGTGAGTTTATTAACCGAACCGCAGGCTTATAGGTTTATAGTAGTATCACATGAGTGTTTTATCTAAACTCATGCAATTTCATCAAAAACAATAAATAATTGTAAAAATGTCGCCCAATTCCAATTTTCACCGCGGGGGGACGCTCCCCAGCAGTCTTTTTTTCCCTCATGGACTTCCTCCCCAGCAGGCTGCACCACAGTTAATACTACATGATTTTATGAAGGACTGTACTAATATAAAGTAACTTATTTTATTTACTCATGTCAAAAGTTCTTATTTTGAAACCAAAAATGGCACCATTATGACCGAGACTTTATAATAACTTTTTTTCTCAGGATATAATAATAACTCCTATTATGTAACCGTTTCATAAACTGCTATTAAGGCATTAGGTATTTTGTTAGAGAAGGAGTGTTTTAATAAATTTTTTAATTCCACGTGAGTAAAGTCTGCCATTTAGGTACTATTTTCTATTTCAAAATAATAATTTTACGTTATGAATGTGTATATACCTAAGTATTATTATTTTTTTAAACTACAACTGAAATGCTGTAAATGAGATTGACTCATTTTAATAAGGTGCGTTCTAAAAGTTGGCAACGTCGTAAATAGCTGTCAAACATTTCGCTATTTAGATTAATTTGTCAATATTAGTACTCTTATCGCTTTTAAGTTCAAAAAAATATTGTTAAATGAATTGGAATAATAACACTGGCTTAAATTTTGTAACAGATTAAGGGCTGATTTTTTCATCGCCAGATAACTTTTATTCGAGGAATACAATTGACGTTTGACAGTTTCTGTATGAAATAACTGTGAAAATTTCAAAATTATTCCTCGAATAAAGTTATCAGATGATTAAAAATCAGCCCTTAGGCGTACCAAAAGTATTTTTGTAAACTAAATATTCAGTATAACGATGTTAATGATTGCAATAATTCATAATTAACATTTTAGTGCTTTTTATGGCGACATTTCATAATTTTCTGAATGCCTCTTAAGCTCAACTCTAACAAAAGCCAGAAAAACATATCCATAATATAATGAAGACATGATTGTCTCCCGCACTGGGCCCGCGTGGTGGATTACGGCCCACTCCCACTCAATGAGAGGAGGCCTGTGTCCCAGCAGTGGGAACATTATAGGCTGATTATGATAATGATTGTCTAAGAGTTTTTAATACGGCACCTACTCTTTAATGCGGAATTTTACGAGTATTTCACACGCTACGTGAATATTTTATTCATATGAATCAGGGGCGGATTTGCAAATAGAAATAGTTATAACAGGTATGCGCGTAGGGACTCTTGCCCTCGAGAGGACTGTATACAGGTTTCCCAAATCATTAAGGGTGCGGTAGATTGTAGGGGTAAAAATAAAAACGTCGTAACTACATAGCTTCCAAAAAATTTACCGTTGCAATGTAAATCAACACCAATTCACTCATACCCGACTTAATGGTAAGTTATAATTATTTATGGATTATACTTTACTTAGCAGTTGAAGTTATGACGGTGGTGAGTTATATGATGAAATTTAAATGGTATAGAAAGTGCCATGAATTCTCATTTCCGGTGAATTAAAGCACAATGGCTGGTCTGAATTAAATATTTCAGGTAGTGCGCCGTTCTCGCGAGTTAGTGCCGAGGTTGATGAAACGACATACTCCGCACTCAGCGCCGAGGGAAAATTTAATTATTGTTCCACGACTACAGCGCCACAGTTGAACACACTTTTAAATGGTGAAGCACATTTCTGTGACATTAAATGAGTTTTCATGTTGAGTTATTATAATTACATAAAGAGTAACAGTCCGCTCTGGTGCTGCCAAAATGTTTTTTTTAGGTAGCTAACCGACTGATAACATATTTTATTTTTGTAATCTGCAGTTTTTTTGTAACACAATACGGACCCTGCTACTTGTCTGCACTGACTAATGGTAAATACCTAGATACCACGTTCTAATGTAGCTATCACGAACTTATAATATGCTAATAGATAGATATAAGTAAATGTACACATATTGTACTTGTAAATCGATCAGCTAATGGCATATGAATGAAGCGGGCGTGGAAGTTGCGGCGGCGGTACACACGCTGGATCTAATGGAATTCACTTGTACGCAAACAAGCCGCAGAACGCCCTCGCCCCACCTGAGCGGAGCAGACGTAAGTATCCGACGGGCTCACGGGCTGCATCACCCCGACGTTTTATCACATTACATGCGTCACCTTTAATATGTGATTACACACAAATCACGAGGGAATCCATTACGCATTCGTTGCTTTAAAGTTTTACGAAACCATTTAATTTTGTATTTGGTACAGCTAGCTCTACATAAATGCAGCTAGCAGGTCTGTGTACGGTAGTCGCCATAGGCTGACTACAAATAAGTCGACACAAAGCTCCTATTGAAAAACGAAACCGATATTACAAGTTTAAGTATACGATATTATGTGGTATCTATTTACTCACCGGTAAGAAGGTAGGTACTGTCTTTATGCTATTTTCATGATACTGTGGGTATATAAAATTCGTACCTGAAACAAAATATATATTATTTAGTTACGCACAAGTAGGTAGTCATATGAAAAAGAAAACTAGAGGAAAAGCTCGTAAGAGAAAATATTCGGCAACCGCTGATGTCCTTTCATATTTCACTATAATGTCGTTATATTATGTGGTGTCGCAAAGACGAAAGAGACTCTATGTGTGTAATATTTCAAACTAATATAAGTATCCACTACATAGGGACAGTGATATAGTGTCATAAAATGTTAAAGCGAAATACACGAGCCTGGAATAAAGTTAGCTAGCAGGAAAGAATACATACATTTTAATTTATTATGCACATGTCCCATTCTAACTTAAATAATGTTTGTTTAAAAATTCAACGTAAAACCTAAATGTAAAGCGGAGAGTAGCGAGTGCGAGTCTCGATTTAGAAAGTCATATGTACTTCTAAATATATAAACACGAGGGATGTAGTACGTGCGGCGCTACTCGAGTCGCATAGCTTTGGGTATTAGTAAGACGTTGAATAATATATCTATGTCGGGAGATACCGAGCAGATTTCTCGGAAAGCCTTAGTTGGCCTTAAACCAGATTGAAGCGCTTAGAATTCCTTACATAAGCGCTCCGCTATAATATCGGAAAAGAGATCAGAAGTTAATCTATCGGCAACATTCCTCGCGTTTCGCCGGAAGGCAACGCCGCGCCGAGCCGCCCGCCGCCCGGCCGCTATGGCCCTCGTGCACGCGACCGCGCCCCCATACTAACTAATCGATCCTTTGCTTTGCAACTTAACTATGCACCAAATAAACATATTAATAAATAAAAATATCTATAATTCATTACAGTAAAACTTAAAATCGAAATCTTTTCATCTGTCTAAAGCAGTTCAGTATGGAGGAACCACTACTTGAAATATGACTCGATATCAATATTACTTATAGGGAACATCATTTTGGATATAATTAATGTATCCCTACATAAGTATCATACTAAGCAACGTCTCTTTCTCTGGCTATCCGCTAGTGAGCTTAAAACGATATTATGAGGTTCACAACCACTTATTCGATTTTCATGATTTCTACGACTAAGGTGGCTACTGAATTAAATAATAAAACTAAACGTTGAGCAGTTCATTTCAAATTATGATTAAATACTTATCTCTAATATAAACGTATTATATTCGATGAAATATTATGAATTATTCTAGACAGGTTTTATTGCAATGAAGTCTATATACTATAATATTATAAATTCGAAAGTAACTTTGTCTGTCTGTCTGTATGTTACCTTTTCACGCCTAAACCACTAAACGGATTTTGATCAAATTTGGCAGAGATATAGATTGCATCCCGGGGAAGGACATAGGATAGTTTTTATCGACATACTTTGCGGGCGAAGCCGCAGGCGGAAGCTAGTTTAATTATAAAGCTCTAAAGGATTGTGTTGGAAATAAATTAGTTAGAATATTTAGGTACCTACAATAGTCGAAATTATCTCTCTGTTTTTACCGACTTCAATCAAATAAGTATGATGAAAGAAGAACTTAATTAGGTAAGTCTACGGAATGTGGTTATTTAAGTATAGAGGCAAGGTATAATGCGCCATTACAATCCTTTAAATAGACAAAATATCCTAGTTGATATTTATGTGCTCCTTGTGAAAAACTTTTTTATTACAAGATTCCTTTTTACTTCAAACCTATTTGTGTAGTTAATTACATTGATCATTTTGGTGGTGGTACCTAAAGTTCACCTTATTAGTAACACAGGTAACTACGAGGTACAAACGATATTTATGAATACATGTGCCACAAACTTATCTGTCGGGCATCCCGATTCCGTAACACACTTTCAATCACAATCCGAAGGAAATTGCTAAACTATTGCTTCATAAGTTTAAAAAATTCGTTTGCTCAACAACGTAAATAGCGCAAATAATGACAGACCACTTTTCATTTGTTTATTTCTCATTTCGCTGTCAAAATGAAATTACTTGAAAGGCAAGGCAAGGCATTGCCATTGTGAGTGTGTTACCTTACTACTGTGGTTTTCTGAAAGAGGAACTAACGAAATGAAATGTGATAAGGTAGGTACATAATTTTTTGGGTTCCGTACCCAAAGGGTGCCAACGGAACCCTATTAATAAGCCACCGCTGTCCATCCGTCCGTCAGCGGGCTGTATCTCATGAACCGTAATAGGTGGAGTCTAAACGTCGACTGTCTGCCAGGTAGACAGTTGACATTTTCACAGAGTGTATTTCTATTGCCGCTATAACAACAAATAATAAAAATAAAATTAAGTTAAAAATGATAGGGAATCTCCATACAAGAAACGTGTTTTTTCGGCGTTTTTTTTTGTTGTCCTGCAAGGTATCAAGGTAGCATTGCCTTCTAAGCTCACACAAGAAAGTAGTATTACTAATATACATATTTACGGAGCTGAGACGAGACTTGGACAACATAGGAAAAACAAGTAGGTATTCGTCGCCCGATCAGGTTAAAGGGCGTCTGAAGCAAGCTTGCCAGCTGTTAATTCTCACTGCTCTTTCGACCCAAAGGTGTTTATTTACGGCTGCTGTTTAAACGCTTACCAGAAATGTACACATTCTACGACCGTAAAGATTAAAAGCTTACCAAACCAAAAAAAAACTTAACCAAATTATTTAAGGTCAGTTAACTTGTAAATTTTCACCTTTATTTACCGTAACGTATGTTACGTCCAAAAGTATTATTCAGAGAGAAATAGTAATATTTAATATCGCTTAAAAATATTTACGAGAATATAAACTGTGTGTTGGTCTCGATGTTCTCAATATTACAATGCGGCGAAAGTATTATTGTGTCTATAGACCATGCTTATTTTTTGTCGATGAAAGGAGAAAAGCTATCTTGTAAAATTGAGGTATATATTATCATAATCAAATTATAAATTGAATTATGCCTTTTTTCATTAACTTTAGGCGACACCTAAATGAAGGCTTATACAGGATGGCAGGTCATCGACGCGCAACCTGTTACCATGGATTCAGTAGGTAGGTACATGATTCTGAAAAATTCCAACGCAGGGGGCGATCAAATTTGTCGTCGGTTATTAAAAATATACAAGTGCGCTATTAGATTTTCTACGCTCGGCTCAGCACCGTGAGTTTAAAATCCAACAGCGCGTTAATTCAATTAGGCATTAGATTAGTCCAGTATATAACTCTTAACGTTATCGTAACGTTAACGCCTGCGTGTTTATGAGATATTCAATTTATGAATACTCTTGGTTAAATACACAAACAGGACAAAACGTCACGCCTGGTTTCCCCAAAGGGTTCTGTTAATACAGAAACACTGAGATACAGTTGCTGGATGATCGTATTTAACTACAAGTGGGTGTATTGTATATTATCAATATTAAATATACTGGCCCCATCCAGTTAAAACTTAGAAATATTATCAACTAGTTTATGAATTTGGGATTTCCTAATATTATTGACTGTTTGTTTTATTGTAGATTTTAGACTTCCCCTGTTTGCTCCTTTTGAGGTTCAATTTTCGAAATTTCCTAAAAATATGTTTACCTTCTTTACCGAAACCCTAAATATAGGGTTTTACATAAAATTACGGATTTTCGTACTAACTTTCATCCCATATTATCCTTTCGGGTGGAGTGATTAAAAACCCTCCTTAGGGCTCGCCTACATTATAACAGTAAAGAGTAATAACTATTAGTACGTCAAGAAGCGACACACACTCAGCATTAGGCTTGGCAGTAGTACCGTACCGCGATTGGCTTATATAGCACAGTCCAGACAATGACTACCTACACCTAAAATGTGTGCGGATAGGTCGGTGCTCCATACAAACGAACTCATATAAAAATTGCCTTCACCAGGTACAAGTAGTGGGCAATCCCTCGAAACTGGGTGTAATAGTAGAAAATTTTACACTAACAGTTCCTAGAGTTTGGGCTGTGCGCTACCATATCAGTCAGTTTCTAATTTTGTACATTTATAAATACTTACACAATTTTTTTAAAGGTGAAATTAAAAGAAAAAAAGAGAACTGGTGAAGTTAAAAATTGAAACATGAAAATCTATATTTTCAGTGATTTTCATCCTCCTTTTTATTGCAGGAAAAAAAATTAAAACGTAGACATCGGCTTTTTGCGTTTTTCTCCATATCCTGTATATTTATTATATATAGTTATATACATAGTTTTTGGGAAAACATTAACAACCTATTAAGAGGTCATTGTACTCATCATTATGAACAACTTTTACTATGGGAACAAACCTGAAATCGCGAAAAAAAATCTGTTGTTCCGAGTTACACGAACATAAATGTAGGGAACAGCTGATATTTTTTTCGCGATTTCAGGTTTGGTCCCATAGTAAAAGTTGTTCATAATGAACAACTTGTTGTCTTTAAAAGATCGCTTTTAGCGATAAGACCGCCCATTGTGTCACCCTTTGTATTGTTTCTATCATTATGTCTGTAATTTATATGGTGTACATAATAAAGAGTATTCTATTCTATTCTATTCAATAACCCTGTATTTGAGGTTATGTTGGAAATAGGTAAATACAAAAGTTGTACCTAGATATTTTAATCATCTACAATCTTTATGTTTAACTTTTTCCGATAGGTGTAGTTTAGCCGGAAATCGTAAAAATCATTATTCACCCCCTCAAAACGACTATCCCCCCCACCCCGGGAATTTTACCAAGTTCGCTCCATTTTTTAAAATGTTTGCTAAATTTTTCGACCAACCACATATTGCTAAGAATTCCTCTTCAATTCAGGTTTTCAAAATCGGTTTGGCCCTGAACTAAATATTAGAATACCTAGATAAAAATAGACTTTTTGAAGGTTTTACGAAACAGTACAGTCACCGGTCGGTTTAACCGACTTATGTCGCTGACAGGACAGCCGGTCTATTCTGTTATAATCTCACCGTGAAAACTTAGATGAAGTAAGCTTAAACTGAGCTGTTAATAGTGTCAATCTCTAGCATTACGTGGAATGACAGCTCACTTCAAGCTCACTTCACGGGACCTCACCTAAGTTTTAACGGTGTGATTTTTACAGAATAGACCAGCAGTTTGTTTGTCTCTCCACTTCACACTACTTCTTATCTGCTATGTAAATAAAAATCGTTAGACAATGTTTTGCATGACAGTAATTAATTAAACGAAATTGAAGGAATTGAACTTGCCGGTGTTTCACCAGCACGCAGTGGAGTATCACTTGTTTTCCAGCTGAGATAACGAACAAATGCGACGGGGGTAGGCGACAGGCGTGTTTTTGAAAACTTGACATTCGTTGCCGTCGTAAAAATATAATGGTGTAACTTGTGTTTTACGAGCGGAGCGCTAGAAGTCCCGATGACGAAGATGGGAGTTAGCGTGCGAGCGTGTTGCTAGTATACTTGAATAATAATTAGGTTTTTGGCTGTTTAACATTTATTTCTGTTCTCTTGTGACCTTCAGCAAAATACAGCAATTATTCTTGTGATCATTTGAAAGTATGTTAAATGTAAAGGGAGTGATAGTGATTTTGATACGGATGTAGTTTTAGCGTTATAGAACCCGCAAAGTGTTTATGTGTTCGAAAGTGTACATTGGGGGCGGCATTGCGCACGGTTCAGTAGAGGAAATAGATTCCTTTAGTCACATTTATGGCTAATATATTCATGAAAGTTTCACAAAAATATTTGAGCGTTCTCCCGTCTGCTTTGTTATGAGCGCGACATACAAAACACACACGAGCCCGTATCAACTTCATATAGAGACAAGCTCGCTTCCTACTTATGATGTCTTTGTGTAGGAATATTCTCAAGAAAACTGACTTATAAGGTGCTTCTCGTTGTCCTCAGTCGTATTAGGTTCAAGCAGGTACCTACCTACACATCTTTGTAGATTTTTAGGGTTTCGTACCTCAAAAAGAAAAAAACGGAATCATTATAGGATCATTTTGTTGTTTCGTACCTCAAAAAGAAAAAAAACGGAATCATTATATGTAGGATCATTTTGTTTTCCGTCAGCCTATCTGTCTGTCACCTGCGGTGCTATTCTGTAAAAATCCCACCGTGAAAACTTAGGTGAAGTGAGCGTGGAGCGAGCTGTCAATAGTGTAAATTCCTAGCAAAAACAAACTCACTTCACCTAAGTTTTCACGGTGAGATTTTTACAGAATCGACCGGCTGTTCTGAGGAACGCGTGAAGGTATCAACTTGTAATTAATATCAAATACATAGGTCTGCGGTCTCTTGGAGCTCTAAAAAATCAAGCTTATAAGTCAACGCCATAAAAAAATAGGGCCATTTATGGGATATATGTATTTCAAAAAGTCGGAAAATCGATAATTTGTTGGTACTTTTATCACGTAATTTTGCAGTTGGAGGATTGACCGTGACGTAACATCGACGGAGTGTTTGTTCTTGGGATAAATTCAACCCAACTACGGTACCCGAACGCGCAATAAGCGCGTGATCCGACACGCACTTGGCCGATATTGTTAAACCATCACGGCTGAGTAAAGCAGGGTTTGTAACTATTAATTCATAATACTCAATCAGATATCAAAAGAAGTCGTCGTAAATGATCGACTCGAAACTTGCAAAACATTTAAACATTTTAACGGTGACTTATAAGTAATTTCTGTGTGGGACACAAATTATTTCGATAGAAACTCAAAGTAAAATGTATCAAAAGGAGTGCTTGGATTCCAGCAGTGTAAAAGATTTTGCAGGCGTACTAGGTGAGTAGCAAAGCGAAATAAAATAGCAAGCGAATAGAGTGCATGTCACGGACACGCGGCGGGCGGCGCACGCGACGCGCCGCGCAATTTCCGCTTCGCTATCAGATGCGACGCTCGCGCCGGCCCGCGCCGCCCGCACTTGCCACCATGTGAACTCAACCGAGAACGTGAAACAGGGTGGTGGCTACACGATGTTGCATTCTCCACTGAATAAAAAAGCATTGGTACTGTGAATCTGAACGACATGATATAATGTGAAAATGTTTAAGATGCCATTTGCTTTCAAACGTAACTTCCTGAAAGTTACGTTTATCTACAGAGATAAAACAATATCATAGCGCCCTCTGATGAAGGAAAGAACTTTTAATTCATAAGATTATTAATGCCATTCGGCGTCTACGATAGTTATGCGACAGGTGTGGGTGGATTTTAATGAAAGATCTTAAGAATGTTGTGTAAACTAGCCCTAAAATATGTTTCCAACAAGCTATTGATGTTAAAGTGCACGGTTCAGTAGGTCCGGCATAGCTTTTTATTTGGGTGTGCCCCTTTCTTGGCGAGCTCGGAATGGATTTAATAATTATGGGGCAAAGAAGCGAAGCGTGTGGGGTCTCGACGGAAGGATGGAGTGAGGCAGGGTGCGATTAAATCGCAGGCGTTTCGGCATGTAACAGGAAGTGGGTCAAGCGGCGCCGCCCGAGCTATTTATTGTGTTTCCGACGAAATTGCAACCGCTATCTGGTATTTTTTATTTAATTCCTTCCTTAGTGCATTTCTTCAAGACACAATCATCTAAAAACATTTGATGTGATTATTTAGTTTCCAATTCAAGTGCGAGCACCTAATTGGTAGTGAAGTAAGGCGTCGTAAACAAATTCATAGCAGAGATACATTGCATGTTAGGAGTTGTAAGTTATAAAAATGCGAAGATGGAAGTAGGTCGAGATAAGTTTTGCGAAGCCCATAAAGGTTCGACAAAGGCATACCATTAAAACTTTTTTTATTCGATAACGCCTGCCGTTCAGTCAGGGTAAAGTCTTAGTCGCTCTGCAATTACAGACAAGTGCCTTTAAATGAACCGAGCTCTCGAGCACGGCGCATCGCTTCGCACCCGACTGCGCCCACTCCGCCGCCTACCCATTTCCACACTAACTGTGTTAATTTCATTTAAAAAGAGTATTTTCACTTATTACCCATGCATATGATTGCATGTCAATCATTTATCAATTAATTTACTGGCTCTTTACTTTCTGCTTTTACTTGGATGTTTGACGTAATGTATAATTAATTTATTGCTGAATATGTGGCCTTTCTACAGTTATGGACCTCCTTAGGTCACCTAAGCTGGTTCCAAGATCCAATGTATGGAATGTCCCAAGCAAGGACAGATGTTGATCTACGGCAGTAAGGCTGTTCCTATTGTGTTGATCTTATGGCAGATAATATTTACGTACTGTAAATTCCACTCAGAAAAAGAAATGTCTTCGGAAAGATTTATTTTTCATGTATTATTCATTCACGTGTCCCCGAGCGGTTTCATTTCGCCGTGATATTTTGGTCGTACGATAATGATATTTGCCATAGACACCTGTGATGTACTAGTATTAAAGTTATAAATACAGTAATTACTAGGTAGTTATTTTCTTCGTATTTTTACAATAATAAATAGATGTAAGTATGTAATCTTTTTGAATAAATCTTTAACTCTAATTATAGAGATCTCTCTATTTCTGTGCAAAATTTGGAGATAAGCAGGGTGTTTAGACATTGAAAAGTCCGTATACGAGTAGACACTAATATAAAAGCCAATTAAATAGTGTTGATCTATGAAAAAAGTCATTGACATCTACTCATCTACAAAGTCTACTTCACGCCGTCTTTTCGGTAAGATTAGTGCAAAATGCGCGACGGCCTGTGTATCCGAAGATATTGATTTTGGAAAGTAGCCAAAAAAACTCCTAGAGCAGGCACGCGTCAACTGCCGCGCTGCCCCTATCCCGACGTCAACCCTTTTACGAATATTAAATTCTGTTTTGCCACTTCGCGATTCCACATTTCTCTGAAAAAATATGATCCGATTCGTAAGGCCTTTGCATTATTCACTGTTTTCGGCGATGCGCGCTCTCCCACCGGTGCGGTTGGGAAAACACATGTTAGCTTTACAAAGATTCATGTGTCTGTCTGCACGTATGTAGCGCTCATTGCGCTTGTTAAACTAATCAAAATTTTTTGCAATGTAATTTATCTTGTTTTCTTTTTATTTGTATGACGTAGAATACAAAATTCTTTTAAAGATACCTTTGCAGATAAATAGATTATGAATTTTCATTTCAGAGTTCAAATTGCTTGAACCTTTAATTACTTTAAGGAAACTTGTACAAACGCGCTCTCGGCGAAGGGTTAATCCGAGCTTCGCTACGAAAATACAACATTTGCCTGATAACAGACAAAAGGTGGCGACGTTGTCGAAAGGTTCCTCTAAGAAAAACATAGATGTGATATTAGAAAATCATTGCGTTATTTTGATTAAGCTCTTTTAGGTTATAAACGCGTTATGAAACAAAGTTAATATTTACCCACATAAAATGAGCGTTATTTGTTAACAAAGATTTATTTACTTTGCAGATAGCTAAGGAGTGACTCCCCACAAAGTTTTTTGTTGCACAGAGCGTCTACCGTCTACTTTTCTCTATGAGCGAGTCCGTTTCCGTTTATCTTTGGTTGCTTTTTTGTTAGTGTCAGTTTCTTTCGTTTCGTTTCTCATATTCCACCGCTACATTTGTCGTACAGAAAGAAACTAAAGAAAGCTACTGTTGTGGTAATAAATATAGATGTACAATGTGTCTCTATGACACGGGGAGCTTCTTTGTAACATTTGTATCTATATTTCTGTAGCAGTTTAATTAAAAACTTATAAATAATATTTACAATGAAAAACGTATTTGCTTGCGATTTTATTATAATACGTACGAAGATAGATTGTACACAGTTATACGATTGAGTAGGACTCGTACCGTTAATTGACGCCTGGCTGGGTACGGTCTTAAATTGGTGTAAATCCTCAAGGCACAGATCATGCCAACCGAGCGGCGGCTCTCAATGTGCCTCCTCCAATTACTTTAATTAAAACAATACCACGGCACCAGTGCTTCGTCGACTCACCGCGTCTGTTTCCCATTTCCCTATTTAAATACGAAAACGAGCTCGTAGCTCGCGCTTAGCATGCAAGATGTTGCTATTCAACTGCTACAAGAACATACATACAGATATTTAAATACATTTAGTTAATCCTATACGAGGTCTTAAGTATGTATATGATTGTTACTCTTGTTCATTAGATTGAATTTAAGTTAAGCCAAGAATAATAATATGGAACTGCAACGATGCAGTCTTAAATTTTGCGGTAGTCATTTATACTCATTTGTGTCTCAAGCTCTTAGGCGAGTGGTTTGAAAATCGATTAAGGAGTCGGGTTGATTCAGCGACTTCGAAGCTAGTAATTTACTCTCGAGTTGGCTGAAGGCGACACCTGTCGAGCGAAGTGACGGTTGATAATACGACGCGAGCGCCATTCACGCGCAGTGGAGTGCGAGGACGCGAATCCTTGAGCTATCCGCGGCTTTTACGATACAAAATGAAAATAAGTAGATAATCCCAATGTTTTTGAGCAGATTGGTCGAATATAATAAAGGATTTTGGTAAGGAAGATTATTTTTTTTCGAAGATATAAAGAAGTGATAAATGTGTGATCTGTATCTTTGGTTGTTAGAGACAGCATTTATCAAACAACTTCCAGCGGAGGTAATATAAAGCTGCTAAATCCTAGCATCATCTTAGGGATTACAGTTTACACGAGGTCGGCAACGTCGCGAGGGCGGCACGGCATAGCACATCTCCGACGGGAGGCAACTTTACCAACTTTCTTAAGGGCGGTTAGCGAAGTTTGACGTGCACGCGCCAGCACCGTAAGCTCTGGGATTCGATACTTGGTAACAACATCCAATAAAGAGGCAGGGCACGCATGTGTTTACGTAAAACATTGCAGCAAAAGCAACCAGCACTTTAGTTCTTAAGGTTTCGGGACCACTATCAGATCGAAGTTCTTCGACCTGTATGTGTAGGTGATGAAGGAATTAACATAGTTTTTGTGACACCTGTAAAAGATTATGAAGTATATGCGTAGGGCCAGCAATAAACTGGCGTCATTATTAAAGTTGCTTAAAATGTCGGTATAGCATTGTGAAAAACAGCAACAAATCTTTTAGCACTGTTTTTCTCTGACATAGTAGAAGGCTGTAGAATACTATGCCATCATCTTAATATTATTACCTTAGCATGGTTTGCTTGCTCCAGGTAAAAAACAAAAAGAGTTGCAAATATAATTATTCACAGTCATCTTAATCGTGGTGGTGAAAGCACTCGACTGTGTTATTAAAAGGTGGTTGGTGGAGCGGAGGTTCAGGCAGGCGGGTCTCGGGGAAGGGCTCATATAACTTCAACTTTTCTATCGTGGGCCGCGGTGCGTCCACCGGCGGCGGCGGTAGGAAGCTACCTCGAGTTTTATGAGTTTAATCAAATCGTTTTAGGGGTGTCAGGGCGTGCCCTAACGGCTGATTGTATGTGCGGAACACGTGTGCTGACCCGTACGATTTCTACTCAATACGTACTACAAACATAGTTTGGCTAAAATGGAACTGTAACAAAAATGTTACTTTTATATATACACCGGGAGGGGAACACGCGAAACGTGTATTAGAGTTGAGCTCGTTTTGTTGGTAAGTGCGACGTTTGTGCGTAGCGGTCCCACCTTGGGGTTATTTTGTTAAGATACAATCTGAAAGCGACGCAACTGGGTGTGCTCAGTGAATATCGGTGATTTTGATATTTAATTTATTTTATTACAGGCCTTATTATCAGCGAGTTTTGTTTGCTACACTAAGTTTGTTACAAAATCATTAAATTACTAGGGTACTCTTTTTGTACTGTACGTTTTTTTCTTTATAAGGCAATATTTGTATTCGAATGCAAATGAACATCATCATAGTCAGCAAACACCGCCGTCGTAAAGTACATGTTGTATAATATATGTATAAGCCTATCTCGGTGGGGCGGGTTGTAGTAATTCTTTTCTAAGCAGCGCGTAAAGTTATTCAAAATATGTATAAGTTACGTCCTAAGCTGGTCGTAAAATGGTATTACAAACGTTATGAAGGCCGGGGTTCGGCCGGATCTCATCACTTAGGGTTGTGCGCTGAAGACGACTATCTTTCAATAAACCCATAAAATTGCCTCATCCAAAGCGAGTTCCGACCTCGCCCGCCGTCCCGGCTGCTTGTTGTTAACAATGCACACGTCAATATTACATTTTAGGCGAGGTAACAATATATCGGCGTTCAAATTTTAAGGGTAATATCCTATCCTATCCTTATTCGAGGTTTCGACGTTCGCCCCGAGATAATCGTTTACTTTGATACTCGTCCTCTAAAATGTATGCTTCAAAGGCCATCGTAATATTGATTGGTACGAAATATTATGTAATTAAATCACTTTGAAAACAGTTATCGTAATTATTTTATAATGACTGCAGACTGAATGGTGGACTTGGTTTTGTAATGGCAGACGACGACATACAGAAGAGATGATAGAGTATAATCCATATTAAGGTATCTCAAAACAAGTGCAGTGAATCAGTACCTAAGTGCCAATATTGCGATGTAGGTGTGAAGCGGTAATGAGATGCGCGGCGTGACGCGGGCGGCGCCGGGTGCCGGCACATGCAAGTTAGATGAGCCGCGCGCCGTGCTCTCTCTACAGGTAACGTCCGACTTATTTTTAATGCACAACATCTATTGCAATTTGTTGAGACTTAAGAACTCGTTTATAAAGAAGGATTAACTTACGAAGCGCTGTCTGTCGTTTCATCTGAGTGTAGACACGAACCGCAAATTGTCATATAAATGATTTTTAACAGTTGTGTACGCAATTTGTCCGAGCAAATACAGTACTATTATATTGACATATTATAAGTTCAACTACTTTAATCAAAGTGATCCTATAAGGGTTCCGTTTTTTCCTTTTGAGGTACGAAATCCTAAAAACTATTCAAATGGGAAAAGAAAACTATTAGATAATTACCAAAAGCACCATTGCCCATTGCTACGCTCGTAGCACCATTGCTACGCGCTTGCTACGCAAGGCAGTTTAACACAAAATGCGCTGAACGGATTCAATAAATAAATGAATTTAATTGTTATACTTAAATGCGACGTCTTTGTAAGAACAGTAGCAATATACGATTGTTATATTATGTTACATCGTTAGCTGAGAGAGGATAAGGGTTGTTTCAAAATAACATCAGACGCATTATCAGCAGACGAATGAGAATGATTTGAATGCCAATGAGATACAATTGGTACTCGACACGCATACAAGCACATCTAGTACAAATAAACACAAATAGATTACGAATTAGATAAATACCTTGTTCATCAGAAATGTGTTACGACGAGAGCAAACAGTTCAGGTAGAAGATTCGTTTAGTACAGAGATAGAAGACAAATTAAAAGAGCACTGAAACGCTAATTCCATTACGATTCGATGGACGGCAAAAGTCGCCTCCGTTGGACTCAAAGCCGGTAAAACGTAATTGCGACTTCACTAAGCTGGGCTCCGCGCGGCCCGATACGGACGAAAGGGGACCTCTCTGTAACGGCTGATATAAAAGCGGCAATAAATTTAACAGGATGAACGCACTACTTACACAGAACGAGCGCGGACGCCGCGCCGCCGGTGCCCGTAACGAGGGGGCACGCAACCACCGCTCTGTGTTTTAACCCGCCCCCGCCCTTCGTTTTTCAGGCTTCCCAGGACATTTTTATTTTAAACCGTTTTATTAATGACCTACGGTATTCTCTAATGTACAAACTTTCCTATGAATACCATTGTTACTGCGTTAAATATTGATGTGTCAAGTCACATGTCATGTCAAACACGACTGAATTATTTTTTCTCGATCACGATGTTGGTCGCATGGAAACAGTTGTTCAGTTTGATGGCCTGTACCACACCCTTAATTTTGAACACACCTTTCTGATATACGCTGTATGTGTGAGCGGTATTTGCGCTTTACTATCATTTACAACATTCTTTTTTCAAAGTCGTGAGGAACTTTAAGAGACGACTTTATGCAATTGAACGCTTCTAAAATGCGAGAAACATTCATATTCTATAGACAAACAGCACCAGTTTGTAGTTAAGGCGGATGTTCCGATGGGCCGTCCATACATTTTTCGTGGGGATTATACGCTAAACATAGACACTCTTCGTTGAAAACGAATCATTTTATCACTTTTCTATAATGAAATGTCCCCGCGATCGTCCTTTTTATCAAATAATTTACATTATTTACTGAGGAAAACGATCGCGAAATCCAGACCAAATTTGACAGTTGCTTCACTAGTGTGCGTGAGTTTTGACAAGCAAAGTAAGCAAACTCAAGCGCCATGATTGCGATAGTTTAGAGATGAGAACGCTAGATGGCGTGTAGGCATTATTATAATTCTGTTTAATCAATATCATGCGTACAATAATTGATTTATTTCCTTTCATACCTTTCATGAACAGGTTCACCAAAAAAAACTTTATAATTAATAACCTGACCTGACGACCTTCCCAACATAAACAACTTTATTACATAATATTGTTTTGTGGCAACATAAATATCATTATTCGTAGATAGGATTTATGCGACGTTGCCGTCCCACCCGACGTGTGTTCGCAACCTTGAACTCATGAACTACATTGAAAGAATTACCAAGAAAACCGTTGCCACTCATCTTTCGCCGTAGCGACATGATATAAAACTATAATTTTGAAGATCGCTTGTATGCAATAGCTTGGCGCGCGGAATTGCTCGCGGAATTATTCTATTTTGTATGCTTTGCATTTTCATTGATTCAGATTATTGCAATATTTCTAGTATGTTATTGCAATTTATTGTAGGTATAGTAACTAATAATGATTCAATTTTAAAAGTAAGTAGGTAAGTAAGTAAGTAGCTACCTATATTTCGGTGGTTTTAGAAACAGCAAGTTGGCCCGTGAGTTAGATTTTAGACGCTGAAATCCCGTCACAATACTAATTACTTACCTATGGATCAATTACATAAGTACAAAGTCAGTGGTTATCTAGACGCTGAAATCCCGTCACAATACTAATTACTTACCTATGGATCAATTACATAAGTACAAAGTCAGTGGTTATCATAACTTGAATGCGTTTGTACCTATATTTTTTGGTCAATAATAAATTAAATAAGTAAGTAGGTACATATTAAAAAGCGGTAAGCCAACGAGTTTGCAATCATTTGCAAAATCGAAGTACCTACCTACAAAATAGAATACCTTTTACGAATATTGTAAACAGTTTCAGACAAACAAACATTATTTTAGTTTTATAGATAAGTCGCTTCGGCGCGGCGGCGGCGGCGTCGTCGGCGCGCGGCGGCGCACAGTGGTCGAAAAAAAAAAAGCTTCCCTTTCATAGGATTTTTGAAAAATAAAATGTTTATTTGATAGTTTCATGTAGGTATATCTACAGTTTTGTCGAGTACATTAAAACATTGAATAAATTAGTAGGTACGGGTTTTTTTAATCTATACCCTAAAAAAAAATACTTTAAATAATAGGTACATATTTCAAATGTATGAAAATGGAATTTGATTTCCTCATAACTTTTTGACGTGACAACGTCTTAAATTAGGTTGCGGCTGGGAGTCACTTATGAAAAAGTGTAACGCTCGGTAACGTTACGATGAGTCACCGAACGAGAGAGAGGCCCGCCGAATGCCTTGCGTCTCTCTCCCACTCAACTATTCTACCGAGAAAAAGACGTTGTCACGTAAAATCTTCGCCCGTAAAACCGACTTTACAGGCAACCATTTTTTTACCGAATTAAAAAAAAGGAGGTTACAATTCGACACGTATGTATGTAATATTATTAGAATTGCATTATATTCACATAATTATGACATTCTATTAGGGCTTCCAAACAAATATACTAAATTTTATAGACGTATGTATGTTTGTCCACGTCCAACTATTAATCAGATCGTGACCATTTTTTTTATTGGCTTACATTTCTTCTTAGTTTAGGAGATATAATGAGTTCAATTAGTAAGGTATAGTCCAAGAGTTAGTCGAAGAGTTTTTTTGTGAACTCTTCGATCTAGCTCTTGGGCTATACCTACACCTATAGACTCTTATATCTTTTGAACCAGTGACCGACAAATTCTGATATTCTGAAAGACAACAAACCTAGGTAGGTATATGACTATCGATCTTGACGAAAAGTGTGCTTATTCATAACGTATTGTTGCCGCCGCTACAAAATGTAGGTATCTTGTGCGAGCGGAACAGCGAGCGCCGCGCCAACGACTCGCCTGATCTATAGAAGTACAGAGACCCTTGAGACTGCCGCGCGCCGCGGAGTTCGCACGTAGTACATACCTACGTCCTAAGAATATTTCCTATTGCAAAATTTGTAAAGTAAGGAATACACCCATTTCAAAATGTAACAGTACCAAACTTGTTTTACTGAAGAAGCACCTCTAAAGAAACCCAATTACCCAACACGTATGAATAAATTAATAATTGGTATGTATAATACATTTTTGTAAATCCTATGTAAGGAAAGCTTATTTTTGCGTCCACTGTGCGGCGTAGGTACCCAGTTAGCTGTCTAGCCAGAAGACCTACCTACGTTGTGGGTGCGTTCAGAACTTTGAATTTTGAAATCATTGGTTCAGAAACAAACAAATGATTGAGTTACTTATATCAAATTAATAAACGTAATTTATTGTTTGTATTTACACAACTTATTCTAATCTGTTTTTTTTTCCTATTCGTCGACCAATACTCTACCAGGAATATAAAGATAAGTAAAATTTTACTTTTATTTTATTGTTCTGTTTTCTGTTATGATTTCAGAACGTAACCCTTTCATAAAATATCTGTTTACTGTTTCATTTCATCTGTACTATTGTATTTACTAGCAATCAAAGAGTAAAGTAACTATTCTAGCTAGACTGCTTGAATACAACTACGAAATTCTGCGATCTCATTACATACGGTTGTGAAATTCGATACTATTCAATTTTATTCAAATACTGAGTGTCTAAGTAACATATTCTTTTGTTTTTCATTTGTTTTTCTTTATTTCAGATTTAGATTACATCTACAATCACAGACTACATTACACTATATTATTATACTCTTTGCTACATTAGTACATTATAATACAGTCTACAATGTATGCTTGAACAATAAAGAAGGCGTATCGACGACACGAATATTCGGGGCCGCGCAAATCTTTAAAACGTATTCGAGGTGGACTAAGACAATTTCACGATGATGAGAGGTAAACATGCATGCATAATATATTACTTACCTAATTCTTTGTCTGGCTTCTTCGTAAAACAGCCAAGTTTGGATGTAGGATTTCATAAAAAACGTGTTGACAAAAGTTTACATTCGTAAATCGTATTACACTACAGCCGTTTGAAAGTTTGGCGTTCTGAAGATACCAAGATGCCAGTGAATGAAGAAATCCTCATAGATAATATATTGTATGTTTCAAATAAGCATGATTTATTGTAAAAAAGTGACATGTGGTGTAAGTATGGTCATTACATTTTGATTTGTTTCTTTCAGTACATAGAGTACCTACACAACCAAGAACATATGCCCGTGTAAAACCAAAATTTCACTTAGAGGCCACTTACAGTACTCCTAGTACCAGCACAGTGACAGCTGAACCTGTGCTTGAACCTTTAGAGATTAATTGGCCGGAAGCTGATCCTGAAACTGATTCATTTCAATTGACTGTGGAAACTGTTCCAAAGAAATGGATATCTGGGTATGTGGACCTGAAGAATGTAATTGAGTGGGCATTCCAATTGGAAAGACACCGAAATATGTGTGAATCTCCACAAATTGAATTTGGTAATGAGAGACTTGATGGATTTCGAAGTGAATTAATTTTCAAGTACAGTATGTGTGGTAACTAAGACGACCCACTGACCGTGGAAGCACTACGGAGAGCAGTAATAAAATAAATACTGCATTTTTATGGGCAACTGCGACTGCTGATAGCTGCTACTACACTCAATCAGCTCACATAACAAGTCTCATGAATATTCCAACAATGTCGGCAAATAAATTTCGTTGTGTTGAAAAAAAATCAGGCAGTGTGTGGTTTGAACATTTGTCAGAGGAAATTAAAACTGCTGGTGAACAAGAAAGGTCAGATGCTATTCAAAAAGGTCATGTATCTTCAGACGGTGTTCCGTTTGTTACTGTATGTAGTCGGAGGATGGCTGAAAAGGTCATATGGCCATAACTTTGATTCATCTTCTGGTATGGTAAGTTAATATATTACTAAACATATACATACATAAACTCACGCCTTCTTCCCATGGGGGTAGGCAGAAACTACAGAACACCACCTGCTACGATACCTCACATACTCCTTTACTAAACACATAATATTTGGTTCTGTATGAACTTTTTATTATGTGCAATATTTACAAGTGTTGCTTTTCATTTCTTTGTATGTTACATAATCATCTATATAAAGGATTTTTATTGATATTTTCTAGTAAAAAATATTCTATTTTCAGGATTATCGCTTGCTACTGGACACAAATGGTATAACATAGCCCAGGGGCATATTTTTCAAAATACATAAATGGAAAGGAACAAATCAGAATACGACAGAAGTCGTCAACACGAAAACGACGTATTCTGCCAGAAATCATATTGAGACATGTTCAAAAAAATGCTAAATGTATAGATTTGAATGGTATGTATACTCGGCTAGATATCAAGTTATACATTTCCAGTATAAGCTGATCTCCCATTGTACGGAAATCCTATACAATGCGAGATCAGCTACTGGAAAACTGGCTGGTTAATTCTTTTTTTTACTTCATAAATTGCATCAATTTCAATGTCTAAAATATATTATTATGTTATTCTAGTGAAAAATCGTCCAGCAACATCAGTTGGAAATTCGAGCAACTAGTAAAGTTTCAATATAGAGCAGTTTTGGAGATTGATGGTAAATGACATTTTGAAATGAATGGGAAACAATGTTCGTCCAAAGTAACATAATTATATTCTAAGTAAAGTTATTTTTCTTTGCAGCAGCAGCAGCCTTTAGCAGTAGACAAGAAGACTCGCACATGGTGAAAACAAGAAGTCAAACGATTTTTGATATTTTGTAGTAGTTTGTTTAGAATCAACATTATCATATCATTGTATATTACTTTTTATTTGTATTTACTATAAAATGAAAAGGTGAAATAATACTTTATTATGTAAGTATAACCACCTGGTGATCTCAATAAGCAGGTCTTTAGATTTTTCTTTTTCTAAAAACTTTGATAGGAGTGCTTTGACATTATAAAATATTTTTTCACTCTGGTTATAAGTAATTGCATACTACCAATGATTTCAAAAGTAAGGATACGCCCGTCTGAACATTTTACATGGAAGTTCTTCGTTCGAAGTTCGAAGTTCGCGCGCACCACTGTCAACTGAGTCGCGTTGGCCCTAAAACCTTCATTTTAGGGCCAGCGCGTTGGTGCCATTTAGTCGCGCCGTTAGCCCGGTCCTTACGCTAGTAATATATATGTCAATGCATACTACATTGTATTTTTTTGATTTGTTGTTATCTTTTGTTTTTTTTCTTGTGTCTGCTAGGTGTAATATCTGTAATAATTGGATATGCTATAAATTTAATCATGTATCAGGCTACATTTGTGTCACTTCAAATACTTTTATTTATATTTAATTAGTAGTAAGGTAATAAAATAAAACTATCTTTATAAACTGTATAGACTGAAGTTTTTGTAACTGAACAGACAGCTGTGCTGCTGGGGAGTTTGTTGCGCCACTTCTTCTTTCCAGCTAAAGCACTAGGGAGAGGTTAAGGGCGAATCCCATCGACAAAAGACATGCCGGGGGTAGGCAGAAACTACAGAACGCCACCTGCTACGATACCTTAAATCCTACTCCTTTTGTCTCGTTTACGTTCATATATCTGGTCATACACGCACGCCGGTTGTGAGTACTACGCACAGGCACAGTATTCATAATATTCGCAAGGAACGCATTTCATTTTTCATATAAATATCGTAGCAGGTGGCGCATTTTTTAAATACACGCCACCTAGTAGTCTATTCTTGTAAACGTTTGGAAGTACTCGCTTACGTCTGTGTGTGTAAACGACCTGTATTCAATGGCAGATTTTATTTGGGGATTATGTGTCGAATTGGGTGGATTTTGAGGCAATGTTATGACCAAATACAATAAAGAGTAATGTCCAATAACCGCGTCTACTACTCCTACGACTTAATAATGTGCCAATTACACATAAAACAAAATAAACTAAAAATGTTGACATCAGCGCCATCTAGCGGGAAAATGGCCCGGAGCAGATCGTATGATCCTCCTTAAGGTGAATGGATAGTTGAGACCGCGAAATTACCATTAACACTTTTCCATAAGAGATTGGTGGTTGGTGGTAGAAATCTAACTTAGAAAGATATATTAATGATTCTAATGATTATAATTCTCCAAATCGCGAATCAAATTTTGATAAGATACAATCTGACACTGACCTGCAAATTTAAAGAAAATTTGATTTTCGCGGGCTACCACTATCCATTCACCTTCATTGTTGAAATCAAATGACTGAAACCTATGATTGACGTGTAAAAGTGTTTGTACAAATCTACTTACAGAAATAAATCATTTATCATATTATTATAAGTATGTGATAATGATAACCCAAAAGGTACTCTGGTTAACAAGGTGGAAGTACCAACTACTTAGACTTCTATTTATAAGTAAAAGATATTTGTATCATATATTTTTGGAAACTCATCCTCAAAGGCGCTTAAATTGTGAGTTCGTCATTTTTAAAGTTAAAAATGTGAAAGTTGATACTTAGACTTCTGTTTAGGTAGGTATACGTAAAAGTTGATTGTATCATCGTTTTTTGGAAACTTATCCTTCGAGGCTCCTGAGAAGTTGCCGATGGGAAATCCCATCGGACATACGGCTTGTAGTATAAAAAGTATCTAGGTTTTTGTGTGTTTTTTATATCGTTGTGTAAGATCCTACGTATCATACCTAATCTTGATCATGATCCTTTTTGCTGATGACAGCACAGCCATCTTTACAGGTTAAAATATTGTTACTTTTGAAAACGACATAAATTCCACTCTTCGCAATATAATTAACTGGTTGACAGTTAATAACTTAATTATAAATTTAGAAAAAACTAAATTAGCCAATTTCGGGCGTAACAATAAAAATAACAACATCAATATTCATTATAATGGGACGAAAATTTAACAAGTCAGCTGTGTTAAATTTCTAGGGCTTTGGATAGATAATGGTTTGACTTGGCAAACACACATTGACACAGTATGCAATAAACTTAATCAGTACTCAAATTCTTTATATAAATTATCCAAAATGATAATGTTGTTCAATCAGTTCTTTTGACCGCATACCATGCGTTTCGTCGACACTGAGATATGCAGTCATATACTGGGGCAATGCCACTAATAGGGATTTAGTGTTTTTAGCGCAAAAAAGGTGTATACGTGCGATTGCCGTTATCCGTTTCCTGATTCATGTGAACCATATTTCAAAGAATATAAAATTTTGACCTTTCCTGCAATTCACATTTATGAAGTAGCCGTATTTATAAAGACAAATAAAATCTATTTGATAAACTCAAATCGAGATGATATAATTATGTTAAAAATTTCTAAATTAGGTACCACATAAAACGGTTCTATTTAACAAAAGCTTCTTTGGCATGGCATCACAAATATACAACAAAACACCTATTGACATTCTGAGCACTAAGGAACTTCTAGAACTTATTTAAAAATAAACTGCGTAAATGTTTAATTGAGAAAGAATAGGTACCTACTACACGATCCAAGATTTCTTGAATCATTGATTGACGATGACGATGTATTAATTTGACTGTATATTGATATTTTGACATTTATAATAACTAAATTCGACATGTAAAATAATTTTAAATGTAATGCCACTACATAATTATTTTATGCCTATTAGAACTTTAATTTATTGTTTAGACCTGTAACTAACATATGCCATCAAAAACATAACTTGTAAAAAAAATGGTTGCCTGTAAAGTCGGTTTTACGGGCGAAGATTTTACGTGACAACGTCTTTTTCTCGGTAGAATAGTTGAGTGGGAGAGAGACGCAAGGCATTCGGCGGGCCTCTCTCTCGTTCGGTGACTCATCGTAACGTTACCGAGCGTTACACTTTTTCATAAGTGACTCCCAGCCGCAACCTAATTTAAGACGTTGTCACGTCAAAAACAAGTCTCACAACTCGGTTCTTCTACCGTAAAAAGTTGTGAGATCCGTGTAATACCAAGTCGGTTAATTTATTCAGTCCCTACTTAAGGGACCTTCTGTCTTAAGTTATTACGTAATTAGCTAACCTAACAACATCTAATAGTGACGACCATTATCAATATTAGAATCTTATAAGTTTTAAATAAATAGATTGACTTGGCCATCGCATGAAAACACAATGTAGCTCACAAGTAATACATATTATATTAAATTAGATTGTTTAGGGCGTCCCCCCCTCTAAAAGCTAAACTGCTGGCTTAAAAAATGCACGATGATAGTGCATTTCATGAACTTTAAAGGAAAATTATAGCGGTTAAGATAACTTTATCAGTTTAGCAGTAATAGTCGTTGAACTTGGGCGTTGGATAATTTTGTACAAAATGCAAAATCCTTAGCATTAATTCTTTAAAGTGACTAAGACGAAGTATTTGCTTGTTTATAACGGGTAAAGACTTGCATTGAAAAACGTACTCTATTGTGATAACCTTACACTGTGCGTGGCCCGACACGCACTTGGCCGGTTTTTACAAGTTATGTTTTGATGGCATGTCACTTCTTTTTGTAGATAGTCTTACTTTTTTCCTTTCCGGTACCTTTTTACGTTTTTTTTAACATAATCTGTTGACCATTTTACAAGTTACCTTTGAACATAATTATATCTAGGTACCTATCTACACCTATTATTCCATATATTAAACATACAGGTACCTACACTGATTCATTCACTGCAAATGGAACTTTGTAATCCTATATATTTATATAGGATTACAATGTTATTTATGCAGTTGGTGTATCTAGAAAAGTGGACCGAAATTGCAAAATATTTTAGTTTTTCCTTGATTTATACACTAAACACTAATTGTATTCTAAATTTGAAGCTTCTATGTTTGGTAGAAGTGCCTTAGAGTTTTGATAATCGCTCAGTCAGTCAGTGAGTGACAAAATTAATAAACTTTGACTAGTTATAATTCTTAAACTACTGGTTCAAATTGAATGAAATTTGAAATATACTGTGTTTATACAATGCCTGCTTGGTTACTGAAAATTCAGGCTTCTAGTTATCCACAACGAAGTTATAAAAAGTTCGAAAAAGGCCTGAACTGTTTCGAGAAAAGGATGGTACGGCCGTGCCGCTTTTTGCTCGACTTGGCGGAGGCACTGCCGTGCCCCCAGATGCCCACAATAAAATATTTACAATTTGAATTTGAAAAATGACACGAAGTTGAAGTAGCCCAATTAATGGTAAATCCAGATTTACAAGCTAAATACAAAACAGCAGTTGAATTTAAATATTATAATATCTGTTAATTTAAGTTTTACCAAAATTTTCATATAAAAAGTAGGAGAAAATGAGGCATAATATAAAATTGTTTAAATCGAAACCGCTTGTCGACCATATGCCAGCAACGCATTCTCTCATTTCGGCCACATAGTGCGTAGAGGCGATGAAAGTTTGGAAAAATTGATTGTGGTTGGGAACAGCCAAGGCAAACGATCGCGCGGTCGTTCACCAACACGATGGACCGATCAGGTGAAGGAATCATCGTCCACTAAATTTTACACGGTGGTAAGGGATGCGCTGGACAGAAACCGGTGGATTCGGATTATCCGCTCCAGATGCAACTCCGAAGCTGACAACGATTCTCAGACATGAGGGACCGACTACAGAGAGAGAGAAATCGAAACATAAACCATTAATTTAACTTTTTCAAATTTATAAATCAATTCGTCAAAGGGAGTGTATTTTTAAACGAAACATAACGTTTTTTGTTGAATTGTGTGACATTCATCACAACCTCTAGAGATTTCTTCACTTTTATGAGAACACTACATTGCCCTTTATGTAGATTGTAAGAACTGAAATGACTTTTAATTAGAACATCATATCTTTTTAGGCAGCAAAATAAACGCTTTTTAGACGTCTACAACTTATTTACGGTAGCTGTTTTCCTTGGTTCCTATTCTCTGTTAGAAATCGCTTTACGAGAAGTGAAAATAACCCAAACAATAGGGATGGGAAACAATCGTCACAAAAATTTTGTAACAAAAGCATCTAAAAGAAAAATAGTTAATGTCGTTATTTTGGATACACATGTTTATTGCTATGAAACATGGCAGCCTCATAACAATCCCTTTCACTCTCCACAAATTGGAAGGAGCGCGTAAAGGAAAACATGGCTATAAATAAAACTGGCAGATCAACTAGATAGGCGGCCATTACCCGAGATAAGCACGACTTATATACGCGATACGTTCTTCGCTTCGGCAGATTAACGGAATGGGACTGGGTTTGTTTGCAGATATCGACGTTGAAACATTTTGGCAAGTCACAGCTCGGAAATTTATTGTGGTGTTCAGGGAGATATCTTCTTACGGACTCATTAAAAAGGAGACACGTCGTACATAAATCAGGGGCAGGCGTCGGCAGCGGCACGACGCGGCGCGGGCGCGACTGCCTCGGCGGCTCTTATCGGCACCGAGTGCGCCGGCAATAGGCGCTATCCGGTTCCGTCGTCGTCGCGCCATCGGTCCCATTGTATCTGCGCCGCTCCACTGTGAGCTACCAACCGCCCGACCACCTAAACTTATTGCATTATCCGTTTAACCGATACTTGATTTAATACCCATATTTACCAGGTTATTTACAACACTTGGGCACACCATCATGATCCAGTTTTTGTGTAGATATCATACATAATAAATTGAGAAAAGATAACACTGATGATTGAATCTCCAAACCTCCAACCAACCGAACCAGTCCGATTAGTATGATAACTGACTGGCATAATTTTAACACAAGAAATAGGTACAAATTAGATCAACCGGGTTTCAGATTGTCTAAAGTAAAAACTTCTTTTATGGGTTACTGTGTAAAATGAATAAAATACCACTCATTATTCTTCAATTACATAAGAAGAAATTTAAAACATGCATTAAACGCACACTATGTAGACAAGCATATTATGCTTGGCTTAATGCTGGTCCTGCTCCACAGACACTTGGGCTCACTAGTTAAAATTTCAATATTTGGAAGAGGTGACACGTATGTATGTAATATTATTGGAATTGCATTGTATTCACATATGACAATCTATTAGGGCTTCCAGACAAATATACAAAATTTTATAGACGTAGGTATGTATGTATGTATGTATGTTTGTCCACACATATCTCCGGAACTAATCGGATCGTGAAGATTTTTTTTATCGGCTTGCATTTACTTCAACTTAGGGAACAGTGCAAGTTTCATCAAGATCGATTCAGTAATTTTCAAGATATGGACTAATACGTGTAAGTGTGACGGCCTGGCTTATTGGTACGAGCTACGGGTGTAGTGTCAAAGGGAAAACATCTCAAAACCTTGGTCAAATTCTAGTGCAAAAACTAAAAATTACGAAATAAAAAGTAATTAAAAAAAATTAAACCGACTTCAAAAAGAAATTACTCAGAATTATGAAATAATTTTAATTTCGGAAGTCGATGGCATAAAATTAAAATACAGATCCCAAGACACCGACTTCCGACATTAAAGTTATTTCATAATTTTGAGTTAAATTCTTTTTGAAGTCGGTTTAATTTTTTTAAATTACTTTTTTTCTTTTTTAGTCTTTCTGACATTACGAACATAACTTTTTTATTTTATTCAATCAAGTTTTAATTGTTGAATACTTCAATATTTAATATCCCTTTCTGTTTGGTAGTAAAATTCTATTAATCTCTTAAATAAATTGCAAACTATAGTTTTGTATAATTTAGAAGCATTTTTAAATTTTGTAAATGTAAGAACCATGTTTCCGTTTATTATGATTTTTTGATGTTGATTTGAAAGAGCATGGCAGTTGAGAACGTGTCATGTCTCACCGATAGTCGCCCGTGTGTTGAATCATTCGGTTCCCTACAAAATGGTTGAGCTGTATGGTGCTGATCCTCGCGTCATGTTCGTGAACGGGCGCCTGAATCGTAGTTTGGAAGTCTACATTTGTTGATCAAGTCAACTTCCTGAATATTTTTTAAGTCAAGGTTTTACTGAAAAATTTGTATTTATCTTTGCAATAAAAAGAGGTTATACTGTTAAGATTATAATGTACTCTCCGTCATCTTTTTTATCCATGACAAATTACATAAAGTGGCGAAATACCTTGTGTCATTACGTATTTACGATGGTCATATTATGGCGACAAAAATAAATATGTATATTCACGACCTTCCACGACACCTATGATATGTAGTAAATCAATTTATGTGCACAGTAGGTATACGTGTGGGTACGTTTTTTAATCTCCTGAAACTGTCGAATACGGCCGACATTCGAGTATGAATAATCATTGTAACTGTCACTTACATAAGTTGTACAATCATAGTATTGTTTCACAAACTGTGGGAAAACAAACTTTCTTTACATTCATTCAATCAATTCTTTTCTACATATTGTTTACAGCAGGTAAAGTAGTGAAGATATTTTTGGTTTGGTTCGAATTTCTTTTACAATAGAACTATTAGGGTACCTAGCACGTATCCTCGCGCTGAAATATAATTAAAATAATGTTTTGGTAACTATACTTGCATGAAATTAAGTGCTGTAAAGTCGCAAGGGACGTTAACGAGTGATAGTCTTCTCATATTATTTAATTATAGTTGAAGCGATAACTAGAGAACTGTGAAATTTTTCTGAACTTTCAAACTCTATAAGTACCTACCCGTTTTTTATCAGTTTTATAATATGTTTTAATTAAGGTAACAACTAAGCAAGGTAAAATTTAAAGCACTTACGAACATAAAGATAAGGATTCAGTGAGCGTCACTAGTTCACTGGACCCGGAAGATCCCAACTTTTCGGAGTGCCCTGGAAATTTCCAACATTACGACCACCCGCTCCCCTTGAATTATTGGACTTACACACCTACTTACATGCCGCCGAGAGTGCAAAGTTTTGTTTCTTGTTTGCATGAAATTTCGTCGTTGTTATTTTAGTTGTCGCTTAGCATGCAATGGGTGTTTATTTATTTATTTAAATAAATAAATGGGTGTTAATAAAAATATTTTTACAAGCTAACAACAATCAAACGCGTTGATTTTGCATGGTGGCAAATTGATCAGCGGGGACGGGTGACACAGGCAGTTAGACGCGTACATGTGTTGTGTGACGTTACACGGGAGTATCGTGCCGCGTGACCGAAGGGTGTACACGAGTGGATGGCTGAACAAATGACAATAATTGGCGTGCAGAGAGCAACGACATCGCGGCGCTCACTGGCGGCACCGACTTTAATTGACTGGTGATTTCAATTAATGCACATCGGTGAGTTCACGAAACGCCACTATTCCTGGTATAATGGCACCAGATATTCACTCAAAATGTCGTTGGCAGCTCGCTCGCTGTAAATTTATGGCACTGACGACGACCAATAAATGCAAATTTTATTGTTTATGGCAGATTTAACGGTAGTGAACTCTTTTACCAATACCGTAAACTCTAAAGTGGTCCGAGTAAATCCAGACGGACAAATTTGTTCACAATGCACGCTTTGTAAAGGGTGTGACAGAGTAGGAGTGCCGTTGAGCTGTGAAGCTCTAGTCTAATTTCAACAATATATGAAACTAATAATTAATAATGTGCAGTAATAAATGGGTACTACCTACTAACTGGCATACAATAGCTTAGAAATCTGTAAATTAGAAAGAATAAGGTAACAAAACAGAACTATCACCTTTGTGTTACCTTCTTATTCCTGACAGCCTCATCATTACTTCTTTCTACTAAAAACAAATACCTTAGCTAGAAATCAAACAATAGTTTAACAGACTTTTGCATACAGCATGTAGAAAAGCAGACATTTCTCTGTAATCAGGTCAAACAGTGTAGCGATAAATGGCTTGATTGAGTTTAGATTTTATCAAATTCAGCAGAAAAAGAGATCAGACGAGGCGGTGTTCCGTGTTTGCAGCGGTTAATAAAGGTTGATGAAGGCTCGGTAGCGCCGGAATCTGTAGTAGGGGCGCGGAGATAGAGAACGCGGTCTGCTCGAGTACTGATAAGGCTATTAAAAGTTACGCTCCCAGACCAACGTCTGGATTAAACAGATACTATACCTACCGACATCAAAGAAAACCTTTTAGAAGAAAACAAACCAAGTAAAGCGAAGAGATTGCAATAACAGTAGCTACTCTAAAATGGTAACCGCCATGGTAATGTTGCAAAAGAAATAAGTACCTTCCAGCTGTTGTTTGTTTCAGAAAGCGTTTCACTGATTTAAGTTTAAGAGGATCGATCTTTTTTCTCTTCAGGAAAAAAGAATTGCTAGAAAGACTTGTTAGTAAATGAGTTAAAAATTCAGTAGTATACTTACTACTGTTCATAACTGTTTTGAAACCGACGCGCGACGATGTCTTATTCAACGCTCACCACTTTCCTCATGAGGACAATCTGGCTGCAGTTTTAGGTCATTCTTATATCATCGAAACGAATACAGTATAAGTTTCTACAATAAGGTTAAAAGGAAGTTGTCCAAGACATGAAACTTCTACCTAAACATACAAGTAAAGCTAAATAAAAGCTTCTAAAAATTAATTAATCTTTTATATGCTGTGTGGAGGTGTCGTGGAAGTGTCCCGCAAAAATACCACAATTTTATTGCATGTTTCCTATAAGTATTATAAAACGAGTTGTGTGGACTAGAACAAAAGACACGTGCGGGGGAATTTTGTTCAAAGCAATTATTGTGAATAGTGCTCACTTCAGCGACGGTAGAAATTCGCGTATAAATCGCGTCACAGACCACAAACAAAAACGTGCATGTGGACCGGCGCCCATTATTCTCGACTGCATAATCGCTTCGTCCGACGCCCGCATCGCTTCCCTTGCTATTTTATTTCCTCCCGGCATAGTTGTGTTTCGACTAGGCGGAGCTTTTTCAGCGTAGCTTCAGTAGGGAAATTAAACCATGTTTAATTCTGTTTAAGGTCTGGTTCCGGTTAGTAGATGTAGGCAGCCGATGCGACCGGCGACAGACCAAAGCCACCACGCTACAATTCTGGCACAATGTGTGTTCGTTTTAATAGGATTAAACTCATTGTTACATACGAGCTGAAAGGACCATGAGCGAAATGAAATTGTTTCTAACGAAACCGAAGAGAATATTGCGGACACCGCATTTCGATTGGGAAAACGGAAACTCATTCCTTTCAGCATTCATATGAAAAGAAAATAAAAGTCAATCTTTTCGGCTGCTAAAGGAAGACCAGTTGTTACAACATAAGCTTTAAAACGAGTGCATGGAGAAATTTAATGCACCTTTAACGTTCTATGGTTTTTTGTAACGGTAATCATACTTTATCTTAATGCACTCGAGAGCAATAAATTCAGGTAGCTAACAGAAACCTTAATCTTTGAAACTAGGAATGCTAGCTTATTGAATTTAATAGTATTCTATAGTTGATTTAATAATATTCTATTAAAATTACATTAATAAGAAAATATGTCGGGGGATCCCCGTTAGGAACGAAGTTCCTTACGCGATACTCGCATGCACTCACTCGTATATAAAAGAAAGAGACAGAGAGAGAAAGTGTGAATTTAGTATGCGTTTTTTAGAAACTCTCAAAAAGTTGTCACCGCCTTGTATTTTCGTTTTGACCTTGCTGTCGGCTTTAGTACCTTTAAATATCATAAAACGACACCTATGACAAAACATTTGAAAGTTTTCGCAGCCGCCATCATGGATTTTCATAAACCGGCTCTAACCTATACAGACCAGGAACAGGCAGGTCCGGGTGTATGACGGCATGGAAACATCGATACTTGCTCCGAAATCGGTTTCTTACAGAAACTGCACTGACATATCATTGCCCCGTTAGTCTCGAGGTTGCAAGCGCGACTGCTAAGGTACTGGGTTTAATACAAAACTATGTGCGACCCGGGTATTAAACCCGGGTCGCACATAGTGTTATTGAGATTTTCCATAAGGAATATCTCCGTAACAGTCCAGAGTTTGGAAGTTGGTGGTGTAACAGCCCTCATGCATTGAAAAGTACCTACTTTAAGCCGTTGGACCTGTGCCGCCTGCTCGATATCCACCGCGCACAGGATGGTTGGAAAGCAGCACACGATGTAACTTTTTGCTCCGTTGGTGTAATTGCTGTATGGCGTTCCAGTAGGAGGATAAATAAAGAAATAAGAGTGAAATAAATAAGAGTGCCTGATTTCTCCTTATTCGGATCATTGCCCACGGACTATGAGAGTAAATGAAAAACAGAGAACGCATGTGTGTTTGCACACACACACACGTGCTAGTTCGGTCGGGAGGATATGATCAGTTTCTATGCTTTGGTCCCTCGAAATAATCCAAGTGCATGGACTGTACTAATTAACTAAACAAATTTTAAACTATTCAGACCCTACCGCCTAACCTGGACAATGGGCATCGTATTTCTAGACAGATATATGCATGAAAGCATTGAATAGGACTTTTGAGGATTGGGCAAAGGTCATGTTGACAGTCGAATCAAAATGAATGCTTTATATAGACTTTATATACACGATAAAACGCTAATGCCTGGTACAGGTTGGTGAAAAGTAATATAAAATGTAACACGCGTTGAAACAAATACGCCTGATTGTTGTTACATTTCATGTTACCTACATTGTGTTTTGGATGGCTAATTTGTGGACCTACAGAAAACGGAGAGAACGATAAAGCTTGCCTGTTATTGAAGAGAAAGTTGCATAGGTACAGTTGCGGCTTCGTACTCGTGTTGGTTGGATTTTCTTCGGAATATCGCACAGAGCTAGTGCTGACAAAAAGTGGCACTTAGGTAGAATAGCGAAACACACGCAGAGAAGATCGTAATGATAACGGTCCATTTATAGTGCCCATTGCTGAGATTGCTGTTTTTATGCATGAAATTGTCCGTTCCTATACTGCTGGAATAGTAAACTACCCTCAAGAGGTGAGTAATAATAATAATCCCCCTGACCGATTTCGGTCACGGTGACCAATCTCAACGGAGATTAGCCAGGTTCGTAGGAGATAATATTATAGTGCACAAGTGTGTGCGGCGTAAACACAGCTGCACTCTCTGTTCCTTTGTTCTCATAGTCCGATGGGACGGGTATCCAACACGACCGCGGAGAGATCAGGCGCAGGACCAAAGGCTTTACTTGCTTTCCGAGGCACGGGAACAGGTGAGTATTAGTAGCGTGGAGTGTCCAGCATCTAGCCACGACCAAAATCCTATCCAGCATGCATGAGACGAGCTCGGGCGGTGTGTGAGTCGATGAAACCTCGCTCCAATAGCGCTTCGTGAGCTAAAAATGGTATTGATAGAGAAATGGGAGAATATACCCCAACATCGCGCATCACCACAGAAACTTGGTGTAACACATGCAAAAATCCTATCCAGCATGCATGAGACGAGCTCGGGCGGTGTGTGAGTCGATGAAACCTCGCTCCAATAGCGCTTCGTGAGCTAAAAATGGTATTGATAGAGAAATGGGAGAATATACCCCAACATCGCGCATCACCACAGAAACTTGGTGTAACACATGCAATCGCAGGACATAAGTATTCTGTATTGGCAGCGCATTGAGTATTGCATTTATCTCGTCAATACATTAATAGTCAGTAGGTAATCGTATGAGCCGTCGTCGTATAAACCTAATGTAACATGATGCTGAGATCGAACAGGTTGCTGCTACACAACTACTACCTGGCGAGGCTCACGTCAACTACGATAGTAAACCTTTATTCATTAAATAATTTTCCAGAAATATCAATAATGAAATATAATTATGTAAAACAATCATTTCTCACATATATTAAATTTTTGATATTTATGGAAAATTATTTGATGAAATAAAGGTGACTCGTATTTGAAGAGTCCTATAATATAAACTATAATATTTGTTATTTTATTAAGGTAGCATTCGTTCATTTCAGACATATTAAGATTTCTGTTTGTGACCCGAATTCATAGTATTTTAAACACAATACTAATGGCCTCTCAATAGTGTGTCGCTGAATAGTCCCTTATGTCATTTTACTTAGCAGATTCTGGTCGGACGTCAAAAACATTGGCATGTTCAGTTTGAATGTTATGGTCTGATATACAGTTGATTTCGTCAAAAAACGATTTTTGATGAGTTGATGCCACTAACAAACTTGGTATCTATACTTAAGAAAACATGATCTCGACCATTTTGACTTTTGATATTTGGATTTGATTGTTTCATTCGTCCAAAGGAAAGAAGTTAGTTTCATTTAAAAGTAACAATAAAATGGTTAAAATATTGCATGCGATTTATTACCAAAATCGCATCACTGTGAAAAACAATATCCTTGAAATATTACTTCGCATTAAATAAACCGCTAGTGAATGTGATTTATCTGTTGCAATCAATGATACCGCTTTCGTTAACTATGCTAATTCACAAATTTGAATAGGCAGCTATTATTGGAAGTTAGCCGCACTCTGAATGCTTACGTTTCTAGTTCCATCCATTACGGATTCAGATTAATTGCTCACTTAATGCTGCTCGTAATAAACTAAATCCGGTGCCGTGACCCATCTACTTAGACGTTTTAGCTGGAGGAATTGTTAAGCGAGTAGGAGAAATTGAATTAGGCTGAGCGGGCGACGCCGACGTTGTCAGAGCGAGCAGAGCCCGGCCGCCCGCCATGATCGCCCCGCGCCCTTCGTCCTACGTGCTCATCTAGTAAAGCAACGCAGCACGCCATGATGTATTCAGTTATGTTTGCAGTTCCAATTGTACAAATCGAATGTTATGTTATGTAAATCAAATTATACGCAGGTACAGTTACTATCAAAAGCAGATGATCATAGAAAAAAGTATAAAATGAGGGTTAAGAATAAAAAAAACTGGCCAAGTGCGAGTCGGACTCGCACACGAAGGGTTCCGTACCACAAGGCAAAACATTGAAAAAAAAAACACGTTTGTTGTATGGGTATAATAAATATTTAAGGGGGGCTCCCCTTAAATATTTATTTTATTTTGTTTTTAGTATTTTTTGTTATAGCGGCAACAGAAATACCTAATTTGTGTAAATTTCAACTGTCTAGCTATCGCGGTTCTTGAGATACAGCCTGGTGACAGACAGACGGACGGACGTTTTTACCCTTTGGGTACGGAACCCTAAAAACGATTTAGGTAACGACAAAATGCAACAATAATGTGTTTTATTTATTGTGTTTCGATTGTATTCTGAGGCAAGTAATTACTTAAACCATTGTTATTTACTTATGCTGCTGAATGTACAATAATGTAGATACATGGCATACACTAACATTTTGTTACCGCCGTATGCCGTGTCCCGTACGATAACAATTCTAGATATCCTTAGTATAAATAATGAGTTTTGTCGGTACATACTTGCATACATACATTTATATCAGGGCACTATGAAGCTTTCAGAGCTTACTTACAACCAAAATGATCGAAATAAAGATGTACCACGTCCAGTAGTATCCTACCTACTAGCACTAGTTGTGTCAACGATAAGAAAGCAAAAAGCAAATAAAGTATGGCAGGTTGCTCTGGGAGCAGAATGGAGCAATCAGAACGAGAACACTTTGACACAGCAATTTGGACGGCGCGCCTCCGATGTGTTATTTTGATTGCGCCGCTTTTGTGCGGTGTTGTTTGTGCGTCCGCTTCCTTCATGCTTATAAAAAATATTTATGGCTCCTATGAGACACGAATATTGCCTCCTACCGCCTTAATAACCTTGTTGGTAACAGAGAGCGACAGTCTCCTGAGAAGGTATTATGTCGTAACAATTGCCTGCAAAATATTCGCACAAAAACTAACACCTTCTACCCTCCTTCGGCGAAAACAAATGCAGGATAATAACATTCATGCGTACGTATGAGTAGCTATATACATTTTTCATCAGGTGAATTTGTTCCGATTTGGGTAAACTGGGTATTGTTGAGTTTGATACATGTTATTTTTACTGTACGAAACACTCATAATACCTATCGTATCTTCCCGTATCAAAAATAGAGATGATTGTTTATGTCTATAAAAGATGTTTTCCAATACAAAACCATCACGTAGTATTTGCAGATGAGCCACAGAGGCCTAGTAGGAAATAGCCCCCTCTCCGGAAATTGAACCATGCACGCGAGAGATAAGCTGCAACTATTATAACAAACGGATCGCTTTGATATGTTACAGTTATGGTTTTAATAGATTTTGTTAGTAATTGGGCGATTTATTTTCTCTTTCCTTGTAAAATTGCATTGACGAGTGTTATTAGTAGGTAGGTTAATAATAGTTTAATGTGTATTACTTTTACTTTACTTACTCTACTAGGCCGTAAGTACCAGATCTCAAATCCAATTGGCCCAGCTGCTCAAAAGTAAGTCCAGCCCTTCTCTTAAGAATAACCGAAATGCGGAATGCGATAATGTCGTAATCATACATTTATAACCACTTGCAATTAATTAAACTACGTCAATTTACTCAAACTGCAAGCAATTATTTTAAAGCATAAATCCAAATGTCATTAAGTAATTATTTAAAATAACAAGCGTCACGTGAAATCTATTTGTAGATTTCATATAACATTTTCATTATTTGCAGTATTGATTGGTTCGCATCAATCGCGATATGCAAATATTAGCTTCGCTCGCTGACCGGCGGGATAGTGATTTACGCGTGTCCCGACGCTACGTTATGCAATTACATCGCATATTAAAAATTAACCAGCATGCCGTAACCAGATTTTGCGACTTTCGTTAGACTGTTTGTTATGAAATTATGATTGTACGTTCGTTGGAAGATATGTTTTGATCAGCGCAGCTGCATGCACGGTACAATAGTGCGCTGGTGGGCGGCCGGCCACGTAAGCCAGCGCGCCGCGCGCCGCGGGGCGCCCACTGCGCGCGACACCAACTACCAACTACTTAGCTCAATATCATTGGTTATCATTGTTTATTCGTATTACTTTTATAAGTATTTATTTTAATCATTTTATTCGGTAAGTAAGTAATAAGCCAAAGCAATTTTGTGATCATCATTAGCACTTCAGCCATTGCAAGTTTTTCCGTAGCTAATTAAAATGAAAACAGAAATGGACCTGAGGTGCCGCCATAATAATATGGAGCAAATAAGAAGCCTACAGTATAATGGTGTCCCCACATGGGTGTATCATTAAAAACCTCACAAAAAGTCGCAAGCGGAGCTGAACGTAATGGTGAATATAATGTATGCTAATGAGGGCGCGGGCGGGGCGGAACGTGACGTCACGCGTCGGACCGCAGCCGCTGCCGCTGCTGGCCGGCGCGGGCGGCGGGCGGCGCCTAACGAGCGGGTGTGCATTTTCAATACTCGAACCACTGTTCCCATACTTACTATTTGAAAGGCAGCTTTCATTCATGAAAAGAGCACTTACGTTTATTTACAATTTACCTTTTTAATTTTTACTAGTAACACGCTTTATTCTAGCAGGTTGTAACATTGTGGCAGTGACATCTATGTAAACCCGCCTACAACTAGATAGGATATTACAGGAGATGGAGCAGGCAAAGCCATTCGCTATAATAAAAACAGCGCGAGCGCTACAAAAATAATAAAAGTTAGCGCTGTGCGCCCGCGAGGCGCCAGCGGGAGGGCACGGTGGCCCGACTCGGCGCGAGCTGGCCTCGTCACGGGCCCTGTTTACTATCACTCCCCCAGGATGCTTATTTCTTTTTGTTTTTGATTTCTTTTACTTTTTAACATCGTAATAAGAGCCATTCACACCGCCTATTGTGTACGTACATAACAGTCATGTGTCTGTTAATTAAATCATGTAATATTATGTATTGACGATTTTCTATTTTCAAAAGCATATTTAAGTGGCCTACGATTTTATGTTTTGTAAAACGAGGATCTTAGTTATAGGGATAAACATTCCTATAACTAAGATTTGTGGTGTGGATTTATCCTCCAATGTAAATCATTCGAATGTCAACGATATTTCTTAAAATATGCGACGAGTAATTTGTCAATTCAATTCAAGTCGATACTGCACTTTATGATTGTGATGATTTCACAAAATCTTTAAGTTTTCCGTTTAAATCCAACTAAAATCCAATAAATATAAACAAACAACTTTAATCAAATTTTGCGTACCTACGTAGAGACAATAAATTAACAATTATACACAAAACATGGTTGATTGTTACAGCTGTTTCCGAATATTAACAAACTCATTACAATCGCGTGCAGCGCAGTGTATTTATTTTTAGTTCATTATATAAAATTAAATTTATTTTGGTGACAAAATTGCTACAATTATGCAGTGCATCTATAAATATTAAATGTTTCGTCTATAATTCATTTAACATTAATTATTCGGTGAACGCTTTTGCGCGCTCGTATTAGTGCATAAGCATAAATTTATTTTAACAAATGATTTGTGTATTGTTTTGCCTTCACGCAGTAATAATGTAATATTAGTACCTCACACTCAAGTCCCTGTGTGATGATCAGGGTGGAGCTAGCGCGGTGATTAAGCTAATTATCTCTCGTTACGTTGGCAATACAGCCCATAATAATAAACCATGCATAATCATATTTTAATTAGCACGTGTATTGCTTTACTGTTGTTTGTTTCCATAATAACATCTTTATGATATTGAAGCCTATTTGGTTTTCTTATAGCTAATTTTGGTAATAATTTGGGAACATAATCGTGTTTAGGTACTCTGAACGCACAATTGGAAGCGTTGATTATAAGAAAACTATGTTAGATAAGGAGGTTATGCCCGCTGTTTTTCTTTTAAGGAAGAGTCATCTATCAAACGGTGCAGACTGATTTATGGCAGGAGGTCGTGGTAGCGACGCAAGTATTGCCTACGCGTGATGACGAGGCGATTAAGACGGCAGCCGGGAGCGCTACGAGCGCTACGACCTACGAGAAGCAACGTGATGATCTCGTGACACGCGTCTCACTCACTCTTATTTTTCCCCGAGTCGATAGCTTACGTCATACTATTATTGCAAAGTTCTTGAGAGTCATTTTTCACGTTTACGTCTTCGTGAGATGTTTATTAGTTATTTGTTTTACATGGAATGCATTCGTAGGTGATGATAGTTTGTTGTTGTGGACAGTTGAAATAAAATGGATTATAAATCGGATTGATCATACTTCTACTTATCAATAATTCTACCTATTGTTTGTCCATTTAATGACAATTCTTGTCTAGTACGCAGTGGAATTAGTGATTGGAATTTTTGTTAGTGTTTATCTTTTAATTACAATTCACAAGCTCAAGCAAATTTCTTTGGAGGACATACTTTAATTGCAGTGTCAATAGAATTGCAACGTAATGCCCAAATCATAATATTTTTTCGAATTTTTAGTTTACTTACCCCTGAAAAAAAAAACTCCAAGGGAACATGAAATAAAGTAACAGGACATTGTTGTAAAAAAAACACCGTACTGATTTTCGTGACAACTTGAACAGTTACGATTTATATTAAACTAGCTGACCCGACAGACGTTGCCCTGTCCAAAATTTAATAATTCATACAAAAATTCCATAGAAGAGAGTACTTTTCGTGTATTCCAATTTTTCGGGGAACTTTTTCAAGTTTTCTTTCACTAAAAATGTTATTCGGACTATGAGGAAAATTGCAAAAAATAAACTGACCTAATTTTTCCAGGTTCTCAAGTGATGCGCTTACCAACGAATAGAATTTCATTTTTGCCTTTATAGATAGATTGATTTATATTTTATACATGCAATCCAATCTTTACTTGATGGTTGTGATGAAAAATCTATGTACCTAATTATGTGATTTTGATAACTAAACGTAGCATTACTTCTTTATTATTCCAGTTGAATGAAATTTAAACAATCCTTAAAATATCCAATTCTTCCGCACCACAGGAGAATTGATTAAAATAACTAATATCATTTATCATGCGGGTAAAAAGTTTCCCGAGTTACAAGGCTATCGTCCCCGTGATCCCGTGAGAAAATTGCTAGTATTCATCATAATGCGTGACATTTAAAATTACCGCCCGCCGCCGCCGGCGCGCTCCACAACCCACAATAAATCAACGCAAACACTAGTTTCGGCGAGTGGATTTCTATTATTAGCTCCTTATTTACATGATTATTAAACAAACTACAATATAAACAAAATACAATCGCCATTATAAATTCTGACAGCGGAATTCTTGCTTGAAAATATTCTACTTTTACTGAAAATTCTCCTGTGTGCAATAATTTAGGCGCTCTGGTTTGCTGATATTTATAGCATGGTTCACGTGGTTTTATACGACCGAGTGCGTATAATGTGCATTTTGGTTGTTTAATTTACCTACTCTAGGTACTAGGATGAGATCGATAGGTATATTGTTCTGATTTGAAATTATTTGTGTGTGATTGTATTGAGATAGTATTGTAGTTTTATAATGATTACTAGCTGTGCCCGCGACTTATTTAGCGTGCATGTCGGAAAACTAATTGGATTTTATGTGGTTTATTTTTTTGCGCGCCTACCCTAATTCTTTTTCTAAAATAAAAGAAGCCGAAGTTACTCCTTATGAAAACATCTATCTGCCAGTGAAAGTCCCGTCGAAATCGATCCAGCCGTTTCGGAGATTAGCCGGAACAAACAGACAGACCGACCATTTTCTTTAAAATTGTTCTTTTTTTAAAGTGCCGTATACTTTCATACGCATTTAGTAAAAATCTGTTATTTTGACATAAGAAACAGACACTTCAATTTTATTTATATGAAATACATATAAATAAAATTGAAGTGTCTGTTTCTTATATCTATAGAACACAAATAATGACAATTGTGTTTAGATTTATTTGGCTATTGGTAAATATAAGGCGTAGGCTAAATGAAAATGAATGCTGTTTATGTATTAGGAATGTGCGGTAGGCGGGCGGGCGGCGCAGTGAACGGGTACATACACGTAGCAGTCGTCACAAGAGCCCTAACGAGTGCCGCTGCCGAAGCGGACTCGTCTCGCTCGTCGTCGGCCGCGGCCGCGGACCACCCTCTTGCATTTATTCATGTCGTTACCGCTAACGATAATTTTATCGTGTGCTCATTTGCCGGCGCCAGTCTCGCGGCCATCCGTCAGCGAGTCCAAATCGACAATTTGTGCAACACTAAAAACTTTATTGCGACATAATTGACCCCGGTTGTAAATAACCCTCGACCGCGACATTTTATTGCTGGCTTATTTTGTACTAGTTAGGTGATAAAATTTTGAGAGATACCATTCGATGGCATTAGGTTTATATGGGGTGAATTTTTGAGACACAATTTGATGGACAATACTGTGATGATGAATGAGAGCTATTGGTCCTTGAAATTTTCACATCAAAGAAGCATGGCTTCATTTACCTACTGATATCCATACTAAGTCCGGTCCGGTTCCGGTCGAAGTGGAGGTGCTTGGGGGAGGCCTATGTCCAGCAGTGGACGTCTTTCGGCTGAAATGATGATGATGATGATCCATACTAATATTATAAATTCGAAAGAATATTATAAATTCGAAAGAATATTATAAATTCGAAACTCCGTATGTTACCTTTTCACGCCTAAACCATTGAACGGATTTGGATAAAATTTGGCAGAGAGACAGATTGCATCCCGGGGAAGGACAAATGATAGTTTTTATCGACATAACTCGCGGGTGAAGCCGCAGGAGGAAACTAGTTTAAAATAAAATATAAATTTTGCTGATATCTAGCTGCATTTGGTTAAGCTGACAGCTTAGATTTGTCACTAAAATAAGTAAGTATTGAAATAACGGCTATTATCCATTAGTTTCCTACAAATAACCTAAACTAGCGAACGCGACGACATAGTTATGTTCAACATCTATCACGATAATATTCTATTCACTTGAATTTCCGACAAAAGCTTCTTGTAAATTCCTCTCAGAATGGTGTAGGTAGGTAATTGAATAGCAGCAGAAGCCAGTGCTCGGTAGTTAAGGACGTGGCCGGCCACCGCACGACGGCGCAGCGGCTACGGCATAATTGCACAAACTTTCATGTGCTTCGCATACATTTTCATAATTAAAGGGGCAGTTCGCACCAACTGGCGAAACTTATTTATAGCCACTTACCTCAATAATACTAGTTTGTCTTGTTGTACATTAATTACCAACTTATCGTGTGCTACATTGTGACACAAATTATGGTTGCATGCAGATTAACATGCATTGTGCTGTCACATTTTACTTTATTTTAAGGACGTTAAAGACGTTATTTTATATTCTTTTTAATTAGGTGTACGTTTATTGTTATTATATATTCATCATTAGAATCCCCCAAGAGGTTTGGGCATTAGGCAGAGGTATACATATATGTGCCAAAATACATTATTGATTGATATTGTATCCGTGGTCAACCGATTAAGAGAATTTTCTGATATACATATTTTTAGGAAGAAGAGGCTTTGACAGTCGATTTTCGATTTCGTAATGGACTTTTTACACAGGATTTCTTATACCTGATTTTATAGATTATCCTGGTGTCAAATCCACTACTATTTATTTCGCAGATTTGATGCACCTTTAATTACTTAGATGAGAGTCAGATAATCTCTATTTTGCCAAAAATTAAAACATAAGTAGGTAGCTACAAGTCTCCAAAGTTTCGTTAACGTTAAGATATAAAATAAAAATAAGGTCTTTCATAATTATTTAGAAAACATAATCATGGAATAAAAATATAAGTATATCTAATGAGCAAGAACACAAACAAAAAGAAACAAAAACAGAAAGGGTAAACTAGAATAAACAACGAAGACTGGAGTTACCTAATGAACTCGTGAAAATTTGGCGCAGGGTGTACACGAGGGGTTGCTTATTAGATATTCTCATCTCGAAAGCCAAGTCCAGTGGCGACAGCGGTATACGGGACATGGTTTTAAATATGACATACGGCGCCAGCGTGACATTATATTTAATAAAACAAATTCTTATTATGTTGTCCTGGCCATGGAAGAATATCTAATATACAGAGAGAAAATAGGATAATGATCATAACAATCTAAAGGAACGAGGGTGAGCTAAGCTAACATTAATGTAAAATCAAACAACACCGGGATCGTATAATTTTCAGGCACGGTTTATAGCCATAACAAGGAAAATGTTAAAGGAAGGTCTTTTCACAAACCCGAAATAAATATCTCGCTTTTCCATTAAGGACATAAAAGCAATTCCGCGAGAGTCGAATAATAACGAGGGGCAGCGTTGTCCAGCCGTGGCCTCCTCCGAATTTTATTTGCATCGCGGGGCGCGTCTCGGGTTCGGCCTCGCTCGCCTCGATTGCCCCAATAATCGCTATTGTGTGGACCACGACGTTTGCAGCGCGAGCGAGCGCGCGGCCGTGCTAGTGAAGTTAGCGCGCTCGCTACCGCCCGCGCGGGGCTCGGCCCGCCGTGCCTGCCTGCCCCGTGCGCCCGCTCGCTGTCGTGCAACTCCGGAATTGCATGCGCTCAAGAAAACTTTTACCTTTGAGAAATTCCAAACGCTTCGACGTGCTCTCGATGTAAACTTGCAATAACCAGATATATAACCACTACAATTGCCAATCTATTTCTAAGATATTTCTACTGTCGTCGTACGTATACAACAATACTAACTATTATGTATTGTACGAAACATGTAGGTTTTCAATTGTTTGTCACGCATACAAATGTTACTCAGTGTAAGTACCATTACTCATATTCGACAAAGCGAAGCAAGTACAAAATAAGACTCACACGCCCCGGACCAAAAGAGTGCCAACAGGACGGATCTATTCTAAAAAACTAAGTCGTTTATCCGTCTGTCTGTCAAAGGGGTGCATATTTTTAATCGTAACTAGCCCGTTGAAATACTGAATATGTGTTAGTATTGAAAATATAAAAGCCAAAACCAAATAAAGTAACTATTATTCATGGTTTTGTGTTACTTTTCTTAATATCCCAGGTGGTTTTTGTTTTAATAAATATATTTTTTACAAAACAGTCTACCCGTGCCTAAACCCGGACTTGACTGACCAAGTGACTACTGAAGTTGTCTCATAAATAAATAATGTTGTGATAAACTTTCATAAATCGTTTGCCAGAAAGATACCCTATTATGTCTTTTGTTGACATCAGAGCAGCAACCGCGAACGAATATAAAAATGTGGGCATAATGTTCTCTTTTATCAGCAAATAGTATCTATTAATTTTTATTTTTTGTGTTTCCTTTTTCAATCATTTTATCGAGTTAGAGTGATTGACACGAAGACATACTAAAGCCCGTGCGAAGTATTTTCACACTTAATTTTCTTTGAACACAGCGGCGGTAAGAAATAAAGTTAAAATTAAGACGCGAGTTTATGGGGCGTTACTGGGGTGGAGGGCACAAGGTGGGCCCGAGGAGGTGCGGCGGTGTGAGAGGCCATTCGAATTCACCGCGCGAGCTGCGCCGTAGATAGCGGCAGGCGGGACACGTACTTCACTTCCACTAACTCCAACTATTGACAATATTAATGCACGCTTAGCAGGGCCAAGCGTCGCCGTGCAACGCCTACAGAACACTCCGAAAAAAGTGCCGAATCTGAAAGCAGTCATGCGTCTTCAGCAACAGAAAACAATCGTGAGCTAGCATACATTTTATTTTGGTGAGTGTAACGCAATCTTCACTTATTGGCACTAATTTATTCCGTTCTTAAGAGAAGTCTCCGGAAGTAACGCAAATATTAGACGAGGCTGGGCCCACGACGGCTGCCATTAATTCCAGAATTGAAATCTGGAATTGCGGCGGCGGCGGTGGCGAATTTACATTCATCGCGGTAAGAACTTAAATCAAGTTCTCAGTTACGATTCAGTTGCGATATTATTTTATTAAAATATGTAAATGACGCCGTTCCACCGCGTAGATACTACGGTAAGGACCTTACAATTGCGGGGGAGGATATCTCTAACGACGCAATATTTTCATTAGTGAGACTATTACCTACCTACGAGCGTTATCACAATTTTATACAGCTTCACAATTATTACGTCACATGGCTTGAGATTAAGAACGTTTATTATGTAACTTACTTTCCATTACTTAAAAGTTTTCAGAATAATTATTAGATAAATAGATAGATAAAATTACAATTCGATTCACATAAAAATAAAACCTAATTAAAAAATATTGTTCTTTACCTATTTTTAGGCGTAATGTGTATTTTATTCCAATTTCTTAATATTCTAAAACTTTTTCTTTCAAGCTAAGCTTAAACTTATGTCCTATCTTTTAAGTTAAAAAACACAACCCGCAGATTCATCTGATTCCAAGCACAAAGCAGTTTTCAATTTATCGGGAATAAATGCTTCGGTTGGCAGCTCAGACACCCAATTACCGCGCACAAAAGCTGATTACCGCGCGGGTGCGGGCGGCTGGCGGAGCGGCGCGTCGTCGTCGCGTCATCGGCTCGGCGCGGCTGCAGCAGCGGTGCGCTCACGGAATATTTGAACGACTTGTGAGGAACTCTTCATTTACTCTCTTTACACAAGTAGATGGCACTGTAAAACGGTTCCATCTGATTGAAATCGACATCACTAAACTTCAAAAAACGTTGCTAAACATAATTTGGTATTTTTATTATAAATTGCAAACTGAATAATTTATGAGTTTTCATGATTATAAATGAAATCTGCCAATGATTCTTGGGCAATTGCAATATATTGAATGTATACAAATTGTTAAACATTTTAAAAGAGTAACGGTGGAGTTTCCTGCCCATTCTTCTCCATACGAAACTATATTATGTTTTGGAAGGCTAGAAACATTTGTATTTTTTGTAAATTTTACGTTCAAAGGTGTCTTATGTGCCTATCTATACATACATAACATAACATATTATGTTTATCTATACAAATATACCTAAATAAAATTGGAGTGTCTCTTTGTAATATTAAAATAACCGCTTTTTACTAAATGCATGTGAATAACAAAATATTTTTGAAGTGAAAACTTCTTTAGCGGCGTTGTACACTTTTTTTGTAATGGGTAAAAAATGTTAAACTCGCGTCAGGACACGTGACCTGATCGAAAATTCGTAAGACGGATGGAGAGTGCTACGGCGTAGGTCAAACTGTGCTACGGCGTAGCTCACACTATGCTACGGCGTAGTTCACCATACCAGCATACCAGCGAATATGGCTGTTTTTTGAATAAAATATTTCGTTTGCCATTTTGAAGCTATTTTTAGATTCTATAATTAGACTCAAACTATTTTAAATAGATATTTAGTTAAGAGCGTTTACGCCGTGCGGCATTTTATACAAACTTTCAAGCCCTTATTTTTCGAAATGAATGAACCGATTTTAATGAAACTTCATACGCATAAGCAGGACACAAAGGTCTAAAAATACTAACTTTTTAGACTTTTGTATCCTGCCTAACTCGCGCCACTGTTACCGTAAGCGACACCACGCGTGTTTTGTTTATAAGACGATAAAAAAAAATACCCGCTTCGGATGTGTTCGGCTGTCCTCGGGATGTACTCGGTTTTAATGTATATCCGATATGTCAGTGAGTGATGGCAAAGTATTATTTTTGTGTTTTGTTTTCACTTCTGTCGGCACTCCCGGAGTGCCACTGTTTTTTTTTTTACAAGTTATGTTTTTGATGGCATATGTTCAGATCCTGGTTTCCTTATCATGGAACCACCCTTGGCATATCTCCTTTCCAACAAAAAAAGAATAATCAAAATCGGTTCATAAACGAAGAAGTTATCCGCGAACACACATAAAAAAAAAACATATACGGTCGAATTGAAAAACCTCCTCCTTTTTTGAAGTCGGTTAAAAAGAAATAATAATTCAACTAAAAATGCAAAAACGAAAAAAAATAACTACTTAAATGGAGAAATATGTACAAAAACAAGATATCGATTCATAAAATAGAAGAATTTCATTCAATTTAGCATAGGTTTTTCTTTACACGGAATACAGAATTAATAAGTTATCGTGAACTCCGCTAACTGAACAATAACTTTTTTGTTAAATTCCACGCGGACGAAGTCGCGGGTAACAGCTAGTTTGAAATAAATGATTTGACTTTAAGGAACATTCGTTGTGCGAGCTTTGATTACGGCGAACATTAATTCTCTAAAGTTTAGCAGTGTTAAACTTTAGCTATTAGAATTTGCTTTTCGTGTTTGGATTCACGTACCTACTCACCTAACAGTTCGTTTCGCGAATGAATATGACAAAAGCTCGCGTAACGAATGTTCCCAAAACCAATTCGCGAAGCGAATGCTCGCGGTGAGTACCGTTCTATAATTGCACCCGCAATCCGTATCACAATACATTTTTTACACGTGCCGACATAAGCGCGAGCGAACCCGCAGTCAAAAACTAGTATCAAATAAAATACTAATAATATAATTCAGCTGTTCCATACATTTTGTCGATTTAAGTGAACACAAATGTATGGAACAGCTGTGCAAAAATCAGCAGTTTTCTATATTTATGTTCGTATAACTCGTCAAAATGTAGGGAACAGCTGATATTTTTTTCACGATTTCAGGTTTGGTCTCATAGTAAAAGTTGTTCATAATGATGAGTACAATGACCTCTTAAGAGGTTGTTAATGTTTTACCAATGATCCTGTATAAAAAGAGCATTAACCCGTAGTATGTCGGAACGTAGATTCACGCGAGACACAATGGCTTTTTAATTGTTTCTGTAATTACGACATTCAACCGGTTAAGTATACAAATGAAAATTATATCATATTATTATAAAAGTTATTTCAAGTGATATTATACTATCTGTTATTATGCCATATATTACACACCCGAAAACGACACCCATGACGATTTTTATTTAAATATTCGCATCCGTTATCTTGGCTTTTCATATTGATTTCACTATCGGCTAAGCACTCTCGTAAACCATGAGAATTGTCGCACAGAAGCATAACGCTTTTTCGTTACGTAACGATTTCTAACAGTTTACTCCTGCCGCAAGCCGCGTTTAAGAACTTCGTTCCAAAAACCACAAAAATAACAAACATCGGCTATCTCACGGAGGCCTTTTGACCTATGTAGGTTGTATTCTGTTCAAATAAAGAAGAAAAAGCTGAAAAATAATTATAGATTAAAAAAAACCGGTCTAACTGACATCATTTAGACGTATAGTTTAAGAGCAACAGTATCGAACTGCAATACAGTGACACTACAATGGATAAAAGGACACAGTGGATCGCTAGGCAACGACGCAGCTGACGAGCTGGCCAGACGGGCTTCCAGTATGTCAGTCTGTGGACCGGAACCTATCGTGCCCATCCCCTTCAACCAACTACGCAGGTGGCTACAGGAGCACACCCATACACAAGCAGAAAGCTGGTGGACGTCGTCACCAGGCTGCAGGCAGTCCAAAGAAGCCATGCCGTCATTGAATGGCAGGCTAACCAGGCGCCTACTACGACTGGACAGGAAAGGCCTGCGCCTGGTGACGGGGACCATCACGGGACACTGCTCATTAAATAAACACTTTTACACATTAGGCATAACAGACAGTCCTCTGTGCAGGGCTTGCATGGAGGCTGATGAAACCATTGCGCATGTGCTCTTTGAGTGCACAGGCGTCACCCAGATAAGGTCAGAAACCCTCGGGACACCCAGATCGTACACAGATGTTTTCAACAGACCAGGAGATTTGATCAGCTTCTGGAGGGAGGTGGGCTGGTTGGAATAACCACCAACGGCCGCCATGGCCCACGCACAATGGTCCACTGAAGGACTAAGTGCGGAAACCAAACCCCTTAACATAGAACATAGATAGTTTAGGAGCTAGCACACGTTTATTAATATACGTGAAACAGTAATGACGGTAGACCAACTAGCTTTTTCATACTGGTCAGTGTAGTTTGGTTGGAAACCCTAATTTTTCGAGCACGACTCGCTCTTGGCCGGTTTTTTTTAACGTAATTCTGCTGAGTTTTGCAGCAAGTTGTCATTCCACACTAATTCGCAAGTAAACCAAAACTCACATGGCAGCTGTCAACTGCGAGGTAGCATAATTCTGATCACAGCGATAATTTTTATTGATGAGTGAGGTATTTGTACTGACCTCTATTATAATACAGGTCAGTGGGTCTTTGGATGAGTGTATACAATTATTAATATAGTCATCCTTTTTTTGTAAAGTCGCATCTTTCAGATGTCTGAACAAACAATGTACCTACAGAAGAGGGCACGAGCCATAAAATTGCCTTAGATAAGTTATTAAATAGATCTACTGAAATGTTAAAGGCAAATATTTAACAAGCGTCTACAGAGCGTCTACAGTTGCATCTATCGTCGTGTATCGCACGAAGGCAGTGGTTGACGTGATTGCAATAAGGCAGCGCCTCCGAGTAACCTGGGGTGCCAACTGCAGTGGGTCTCTACGTTGTCGACTGTACGCCCGACAGCGAACGCCCTGGGAAATCATGACCGACGCCTCTCCAACCTTACGGGCAACGATGAATGTCTTTATGAACGGCTTTATGTCCCAGCAAAAATATCTAATTTGGATCTACTAAATCGCTTTCAGAATGTTGGTATTTACATAAATAAATGTGTTTATCTCCAGGATTTATCAATTAACTACGAAGCCGTGAATGCATACAGTTTTTGAAAATATAAACAGATGCATCCCACACGTTTAGCATAGTAATCGCCCTTCATTAGCAGTGTAAACCTCCATTCCGGTTGAATTATGGCGGCGTGTCATATAAGCTTAAGACGTGTGCAAACAAGATTTATGTAATTAATTTAGGAGATAAGAGCAGGCGCGAGGATACATACGTTATAGAGCACAAAAGATGCTACAACACAGTCGCCCTGTTCGGCGATCTAGATTCCTAAATGTGATGTTATCATTGTGATGCTTACGTATCTACTGAAACACTGTTTAGGATTAGCAAAACAAATTGTATCATTTTTACGGTTATCATGTCGTTTTATTTTCGTGAAAATTAATTCCACCAACGCTGTGTACACAATAGCTGTAGATGTTATCAGTAGCATAATTATGAAGGGAGAAGACAAACACAAATGTGAGAAATGGGCACAGGCACACGGGCATGCAGACTGGGGGCGAATACTGCCTAGTTGCCGACACCGACGGCCGGAGATATTTACGTTTATCTTCGGGTAACGGCTTCATCGCAAGCTTTATTACGACATCCACTCACGTAATCCTCCGCCGACGTCATAACTCCTCGTTTGCTGGCCCGCTACAATGTACCTACTACACCGCTTTTCCACTAGCGAAACACGGGCGGTGCATCGTGCGTCCAGCGGCTATTGCAACTAATAGGATATTTTCATAAATGTTCATTTATTCAACTATTTAGCGGTAGAACGGTCATTTAAATAAGATAAACATAAGGCTAAAGAGCATTAAATAAATGAATAGAAAAAAAGGTTTTTACTAAAATTCTTTTCCTTGCATATTGTCAATGTCTCTGTAAATGTCAATTCATTAGTGAGCCTGTTGCTACAGAACTACTTATGCAAAAACAAGTTTAGAAATAAAATCATAAGGCAGGCGTTAGGCGTTTCAGTGGAGCTGCGGGCGAGAATTTTAGGAAAAGAAGAACGACAGGACTCCATGCAATTTGGGTGTCGCACTTCGCGTACATTCGTACAAATACTCTCAAAAGAAAGATCTCGATCAAATTAAGATAAAAAGTAAGCAGGTAAGGGTGTTTATAAAATATTGGGTTTCACCAGAAAAACAGGTTTGCTCCGTTTATACAGACCCCATGACAGTAAACTAAAGAGTGATATTATTCAGTAAACAGTATATGTTCTTCAAAGATGGCGGAAATGATTATTAGGTAGTTCCAATAATGGAATTTTCTATATGCAGCTTAATAAAAAAAAATCGAATGCAAAGTAAAGCCCTGTAATTGATTTGTATAATGTATATACCTACTTTCACTTATGGTCTTCTGAAATTAAGCGACATCGCTATTCTTCTTTAAGAATCTTAATAAATGTTCTTTAAATTATCGGTTCCCTTTATACATAACATTACGAAAAATCGTAAAATAATCAATGCGCTTTTTTAATAGTAGGTACTGTAGTGCCCTTGTGTTCTAGCCTTTAGCCAAAAGGCACTGGCTAGAAACATTTAGTAAAAGGCACTGGCTAGAAGCATTTAGTAAAAGGCACTGGCTAGAAGTATTATTTAATTCAAAAGTTTAAACGTGTGTCATGTATTCTTTATTTTGTTATTTTATTCTGGAAGCATTCATTGATAGTTTGACCGCATAGCTGTACGCGTGTCTTTATAATTATTCTCTCAAAGTCTTAAAGTCGTCTTATTTGTATTTGCGCCCCCTTACACCACACAAATACACCACATTTGGTGGAGGCGCCGAACGTCCCTATACGTTTGATCGTTTTTTGTGATTAATTTCAGATGAAGTGAAGATTTTTGGTGCAAGCCAAGCAGAATATAATTGACGGCAATATTGAAGAATATCTTATAAAATAGCAAGAACTCGCACGCCAAGCAGAGTGAAATCATCGCCGGAGTAACAGCTAAGTGGGGCTAAAACGATAGTGCACCATGGCAAACCCTATTTTCTTTTCCGGCACTGGTGCAAATTGTTTCAATGATTTTCTTGCACAATTCAGAATGATGGCGGCCATAAATCAATGGCCCGAAAGCAACTTGGCGCTCATATTAGGAGCATATTTACAAGGGCCCGCGCTCGCTTACTTTAAAATCATTTATAAAGAAAATCTGGGTTTCAAAGAAATTTGCGATTTATTCAGAGCGGAATTCCCAGAAAGCTTAGATTATGTAGAGCAATTCTACAATGCAAAACAAGGCGCGAATGAAGATATCCTGTTGTTTTTCCACACATTGACAGACCTCGCTACGAAAGCGAACATTACTGACGATAAAATTTTCATTAAAAAATTCCTAAAAGGAGTAAATACGCATTATAAATTGAAATTGGGGACTCAGCTATTCGCTTCTAAGGTAGAATTACGTGCCACTCTAGCACAAATGAAAGAAATCTTCGAAGATCCTCATCACGAAGGTTGTAATTTACCTATAACGGGTCCAAACAATATTATAACGAAAGCAAGAGTGGAGCACCCACTCTCAATTAATAATCAAACGTCCCCAGTAGCTTATAGCCCTACACCATCGCCGTCTGCAGCGACTCCTTCACGCTCGACCGGGGAGCATAGGGAAGACGAAGCCTTCCATACCCCTAGATACAACATGGATCAGCTTAAGTTGAAACCAACTTTGCTAACGGGGCATAGCCTTTGCAAAGTGTGTTGAGTTGACACATATGGTTCAGCTTGGGTTGGAGCACCCACAGTTTTTATAAATGGTATAGTTATTATAAACGCGGAGTATTTTTTGGATATAATGGAGATCAGCCACTTATTAGATTTTTGAACACTGGCCTCATAACTTTTCATTCCCTCTGGCTGATACCGTCCGATGGAGTAAAAGGATCTGAAGTTAAGTTCAGTTAACACGGTAAGCCTCATCCAGGCCGATGTGAACTTTCACATCATTTGTTATCGAAGGAGGCCAAGTCACATCTTTTCCGCTCGTTTTGTTATGACGAGGTTCAGGCATGACAACGTTAGTTTGTGTTGATGCATTTTAGCACTCTTAAATGTAGACTTACCTGGCACTTAAGGGAGTGTTAGTTAAGTGTGTCGTTTGTCCTGACTTGAGCCCTGCTTTTAGAAAAAGCTGGACCTCACAGTGTTAACTTCGGGCGTTAGGTAGTTTTTTCCTTATAGGATTAATAATAGGTAGGAACGTTTAAATTTTCGAATCGTTAGAATTAAAGTCTTGTATTTTAATGCAAGCTAGGCCAATACTTTAATTCAAAGTGGGGCGTAGCTCGTGTAGTGCCCTTGTGTTCTAGCCTTTAGCCAAAAGGCACTGGCTAGAAACATTTAGTAAAAGGCACTGGCTAGAAGCATTTAGTAAAAGGCACTGGCTAGAAGTATTATTTAATTCAAAAGTTTAAACGTGTGTCATGTATTCTTTATTTTGTTATTTTATTCTGGAAGCATTCATTGATAGTTTGACCGCATAGCTGTACGCGTGTCTTTATAATTATAATTATTCTCTCAAAGTCTTAAAGTCGTCTTATTTGTATTTGCGCCCCCTTACACCACACAAATACACCACAGTACCTACACACCCACACGTATACTCGTACAAAGAAACGCTTAGTAATTTCTTACTTTAGTACGACTCCTAACGTGTTCTGAACACAGTTTATACAAATATTCGAAAATAGGTGAATCAAAGAGTCATTTGAACTTTCAGGAACGCTCGCATAGGGGTCGGGCGCGGATCCGACCCCGCTATAAATGAATATCGGATATGGAATCCATAAATACTCAATCTAAATTCGTAAATTTTCTCCGAGGATCGTAAAAAATGAAGAGGTAATCCGAAATCGGCTTACGGGTGCGGTACAGTTAAAACATTTCCACCTCTAAAGCAATTTATTAAGCTGGTTCATCAAAATTGAGTCTCGTTCCGATTTTTAAAGACTTTGACTGAAAAATAATTACGAGTTCGTTAGTTATTTTCACTAAAATAAAATCACGGAGAACAAGTTCATCGTGAAAATGTACTTACACCAAATAGGCGAAGGATGAATAGTGTTGCAGAAAGGCCAAAATTGAGCGGGGGGGATTTGAACACGCCAGCTTAGTGCAGCCGCCGGAAGTAGGCCTCTAACCGCCGCCGTATAATAGCTTCCAAATTGACCCTTCCACTTCGGCCTTAGCCGCCGCTCGCGTCAGCATTATCACTACATTTCATGGGCAATTACAGTCTTTTTCTTCAGTATGCGATGTTTTAAGCCATAAATAACGTGCTTTATTTTTTTTTAAATAAACAATTTGCGACTGTTGCGACCCAAATGCCTACAAGTAAATTAATTTTCATACAAAGGCATTAACGCGAAATCGCATCGGAAGTTTCGGAAGTGTTATTTCCTTTTATAGTAAAGGCAGACGTCAACCGACCGGCGGCGGGACCGGTATGAGGATAGTCAAATACATAAAAGGGATGAGTCGCGCGAAATACTGGCATTGTAGGATCCTAAGCCCTGTTTAGATTAGATCAGACCTTCGAAATAACAGTGAATGAGGACGTGGATTAACTACGGTCCGGGGCACTTTGGCCCGTGCGCTTAATGGGGCACCGTTAGGGGGGTAATGAGAGGCGCGGGGATCGGGCGGACCTCGCCTTTTGCCTTACTAGGCCGAAGCCCAAACAGCTGAAATCATTTCTATTTTAAGTCAAACAAATACGCTGCTATTCTGTGAATTATTCATTAATACACACTTGCATCATCGAGTAGCTAAATTCAAAATCATATTTTTTTTATATAAGTACATATTAAAATGATGTGGGTGAGTTTGCTCCCAATCGGTGCTTACAGATGTCCCAGGGCGGCTGAAATAAGGGGCAGAAAATCATTTTTCAATGTCAGAGAAGAAAATTCATTAGAACTTTGAAATTACTGATGGCTAAACGGACGGAGTAAAATTTGCTCTTAATTTGTACCGAAACTTTTTCGCCAATTTTAAGAAACTTCAAAACGACTTTAGAAGTGAGAAAGATGGGAACAGTGCTAATGATTACAGTTGCGTTTCTTATTTATGGCAATTCATTACGGTTTACGGGATCATGAGTTCATTTGAAGATTATTTATTTAAAGAAGGAAGTAGGATATTAGCACTAAGACATATTGCAAGGTTGTGAAAATATAAATCTAAGAAATTTCATATTTTCTTCAATACGGGGTAAAACATAATTAAGTAGTTGACATTCGTAAATGGAGTGTACATATTAAAAGTAATAAATCTGTAGCGAAGATGACGTCTCGGTCGGGCTCCAGCACCGGCCAGCGCTCGTCGCCGTCGCCAGAACAACCCGATATTAGTTTACTTTTCCTCTCCAACTTGCTTTATTAGTTACCCGTCCGCGAAAGCTGCCGGTGATAGTTTTCAAGTTATTGAGAAGTCAAGAAGATGCCCAGTATGTGGTACTATATACATACATGAACTAACCCTTTCCTAAATGAAGGATCTTTATAAACTCGACATAGAATTGCTGATGTTTTATTCATTTTCACCACAACACACACTGAAAATGTCAGCTACCTCTTACCGATGGGTACTGTAATAGACCCCTGTGAAGGTAGGACAGATATACAAACAGACTTATTTGTTTGGTTACGGGATCTTCGATACCTTTTCTGGTTACGCGACCTTAAAAACAGAGCTTCTATTTTGTTCATCATTGCAGGACTGGGGGGGTTGTCGCAATTATGTGGATCTAAAAACACTCAACATCTATACTAAGCTTCGGAAACGATGACAACGAAATCCATGATAGACTAAAAACAGGTCAGGCGGCTTTTCGTTGACAACAACAGCTTTGTTAGGGAGGATTTTATTGGCACAAATATTGTCCAAGTCGAGCTGCGGCGCGCAATTCTCGTGATTTACCGAGCTGTTTACGCGAGCCTGCCTATCCCGATCTACCAACATTTTTACAGCACCATTTGCCCGAAAGTCAGACATTTTCTACAACACAAATCATTTTAACTATATTTTTATGCAAATTTTACGCCATCAACTGAAAGAAGAGACTCGATGTTTCTAAAATACTGTTTGGATCTCATTCCTATATCGGAAGTTAATGTTTATTATTTGAATAAAGTCATCCATACTGCTTATGCACGTAACTAAGCAACGCGGTGTTTAGGCATTTCTAACAAAAACTAAGTTTTTAATTACCTCCAACTCCAGTGATTTTGATGATAGTTTCTATGGCCTTTCTATTTGATGATATTTTTAATGTAGCAATGAAAAAGGTTTAAAAATACTAAGCACCATAAAATTAATGTGACAAACTCTGTTCCTAACAATAAAAATAGCCCTTAAGCCATCGAAACATTAACAAAGTTTTCACGTTAACTTTTTGTATAAGTAGAAAAGTTGTGGAGGCATTTTCCAATCTCTGAGCGAGGGCCGACGTCGACGGCTCGCGTCGAGTCATTATGGCGCGGCGCTGAACCGTCACGGGATACAATCTCACCTTCACTCCGCTCCAGGGTACATAATCATACAAAAACAAACATTATCTTTTCGTAAAATTATAAAAAATAATTTTGCTACTTTACGTACTGTTAGGTTATATGCGCTGGAGAACGAGAATATTGGCATGAAATATTTTGTTTTGATATTCGATACTGTAAAATACGCACGAATTTGCTGAGTGGTAGACGTAATGTAATTGTGAGTACTTTGTAGAGGGGAGTAGAAAGTCTGTTAATCCTTTTATCTAAGCGCAGCACGCGGTGGAGTTGGGAGAATGTGCCTGTAGTTTACCGCCTCTCGCACCTGTTCGGCCACACTTGAGCCGAACCGAGCTTAATCTGCTCTCTTTTTATTATGGCCGCGTTTCAGTCGCTTAATTAACGAACCGCTCGCTTCACCAACCTTACCAAACTGACGTATTAAGTTTACTTTCGTCGTTTGTTCGTTTCTATTTTGCTGTTAGCATTTTAAATCGTCTTGTACCGGTGCAGGGAGCTGTTCTCTCAAAAAACATAACATTTTCATTCCAATGGCATGAGAAGATCATTAAATTGTATCACCATTAACATTTTCTAGGATCATGTAAATATAAAGGCGTATCTACATGCAATAAAACTAAATAAACCGCCAAAAAGCCGAACCAATAAGCAAGTCCAAGTTTATTGGTAGGTACAATTAAGACAGTCACACGTCGAATAAGTAGTGGATACCCAAATCAAACATAAATGAACTAAAATTATAAAAGGTATTTCTGCCCGGGATTGGCCGGGTACGCCAATGTAAATGAAGGTTCCCAAATCTGCACAAATATTTGTATAGATTTGAGAAAGACAGCTCATATTTTTTTCAGTTTTTTACCTTACCTTACTTTATAGGTTTCATTTCTTTTTTCCCTTTTTGTTGTTAATTACAAGGAAGTAATAAAGCAGCCAAGAAGAGTTAGATCTAAAACAAGTTCCTTCTTAATCGAGCCACGATAAGAAAGGTACATTAAAAAGGTCTGGCGTGACAACAAATCTAAAGGAAAAATCTCCGCCTCTGAGAGCCCAACGGTGATAAACGAGAAAAACTTTGGAACTAAATGGAGCATTCGAGACGGCGGAGCTGCGCTCCTGTCGCAGAATAATACTTCTCTCGAAGAAATAACACTTATAGTCCGCGAGGCTTAAAATCAAATGTCTCCGTCCTCCAGAGTTTTAAGCGAGCACGCCGTGGTATCTGGAGAAATTTCTGACAGAAAATAATACCGATTTTTATCCGAACTTTGAGATATATGTCCAAGTGTTTTTGGTATTGTTAACTAATATTGTCGAAATACCTGTTAACTTAATATGTATTGTTGAATGTAATTTGTGGAGATTAATAAACATTTTTTTAAAATTTAATATTAAAAATACTAGATAACAATACCAAAAATAAACATATATTTTGAAAAAATCGTACAAATGCCCATTATCCAAAGGATTCATATTTTTCCTTATTCAGAGGGCAGGAGACCACCAGATTTCACCAATCCAATATGTTTATGAATAAGATAGCCGTGAATATTTGCAATAGACTTACCGTTTATGATTCGCTTACCTGAAAATAAAAAGATAGATTTTAAATAAAAATTTCGAAATAGGATCATTTTATAAATACTTACTATTTATTCTATATGTTTACATTATTATTTTTTGTCACATAAATAATGGAACTGCTAATGTGACGAACTTAAGAGTTTCACAGCATCGGCAGGTTCACATTAGTAGGTACTGTTAATATCTATGATTCTAATAACCAACCAGGTTGAGATGTTCATGATATAGTTTTCATACCAAATAAAAGTATAAAATCTAAAACATAGATATAACATTTATTTACTGTGGTGGTTTATAGTCTGCATGATCGAGGACAGGCAAATAATTTCGTTTTTCTCTTCAGGTCTTTCAACACCCGTGTTCACATTAGCTAAACACAAAAGAAAACTGCCAAGATAATCTTACAAATCATAAAAACACCCGAGAAAATGTAATTGGAAAGAATTGTGCTGCTCTTTATAAAAATAAGTTAGTAAAAATATAATGACGAGGGTGGCCTCTGCTGACGAGGGAGAGCAAGGACAGGTTACTCTAATTTACATTAATACGAGTTTTCCGGAGACAGTGACGAGGCAGCGCGGCGGCGTGTCAACGAGCGATGTTCAGTAGGCATCGGGTCCAGTCCGCCGCGCCCGGACGCCGGACGCCGGACGCCCGGATGCCCGGACGACCGGTACCTCCAAATCACGCGTCCCAAGAGAACACACCTCGCGACGCCCCAGGATTATGTTATATGAAAATAATTGTCGCGACGCGTCAGTTAACGAACCGCTAGCGAAATTACCTTCGCTAAATAAGGGTCGATGAGTTGTTTTGTTGCAGCAAACTTTCTTAATTTGATTAATTTTAGTGTGGGGATTCCGTAACGGGGGTATACATTGGAATAACACTCTCCATACCATTCGGAGTTCACCAAGCGTAAATTATTATTTGCATGAAATTGTGTATTTACGGTTCTTAGAATAAATTGTTTGTACTTTTATGTGACTTTGTTGTCTTATGAGATGACACTAATATACTCCTTTGGCGGATACAACGACAGATTGTAATACCTTATGTTCTCTAAGGTTGAGGATACCTAGTGCGAATAGTGTAAGTAGTGGTATGATCAGCGGCGCGTGTGCGATAGTATCGCAAAGAGTGGCGGTGATCGGCACGTGCGGCGCGTCAAGTGCGGCGGCTGTGTCAGCGAGCCCCAACTGAATGGCGCTGCGGCGCGGTAAGTGCCACACCGTCAATTATGTACCCGATTGACAACTTAACTGGCTACGGCTATAATGCTCTATGGTACTGGCTTTGTTAAACCTAGGTAAATATGAAGTAAAGTACATACGACGATCAGTAGAGACGCGATCGGAGTAATGAAAAAAAGTTATTTAAAAAAAATTAAGTACCTATACCGACTTCAAAAAGAAATTAACTCAAAATTATGAAATAACTTTAATTTGGGATTTGTATTTTATTTTATAGTTTTAGTTTTTTACCACCGACTTCCGAAATTAAAGTTATTTCATAATTTTGAGTTAATTTCTTTTTGAAGTCGGTATAATTTTTTTAAATTACTTTTTTATTTCGTAATTTTTAGTTTTTGCACTAGAATTTGACCAAGGTTTTGAGATGTTTTCCCTTTAACACTACACCCGTAGCTCGTATCAATAAGCCAGGCCGTCACACACGTATTAGTCCATATCTTGAAAATTACTGAATCGATTTTGATGAAACTTGCACTGTTCCCTAAGTTGAAGTAAATGTAAGCCAACAAAAAAAAATGGTCACGATCCGATTAATAGTTGCGGAGAAATACGTGGACAAACATACATACATACTTACCCTCCTTTCTTTTGAAGTCGGTAAAACATTTTTTTTTTCATTAATACTTACCGAGTTAGTTTCTTGAGCCACGAAATACTTGCTGGTAAAATATAAATTAATACAAAGAACGACACAGAAATAGGTACATAATTATGTAGGCAGACAGGTAAGTAAGTAAATATTAACATTCACGAAACAATAATATCAACGTTATTCGAATAAAACAAATACAATATGGTTACTTTGCATAAATATGATTGGATACTAAGGGAAAATTAAGCAGGAGTTGCGTTGAATGATGTTCGCGCTTCGTAAAGCTCAAAAAGCCAGCTTTTATGTAGGAAGATATGAAACCGAATTCACTCAGAGGGCAATATCATAATGGAGCACCGCGGTTATTATGTGAGTAGGTGAATGCAACATTCAACAAGCTGTTAGTATATTGACTAACGCTAAATGGACGTAGTAAATCTCTATACTGTTACGAATAATGTAAGGCGTGAAAAGGTAACATACAGATAGACAGACAGAGTTACTTTCGAATTTATAATATTAGTATGGACTAGCTGACCCCGCAAACGTTGTTTTGCCATATAAATTATTTCTAGCTGCCCGGCGCTACTTCGTTCGCGTGGTGTCCTACCCCTTACCCTACCCTACCCTACTCCTACACTACTCCTACCCTACTCCTAACCTACTTCTACACTACTCCCACCCTACTCCTATAAGTAAATAAAAGTATTAAATACTATGTCCGTCTAAAACTGAATAAAAAAAACCGGATAAAAAGTATCCTATGTCCGTCTCCTGGTTCTAAGCTACCCCCCCACCAATTTTCAGCCAAATCGGTTTAGCCGTTCTCGAGTTATTTATTTATTTATTTATTTATTAGGGACAAAAAACAGTAGTATATTAAATACTAGCTTCTGCCCGCGACTTCGTCCGCGTGAAATTTCACCCTCTTAGGGGTGGAATTTCGAAAAACCCTTTCTTAGTGGATACCTATTCTTCACAAATAACACACCCTCCAAATTTCATGTCTCTAGGACCCGCGGTTTAGGCTGTGCGTTGATATATCAGTCAGTCAGTCAGGACTTTGAATTATATATTATATAGATACTTTTCCGGGATAAAAAGGACCCAGTGTGGTGCCCAGGATATTAAAGAATAATTATACCAAGTTTCATCGTAATCGAACCGGTAGTTTTTGCGTGATGCCTGAACAAACAAACAGACAGACAAAAATTTTTTTAATCACATTTTTGGGTTCGATGTCGGTCTAGTAACACCCCCTGCTATTTATTTTTTTGATATTTTCAATGTACAGAATTTTCACTTCTACAGATTTATTATAAGTATAGATTACACATGATTGGAGAAAATTTACATATTATAAATAGTGTAACTAACACACGACTTTCTTTTATATTTATAGATTATACTCGTATACTTAGAATCATTATCATTACTTTTTTAAATAACACAGACATTATTTCGTCATAAAGGCAAACCTTTACGACGTGATTATACACCTATTAATGTTTTAAAGATCACAATATGTTTTCGTTAGTACTATATCGCGCCAATAGATGTCGTTACGTGTTTCCACTTATTGCAATGAAAATGTGTTATAGAATGCTTTAAATTGATTATATCTTTTGATATACTGAAGCGATTGCGATGAAACAAAGACTAATCACTACTCCACGTTCTACACTATATTTGAGTACCTATAAATACGAACCATATTGGTTTGGTACTTTTTACGTTGAATCTGTTCAAAGAAAATCTCTCACATCCAAACAGACAAACCGACAAACAAACAAAAATTCCAAAAATTGATGAAATGGCATCTGTTGGTTACCCTTTAACAGCACAACTATTTTTATTTTCAATGTACAGAAACGCCTCGTCTACAGATTTATTATATGTATAGATATAGATTTAGACACGTTTAATAATTTTAATTATAACTAAGTAACATAGAAGGTTCAAGCAAGGAGACAAGATGCGGTAGTCTGATACTCTGATCCGAGATCCCTACCACTGCAGATAAAGATCAAAGGTGCGCCATGACGTGACGCATAGAATTTCGTGCAGAAAGCGACAAAGTAATCATGTTGCGATCTGTAACCTTTTTCAAAGGTGGTGTGGTGGTGGTGTGTCGATTGGTTGTTTGTTTGTTTGTGTTTGTTCTCTGTGAATATTTTAAGACGAATCTTAGAGCAGCGAGTCAATTATAGTACCTACTTTTAAATGTCCAATGTCGTAAATGTCAGTATAAGTTGTGATCGACAAGATTTACATTTTTTTTACGATTGTTTTTTGTTTGACCCGCGCCATCTTCGCGTGATAAAAGCTCCGTTTGACTCTGATTCTAGTCGGGCAATCCCAAAACAGACAGGTTACTAAAACCGTAAACCTTCCGTGACCGTGAATGCCTCTCAGTCAAGCTATGATATAAACATAGAATAGAATACTCTTTATTATGTACACCATTTAAATTACAGCTGTGATATAAACATAAACCTTAAACCAATTATTTTCATTGCACCTTTTACAAATTTTTCACAGTATTCTGCGCAACCATCTGGTATGGAGGGGTAACTGTGACTGTAGTCACTGGGAACCAGATGACTTCACTAACTTATGTTGAAGGCATAGATTTCAATCAAAATGGAATATTTGAAACCGAAACCTGAATAACTTAAACCGATATGTTCACTTTTTGTTCTTTTTCGGCATTCACTCAAAGTGAAACGTCTGAACACAAAATGGATCAAAAGTGAAAAAAGAATTTGCAAATCCGTCTATATGATGGAGTTATGCCCGAACATACATAAAAAAAAATATATATAAACATCCGAATTGAGAACCTCCTGCTTTTTCGAAGTTGGTTAAAAATGAATTCATGAGTGAACCGATCCAACGATGTTGGATTTCGAAACTCTCACTCGTCTGCCAAATGATCCAAAAATGAAATAAAGGGAACAGATGAATGTTCATTCCTTTATAATTTTGTAGGTGTCGTGTGAACATGGAATTAAACAAATATCAACCTTCACTCGAGTGAACCGTTCACTTTATTGAAGCGTCTGACATCGGATTGATTACGGACATCCAAGGGGAATAATAATTACTCATACACCCAAAAAGAATAAGAATACCACAAACAATGTGTAAAAAAGCGAGTAAATACCACAGATACGTGGCGACCGTTCAAATGATTTCATTTGAACAAGTTTCTCTATCAACCGAAATTCAGAGTGTAATTTGTTAGCAAGACAAAGTTTCGCCTTATCACAGTATTCCACGTGGAGTGTTTTGTCGGAATACTCTACTTTATTCTGTGACCAACAAACTTTTGGCATTATGTATATATCACGTCGCAACAATTTCAAGCCTTCAAACGATAATATTTGTATGAACTTTATAAACATAGCAAGAACATTTTTAGATAAGTTTGAAATTTATTTAGTACCCGCACGAGACTGTCATTTTTAAATCTGAGATTACTTTAATATTTGAAACGTTTTTGCATAACATAATTTTAGCGAGACAGGTATATAAAACGTTAGTCTAATTCCGTAAACTTCCACTGCGAAAAGAGACCCTTCGAAAACTATCCCAATCAACTGATTTTGTCGAGTTGCTTAACTATCCACCCTGGCAAACTAAACCAAATTTACTTCACAGGTAGCCAAGGTTTTATAACACAACAATATCTATTTAGCGGATTTACATTGGTTGATTGGTTGCTACATGTTATAAGTACATTATATTTCTTAAGTAAAACGTAACTGAATTTTCTATGTTAATTAGTAGAAGCTCAAGAGTATCATAGCAGTATTAACCGCTTAACCGAATTCATTTAATAAATAAGGTACACCCCACGGATATCTATGGGTACACCCACACAACATATACTATGAGAAAAACTAAAACCAATTTTGTGTAGCAACAAGTTATCGGAGTTATAACACGGATGGTCCAGATGTTGGTGGCACGTCCCGGTAACGAATGGAGCACAGCGTGACTCCGGCCCCGCTACGCTGCCGTAGCGTAATTGGAAAGACGCTACGTGGCACTACGACTGCTGAGCGCCCTATCATTAGCGTCACTCACAATTTGCTTCCTGCCACCGATTCACATTGTCGCCTTCGTTTACTGTGTCTATTTAATTAATATAGAAACCTAATCATGTCTTCGAGACAGTATACAGTTACCTCAGTTTTTCTTTTTACGTTAAATAAATATATCAAATTAAACATGACGTAGTTATATAGGTACATAGAACATGGTATTCAGTTTTTAACATAAAAACTTTATACACAATATTCCAAAACAATTATTTCGTGCTACACAAGTGCTACGAGGTCTACGCGTAGCTATACGTAGCCATTTGTAGCTAATGTTTTTAAGCTTACAAAGTGAAATGTACCTAATTAGTGAAATGTAATTGAAAATATTATTCTTCATTGCGATTTTAACTGCATATTGATTTGAGCCTAACGTGTTTGTTACATGAAAAAATAACTTAATTATTATAAAATAGTTGGTTTTTCACGAGTTCGCAATATGATAAAATACAATTAGGCTATAGGAACTGGGAGCCTAAAAAGGCCACTTTTGCAGAATCGTAAAAGGATAACATTATGAATCATAATGGACAGTTAACTGGTATGTTCCTAATCGTATCAAATCCCATTGGTGAAGGAGTTTTCAGTTATTTTTTTTTGTCTGTGCTAAAATACGAGTACCAATCAATCCAATCCCAATCTATTTGATTATACCTACGTAGTGCAGCAAAAATAGAAAAACACGGACTGTCTTCACCATATTATGATTCATAATGATATCCTTTTATGATTCTGCCAAAGTGGCCTTTTTAGGCCCCCCTGGTTTGCACAACAATAAACCTATTTGATGTAAAGGATTTTGTTTACTGGCTGACATATTGTCGTGTACACTGTTTTTTACTGTCAGCGTCTTGGAACTGTGGTTGATGTTAAGTATCATTATTAGTATTTTATTACGAATGCGTAGCATGAACATGTATTTCGTTTTATTAGAAAGTAGGTCGGATGCCGTATGACTACCGACGGCTGAAATCTTATCTGTCAGTCGAAAATGTAGCCTTACATACGGGCAATATCTTCATGACTTATCCTATTCGGGTAGGCACGGTTATATTTTGCAGCGGATTGTTTATATTCTTCTTTGTACTGTTTTAATATTTTAAAAGATGTATTATTGTTATGAGTAATAACATTTATGTTTATACGGCAACAATGACCGTTAATGTTCATGGCCCCTGTAGTATGGCACTGGCCAAAGATAAAAGTAATACAAAATCTTTAAGTTAGCGGCTAGATATGGTTAGTAAAGTACATGTAGAAGAAAGCGTTTTGCGTAATTAAACGTTCGGGCGGCAGCAGTTTATGTGACGATTAGTGAGCAGGGCGCGCAGAAGGCCTGGCCGTTTAATTTGCCGCTTCACTTGACACAATTCGACGCCTGACTCGGGGACAATCGCACTCGAAGCCCCGTCGACCTCCTTATCTCCCGCCGAGGTAATCTTTCCTTCCCTCGGCGGCAATAACTCCAAGTGGGCAGGATTACCTGCAAAGGGGCTTCGTAAGGCAACCACCTCTACAAAGGTTATCGATTTAAACAATGTGTGCACGCGTCACTTACATCACTTATTTATTTTCTCTTTTTCACACGGATCACATACAAAAATATAGAGAATTGGTTAAATATAAACGAAAAGCGCAGTGATATACAATACATGCACAATTACGCTTAAACGAAAAACATACCACCGATAACTGCATGCATATTATATAATATTTTGGGAAATACACACCAGTTTCAGGACATTGTGAAATTGAATTGTATTACGGAATACAAAACAAACATTCAAAATATGTTGTTATCCTTATTTATAAATAAAGTTTGTCCAATTTCAAAGTCTGTTCTTAACAATCCACCAAACATCTGTTTATATTTCCATATTTTATACGAAAAATATCTTTTCTTTTGAAATATAAAGTGATAATTTCATTTCGAAGAGAGAAACCTTAAAGTGTGCTCGGTACGAATCATAAAATATAGATGAATCGCTCGAGGTACCATTTGCAAATAATTTCGTTGGCATGTAAATCTGCGCACGTAAATTCCGCTGCTGTCTGCGCACGGAAATTGAATCGTTCGAGAACCATGCCAATATATAATTTTTAGCGAAATATGACCCGACCTATTTCGGGTCTACCTACCTACTTGAATTATGAAATTATTACTACCGAGCGGCACAAGAGCGAATAAAGCACTTAGCCATTTAGTATTTGGATTTTTTGCCACGGCGCATAAAATGTGAGTTTGAAGATGTAGGAAGGTAAACCTTAGAGAAAATAAAGGAGTACATACATCAGTTCATTTTGAGGGTATGTATGTGTGAAGCGGGTGGCCGCAGGCGAGCGACTGGCATGGTTCTCTATGCGAGTGGTGGACATCGTGGCAGCGGGGATATTTCAATTTGGCCGGAGACGCGACCCGAGAGGCCGCGCGCTCGCCGCACGGCTCGCTGAACCGTAAGCCCGTTGCGGGCTCCGCCAAAGAGCAAACACCGCCTCCGCAATCTTGTGCCACGTGGACCATGCTGAACACTCGACCACGACAATCTACTAGTACAATTACCCACACCCCTGTAGCTAGGAACAGAATGGTGCACAGTACATGTGTTCTGCAACTTATGAATCGAGTACAGTGATATACTGTCCACGAAGTTCCTCGTGTGATCTTTTGTAGTTATAATTATTTCATCAGATAGAATAATTTCGAATATAATAGTTCTGAGCCAAACACGTTGGTTGAGAATAACAATGAATTTGCGCAGCTCATAAATCAAGCAGGCGTGCACCTGTTATTGAATAGACTCCGACAACGCGAGACTACAATAATAGCTATGTATAAGTATGAGAAATATAAATCTGTCTTTAGACAGATCTTTAATCAAGACCAGTACGATCTTCGTTAAGGTAGGTACACTTACTTTAGTTTTAGGTAAGACGATCTTAAAATACCGAGATTTATTGTAATGAAATGTAATGAACCATTTATATTGTCTGAGTCGTCTATGCGAAAACGTAGTGTAGGTACTATTTTCCTGTCATCTTCTATCTTTCAGAAAGTAACGAACTGTGTAATTGGAAACTGCGATTGTTCTGACTCCGATGTCTATGCGCATTACGTTTGAGTAAGATTAATTTTTTTGACATATTATTATTATTTTTATCTATAATCTAGCACCATAGATATTCGATGTAACTTAGACACTTACTGTTTCGAAAAGAGTCCGACGATTTCATGTAAAAAAGAACATACGCTTGTCAGCTTTTCATCATCCAATTTTCAATATTGTAGCACAAACGCACGCCCGCCACAATTTTATGATGGTCTTAAAAGTAAACTGTAACAACCGACCTGAATGCCAAAGTTTGGTCTACGTAACTGTTTTGGATCTTGATTATATAATTTGCTCTGGAGAGCCTTAAATTATTTTAATGTTATTGTTTGACGATAACATTGTTTTGGAAGACACATTTAATTAAAATCGTCTAAAGTCGTAAAGCTAAGTTAATCAATTAAAATCTTATTAAAATAATTGCAGTAAATGGCTACGAATCGGGTAATTTGAATACAGAAGTATGTATGTCAACGGAGCCAGAATATTTCCACTAAGCCAGTAAATTTTTATGTCGATATCATGCGTCACCGCAAACCAGAAATGTCATATTTGAATTTTCTTCACCAATACTGCCAACTGGGGTTCAGTCATGTGTTTCGAAGAGCTTGGTTTGAGGCTTTTCCTTATGTGTTATTTTACGCTTTTGCATCTGATTAAGGGCTGTTTTTTCCAACTCCAGATAAATTTATCCTAGGAATAATTTAAAATTTTTGATAGTTCTTCCACACAAAATCTGTCAGAAGTCAATTTTATTCCACGAATAAAAATTATCTGTCGATTGAAAAATCAGCCCTAATTCAATATAAAGTCCTCCAAATCGTATTTCGACCACGGCGAACAATCTCAACTGAGACCAGCCTTCGCAGACACAGGTGCACTCCCTCTTCCCTCACTTTCATAGTCCGTTGGGGCAGCAATCCGACACGACCGGAGAGATCAGGCGCAGGACCAACGGCTTAATGTGCTTCCGAGGCACGGGGGTATCACACCGCCAACTTCCAAACTCCGGACTGTTACTCAGAAATTCCTAATGGAAAAACTCAATAACACTTTGCCCCACCCGGGAATCGAACCCAGGACCCCCACGCTCAGCAAACCAATATGCGTACTATTCAGAATAAACAAACATATTTCCCATACATTTGCTAGACCAGCAAATAACATTTTGAATTAACTTTTTCTTTGTGTAGTGCAGACTGCGATGGACAAAGGGAAAACTTTTGAATTGTTGCAAAAAGATGCTTTTAAAGTTGCAGTCCCGAAGGTGTACTCGATCGTAACAGGAGATTGGTAACTTTAGGTTTATACCTATCTATTTTTAGGCACTGGGTGCCTTACTCGCGTGCGTAAGGAGATACAAGAATTAAACCTCACTCAAGATGGATGCATTCATTTCTTACAAAGGATGGTTAGTTATGTATGCGCTTCAGCTTGCTATTAAATAATATAGGATTTTCTATCGCATTCGTAGAATTTAACATTATTTTATTTTATTTCTGTTCCGTGCGATTTTTGTACTATTTCATTTCACTTTTGACAAATTTCGTTTGCTGACATTGTATTTTATGAGATTTTGTACTTTTATAATTAATTTAAATTTGATAATATTTTGTATGCCTTTCGGCGGAATATACGATGGACGAAACACTTTCATAAAACATCATTGTACCATGTGTTCACAAAATTAATAAATCAATGAATGAATGAACATTATTTACCACTCATGTAAGTAGGTAACCGTTCATGTACGTAATAATTAGTTGCCTAATTGTCTTGGCACTGACTCCAAACCGCCTCATTCTGAGAGAAAAAGTCCTCCATGTCTGCGTCACAATGTACTGAAGAAAATTCGACTCAGGAGTCTAATTACTTAATCGATATTTATGTGAACAATTAATGTAGCTTAATACGTTACATGTTATTTTTCCTATGGAAACAGATAAATGTGCGTTCGTAAAACTACAATAAATCCCGAAGTAATATAAACGCGCTGTCGACATCGGCGAGCGAGGCGTGTGGAACGCGCGGCTCGGCGCGGCGCGGCGCGGGGGACGCGAACGGACGAGGGGGGGGACGGAGTGCGGCAATTTTTCTCTCCGCTGACAACATGATGTAACGCCAATATCGCACGCTGAGCGATTAAGCCGCGCACGCCGATATTTCAGACTTGCCCCTACTAACTGTCAAAGTGTCGGCAAGAACTCTGTATGTGTTGTACACAAACATGTACGGCATGGTACCGAGTATTCTCTAAGCAGTTTATCATAATTTTGTATCTTCAGAAAGAAGAGTAAACAAACCTTTTAGTTGTTTGTTCACAAGATAAAGTTTTGACGGCTAAATATATGCCTATCTGGATAAACTTAAGCTATACAATGTGTATAGAATAAATTGAAAAACACGATCGATATTGCGCGTCTTCGATAAATTACCCAGCGATCGAGCAGTAATGACGAGGATTGTAAAATAGAAATAAAAGCAGCTAATCTCAGGAAAAGAACGTTCAGATCGGTTCAAAAGATAGTTGGCAAGTCAGATCACGCAGGGAGGCAATCACTCGATAATAAACGTGGAGCGAGTCGAGTGCGCCGCACTACGGCCGCACGTACTGCTGACGCCGTCTCCGGATGCATCGCCAGCGCCTCCGCCTTCCATCCACAGTATACCTCAACGGCCGACACCACGATAAATCTTAACATGAAACGTTTCGCTGATTTTAGAAACATCATTCGAACGAGTGAGCTACAGTGAATAATAGACTGGCTTTTGACACGCACCAAGTTGCCAAGCAGGTACAGTTTTATTACATTAGATATTTTAGTAAAATTTTAATACAAATGACGTCTTAATATATAAGTCACTGCGTCTTGCCTATTTTATCTACATATCAATAGATAACTAAGGCTTGGACACGATCGTGAAGCGATGATAAACGACACGGAGCCGGCGCCTGAGCGTCGGCCGCTGGCCGCGAAAAATACAACTGTCATCTTGAGTGATGGTGAAATAACGCCTGCGTCATGCTCCGCTCTGCATGCCAACAGCTATTGTGCTCCTCTTTGTAGACCTTCTTCCTTATGACAAGGATTACATCGAGGCGTGCCAAGCAAGGTGAGTAACAATAAATATTAAAATTCGATTATTATCTGTGCATATTGTCCCTGTGTGCCACACAGCTTATTTTATCGAATGACAATATTTTATTTGGTACCGGTATTTGCATTGTAAATGCATGACTAAGATGGTAATTTATATAAAAACGGACATAGATTACAATCAAAACAATGTTAAAAGGAGTTGGAAGGAAACTCTATGTCATACAGACCTTTAATATATTAGAAAAAATCACTGTTCCGCGGGAATACTGGTAGGTGTATTGTGAGTAATAAAACACGAGCCAATTGATTATTGCTATTGCGGTCACGTCGTTCAGTTACTGTTTTCACGTCTGACGTAATAACGTTAGCAACAAAGTTATGGTACATACGTGACCCGTTAAAAGGTGCCATTCTTTACTCCATCTCATCTCCTCCAAGATTCACTTGCAAGTAGATCATACATTAAAACTATCAATATAACGCCGCCTAAGTATTTATGTTATTATAGTCTTCTTGCACATATTATACTTGCTAAAAAGGCTAGGTTTATTGTAATTAAGTTACTATGCTTCCATCATAGTTCTTAGGTTTAACATAATATTATGGACGTCAATGAAATATTTCAACGTGATCTTAGATACTACATAAGTCAACTGAGTCCGCCTATGTTTACGATGAAATTATTTAAGAAGTAAAATTATTTGTTCACCATCAATAAAGAAATTAGCGAATGTTTGTTACAGTGACTTCATCTGTGAATGATGGCGGTGTCTGTTACACTCTCCGTGCGAATATTTCATTAAGCGAGCTCCGTCAGGCCACGCCATGCATCATAGGCTACGTTCGGCCAAGCCACGCTGACGCCGTGATCCACTCAGCTTAGTAAAGATATTAATACGTGGCCTCACGTGCTATATTGCGGCGGGTTAAAAACGACACCGCACTAATATACGCCATTTTCATCGATGATGCCACAATCTAACTTCGTGGAGTCGCAATAAAACTGGTTCATATATCAGTATACCTGATTTAAGACCATTTATGGTTTAAACCACCTTTATAGACGACAAAATCGTGTTAATTATTCAAAACCAGAGGACTCAGCGGCAAAGGCTCTTTAAAAAATTACAAGGTAGTTTAAAGACTTGTCGTGCATGTAACTTGCTAAACTAAAATAACAAACGTCTCAAAGGATCGCTAACACTATCTGCGACTAAAACTTTGATATGTGAACGAGGCACAAGGCAAAGTAAGTAGCGCAGTAGCGCGAAGAGACGTGGCTGCGCTGCGCCTGAGGGGGGGGGGGGGGGGAGGGGGCGGGGGGCGACACGTACCGAACTCCAGGCAAATCCGAGCACGCCACTCGCCAAGAGTTTATTACCTTCCTCATATTTACACAATTTGAGTGGGTGTTAGTGGTCTTGTCACCCGACATCGCAGACATGCAAACTTTAAAAAATTGCATGCGAAACCCTTTTATACATCCAACAAACAGAGACTAATATATCCCACCAAAAACATTTTCATGTAAAATGTTGCCAAGACGAGACCACATATGGCTCGCACTGCCAAAAAGTTATCAGATCTCATGTAGAGCCAAGCTTCTAACTCGACATGCCCTAACTTCACAAACTCTACACCTTAGTCAAACTATGGGGCTTGGCAGTTTCGTTACTACAAGAACTATTGTATAACAGAAAAGTAATGAACAGTGAATAAAATTTTCACCTTACGCCCATGTGATGGTAGCGAAACGGCCAAGCCACATATTTTGACTAAGGTGTAGAGTTTGTGAAGTTAGGGCGTGTAGAGTTAGAAGCTTGGCTCTTACATACCAAATTTCAACTTTCTAGGACTTCAGGAAGTACCTTAGAATATTGATGATCATCAGTGAGTCAGTGACGAAATCGGGGTAATTGAGATATCAATAAAATCTAAAGTATAAGAGCTATGCAATTGAAACTTTATAGGTTTAATAAGTCAACCACTGACATCATATCCCGAAAATTTTGTTTATCTGGTATAATCCAAACCCAAGTTATGAAGGTTCAAAAATACGACGAAGTGCTTCGATAAAAGGTAGGTATAGTGCCCTTGCGCTTCGCTTGGCTCGTCTTGGCGATTTCTGACTGGTGGTAATTGAAAAAAGTTAAAATATTATTTTAACTTTTTTAGATAGATCACAGAGGTATGTGAAAGATTAATTTAAGAAAGTTAACTTTATGGTCAAGCAATAAAATGTTTCTAGCTCTTGATAAATCTGTATAAAGGATGTAATGAATGAAGAGAACAAACGACTTTAAGAAATGCGGGGCCAACTCGGGTGATTAAGTGTCTCATTTAAATGCAGTCTCCCAACGCGGACTTCTCAAACGCAAAGGGAGCCCGCCACTCGCGGAAAACGGAAGACGAGTCTCTTTACAAAAGGAAGGAGAGGTATTTAAATTAGCGTAGTCGCTGAAAAAGTGCACTAACAACATTAGCGAATGGAACAATGGCAAGGCACACAAAGAGACGGAACGCGCTGACAAAACCTTGTATGCGAGGGTGCGCGCCGTGTTGGTGCCGCGAACAAATGCGGCTACCTTATATATCATCGAACAAAGTTCCGCTTCGTCAAACCGTTGAGAGGAATAATTCTGCGCTAGCAGATATGTCACAGAGCATCCCGCGATCCGCTGGAGGTTTTAACTTTTGGTACGAACTGAAACTTTTGTCAATTGTACACAGACACGGACCGACACCCGCATTCTTGATCAAAACTTGCAGCAATGAAACATTGCAGATCCACGTACTTATTTGTGTTAGGTAATCATTGCCGGTCCACATATGTGGCTACGTCCAGTCGTACGTTTTTGCCTGTTACTTAAGGGGCTAGGATTTGTTGAGGAATTTACGATCGACTACAGGCAAGTTTCAGTTGAACTAATTTTAATAGCTAAGTCGAGTGTGACGCAAATCGTAATATTATGCAACATAATATGGAGACGAGTTTGGAGTCTCGTCAATTAGGGCTCGTCGCTCCTTAATCATGTTTAAATTAGCATTAGATTTATAATTATTGTTATATTTTTTGTGACTTTTTTGTTCTATATACAGATGTTTCATTTTTGTATGGGACTCAGGCCATAACATGTACCTTTTAGAAAAGCTGGGAAACTAACCCCTGAATACAATAAAGTAACATGTTTTTCGGAATATCAAATGTTTTTAGGTACATAATAAAAAAAAAACTAAATAAGCTTGTAATAAAAATGTTTGACGTTTGTTGTGAGTTAAATGACAGCCACAGACAGGTTAAGTAAACGTCATTTCTACAACCTGTCATAGGTTGTAGAAATGACATTTACTTAACCTAGAAATTGATGTTTATCAGAACTGTGATTATTTTCGTTTGCAATCTGATAAAATAAAACATTAGGTAAGTAGACAGAAGTGAAAAAAAAAAGAAAAGAAGTGTTAAAATAAATGAGAAAACGTGAAAGAACACCAAAATCCACGAAAGTCGAGACGAACGAGATTGAGTCGCTGACACTGACGTGACACTCAAAAAAGAAAATGTCATTTTGAATATTTCGTTCAGAAGTAGGTACACCTTAGAAAAGTAGAATAAATATTTATTTAACGATGAAATCGTCGCATTTGCTTATTATTAGTCGGAAAAGATGTTTATGAGAATAATAATTATTATTAATAGTACATATTTAACGTTTACGTGATATTGTGTTTTTATGTGACATGATTTTAGAACGAAAGCAGTCAATGCAAACGATGACGCCATGTTGTATAAAATATGGCAATAACTTGAGAAACTATTTCAATTCGTGATATTTTTTCTTTTTTTTTCGATAAATGTACATCTTATGGTCGAAAATGAAACATCTCCTTTGGTGAATTAAAAATTACAAATAGAACAAAGATTTTCGTACTAGCAGTGGATTTAAACCAAAGACTACAATATAATGATTTAAACTTAGTATATCACATCGCATGTATAATTAGCAGACACAATAGAAATTCTATTGTTATCGGTACATACCCTGTACACGCGACATGCGAAGGGATATCTACCACCAGACAAACATGACATTGACAGCAGCAGTTATTCCACCTTTCCGCTGTCATCACCATGAAGAACTCATTTTCATGTTTAGGTTTTTTCATCTCAGTTATATTTCTGTCATCCAAGGAAATAACATTAATTTCGCGGCCTAATTACAACGGAGCTAGTCTACGACTACACAGTCGCTGTATTATGTAAATATAATAAAATTATGCAAACATATTCCCATTGTACACTTGTTACATAACATTTTTGATACTGTAACTTTGAATGTGTAATAAGGGACAGCGCGGGACTATTGTTAAATATAAGTTTACAGACCAACAAGGTTAATCCGCCCAAACAAATTATGAACAACATTAATATATCCTCTGTATCCGGCAACTTCCCGCAATAAGCAGAATGTATTAGTGTTATTTATCTTAGCTCGAAGCGCCAACAAAGTTTTAATTGCAAGCGCCGATACAATTTGCGTACAAATGAATTTATTCGCTGAATCCGTAGTGCAATCGTGTGCGGGCCCGGGTGGCGCGGGCGGCGCGACGCGCGGATTATCCGCGTGTGTAGAGCCGCTAATTGCGGGTAACGACGAGCCAACCGCCGCGCGCCGCCGCCGCGCCGCACGCTCGCGCGCGATGCACCTACCACCAAATCACCGCGCGCCATCCGATCGGTATATGTCGCACGCTTTCATGAATTTAAAATAAATACTATGCAGTTCGTGAGGGGGCTTGTGGCTAAGTAATAACAGCCCCACGGGTCGATCGATCAGGTTAAGCTACGCTTGCCGCGGTTGGTCCCTGGATGGGTGACCATTTTTACATACCAAGACCCCTACGTGCCTCGGAAAGCACGTTAAGCCGTTGGTCCCTGCTGTCGTTCGTGGATCTTTGACAGTCGTTACGGGTAGTCAGAAGCCCGAAAGTCTGACAACCAGTCTTACCAAAGGGTATCGTATTACCCAGTAACTGGGTATAGGCAGTCGCTCCATGTAAAATACTGGTATTCAGCTGCATCTGGTTAGACTAGAAGCCGACCCCAACATACTGGCTAGGCAGATGATGACTATGCAGTTCGTATTCCGCAACTACCTAAACGTGAGTGCTATGCATACCTACACCGAATTATGAACAGGCTTCTTTGCAATATCAGTCATGTTTACCGCAAGAAAATCACTTTATTACCTGAATAAAAACTGTATTAAGTTTTTAATAAAATATTAAGCTTTGGACTTAAGAATGTTAAACAATGGGAACATAAAAATATAAATAATAATTTAATTAAAAAGGTGAAGCCTGAAATGATAGTAAGCACACAAGGGGGCGAGGGAGGTGAACATCAGTAAAGTGAGCCTGCATTCGGGCTGGCGGAACTGGCACAGCAGTCGGTATCCGGCCTAACAAAAGGGTGATAGCGGTACGTGCGTAAATCAAACGTCGCACAATAACAGAGCCTCCCGCGACCGCCCGACCCTTCTCCACAGTCCCTCCTAGTTATAAGCCTCCCCATGCCTCTATAGCCGTCGGTCGGTTCTCATAAATCTGCCACACTGAAATGTGCTTCGCTGCCGGCCAGTCGTGTGACGGACGCCGTCGATATCTGTGCCAATAGGTTTTCAATGTCAGTGTACCCGCTGTTTCGATTCAGTTAAACCCAGTGGTCCGACAGTCGCGCCCTTTTACTATCTCCCCTTGTATAGGCCGTTATAACGCGCCTTCATTTTTTGCTTGTAAGAGTACATGCCATCAAAGCAACAATGTATCAATTTAAATACGACACAGCACAAACATGAATGTTAATATCTGAAATAGGACGTCGTGTATTGCGCGGTTCACGTGTTTACATCGCACACATTATTCTCATGAGCTACACACTGAAGCAGTCGACGGGGCATTACATTTCTCGTTCGGATGGTACGATACCATCGTACTTCGCTCCACTCGCTGCAATTAACGCTACACAATGACCATATAAATCTTCTGCGAATGCTCTGTTCGTTCTATATTCCACGTAGTGCTTGTCGACGCAGTCCAGCTTATACACTAGCAATGTACATTATTCGTTACTGCTAACACAAGATTGATAACAGAGATAACATTGATTAAGCCGATTAGAAATAATAAATAGCAATTTAAGGAAAGGAAGGAGTCCGGAGATCGGGAGGGTCCGTGGGTATGGATTGAGGGCGCGTAGCTTAATCTTACCTATACGTCTCAAGCCTAAGAACAAACAAGCCTTGAGCTGAGATTACGCTCCGAATAAATCAATGTTACGACGCGTTAAAATATTTAAGCTCACGATTAATGTCAGGCGCAGATACACGTCTTATCGAGTGAGTAGCGGCGTGCCGCGTCACAAACGCAGATGTTCACCATACCGATAATCGGTCGATCCCAACACTAATCCTATATTCTACAATAAAGTTGTGTACAGATTTGTTTAATTTCTTTTAAACGACAATATAATAAACATTAAACGAGATTAAAATGAATACAGAAGATATGAAACCACATGCTGAATATTACAGTGTTTCATAACACCAGTTCCATCAAAATATGCGTAACTTAATAAATGACATCAATTTTTCATGCGAGTCAGAGTCCCGTTCAGCTGTAAATAAAACTACGTCGTGAATTTACCATCAGTTTATCGAGTCACAGTAATGTATCATGATAATGCTACAGAAGTTTTACAGGGGCTCGTTAGTGGGGCTGTAACGATAGCCGCAACTGATAACTGTTTCTAATCAGGCGTAATAACACGGCGTGGCCTCTATCACCGTCGCCGTATAACCTTGTTTAAATAAGCGGGGTTTATTCTTTACATACAAAACTAACGATTGAAATTAACCCTAATAACATTCCTATGCGGTAACTTTTAATGATTATAGTTAGAAGTATACAATCAAAGATAAACACATTATAATTAAGACGCTGAATGGTATTCAACCCGTTTAATACAGTAAATATCTCTCCGAAGCTAGGAGGACGGGTGCTTCTGATATAACGATATACTGGCGGAAGTAATAAAATAAAACGATTTTACATCTCCAGGGGGAAACGAACGTTTTTGTCGAATGGGAAAAGTCGCGAGCGACTTCTCATTCCGCGATAAAATCAGGAACGTTTTACGACAATCTTCTATTCGATTACCTTCCGTTAAACAACAATCTTAAGAAAAAATCGTGCTTGGCGTTTTTTGTATGCCAATTACAAAATCGAAGTTAAAATAGATACACAAACATACCTACCTGTTTTAAAAAACAACAAGTATTTTATTTGAGGCTAATTTCGTACTTCAGAGTCCCAATAAAAGAAATTTGTTATTTTTGGAGCTTTAAAAATAACCCATTCTCAACTAAATCGAAGCCGAACAGTGATTTAAAAGAAATCCGAGAGGGTCTCTGCGTGGCAACACGTTCGGTTGTTTGTAATACGCGACGCCGACGGACATAGGAAAAGTGTCGCTTGGTGGCGAGGTGTTGCCGGGCCTGCCGGGGCAGGCCGGGCTCTGTGCCGCCGCATAATGAACTGGTCACGTAGCCACATTTCGTATTATTTCCGTGGGACGCGTCACGTGACTTGAATAAATGTGGGCCTCCGCGATCCACCGTCTCCTCGGACCCTCCACAAATAAACCGCTTTACGCACGATTCGCCAGCGGAGATTCATTATTCTAACTCTTACCGATTCATAATACATTACCAAAGTTTTCTTTTTCATGGATCAGTTTTATCTGACCACCCTTACGGGTCCCTGGGTTTTTCGATCTAAATATATGGCATGGCCGGAAGCTTTTAAATTCCTTTTTTATAATAAAGTGGTCCGTATTTTGCAATGACGATTGTTATTTGCAAGTGATGGCTGCTAATAACAATCGCTATACGTTATAAATATGATGGCTATTATCTGATATCTAACTACGCCGTAGGAGTTGATTTTATCTGAGATGGACAACGATTTAAAATAGTAAGATTGCTGCAAGCTAATAAATACTAATTTTTACTTCATGACCCTGGTGCTATGTAGTATGCAACCTAAAGTAAGTATTTCAATGTGTTACTACTGATAGCGCAAGAAACTGTATTGCAATTCTATCCTAGCTACGCCGTTCACTACACTGCTACGCAGTAGTACGCTAAGCCGCGTGCTACGTAGCTACGATACGCGCTACATTGCTACGCCACGCGCTACATTGCTACGCCACGCGCTACATTGCTACGTCACTAGCTATCTGCTACGCCACTCGCTATCTGCTACGCCACTCGCTATCTGCTACGCCAGTCGCTATCTGCTACGCCGTAGGCTACGCGACTGCTACGTCGTAGGCTACGGGCCTAACGTCTGTACAGCAGTATGTTCCTTATGTATGTCAAACGAAGAAGAACCGTTTAAAATAAAAGGTTAATTTTTCCTCTGCTCCACCTCGGTGAAGTGTCAGCCTTAATCTTGATAGATATAAATAATATTAACTATTATGAGTCCACTGCTGGAATAAAACCAGACTTCTGTTGGACAAAACCACGGATATCCTATGGACAAAACCTTCTCCATTGCATGCCATTAAGCTTGATCCTCGATCTAATAACATACCAATCACTAAACGCATAAAGAACCCAGCTTTTATTTACTAACATAAATCCGTAAAATAGTGCATCTACAAAACTTTTTACTTGCTTTAAATAAAACACGAGACTATTTTTCTCTTGGAGGAAACCATTATAAGGCAATATTTACTTCTTCCACCACGATATTCGTAGCTTCGTTCTACGAAATAACGTAGACCGTAGATAGTGTGTAAAATCTTATATTTCGAAAAGTTTTAGAATAGTTTTATGATACCGTGAAGCTCTCTACGAGCTTCACGGTACCGGGAGGAATAATATCAAACTACGGTTTATCTCGTATGTTCAATATAATTATTCCTATAAAATATTACGTATTTTACATCTTAATTATTTTGCTTGTCAGCCTAATCTGACGCCTAATCTATTCTAATTCTAAATTATAATGTTTGTCTCATATTTCATGCAAATAACTTTTAACAAACACGCGGAGGATGCATGTAAGCACCAAATAGACTATAGTATCTACCACGTACAATACCTACCTACTTAAATATAGTATCAAGTTATCAATGTCAAAATTGTAGTACATATCGTTTTTTGGTAAAACCTGCCCGCATGTCGGCAGCAATAAAGACATCACACAAGGCTGGGCCACACATCCTCTCGGCGCGCGGTATTAGACGTGTAAGCAGTTTATTGTGACGCAGGCTCGCTCATAACTACCCATTCTCCCCGGGATAATGTCGGACAAGCGACGTTATGTTTATTTCAGACTAAGTCCGCGTTATAAAGGTCTCGTGCACAAGTGGCCGAATATTATCTTTACCCGAACATCATATTGATCAACGATCATAGAATTGTTGTTTTATTTAGAAGTCTTGTTGGTAATGCAATGCCTTTAGTTGTATAGAGAATAGAATAGAGTTCTTTATTTGCACAGAAAGTAGGTACAAGTGACAGATGTTAAGTTTAAAAAGTATTTATAGAGAATGTAATTTCATTCAGTTTACAGACAATTCTAATTTCAACTCTTTATTAGTGGATGTAATGGCAATCATATCACTAGTTTCTTTTAAAAGGTTTTTATATTTTATTTATTCTTTTGATAGATTTTTTTATATTTTGTAAATGTGAGGACTTTGTGAGGATTTACAAAATATAAAAGAAGACTTTAGAACTGTAGACCATTTTTAATATTATTTTATTAAGTACCTAGTACTTGTTGACAGGCCTACGCTGTCCTCCTTTATCTACTGTAACTTGAAAAAGCCAATTATTTTTAAAAGAGTAACCGTGGAGTTTCTTGCCGGCTCTTCTCCATAGAAAACGATCAATTGGAACCGTACTTTCATACTTGTGAAACGTCAGAGGCTAGGTGCCCAAAATATTTTATTTCACATAAACGGGCACTTGCCCATGTAGGTTTATGTGAAATAAAGTATTTTGATTTGATTTGTAATACGGTTTCCATTTGTTTTGTAGCTGTAAAGAATATTATATTTAGGAGCTAGACTTCAATGGTATACGTTACCTTGGATTGCCTCGCAGAGCCGCATGGTGTAACGCGTTGAAACCATTGTTATTCGTGAGAGTCATGTCGGCTCCATGCTCCAACAATAAAGTCAACATGTCGTCACGTTTCTTCGAAATGGCATCATGCAAGGGTGTGTCGCCTTCGGAATCCTGTAACAGGAAATATATAATAGAATATTAATTTTGGCTTACACACACAGATTCACTGCGACTGGAAGTAGTAGCACATGTATGGACGAATTAGGTCAGATGCACTTTAATCTGTAGATAAAGGCGAGCCGGCGCCAGCTGTGATGATATTCGCTACTGAATTATAAAGCACAGCCCGTCTTGAGTATCGCGACAATTTTCTAAAACATCAAACCGCTCGAATGAATAATTGAGGCGGCGGAGAAGGCGTTTAGGGCGTGGATTATGGCGACTTGCATAATTTATAAGCGTCTCGGAGTGGTTGAGGCGAGCAGCGAAAGGCAAAGCCGACCGGGTGCCGGCGCGCTGCTGGGCGCGCGACAGATATCAGAGAATGGTGTCGAGTTCAGTAATATAGGACGAGCGGCGCAAAAAGCGCGGCTACCGCGTCATTATCATAATCACCACTGCTGCGTGCCGCTGCGGTGCCGCCCAAGCCGTTTTGCTTTGTGAGCGTGCATTAAGAGAGCCGAGTGTTGTGCTCTGTCATTCCTGCAATTAATTTGCAAGGGTCCGTAAGATGAGTGTTTTCACTTTGATATAATAGCATTAATTCGGGTATAAGTCTCCTTAGTGCTTTTTGGACACAAAAACATACATTTTTGTTTATATCAACAACACAGTTTCATAATCGATCATATTACGCTTATAAGTGAAAGTAACATATATAAAACCATAAGGCGGAACCATTGTGCCCACGCAATGCCCACGTACAAAAATTGTACTTGTTTCAGCATTTTTACGTGGGCATTTATAATGAAATTATTAAATATATCTTCTAGAAGTTGAATTAAAACAATGACCAAGTGAATTGTATGTATTACTACCTTAAATTATATAACCTAACTACTCACAATAGAAGCACCAAGCTTAGATTTAATACAGCGAGATAAATATCAGGCCGCACTCACAGGTATATCAGGGGATGACAAAGCATCCGACACCCATTCAGATGCAGTAATTCAGTGCAAGCTCAACCACAGACACGGGGTAATTCCGCGCAGAATAGCAGCATTAAATATTAATCGTATTGGCATATAGATGGTCATTACGGCCTGTAATTCATGACATCGTGTTGCGGTGTATGCATTACATGCAGCGCTAATTATATGATTGTACATCATTATGCGTACGTTACTGTTTAGCATAGGACTAGTAATATTATGAACGGAGTACTTCGTTTGTATAATTATGACAAAAAGAAGAAAACAAATGTAGCCATTAGACACTTTTTGATAACATACTTAACTGTGTAGTCTCAGTTGTATTTTGTCGTTGTCTATTTTGTTTGCAAATTAGCCGTCCAAAGAAATTTTAGTCAATAATTTAAATATCTCTCTAAAATCTCTGTAACTGTACGATAAAGATTATGAACAGAATATTCTGACACATACTTATTCGCCACACAAAAATTAATAATAATATAACACGTTGATGTGCAACGACACCGAACCAGGTAAACACGCCCTGGCAGAAATAAGTGTTGAGGCGAAATAAGAAATTTGATTTACGCGGCAATATCCGCAGGTGCACATGAGATGCACCTGCAAGCCGCGCCGTGATATAAATATCCTTACGAATATTATAGTCGCCTAGTTGACGGCCTCATAACACTCGCCGTTCATATATTTTAATTTAAAGCTCATACACGTGGGGACTGACACCCCAATCACCACTTTTATGGTGAGTAAGTTTATTAAAAATCCTAGATTAATGTTGGACTGTTTCCAGACAGATAAAATCTACGAAAACCAGTTGTCGACTGAATATTAATTAAGGTGTTCATTATTTATCACGGTGTTATCCATTCTATGAAACTTCTCTTTAAAAATATTTAGTTTTTCATAATTATAGAAATATTGTAGAAAAGGAAACCATTACCGCGGTACTACAGTGATCATGTAATAAAACAGAAAGCGACTTGGAAGCCCGAACAATAAAAACAAAACAACAAGGTAATTACTCAAAGATAAGAACAACGCGTCGAGCACGAGAAGTGGCGAAGCGTGCTCGTGGAGGCGGGCGGCGGCGGCTGATATCGCGCAGCCTCTTACTAAGGTTAAAAATTCGTTAGCCTTGATTAAAATGTCTGCTCGTCGCCTTACTGTGGATGAACAAAGAGCTGGCTTATCAGACGAATTAATACACGAAACAGTAAGAATAAGCTTTACCCTAAAACAGACATTAAAAAGCAACGGCTGCAAATAATAACTTATAACATTTTATATTAAATAATTTAAGTGCACATTTCTTGCGGAATTATTTTGTATACATGAACGTTTCAAGTTTTGAAAAGATAAAAACATGATGCAAAGCTTTATAATGGAAATGAAATAGTAATCTTCTCAAACAACGATACCTATTCAGTTCTTATTCAGGCGAAACTTCATCATTGACGAGGCAGAAAGAAAACAACTAATTGTTTAATTCCAAGCCATTAAGTCGAGTATTACGGTGGATTATTCACGGGCCATATACCGCAGCATCAGCGCAGGGCGCGGCGCGTACCGGCTCGCCGCCACACCGCCACCGCGCCACCGCTGCCGCCTCCGACCGGTTATACCTACTTATGACACTATACTCCGTATTGACTTCTAACTATCGTTTAAACACGATACATTACACACACAAATACTCATTTCTGGACTCGAAATGCCCGCTCTATTTATCACCAAATATTTCTGTGACAGGCTAGATAATATGCCACTGAAACATCCATTATTGATTGTACAAAAGTGAATAACGACCGCAATAGTTAATGGTCGGTGAAACAATCAATGTGGACGCCGACTATTTCAAATATCCACAAAAATATAGTTGCTTTACTATAACTAAGTATTCTATACATAAATAAAACACTTAACTGGCATGTTATTCAAATTGTAATGTGATCATACTATTGCATTATAATGAAAATAACAGGAGTAAAAACTCCGGAGTCATATTGAAATATACATATAGCAAACGGCATATCGTGTTAAATCGCCAGCACGGAATATTTGATTTTCTTTATGTAAATTTTTAACGACATAAAAAGTGTTTGTTGAACGTCAACGTTCAACGTGGGAGTTGCAAAATAACTGAATTAATTTACCGGTCCATATCGATGACAAATATATCAATCAATAGATTCACTGAATTACATAGTGCGGATTTTACACTAACAGACTGCACACTCACAAGTCGCTTTGATTGATTGTGCGGAAATACACCCAGCTTTCGGTCCGCATCAACGTTCACTCACTCATGGATATTATATTACGAAATGTATGAAACACTAGTTCTGCCACGCACAGCTCATTACTTATACATACAATGTTCATAACGACGACAAGCTTCTGGAAAGCTTCATAAATTCCGCAGTCCATTAGTGTTCCGATATCTCAACCACGCAATTCTTTGTTATTCAACTGGACCGCAGCCGCAGCGAGCGCTACGCTTTAGATATCGGAAAACGCTAATGTACTCGTACTTGGTGAGATTTAGCGCTGAGCGGTGCTTTGCCGCTATGCGCAACCCCGTGCTATTGTAACATGACCCACCGCTGTGAATATACATACGCTGGATAGAATATACAAATAGACCAGTGCTCCTCCCTAGCGGAAAATAATATTTCATAAATTATCATATTCTTGTAATTAAGCTTAGGTATACACTTCGGTTACTTTGTTATTATGTGGCCGAGGAAATGAAATAAATTAAAATACCCAAATTAAAATGCGATCCCATTTAATAAGGCTTTTATTTAAGCTTGAAACCATAAACATTTGCAATAAAAGAATGAGGTAAAGGTATCTACCACGTAAAATATTCGTAACCACGGTTTCAATAATAGTTATGGAACTATCGATAGTAGCGATGTGAATATTGGAGAAGGAAAGTATTTATTAGGTGAATATTGGCCCGGTGCGAGTGTGCGACATTACGGTGCGAGGATAGTTTTTCCGTCCTAACACTGCGGGCCACGCACAGGTGTCGGTAATGAGGCACAAATCGCGCTTCGGGACAAAAACTCCAACTCAGCATGTTATTTAAGCTGAGCTATTTCAGTACGTAACTAAACGTGTCATGAATGTGTTAAGAAACTGTGTTCACTTAAATGTTCACCAAGTTTTAATTTTGTTATTTATTTATTTTCGGTAGCAGCCAATGGGATTGGGATAAAAGCCCAGTTAATGGGGTTACCTTCGCTACACGTATGCATATGCTCATCCCTTCGGGGAACACAGGTGTGATTATGGAAAGCAATCTTCGATTTTTTTTTTGAGATTCAATCTCGTGGCAAGAAAATTTCGTTCGATATCTCAAGATTTCGAGATTGAGCGCGCGCGACTTAGCACACTATGCTTCTGAGTGCGTGATGCGTTTGTGCTGATTTGTTGCGTTATGTAGGCGTAGTGCAAATAATTATCTATTATTTAAAAAACTTAGTTTTGAGATTCAATTATTACATGTTTTGTCAATAAACCTAACTTCTGTTGTTTTACTTACCATTAAGATTATAAAAAAAATAAGTTTTTTTAAGTAGGCGAAATCTCGGTATCGTAATTCTCGAAATCGAGCTCACGCCAGATTGATCGCCAGGGTCAGATATTTAATGGCCAATCTCGATTCCAGACTTAACACGCGAGTTGTCGACCTGCCAATCTCGACTCGAGATTGCTTTCCCTAGACGTGGTGACGTTACCTCAAATCTTATTTCTAAATGATAATAACTGGACGAACTTTTTATTCAGAAACGTTTCGCGCTAAAACTGGGACGTACAAAAATATTAGAGCGAAAAATTTTACTTTGCAAGATTTCACTACAGACACCGGGACAGGGAAAACTAAATAAAAGCTTGTAAAATAGGTCTGATTATATAAATATAATATTGTATTTTGTATGCATCTATATTAATATCTTAAGATATAAACTACCCAAGTTCCAAATATAAAAGGTGAGTGCCGAAGAAAGAAACCATAAAATTTCAGGTGACGTCGGCCCTTCCATAAATTTATCGACAGCTCGTGGTAACAGGCAATAAGGAAAATATTTATGAAGTAGAACAGCGCCGGGCGCGATTTTCATTAGCTAATTATTAGCCTACCGTTCTAGCTAGGACAACGTTGGGCTGTTTAATAATCTTCTGTTTCTTTGTAGAAGATTGTAGGTTTAACGAAAGTAAAGCAAAAGATTTTCCACAAAAGGGTCTGTTCTACTTGCATAGAAAAAAATATGTTAACTTCAGACTTATTTCCCTGTGCATCACACGACCTTGAACAGAGCTCCGTTCAGGTTAATTGGTACGTTTAATTGAACGCCTGTTTCACTAATTACCGTACAGGACAACAGTTTATTGGCAGTCGCTCGACGTCCGGACACACAGATCGGGACGCATGTCGCGCTACGTACTTACCGCTTATCGAAATGTTGCCACCTACTGGCGTAGCTCTTTGTGACACTGTATAGCATTCCGTAGCGCGGCTACGAAACATTAGATTATGCTCCCTCCACTGACTTATCGAGTTTTGTTTATGCGGTTTTATGTTTCATTTGTTTTTATTCACATAAATCGGCAATAGGTATTATCACTTACTTGTGTAGGTGTACAGTATCTAAAATAAAAATACAGTAGATCTTGTAATGGATATGTATGATAATGTGACACAATTTTTAAACGACATATTTTATGAAATATCATTCTTTCTGAATGTGACACGGCCAATAAATCGCATAATGGTGTCGTAAAATTTCGGCGGTATTATCTTGGGAAAACCCGGCTATTTTACATTCACCTGCGAGGTTTCCCTCCACGTCCAATTTATGTTAGTGGGCACAAAACGAACGCTGACAAATGTGGAAATAAAATGAACATACGTTTTATCTCTACGCTCACGGAGTCGGTTTTCGAGCTTGTGGCGGTGTAGGGAGAGCGCGGGCGGCGGCGGGGCCAGCGGCGCGAGCGGGGGGCGCGGGCACGAGATGTGGACTTTTCTCTGTACCGAGCTTGGGAGCGACTTGTTCCATAAGAATCCACGTACAGTTGAGATAAATATCCGACAAAGCGTCACCTGATATATGCGTTAAGAACGTACACGCATCGCGGAAGGAAGGGGATAATTTATGAAATTCTCTGAAAAATCCTACCTACTGTATAAAACAAATGCTACCTTTACTTTAGTGAGTGTTTCTTTTTAACCGAATGAGATCAATATCTGAGGATAGCAATATCTACTATTTGGAAGAAACAATGGAAAAATTATCCTTCTTTGTATATAACACCACGACCAATTAATTTGCCCACTACACTTTATGCATAACGAATGCTTATAAACAAAGGGACCGCTTTTAAGGTACCTGAATTACCATATGAATTAGGGGCAAATGATATCGCCTACAAATTCCCATCTTACATTTATTATGAAACGTCTTAAAAGCGTCTCTGGACTTTCCAACCACTCGCGTAGTTCTTACTTAGATACGGTACGACGACGGACGAAACTAAGTGGAACTTTTCCCAGGTTGGCGTATATAAAAAGAATTTTTAAAAGATACTTCACATCGCCCTGCAGGCAGACTTTGAACTTAAACTCCATGTATAAACATACCAACGTCAGGTAGGTACTAAATAATTGAAATATGTGCAGTGCTTATGTGCAGTGCTCTACCGCGTTGATAAAAATTTGTGCAACTAAATAAAACAAAAGATGATGGAGTAATATCTGAACTAGATTCATGCTGCAAATGCATTCTCATCTCCAACCGAGAAATTATAACAATCAGCTCTGACGAATATAACTTGATATGAGATGATAAATTAAGTTACTATTTTATTCGCTACGCGGGACGATATACAAAGCTCATAATTTGGAGAGGGGGCGAAAGATAACGAGTAGCAACGAGAGGTATTTAATACGTACAGGTGTACGGGAAGTAACCTCACAGCGAGATGAAGCCCTCGCCGTAGATAAATACATCTCCCTCCCACACCCCGCTTCGACGCACACTTCTGATAACCGCGCATATCGTAAAACTTTATTTACCGCCTCCACTCCAATTTGTCTTTGCGAAAGTTCCCAACTCAGATATGACGATAACTTTCAGTTGTTACGTATAAGAAACGTCGAACCCAATCTACGCTTAGGCAGACACGTGTTAGATATATGTTCTCAGGTTTATTTGTATTGACTAGCAAGGGAAAACTTGGCACCACTGTTTTATAAACATCTTCTTAATTAAATACGTCACGATCTTTTTAATATCGGGTCTTTTCCCGTGCGCAATCGTTATATCTAGGGATACCTACGAAAAAGTCTCGTTATTTTTTATCTGGTTTAATTTACTGTAATAACACAAAAGTGCTTTCGCGCCCGGTGAGCTATTTCCCATAGTCCCCGAGTAATTACACGGCGCGGCTCACAAAGGCCGCGAGGCCGAAGAGCAGGCGCGCAGTAGGCACAGTTGCAAAGTGTCTAATGCATTGCCAATATGTACTCTACAGGCCTCGTCTCTGTATAGGTATTACGTATAGGTATGTGCTTGTATTCTAAGTTAGCGTGCTCTTATTTGACACTTTTTTATCTAAATCATACACCTAAATAGTCTAAGCACTTCAAAGAATGTCTTTCTCAACTTTTAATAAGTCGATATATTTATCCTTTCACCTCGTACCCTATTTGCTTCTCATTAAACTGGAGCTAAGCCATCGTTTGTTCTTCAATTTCGTTCATATATATTTTGCCCGTTAACGAAAAATAAAAGTAATAGAGGGTAGATAAAAGCTATAAACCTTAAGTTACTTTAATTGAACGAGTTCTTCGTTCAGTTAGAGATTTCGGGAGCTATAATGACTGTAGACGCATGTTAGAAACTTGAATTTTGCCTGAGGCGCAATTCATAATAAACGGCAAAGCCGGTATCAAAGTGAAGAGTAATTTTAATTTGTAAGACGTTTTTGCGGGCTGTTATATTAAATACTTTATTCAGTTTTAAACAGACACTTCATTCAAATCTTCTTCTGAAGAATCTTTAATTAATTCTATAGAATATGTTTGTGTTTTGAATGAATAGAAACATTACAAGGCGTTGTGTGCAATCACGCTGTCTTAGCGGCACGAGGACGATCGTAACGTGCGCCGCGGAGCTCCGGAGCCCCGCACCCGCTGTCCTAATGAAGCCGTAACGAAGCGAGCAATGGGAAAACCAACACCGGCTCACACCGGCACAGCTGTTGTTATTGTTATCATCACTATATAGAGAGCATTTCAAAACAATACGCTTTTTAGATAATTACCTACTTGAGATTCAAAGCTTCTTTAACGAGAGAACTTTTCGTATTACAGATTAGGGATTTAAATTAGGGACTGGTTTTAATCAGAATTCATATACCTATAATAAAAACTTTGTGAATAAACTGACCTTGCAGACTGGCTAATATACTTTTATCACAGCATTAGCTTGTGTCAATACGAGAGATATAGAGAAATTCAACAAGATTTCATTGACTTATACTACTCTGCATTTATTTTCCAAGTGTTAACAAGCAAAAAGTAAAGCAAGAGTATAACGACACAACTGGGATTAACTAACAAGCAGATTCAGATCACGGCGCTATGTTAACCAGCGCACGAGTTCGATATTCGGCTGATGGCCCCCGTGCTGCCGCGCGCGCCGGCCCGCACTCCGTACTTATAATCTAATATTCGCAATTTACGAGGATCGCAGAAGGGTTCCACTGGGAGCCATAGCACTGTCATCGCGCACGTACCTGCCGCTTGCACTTACCCCGCCGTTATCTATATCTTTGTAGTGTTTATCCTTTTTTTGGGGAACATGATTTATATAATATGTTAACCTTGTTTTAAAAATTGGAAGGTAGAGACAAGATTTGTTGCTTTGGAAATTTTAATTATGACCTAGATATTATCTTAACGCATTAGGTCTAAAACACAAATGATGAACCAAATTATACTATTTTCGCAAATTAGATAACGCAAGTGCTGTGAAACTGTCGGAGCAAAATAATACAAGTAAGTAAAAGATGAATAGGAGGAAGCGAACTATTACTAGATGTTCTAACAGCCATTGTGTGTGACGCCGGTATCCGATACTAAAGCTCCGGCACAAAGTCTTCGCCGGATCTCGTCACACTTAGGTAAATCTCCAATATCCGTCGCTATCGGCTTCAGAAAAGCCACGTGCATGAATATAGTTCCAATGTTACGTATGAATAAGACATATCAGAGTATCTTTCTTTCAGGAGACTCTTAAAGAATAACATACGCACACATATTTAGCATTCATGGAATTGTTTTCCGTCATAAATATAATAGCCATATTACGTTACTAATTACGTCATTTAAAGTAATATGAGTATTAAGTATCTAAAAAAAATTGTTTTTACTCCAATAATGTTCTTTAGGTAGACTGAAGTTACATATACATTGTACCTACAAAGAACCTAAATATTATAAGTTGAATCCAGAGCACACAATTTAAACGACCTTTACAATGCACACAAACAATACGAGATAACAAGCGGACGTTCACGTTCAAATTCAAAATAGCCCCAAAGTAAATGTAAATACAAAGGCGTAGTACAATAAGAGGTCGGCGGCGACATATTTACTCAAATTTGAATCCGGGACGTGAGGAGTCAGTCTATTACGTGACCTTTAATAGCGTTCAGGCCGGGACCGGGCAGAGCCGCAGCTAGCAGACTAGTTCCTCTGGCCGAATCGTTACTCTGAGCCCGGGGCGGGGAAAGATCTATAAATTACTGGAACGACAACTCGTTCCGCGCCAGATAAAGCTACGCCGCAAAACAATGCCCCGGACGAATGCTTTAGTCGTTAGCAAAGAGAATCGTACATCTTTATGAACTGTTTACTCGTCGGATTTTGAATTGTCTTTCGTAATTGTCGTTACTGTTCTTTTGTCCGGAATTTCCACGGTACCCTTGGTACAGCAGACGCCCAGTCATTACTTATTTATAGCGTTAAACTGTACTTCTGCCGTGAGTCCGTAGAGGATAAATACTTTTCTGTAACTCACGACTATCCCCAATTTTGTTTCAGAATTCACGTTCAAAGGCGAACGTTTCTGAACTTCCAATAATTTAATAAAGAAAGTTTAGGAAGCGTGCGTGGCTGGCACGCTCGCCGCAAAAAGCCGAAAACTTTGATTCAATTAAAACAGAAAGTTGGACGAAGAAGTTGCGAGCGCGGCCGAAAGTGTTCGGTCGGGTATCGCGCTCGGCGGCAGGCGCATCGCGGCCGGCGCGCGGCCCGGCGAAGGCGGCTGCAGCGAGACGCTGTCGGCGCACTACCACCACTAAATCAAAACTTAAACTCAGTTCCGCTAGTTCCTGAACGTTTATTGTATATACTACGGATTTATGGAAAACTAGCTTAACTGTGCATTCGTAGTTACAGGAAATGTATTAGCTTTGTGTTAATGTCAATGAAACTTGTCCCTGGACAGATTTTTGAGTAAAAAAAGGTGGGTCCGGTGGGACACAGCCATGTAGCCTGTGAAAGTCGCTGGTGGGGAATAAGGGGTGACGAGCATTGTTATGCAAATTGAGGTCGTTATTTCGCTACGAGTGAGGAAAGAGCGCGACAGCGGCCGCCCTGCCTGCACCCCGCGACGCCCCGCCCGCGCACCGCAACACGGAAGACGCTTTGCATAATTGGTAATACAAGTACGTACATACAGAAGCACAGCAAGTACAACTGTGCGTATCGCTAGAATGATCAAAGATTTTCCGATAGCAAAATATTAATATTTCGTTTGTAGTCATTTCCACCTGTGGCTAGCCAGTAAAATAATAAAGAAATCGTCTTTGTTAACTGAGAATTATATCTCACCAAAAACTTAGAGGAATAACTGTTTACGTTTTTCTATTGTAATACATGATCTTTGACCACTTTGAGGGTACGGTACGGTGCGTACCTACAGGTTTGCTCGACTTTTGACGATCGTTACGATCGTTATCTATCTATATATAAACCAATTCCGGTGCGTTAGTCTCGCAAAAATTAGAAAATGGCTCGACCAATTGTGATAAAACTTTGGTAAGTTATTTCGGCGCGTCGGAGAAGGTTTCTAATAAAAACAATGAAAAAGGCATTGCAACGCATGCCCATTAGCTATTTGTCAATAAATAAATGTGTGCACCTTTAAGATCATTTTCCTCATCAACATAGATTCATCAATTACAAGAGGTGTCAGAATTCCTCGAAAAGGGTTCTGTGTAATCTGATACCAAAATGCATCGCGCGCGCATTTGTTTTGAGGCATTCCCGTGCTACCAGATTAAATAGCTAACCAGTAAGTAGCTATAAATATATTTCCATTTTTTTATTTGTTTCATATCAAATCTTTTGCAAAACAATCTAAATCCTTAGTAAGATAACTATATAAGTAACCAAAAGCATTTTAGATTTTTCAAATAAATAATAATTACCTACTTAACTCTTACAAAAATATGATGCTAAACAGTAGGCAGGTACACCTATATTCTTAAAAGTAAATCTATAGACTCACATAAAAACTTTTTTACAAAAAAAAAAAAGACAACAAAGTGTTAAATAACTTTAATTTCGGAAGTCGGTGTCGTTGGTTCCGCATTTTCGTTTTTCAAAGTCGTTTTTTGAAGTTTTAATTTTTTACTTTTTAGTTGTACATACCTACCCCACACAAATTCCATTAACACTAGTGCATTGAAGAATTGAAGAAAATTGACATTGAAGAATTCAAAAAGGAGGTTCTGTATTCGACCCGTATGTATGTACGTTTGTATGTCCGCGATTTTCTCAAAAACAAATGAAGCAATATTGATAATTCTTTCATTAATGTGATCTACATACTTACTTAGTACTTAGTATCCAGGGATGACTGGGTGAGTGAGTCCAACGGCTTGGTTGCTCTCATATTACGTGCTGCCATTGGATTTCCGTCCTTTGAAAACGTCGACCGAGGGCGGGGATTGTGGCCACGCGGCCTCTGTTGCAGCTGAGTGCTGCTACGACGACTGTGAAGCAGACATCGCCGCCTTGGCCCTTTTTCGATCCATGACATTTCCCTTGGGCGCAGCACAAGTCTTACTGCCTGCCCGAAGTCCCGCTGGTTTCCCTGCTGCCGCACAGATAAAGCGTGGCGGCGCGGCCCCACAACTCCTGGCTGTGTTTAGACCGACCGCATACCTGATTCAGTTTTTTTAGTTTTTTTTTAAGAAAATCTTTCAATATTCCCAAAATTGTTCGCAGGATGAGACTTCTATCTACCTCTAGGTATACAAGTATGATCGAATTCGGCTTAAGCTGATTAAAATAGGATATATAAATAAAATGAGATTTTAGCTACATTGTTACTATAAGCATTTTGCCCGTTTTTGCTTTTTTATATTAGGTAGACGGCTGAATGTGAAAAATCGACATCCGTTTTTCATGTTCCCAATAGAACCCAGTCACAAATTGAAGTGATTAGTATGCGATGCCGAGCGAAGTATCATTAATCGACGAGGTATGGGATTACTTATAGTGTTATAGCTTCGACGACTGGTCTTGGTGTATTTTGTAAGTTCCCAAAAACAGTCGAAGGGAGAGTTCGCGTACCTATTTCTATTTATTTGCATTTGACACCGATTATGTCAGATATGCTGTAACCGTTTGCATAAACAGCACCATGTAGGATTTGTTTTTAAATTAATCAAAATTTACATTTTATATATCACCATAGTTACGTTTATGTTTTACAATTTAGGGGAATCAGCTGTGTAAATGTTGTATGTGACAAGTTTTGTTAGAATGCTTTTACTGTCCAAACTTTATCCGTAAAGCAGTCGGCGCCACCTCATGCTAACGTTATAATAAAGAGGATTCTCATAAAACCTTAATCTGGGCTAAACGCCGTAGGAGACCGTTTTTCATGGCGTAATCGACTGAATTTTTCTGCCTTTCGCTAAAATTACTAAAGTTGTGGCCATCATATTCATATTTTCGGCCGAATTATCCAATATAATAAGCTTCAAAAGAGTAAGAGACGACTTTTAAAAGGAAAAGTTCTGCGAAAGCACGTAATGGCTCATCCCGCTCACGATTCCTGCGCCCGAGGCGGAACAGGCGGACCGGCAGCGTCAAATAAGTTTCTAATTGCTTATATTACCGAGTTATATTCGCTCTTGGAAGTAATTAAGTCACGAAGTTAAAACCACATTCACGTATTTTCAGAACTTAACAGATTTTTCCTCTCTCCAACTACAACGAAAGAATATTTTCTAGCAGTCATGAATTAAAGCTTTCCAGTGCGAACGTGGAAACGAAAGCACTTTGATATAACTCAGCGGCAAAGGTTAGGTACCTCGCAAACCCATTGAAGCAAAGCGGTGAAATGCATCCGCGTGGAAAAGTCATGAAAAATACCCTCTCCTTTTTACGGTGTAAGCCTCTCGAAGAGGTGACAAAACGTTCGCTCGCGGCCTCCGGCTGCGGTGTAATAAAAGTGTCGCACACGTGGCATGCGCCCGCCACGCCTCGCAACTCGCTACCTGCATGCCGACTAGCGATGCTCGCACGGAATAATAACAATATCCCTCGTGTTATCACATATTTGAAGAGACAGATCAACCAAACCAGTATGAAAATTATGTGAAAGATTATGAAAATGACAACTAGTTTTCCACTACATATAGGTAAGTTATGTCAATAGTAAAATAGCACCTACAATTGGCACTTTTATACGTCCACAAATGTTTTATTAATTTATTAATATAATAACCATCGACAAGCGAAACTACCCCAATAAAAATATAGACCATGAAAAATTCTGTATAAAACTCGCGTCTGGAACGAGTTGTATAAAAAGAATATAATGTAATGTTAGAGTGGGCAGACGCTTAAATTCAGGAGATATGAAGGAAATGTGTATGCTATTCTTGCTTTCAAGTTGGCAATAACGCGGTGGATATGGAGCGTGCTTGTGGCGTTACCGTGGCAGTAAATTAAGTACGGGCACGGGCGAGGGACGCGGCTCGAGCCAGCTATCTTACACGAGCATCATACACTATCTAACACCGCAACCAACCAGGAAACCTTTTAATGTTGCAAGTGCACTTATATCAGTTTCCAGTTTACACAGCTACATCGTATGTACGTACGTGTATTATACAGTTTGTTGTTTGTTTGTATTTAGCTCTCCTTCTGCATAATAAATAACTGTTTAGACAGTGGAAACATTAATTAAAACGAATGGACTACCTAATAAAAAGTTTTGACTAAAAAGGGATCGATATTTTTAGGAAAGGAAGACCATCTTCCGTCCAAAAAGAATTTTTGGAGGAGATAATAAAAAGAAGGGCAACTTAAATTTAGTGTATCGGTCTGTGAGTGTTTACGAGCCAGGCCCCTAAAATAAACAAACCGACAGTAAAGCACAAAGGCTAGGGTTCTGGGAAATGGGCACCCATTCTGTATTTCATCACTGAAGACGAACAAACGATGCTGAGTACCTACATGAAAGATATTTGTAAGGAAAGTTCATGAAGATTACTGACAACATAAAACTGGAAAAAAGTGATTTTTGTTTATAACCAACATTGTTGAGATTAAAACAGAAGACGAACAAGCAGGGGATCGAGGAGGGGGGGTGGAGGGGGGGGGGTTCAAGGGATCAGACCGGAATAACTCGATATTCCCATAGAAGTATTTCCTTTTTTATTCGATTATTAGGTTCTTGGATTGACATCCAACAAAAAAATAGGTATCCAGCTATCAATGTAACTTAAACCTTGCTAAACATAACATTACAAAATACAACCCGAGGTAACAAGTATATTTAACAATGTAAGGTCTTTACGCTCGTTTTGTGCTACGTATACTGAGGTGAGTAAAAACTAGAAGTTGTAAAGGGTTGTAATGGACACAATAGGGTGTGAGTTTGCGGCGAGGGGGCTGCGGCAGCGGCCGGCACCAGCTCTCACTGAGAATGGCTACGAAAAGGCAAAGTTACGGGCGCCCGAAAACTCCTAGCAACACATGTGGAAACGAGGTCGGGCTTCGTCAATACCACTAAACAAATAAATATGTTCCGTGTATTAAAATATTAGCTTTGTCACCCGGGATTACAAAACCTTTTATATTGTACCACGTCGCCATAAGAAATCACAATACAAAAATAGCTTGTAAAATGAAATTACAAAAGTTTGAAGCAGATTTTTTTACATCGCAATCATAAACTGATATTTATTAACATTTATATTTGGACATGTTAGCTTCATACAGCAAATACAAAAGCGTTAATGTTAATCGTAAAACGACACATAACGAAGGACTGTATACAGGGACAGAAACAAATTAAAACATAAACAATAGGTAAATCCCCACGTGGCTAACGAGCTGGTCGCGTCATTATCACACGCCTCTGAAACTGGATTAGTTTATTGTTATTATCGTAGTGTGCATTCATTGCCTGCGTAAATATCAGACCGTATTATCATCAGTAAAATAACGATATTATGTACTTTTCTGTATTTTTTGTATGTACTTTTTGTATAATGGAACTTCAATTGAACCTATGTTTGTCGTGTTTATCATTTATTTATTTTCTTAACAAGTTTATCATGAGCATTCTGTATGTATAAGTTTGTTAGATGATGTTCTTTTTTTAAAGTCTAGCGAATAGGCTGACTGTCCCCTTATAAACATCTGTTACCGAATCCTGTGGGTGGACATCTGCACAACCCAGGGGATTGCATATCTTAGAGATAAAGTGAAAAAGTCTCATGTGTCTGTCATTTCAGCGCGCTCATGATAATCTGCTAGGATGAGCTCAACTAAATCTACCTAATTGTCGTTGTTTTTTTTTTCCTATTTCAACTCTACGCTCGCCGTTGTATTTTCGCTTGTCTTTATAATGGGTCATGAACAGCACACTACGACGCAGTTGACATGGAGGTGCTTTTGTTTTGGGTTAACCTGAGTTCCTAATAACTGTGTTTTGGGTTCAGCTCACAAGAAGAAACTAATCAAACAAAAATGGAAATATAGGATGAGAGAAAATGTGTATCCATAAAAACGGTGAGTTAGGAGACGGCGCTAATGAGAGAGCATAAAGCGTGACGTCGTAAAGCCAGCGCATTAAGCGCCGCTGCCAGAAGCTGCCCGTAATCTATTCGGAGCTATTTTAATTAGCATCGTAGTAATAATAAAACGGGGGTGAAGTTTTTGTGGCATCTCGGGCGATGTTTCCCGAGGCGTGGTGTCGGAGCCGCCTGGCCGCCGCCGCGCCGCCGCGCCGCACAAACACACCAGCCTCCGACAACTCCTCGGTAAGGGAATACTTAAAACAACTTCTCGTTTACTAAACTTGTAAAGTTCAGCTCGCTAAAACTCTAATGTAAATTATAAACACTGACGTAAATGTTCACTCACGTAAATGGAACAGCGCACGCTACACACGATGTGTTTAGAGCAAAAATAGCTAATATATCAAAAAAATGTTTTATAATTTTTTAAAATCTATATGTATTATATTTCATACTGTCTTAGCTGCATTTGTACAATTCGACACTAAAAGACATTTTATCCACCAAACCTTTTGTAACAAGTGCTCAACATTTTTGTAGGCGAAACTAGCGTTTTATAGATAAAGTTATACATGTATTCTATTATGTAGGAGGGAGGACCGTGACACAAAAAATATATTGCTCAACCTATGCGATACTAAATAGAATATATTTGAATATGAATATGCCTATTTTCTATTCTATTCGCCGGGAGTATTGAGTTAATGTCTGCCTGTTTTGCACTGTCAACACTGCATTCATTGAATATATTGCCCGTCACAGCATTATTTATGTGTGCCTAGCGACGGATATTATTCTACATTTTACTGGTTACGAAGTTATTTTGCTCTAGGTAGTTTAGGTACTTCCAGCAGCAACAATCCCAAAGGACGGCAGGAACATCGTTACAAATTCACTGTGAATATCACCATATAGTATTCACCGCATGCAAATTGATATGAACAACCTAAACTAGTAAGCAGTAACTTATCTTAATAAATATTCAGAGATAGAAACATTCAATATGTTATAAACAAATTGTGTAGTAATTTAGCTCGGACGATAGCTAATACCTACAATAAAAACAAAATGTGTACAAAGCAGACGTGTACATAAAGCTATAGTGTAGCTAGATAGCGACGAACCAACGTTCCGTACCAAGAGGTTGGACATTAAAGTGGAGCGTATCTCTGTAAACTAAATCTAGCCGGGCACGGGCACGATAGCTCCACAATCGCTTTCCTACTACCTCTTGTTTCACGCACCGGCTGCGACTGTAGCGCTACAATAATACTCCTCTCTTGGCACATTTTGCGGTATCACTATCTACCCGCTATATATCCAATTTTCGAAAGTACTTTTATAGTTAGGTTATTGTTTTATTTTACGTTTGTAGATAGCTTCAAATACTTTTAATATCAATGTTATAACACTTTTTTTATGACTTTACTAACTCAAGTCTTTTTATCTTTTAAGGGACACAGAAATAGTAACACAGTACTAAAATAAATATGAGACCAATAAAAAAACTAAATAAATGGTCAAGGTTTCTGATTCAAACAATTTAGATGTCATTTTAGGTCTCATAAATGTTTGTCGGTTTCTAGAAATGAATACAATAAACCTCATACTCTAAGATATTTATGCCTACCTACGAGTAGAGTGTGAAAGAAAATGAAGCAGAAAGTATTTCGGTTTATTTTTCCGCAATAGTCCTAGGCGTCAAATAACAAAAAGCATTTCACAATTTATGATCCAACAGCCTCTTACATGAAACTTATTCAACCTTCAAAACAAGAAACATAAACAAAAGCTAATAATATGTGCCTAGTCTTTCATGAGGATAGAAATGGGAAATTGCCTACCTTCGAGAAACGCGCACCCATTGCGGACCTTTTTAAACTCAAGTCCGATAAAAGATAAAATTAGAAATAAACCTATCTTGAAATAAATGTAGGTAGGTTAGGTACATTAGCTTTAATGGATTTAAAGTTAATTTATTAAATAGAAAAGCAACGCTGGACCATAAGATGCGAGATAGTGTCGTGCAAAGGGAGGGCCGAACCTCACAAGCAGAGTGTCCCCCAGGACGGCATTACATTTCGCTATAAATTTATCCGCAGTTTGGCCGGGAACACAATTCTACTTGTGATTCTTTCATACAAAAAGCCTTTTGTTTTCACTGTCTCAGATAGGTGTTTCCGATCGGAAGGACAGCCTGTAACGCTTGATATTAAAAAAGTTTTCCTATAAGGACTTCGTCTAAGAAGAAAGCGAGGATTCCATTGCAATTAAACGCAACCGTAAAGTAAAATTCCAAAGAAAGGTTTTCATTGAATTCCAGCATTTCTTCAAACAATATTTAAAGAAGATATAACTGGGCAACGAAAGTATCAAAGAAGTTGTGAGCAAAATAGAAATACAATTCTTGTGTACTGCTATTTCTTTGCTATAAATATTGTTCCAATTATTACGTCGTTTGTGAATACTGCACAGTTTTTATTTCATTTTGCTTTGAGGGGAGAATTAACGCTTATATAAGAATATAGATTTATAAATAGGAAAAACACAGCCAAGAACGCGTCTGGTGCGCGCAATCAGTGTTCCGTGCAAAAAACTTGGCAATTTGGATATAACACTAATTACAGAATACATGATGACTTGTAGTTGACGTAATCCTTTCACGACCTGAAAGTGTGACCCATTTGCAGCAATTAATTACCCCATAAATGCATAGGCGAAAATTCGTGGGATTCGAGAAAATCCAATTTTTCCGTATTTTTGACCCAGAATTCGTCACTAAATATTATTTTTCTCCAAACTCTCAAAACAGCCTTCATTCTTATTCCATTGGGTACCTGATACTCTAACAAACCTTTCGAAGTAACCAAATTCTCTAAAACATCAAACAGTTAAAAGTTACAGGAAGAAGTTTATCAACCATTTTCATAAATCGCCATCCCATCTTCCAAGCACGGTGAGCTGTGCTGGGGCAGCTGCTGCAGGTGCGGAAAACCTCATACGGCGCAAATACTTCAATCTCTTTGGAACGTATATGTTTGAGCCGTTTGGGGTTGAAACTCTAGGGCCATGGGGCCCGAGTGCCCACGTGGTATTTCGAGACATCGCCAAGCGGTTGGTCGACTCTTCACGTGACCAGAGGGCTGGCCTATTTTTTGGTCAAAGAATCAGCATTGCCATACAACGTGGCCATGCTGCCAGTCTTTTGGGCACGTTTCCTGTTGACAGTGATGCGGATGAATTTTTTGATGCCCTTTGATTCTTTCTTTTCCTTTTTATATACTTGTACATATTCTTATTATTATTTTAATACTGTACATAAAGTAATGATTTTCATAAATCATCTACATAATTATATGAACTTTGGACTCAAGTTATCTCAAAATTGTACTATAACATTAAGCGTACCTACAAATTACGGAGAAGATACCTTCATGTAATCAGCTATGTAACGTGGTACAAAAGTTTAATAAATATTTAGAGGTGCCGATGAAACAGTCGATAATGCTGGCAAAGGTCGAATATGCAAATTGTTGAAATATTTCTAAATTCTGTGATAATTGAATTAATTAACTGTCTTATGTCATTCCACTACTTTATTTATTTAATATTTCAAGCACATAAATGTATAGAGGTGAACTTGATGCTATAGGCATTTTCTACCAGTCAACCTTACCACCACCACCATAATTTCATAGTAAAAGTTTGAGATAACCCAATGGAATAAGAATGATGGCTGTTTTGAGAGTTTGGAGAAAAATAATATTTAGTGACGAATTCTGGGAAATTTTCAAAAATTCAAAATTACGTAAAAATTGTGATTTCTCGAATCCCACGAATTTTCACCGAGACATTATGGTGTGCTTAATTGTTACAAATGGGTCACACTTTCACGTCGAAGGAAGTAATACGTCACCCTGTATAGTACTGAATAACTTCCGTCACAATGTTTTTATTTTAACTTTAGGAAACTAGAATATCAGGGGTTTTTTGTACATACGTTCACACAAATCGCCAACAAAGAAAGAGTTTGGAATCCACAAAAGTAACTTTTGCCCGATACCCTGACTAGATTCAACAAGAACTTGTTTAAGACTTGCGTTGCTAGTTTGCTACCAAAACATCAGCCACGAACTATTTTTTTTAGATAGCTCCGGAGCCCTAAAAACATAGGGATGGATTCCTACTGATGTCGTAGATCTCAGTTATTAGTTTACGAATTGTAACCGAGTTAAAATAAGTATCCAATAGAAATAGAGGCAAAGAGCCATTTGTCCGGCAAAATGTCGTTCGCCAGGTCAGGTGGCACACGTTGAAAGCATTCATAAATTTACGCGAGACGAGCTTGTGAAGCGCAGGTGGTGCCATATACGAGCGTTGAGAGAAAGCCTACATCCAGGACTAGGAAGCGGTACGTTAATAATAAATATTTGGTGTAAATATCGCTATATATCTCTGTGTTAGCACATCACACTTTTATAAAGAAAATTTGAATCGATTTGAGCCAACATTTCTACACGATGCTCTCACTTCTCGAAAAAAATATTTACTTTCGCGAATATAACACGATCAAAGTTCGTTGAAGCAACGTGTGTGCGGGTGGAGATAGAGACTCGGCTAACGAAGTAAACAATCGACACAGACTCGCGTCCGACGAGCGGGCTAACAGAGCGGCTCCAAGACAAAGGGCTGATGAATTTGATTATTTTGTTCTACTGTCTTTACCCTCCATGAAATCTAAACAAACGTGAATCCTTCCTTCAATACGTATCCTTAAGAATGACTGTCTTAACGAAGCAAGCTGGATAGAGAAAATTTGTACAGTTATATAGAAAATGAAATTGGTCAAGCTATGTTCGATTGATCTTCTGCTTTTGTAATAATGGTATTACAAAAGTATCACAATTTATTCGTACCTATACAATTTTGCTCCTTTTAGGCTTTGAGTTCATCAGAAAACATATCTGAAAGCTGAGCAGAGTTATTAGAAAATGTTAATCCACGTTTCATGATAACTCCACGAGCTCAGGTAGTAACGCCATGGCAGTGTTACAATAAACCACCGGTTGACATCAATTTCACGTGTGTGCCTACTCGACAATGGCTTGGGTATAAATTATTTGGACGATGCGAGGTGTAACCGTAGACTATTCCGCATTCCGTACGTACGCTTGCAGCTGCGAGCATGGTTTGCCGCCTGCGCGCTCTCTAACCGACAACGCCGACACAACACTGAGTGGCACGTCGCCTGCATTCCACTCCGCTGCTTCGATACAACACTTCCAGTTCAATTTTACGTGGATATACCAGGTTTTATTACCAATTCGATTCCTAACGCAAATAAACTATAGAATACTTTTCACAGTACCTTTTCCGTATGCAGGCAAGAATTTAAAGTAAGCTACGAAACCTAACATATTTAGGTAGATATACTGCTGGGCTGATGCTGAAAAACAAGAGTGCAAGAATAAAATTGATGGTATACGAAGCAGTCTTTGTTCATGGCTGTGATGGGTCCGTTCTATGTATCAAAAATCACATTGACGATAAAGTTTTGAGAAGTTTTTCAGGAAAGTAATTTTGGAACGAAGTTCTTTAACGCGGCTTGCGGTGGGAATAAACTGGTAGAAATCGTCACGTAACGAAAAAGCGTTATGCCCCTTCCATGCGACTCTTTCTCTCACTGTCTCTTTTGGGTTGCTTTCAATTAAAAAATTTCAAATTTTTCGTCGTGGTTGTCGTTTTCATGGTTTTTGAGGGTGCTGAAGCCTATAGTGAGGTCAAAATGAAAATCCAAGATGACGACAACTTTATGAGAGCTTCTAAAACTTAATTTATGGCTCTGTATTAAAACCACGTATCAAATTCACACTTTCTCTCTCTCTGTCTCTTTCTACTAGGTATATACGAGTCCCCCGACCACATTACTTTTTCTACTTTAAGTAGGTAGTTTTAACTTTTCTTCGTGATGTTAAACATGTTCATTATTATAAAATTATTGGGGGAAAAAAAAACTTGGTTATTGTATAGACGATCCATGATTTCCGAATAGCGGTGATTGTATCTGACAACAGCAGACTGTGTCGAATAAAGTTCAAACATGGTTCTTCAAAAATATAAGAAAAATGATCTTTAAAATATGTGCATAAACAGTACACAGATAAAGTTAAATGATTTATTACTTTAGCTAGCAAATTCGAAGGTTCTCTCCTGCAAGCAGAAGAAAGGAAGCACGAATGCGACGTGTTATTTACGACCAGTGATTCCGGCGCAACTAGGATTGTGCAGGAAATCCACCTGCAGCTTGATGTTGTTCCCCGAGCATTTTCACAGACTTAATTTTTATTGTTTGCTTTACTAGTTTATTCTGCCTTTAACAAATCTACAAATATAACATTTTCGGTACGTAAAGATGATGTGCAGAGCACCAAAGATGTATATTTATCAAGGGAGCTAACTTGCAGCCGTTCCAGGGACATAAAACGTTACTTAGCGAGCCACAAATCCTCGTAACGCTAAGCCGAGATAAAACACTAAGCTCGCGGCACAACGAGGCCACGTTCAAATTTTTCACCTGGGGCTGCGCACCGGCGCCGCCAGAGAATGTGTGCCACACGAGATATTACTCACACATGAATTATGACGTTCTATAATGAAACTCTGGCTAACTTACCAGACCCACTATAACACCTTGGCTGAATTTAACTTCATGTGCTTTATATTTTATTTGAGTAGGTACGTATTTCCTTGTTCGTATAACATAAAACTTGGCACAAGAATGTATTATCTTAAGACTTTCAGGCAGAATCGCAAATGTTGAAATTTGCTGAAACGTTGCATATGAATACATTACGTATTTGCTAAACCGCTGATTCAAAAGGGCTTTTCGGCTGTTCAAACGGAGTTGTGGACGCGGACGGAGCTCGGCATCCGAGATCAGCAAACAGAGAAGAGTAATAAAGCCATTAATTCCGCTTTACGTGCAAATAACATAAATCAGACTGTAGCGCCTCGCGCCGCAAGACCGCTCGGAGCAGCACGCAGAGGAGCCGCGGCTAAATTAAGCGCCTGTCATACGTCCTATTGCAGACAAGGCGGCACACCAGCGGTACAAATTAAACCAATCGGCTTTAAGTATTAAATAAAAAGCCCACAACCAACACAATAAACAGCACAAAAGTACTTTTCATTATTCATGATGAATAAGTGCCCAAAACATTATAACAATTTATTAAAAAGAGGCCTTAATCTTAATGATTAAAAAACAACATGTACGTTTGCTGGGCAGGATACCTATCTATTGGAATATTGGAAGGTCAGTCTCGTTATAGCGATAGAATTCGTAACGACCAGATATTGTGATAAATGAGTGATTTACAACAAGCAATCAGTACTTCATATTGCCTCTGAAAGTACGTACCTAACACAAGCACCCCGGTCGTGTTGTGCAGTGTAAATAAACGTGTGTTGTACTACAAATATTATCATAGCATTTCGATGTAGTGGACGGAATGAAATGCATTCCACAGAGTAATAACAACGACAATATTATTGGCAATGGCTTCGCTTCGCCGGGCGGGTTCGTTCCGAGGATTAACGAAAATTAGATTTCAATAAGACGCTTGAGTCGAGGCATGGAACAAACCTAAGTCGAAGCCGGGTAATGCGCAGACGGTCACGCTCCACCTTTTAATGCAATGTCAGCAACCCGGCAGCGCCGAGCGAGCGCTGTGAGATCTGCGCTGCGCCTCCCACTACATACGCACACATTAAACACTTAATCCTATGTTAAGCTGATACATGTACAAATTATAGCTACCCGTATATGCATGTAGTATTTACTGAAACAATTTTCAACCCTCAACTGAAACAGTTAAACGTTTTGTACCAGATTAAATTACATTTGAATATACCTATACTAAATATAAAAGGCAGAAGTTAATACATAGAAGTAGCATAATATAAATAAACAACAGCTTTGGGGTCGCAATTTAATTTAGGCTCTCGAGTCCGAAACGACCGAAATAAATTGGAACAATATAAACATAGGTATCTATGTATTTCGACTTTAGTTAACATCTTTGGGTAGGTGTACCTTAGTTAGAATGTAAAATTATTTTAGGGTACTCGAAACTTAAACAGATTCGCTTATATCAATGTTGGCTTCAAACAGTGACCAAATAACTAACAACAAGGGAAACACCCGGGGACGTTAAGCATAGAAAGCTGTTCTGAATAAAAAAGTAGCTTTCCAAATAAATTATTCCCCCAATTCGGCCGTTTCGATTCAAATTGAAAGAGCATCTCAATATAGAGATTTCTCTAACCGCGAAGGAAGAGAGAATACAAATAGGCATATAAACGGAAATGAAATGGCTTCATGAATCGTATGGACGAGTCACATCGAAGGACAGTTTGTCAAGGGACGAGATTACATAGAATTTATTATAAGAAAAATTGAGCGTGAATGCTAGTCGAGCTCGATCTTTATTTTATGTAAGTAAAAACACCGACAACGACATGTTATCTTGAAAATTAGTGCAGGTTCACTGTATTTGTATAGGCATTATTCAAAAGAACCACGGCCCGCTCGATGGCACTACAACACATTTCTTCAAGATCCTAATTACCTGATGAATTGCCCCTCAGTAGAAAAAGTCAACCACAGTCTTTCTTGTCCTAAATTTCAGAATTCATATTAAACGATTGAGTAGTTTTAGAGAAAATCGCGTTTTAATTAAAATTGAGATTTAGAATGACATTACGCATTCTGTCTTTATTAGGTGCCAACGTATATACTTGTAATTAGGAGACCCTACAGGTACGAATGCATTCACCAACAGCTACCGACATCAATGTACAAATACAAATAGCCATAAAAAAAAACGTAAGCACGCAGGCGGAGCGCGGATGGGTTCCTAGTTCATTACATATTCGCACGCCGTCCACGTTCTGTATAGATAGCTAGCATAATTCTCACAGGGACGCCGCGTTGCCCAACGAAACAATAGCAGATTATCAAACAAAACGACGTAAATAGTCCTCGGAATAGGAGAAATAGGGCGCGGGTTAAGGGTCCGCGGGGTATCCGCAGCGCGACTCGAATGCTAGATGAGGCAATCGCCGAACTCTTGTTCTTCGTACATTATCCAAAAACTAACCTTTTTCGTCTCCAATGCACACAAAGTAGTCAAACAGATGTATAGCGTAGAACATTGCATATGCAGTTTAGTGCATCGTTCGATAAAGACGACTAACAGGCATCGTAGTTTTTCTTCGCGTTTAGACGATCGCATAGAGAAACTTAAACCCTCGAGACTCTCCGTAAATGTCGACTTAAGTAAAGTGGCCTCTTACCTGTAGTATATAACTGATAGCAGTTTTTCCTATCCTTTTAAACTAAATAGTTTGTTATTTAGGTTTAGTTTGATAATTATAACATGGTTTTTCTTATTCTATAATATGGAAAACGGTTGATAAGTAGGTACGGTTCAATCATTTACATAAAACTACCTTCAGATTCGATAAACTCCAAATTAGGCTACAAAAACATTTCCACAAATGGAACCGCTGTTCAATAATATGACTGTTATAATAGAACCTCAGCAATATCGTTATGGGACACATGCCGTAGTGTGACAATACAATTATTCTATAGTCGGGGCGACGCAATCTGACTGCCTTTCAAAACAAAAACCCTGCTAATAGTATCCCGCGACGGATAAACTGCGCGACACAGAGTTTGTGTTGAAAAAATAAAGGCGCGACGACGCCCGAATAAATGAGAGCTGCGATAAACAGGAGGATCCGTACCGAGCGGAGGGTCGATACCGAAATACATTATTCCCCGATCCGAGTGTTCCGATTCAAATTGAAAGAGCACCTCCAACATGAGATTTCTCAGGCGGCGAGTGGGCGCAGAATATAAATCGACGCATAACCAGAAATGTAAGGGCTGTGAATTTCCGCTTCGCGGTGAACGGTCGGGCTCAACTTTTGCCCTTAAGCAAATAGAAAATTATTTGAGTTATTGTTAATTAAAACCTAAAGTTTGCTCAATAAAAACTACTAGCTCAACGATAGTCATCCCATCGATTTACTCTTTAATTTGCAATCACCGAGTACCTGCTTTACGCGATCGACATAAAAGTGAAGTCGTTGAAGCAGTGGCAATGTAAAAGAAAAGCCTTTAGTACTGAAAAAATATTTTTAAGTTTAACGTAGACGTCAGCAATATTGGTCGTCTCTCACGCCGCAGTGAAATCTGAAACTGCCGGATTCATAATGAGGACCTATTTTTTATCGACTATAGATACAATATTAAATAGTCGTAACGTAGTAAAAACTTTCGGGCGCACTATTGAGTTTTCTGTCACGTATAGAAGTGAACATAAAGTTATTTTAACTCGTTGTTGAATACATTTACTTATACAAAATAAACGGGACATACTTTCGTCCTCCCCTCATCGTGTATTCTGTCCTATTCGCAACACGCCCGGCCGATATTTACGTAACAGACGCCTCTGCTGACTTCTCACACCGTCTTCTAAGCGTAACAAAGCAATGTAATATTGAGTACACATAACAAATCTGCACCGTATACATCTCCGACTGGCAGAAACCCAATTACAATCTATTTGTTGTGCGAAGAGATGCTAAAAGTATTTTTTTGTATTTTTTTCATGATAAGGACTAATGTTGTTTGTTTCAGAATCAATTGAATTGCTTAGCCATCGCCAAAAATATTTTATGGTGATTTGTATGGAAAATAAACTGCAAAACCGTGTATTCATAATCGTAGATGAAAACAGTTAATGAGAATTCCTACAATGTAACTAATCCCATTAGTCTCAACAGATTTATGGTTAGATAATCAAAGTAATTAGTGTCCCTTTGTTTGTCTAATACAAATACGCATGGTCCATTGCACATAAACTAGGTAGCGGAGTGTAAAGAGGTTCGAGAAAGGCATTTAGCCCGTACAAGATGATTTCGAGAGTCGCCCGAGGCAACGGTGGGCGGCCGACAGAATGGGTGTCCGCGAGCGACGGCACTCTAACTTTATTAAGGACGAGACTCCTCGCTGAATCAAGGTGACGCGCCTTCACAATGCCCTATTCAGATTTAAATAGCTTTACGCCCAATTGCGCTTCAATATGGCTGTAGCCCGAGAGAATAGTTATATAATTAAACAAAGATTTCAGAGATAAGTTCGCATCGGTTCATACTTCACGAAACAATTTAGCGAACTTCATAAGTTTCACGTTCCAAAAATATTTTTGAGCTGTGTAAAGTATAATCTTCTCATAATTTATTAAGCTTTTGAATAATTAAAAAACGACATCTAAGTATATATCGCTTTTTTGTCGGTCTGTCACGGAGGTTTTTCTTGAGATCTATGCAACGTAGGTACGCGCACTCAGATCGCCAGTCCAAGAACATTATTTATTTTTTATTTGGGGAGTCAGATCGATCTCAGAAAAAAATGTTATTGGTATCGTTTAAAAGCGCTTTGATAAAAAAAATATAATGACCAGACATTTTTTTATTTTTTACCAAAGCCCTTTTCTTACTAAAGCTCTTAGCGGCCTTGAAGATATAGCACAAAATTTGCCAAACCAGCCCACAGACTGCGCAGTGTAGTTTGGATGAGAACCTTAATTGTGAGCCACACTCGCTCTTGGACAGTTTTTATTATAGGTACCTCACGGCAAAAAACGAAAAGATTTCTAATTAGGTACCTATAATAAAAAGAAACCTCATAAAATAGAGATAATGTAAAAGCGAGAATGAAAATTTTGCTAATTCATAAATGTTAATTAGCTATTTAAGAAATTCAAGAGCTCAAATATATAAAGTACCTACCTACTTAAAACTTTGATCTAAAGAGTTTTCTTTAGAAACCTGTGAGTATTCTAGTTATTTAGAAAAACGTATTCGGTCATATGGCAGAGCACTGTTTCTGAACTCTTTATGTAATAGATAATAGCTACATCTACGAGTCGTAATAAATACTTTTTCTTTCCTTCTTTTTATCTAGGTACATAACCTGTAGTATCCTATCCACTGACCTTGTTGGTCAGTGATCCTATCCCATCGGCCTCTTTATATTATGGAGAAAATATGAGCATTGATTAGCAAGCTTGCTCTCTACGTGCCGAGATTTTAAAACATTTAGTCTATGGACCGTATTAATAAACATCCTCTCATTTGATGGGATTGATTTTGTTTGGTAGGTACACATGTTTCTCTGAACCTGTTGATTGCCGTTAATACAGAAACAATTAAAAAGCCATTGTGTCTCGCGTGGATCTGCGTTACAAAGGGTTAAAGGTGTAAGAAGGGTCAATAAGAATTAGGCTACTTTTGTGACAATTCTCAAAGTAAAAACTTTTTTACAAAAAAAAACAACCGACTTCCAAAAAACACTATAAAGTGAAATATAACTTTAATTTCGGAAGTCGGTGTCTTTGGATTTGTATTTTTGTTTTTTGCCACCGACTTCCGAAATTAAAGTTTTTTCACTTTATAGTGTTTTTTGAAAGTCGGTTGTTTTTTTTTGTAAAAAAGTTTTTATTTTTTACTTTTTAGTGGGTCAGTTTGTAATTTATCTAAGTTACAATAGCCTAATGTCAACTGCTGATCACCTTTTACAAAATATTGCTTTTCCCGATGCAGGGACGTTAATTGTTGAGGAGTTCTCCTAGTATTCCACTCTCCTAGCTGATAATCCTGGCTGCAGCATCAGGCCAGACTTATGTCAACATTGCATTGAACTTAAAATTTAGTCCTGTTTAAAATGAGCCCAAACACGACTGTGGTGCTGTAATTTCAAGGTTTGTACTTTTTCTGATGCTCCTGGCTTTAGCATCAGGTCTCTATGTACTTCGGTGTTCCTCATTAACAGTACGTTTATCCACACATCGAGCCCTTTTCAATGAGCCTAAACACGATATATCTGCTGTTAGTTGTCGAGGAGTTAGTTACTCTGCAGACTATCCTGACTGCAGCATCAGGTCATGACTTGATGATCATGAGACCAAATGTGGCAAATGCCCTATCAAACATCAAAACAATTTACTAAAATAGTCCTTGCCTGTTCGAGTAACTTCTTACTGTTAAGGAGTTGTACCTTCCATCATCAGCCCGGCTACCTGAAATGGTGACAACTATACGCAAATACACAAGATACTTCATAAAATATGCGAAAAACAATCAGTGAGCCTATAAAATTTGAGGGTTGCCCTCGATTTCTCTAAGATCCCATCATCAGATCCTAACTTGGTGACAGTGGGACCACCTCAGAACTATCTACTTTCGAACAAAAAAAGAATTTTGAAAATCCGTCGACAATTGGCGGAGTATTCGATGAACAAACATACAAAAAAAAAACATACAAACAGCCGAACATAGTACCTCCTCCTTTTTGTGAAGTCGGTGTCTTTGGATCTGTATTTTAGTTTTTTGCCACCGACTTCCGAAATTAAAGTTATTTTTCACTTTGTAGTGTTTTTTGGAAGTCGGTTGTTTTTTTTTGTGAAAAAGTTTTTATTTTTCACTTTTTAGTGGGTCAGTTTGTCATTTATCTAATTTACAATAGCTTTTACAAAATATTGCTTTTCTCGATGCAGGGACGTTAATTGTTGAGGAGTTCTCCTAGTAAGAACCAGGAGAACTGGAGCTAAGAAGTCACCCTCAGCTCCACTTCACCATAAGCATTGTGACGAGCATAAATTGCTTAGCAACCACATTAAAGTACCTAATCGAATCGTAACCCGTGAAATGCTTATTATTGAGTAGTTCCGGTGGCCATCTGTGGTCTTCATCATCAGTTCCACTTCACCAAATGGTGCTTTCCAAAAGCAAATGCACGAGTTACTATAAAAAATACCCAAATCGCTATAGGTGTGCCTATAAAATTTGAGGGTTTCCCTCGATTTCCATGGGATTCCCTCATCAGATTCCGAGTTGGTGACAATGGGACCACCTCGAGACCATACCCTTTCAAACAAAAAAGAATTTTGAAAATCGGTCCACAATTGGCGGAGTAATCGCGTAACAAACACAAAAAAAAAAAAAAACATACCGTCGAATTGAGAACCTCCTCCTTTTTTGAAGTCGGTTAAAAACAGAAAGATGTTTTAAATTCGTTTAGCGATAAACGCATTAAGTGATTTGTGATGCAAGCGAGACTAAGTAACTATAGCATGTTCATTGCCACGGGAGACATTTAAATATATGATTGCCACTTCATAAAACTGAGACCTATTATGTCAATACTTTAGCTAATACTTTAAGTTCAGAGCCAGAGCCTATTTACTTTCAGAAAGGCAAATGAGATGTGACAATAATTATTTATTAGGTTTATGTACATAATTAAAAGTAGGATTAATTCACGAAATCATGATTTTAAAATTTTGCTCTCCAAGAGTCGGCATTTAGCCTTTTACAATGTATTTACGTTGCCAGGTACCTGGATGAGCCGCTCCCTCCATTCCCGTGGGGGTCGTAAGAGGCGATTGGGGGATTATTACACGTTGATGGGCAGCAATATCCATCTTAACACGGATAGACAATAGACATTATACTACGTTCTCATATCCAGATGGCAAGCAAACGTTTATCATTGTTTTTTGTATCTGTACATGAAAATCAGGATACGGAACATTAATGAAATACGTGCTAGTAGCAAAGGTAGGTAGATAAGTATGTACACCTCATTGTGAAGTCCCTAAATAGGTGAAGGTTCAAAGAACCCGCGTATAAATAATAAAAATACTGGTGCTGGGATAAGGAACTAAATGGTCGGGGTGGTGACGACACAGTGGTAACATTATTAGATAACCATACGTGTGTCAGTGTGTGTATGTCTGCCTCATCTACTGCGTAGCAAGGGATAATTTATAACTGTATCGAACATAATCATCCTTAATTTAGTGTGAACTTACAAGTGACGTTGAGTAAAGGCATCTACCGCACGCGTTACCATGCGAACAATACGCGACAAGCAGAGGGGCGCGGGGTCTAGGGCGGCACAAAGTTTGGCAATTATGGCGACCGCATGTCTGAGAGCGTCGCTACTCTCATTACCGACTGAAACTCGACTCGTCTAGATTAAAAGTCCAAGGGACACGGGTCCCGGGAAATACCACGCCAAGCGCTGAATAAGATGGGGATTAATGTTCGAGACAGCGTCTAAACAAATAGCGTAGTTAAGACTTCCCCTATAGTTGAAGTACCCTTTGGTTAAACAACGTAATCAATTATTCGGTTCAAACGGTAACGATATACAGTGTTCATCATTTACCCAACAGAGACGTTGAATAAATTCAACGAAAGCGAGTAAAAAAGGACTTAGGATAATTAAATCACGAAGTCTGAAAACAAACGGGTAAGTTTAATAAGTAGCAAGCTAACTGTGCCACGCCAACTGCTTCGCTCCGTGTTCGAGAACATCTAAACAAATAACGTAGTTAGATTTCCTCCTCTTCTCGAGTACTCTTAGTTCGAATGCGAAAATACAGGGAAACTTATCACAGAATATACAAGTACCTACCCAACTAGTAACCTCGTGTTGCTCTTTATGGGATTCTGACCGGACTGTATTACGTAATGTTAGTAAATACGTAAAGATAAGCTTTTCAAAAAAAGTTGTTTAATAATGAAAGAACTCAAAGTTTCTCGACCTAATATACCTGTAATCGGCCCAGTATGCAGTGGAGAAGGAACAGGTATTACTCACTAGGCTTTTAGACCATAAAGTCAAAATTAGCCATGAGATAGATCAAGTCTGTTATAAGTAGCTCATTAGCTTAGCTTAGATTATATCTGCAGTGGCCACCAAAAGCAGAGCGTAGAACTAGCGCAGAGGCAGGAGCAGGATAACATTGAAATATTATCTAAGGTTTACAGTAAGTGTCAAGGAGACAGGGGACAGGGTTTCTTCCCGGTGTGGTGAAGTAAAGAGGTAGATGTAATCTTCTACTGGACTATGTATGGCAAGCATACCTACTCAAAACACGATTAATAACAAAGCATGTTGCAACGTTATTCGGCTCTCGTCCGGGAACAAAAATATACTTCGGACATGAGTACCAGAGTAAATCAAAGCATTTTTTTTTACATTAAAGAAAATGAACAACGTCTTTATCGCACGTAGCTACTAAAGTTTTTTCGTTTATTTAGGTCGGATTATCCGTGTCGAAAAGACGAATAACACGTAGATTAAGTTTAGTCGTGTATAAGTTACCACGTTGTGTGCCTTTGTAATGGTTCGCCGAAGTTGAAAGAACCTGTCGAAGCGCCCGACTCCTGGTAAATACACACATCTAGTTAATAGTCGAGCTAATAATAACTTTGCCGTAATCATGTGGGTTTTGCACTAATAAAGAATCACACTGATATTATAAAGGCGAACGTTTGTGAGTGTGTTTGTATGTTTGTTACTTCTTCACGCACAAACGGCTGAACGGATTTGGATGAAATTTTGCACACAGATAGTTTATAACCAGGATTAACACATAGGATTTTTATCCCGATATTCCCACGGAATCGACACTTATACGGATGAAACCGCGGGGCGCTGTTAGTAAGAATTAATTATCGAATCAAATTAAATTGAACTAAATACTATTTTTATGAGGCATAGCAATGGGATATTAAATCACGATTCCTGACAAATGCGTGCACTGACTAAACAGGTCCACTTAATTTGTGTGGTTTTTTCCTGAAAAGACCATTTCAGACACCAATCCACATGGTCTTCACATGATCTGACCAAGATTATGTCTAGACTCTAAAAGAGACTGTGACCTCTGAGTTTGTTTCGGCCTTTCTTCTCAGAATAGTCAGATAGGAAACGCCGACCTCATCTAGTTTTAAAAATATGATTGACGTGTAAAAGTGTTTGTACAAACCTATTTACAGAAATAAAATCATTTAAAAATAAAAAGATTTCAGGTTCCACTATCACAGAAGCATTTTCCCCGGGAATTATGAAATGAATGAATAAATTACGAGTCTTATTCATAGTCAGTTCGTAACACAAACACTTTCTGATATTCAGACACACACTTCTGAGTAAAGACCAACGAGGAAAGTTTGAGTGCTAACTTTACGCGAACGAAGCTGCTGTTGAGCTACTTATTATTCTAAAAGGAATATTTTTTTCGTAGAAACGGTACTTTACTCGATTATTCCTGCTCTGTAGTTTAATGTTTACAAGTAAAACACCAAGTTTATTTTCATAAATGGACGGAAAACATTTACATTTGTATTTTTTTCCCTCATAGGCCTTATTCATCGCTTTCCATCAGGCGTGAACGAGGACAAAGCAGGCCCAATCAGCACCTTTTTTATATTTATGAAAGAAGGGTGAACCATCTTGTACGACTTGTTTCCAGACCATTCTTCTTCTATCTTTGTCGTTCAAAATCCCGCCATTGTCCAACAAGTTCGGAGCTTAAAATACTACCAGTTGCGTTGTAATATATTTGTTTCCATGCCTAAGTAGAGCTTTTGCGAGTATATTATTTTATGTTATATTTATTTTTAACATTTATTTTAAAATAGGCCCTTTGAGAGTCTCAAGCCGTAGCCCTCAATGCCACCACGGTCGTCTATTAGCACTTCATTTTTGTCATAATACGACACTATCACTACTTATTTGCGGTTTATTTCAGCATAAACTGTTCGTTCCGTTCCTTATAAATTCGTGTATCAAGTATTATGATTACCTTGTATTTCTCATGATAAGTGAATTGTATTCTTTTTGAGAAATAAATGTCTTAAACCGTAAACTGAAGTATAGATTAAGATAAAGTATAGCCAACTTCACCCACTGCCGGACATAGGTCTCTCTTTCATAGTATTGTGCGCTTGCATACCCAAAGAGCTTCGAATCCACGCACTTACGCGAGTCTTAAACATGTTTGACCTGCGAAAATTTCGTCCGCCCATTTCGCGGACGACCGACAATCCTAGGTCAGTCCAATCTGTACACTTAAACTAAAAAAACCGCCCTAACTACTGCGAAATTTTAGGGTATAACTAGCCAATGCAATGCGTTGCGATGCCTTCTCCGACGCGCACACATTAACTTACCAAAGTTTAATCACAGTTGGTTGAGTCATTTTCGAGTTTTTGCGACACTCACGCATGGCAACTGATTTTTATACATAAGAAGAAGATATACTTAGATATATATTTACCTATAAAATATATAGTTATATGTTACCTTGCTTCGGCCTAACAGGCTCATGTACTCATTGGTTTAGCCAAGTTAAATTCTGCGACTTTGTGTAGACGGTGTCAAAATTAAAATCAAATCTGACCTGCAAACTAGGATGCACGGCGAGCTGCAACAACGTTCTGACGACGCCGAGGTGTCCCTTATTGACGGCGATGTGCAGCGGCGTCTGCCTCCTGCGGTTGCGCGCGCTGAGGTCGGCGCCGGCGCCCGCCAGCGCGCGCAGGGCGGCGGGCTCGTCGCCGAAGGCCGCGTGGTGCGCCGCGCGGTCGCCGTCGCGGTCCTCCGCGTCCACGTCCGCGCCCGCCTCCACGAGCGCGCGGATCACCTCCACGTGACCGTTTTGGGCTGCCGCCTGCCACGGTAAAAGTTAATATTATCGTATATGTACCCGTAACAAAGGAATGGATTAGACGTCCAAAAAATGATGACAAGAAGAGCGAGTCCAAAGGAGGTTCTTGTATCATCTATCCTTACAAAACACAACAGCGACACAATTCAAACCTTATAAAGACCGTGTTCATCACTTTAAACTCCAAAGCCTCACCAATAATAGAATGGTACTAGATCTTTATTTCCTTCATAAATTAATGACATCTAAACTAAATACTAACCTACTGTCAGAAATATTACCACGGTCACCGCAGGGTTACAATCCGTTCAGACAATCTTTGCACAAAACCAACTTTACTTTACCGTACGCAAAATACGCGCATTGACGTGGAGTTGCGGATACCAGCCCGTAGTACCTATTAAAACCAACTTTACTTAGGTGGCAATTCTCTCCTTACGAGGGCTACGAAATTGTATAGGTAATGCTATATATGCCGAATAGCTGAAATCGATATCAATCACACTTTTAAAAGGAAATTATATAAGTAAGCAGTTTCAGTTAGAGGACATTTGACTTATCATTCCAATAATTTATCACTTTTAATTTGTATTTCAATTTTAAACCACTTTTGTATAGTCCAACTACTTTTGAACATTAATTCATTCTAAATTAATACATTTGAAAATCAAGTTAACGCTTATTTTATTGTTTGTATGTACCTAAATTGTTTGTTTTCATTTATTCTTAACTGAATTATGTATTCAGAGCACCACACCACAATATACTAAAATAACAGCCCCATTTTTTATAAAACTTCGCTGTATACTCGTGGTTTTGGTCTCAGCAGCCAAAATATACAAAGAGTCAGGACTGGTGGCGCAGTAGCAAGCGACGAACAGTTGTCCGTGTGAGAAGCAGCACGTCCTGAGGTTGACACCCGCAGACTTTAGTAGCAAAGTTAAATTGCCGTAACAAAAATCGGCTGTTCCCTACACAGCCGATTTTTTTTTTCGGCTATGGAACGTTTTTATGTTCTTATAACTCGTCAAAATGTAACTGCTGATTTTCTTTTCGCGATTTCAAGTTTGGTCCCTTAGTAAAAGTTGTTCATAATGATGAGTACAATGACCTCGTAAGAGGTTGTTAATGTTTTACCAATAACCCTGTATATGTATATAGATAATTGTAATGAATCTCTAGCTGGTAATCCTTAAATAAATAAAGAATAATATTGTTAAATCGCCAAGATTTGGTCAGGCAGGAGGGTGCGGATCAAGATGACGTATATGCTGATACTTCCCTTACTCTTTACGACACTCAGTGTTGGACAGTAGTCTATACTTTGCCAAAAACAATTCCTTTCAGAGATATTAACTTGATTGAATACAATACTGGAGTCCTGGTTTTAAGAATTAAATTCTAGTATACCTGTAGGGCAGTGTGCCCGCCATAGAAGCCGTTAACATCGACATGTGCCGCATCAGTGCGGCCCAGTATCTCGGCGCAGCGCGTCGCGTCTCCGTTGGCGGCCGCCTTCACCAGCTCCTCGTTAGCGTCACCCGTCACGTGAGACTCAAACAACTTCTTCAAAAGCGCCGACAGACGTTCCCCTAAAATTACGATACGTTTAAGATACTAGAAACCGTTCTGTTATATCTATCACATAGAGACTCATAGAAAGTGGGTCAACTAAGGTGTGGTGCGGCTACTGAGTTGCCTATTATGTACAGTCAGCGAAATGTGTTGCTTAAACGTTTGACAGACTACGACAATTTGCCGTTCTAAAGCATTGACTTAATATTCTAAAGCCATTTTATAAGATTGATAAAGAATGGCAGTTGTGATTTGAATAAACAGACAATAATTTAAGGGCAATAGTTGATTTGCTAAACAATCCTATTCCCGGACTGTCGAACATTTTTCTGCTGACCCAAGTTCTAAGCGAATCTTTTTACTTAAAATAAGAGCAAATCTCCTTCGTCGCCGCTAAAATTAACCTTGTTCCATTTGCGAGTTTGGTCGGCGCATCCCCCACCCTCTTTTCTATGCCATTCACCTAACTGAAAGTGTAATGTTTCTTTTTGCTCATAAGCCATTCTTAACAAAGGGCTTACACGAAAAAGAACTTTATTAAGCCAAATTAAAGGCACAATAAGAAAGCAGCTGAGCAGAGCGCGGAGCGAACGATATTAATAGCAATGATCCGATTTGACTGAATCAATTTACCGGTGTCTCTCGAACGAACCGTTTATTAACGTTCTTGCTTGAGCAACTCCAAAATGAAAACCAAAATATTTTTCATCATGTACGGCGATTTACGGAAGCGTGTCGTAGATAAGGTCTTGTTAGGCGCATAAATATAATTTGAAACAGCAAATTCCGCTTTTTATTAAATAGATGTATGCATATTAGTGACAAAGAAGCTAATAAAGGTTACCTGACGAATTTCCGGGAATACTTCCATCAGATGACGCGACTTTAGTAACAGCGTTGGGATTGTAAGTCCACGATGTGTTGCACACTTCCACTTTGAGGTCATTGTCATGGTATATTTGTTGAACACGACCAATTTTTCCGAGTGTCTGTGAACAAAAACATATTTCATGCGGACAACTAATCCGTTTTTATTTTTACGATCGGCTAGCTGTTTTAAAGCTGATCTCTCCAATAGTGAATTATAAGAAATAAATAAACATAACATATTCTGTTAAAAAACAAATGACTATTTTTCGAGAAAAATGTGCCCTTGTAATCCGAACCTTACGGCCCCGATACTGTTTTCAATGGTACCACTCCAGATGGAAGCGTGCGTCCTTTTGCTGCTTATATGCCTAGCAATTTTTGTCTCGTTCATACACCACTTTTGCTTAGACTCTAAAGATTGGTGTGTATAGATACCAAAAGGGGATTAAGTCCTTTTGGCTCCTTATATACAAAATCTACTCAAAACAATCTTAAATTCATCTATTCATTCACTGACAGACAGAGCACAGCCTAAATAAACTACTGGGTCTAGAAGCATGACATTTTTCTCGAGAGTTCAAAAAACCATGGATCTTTGAAAATTAATTCCCTAATGTGGTTAAATAGGGGATGAAAGTTTGTGAACTAGGCTTGTAGGTACATAAAGTTTAAATAAAGAGGACTAACGGGCGCCATGGCCTCTGCCCACTCGCCATGGCCGCACTGCAGCGTCTTGACGCGCTCCTGGTCGGCGCACACCTGAACCAGGTCGCCGACCGCGAACCCGCCGCCACTCGCGCCCGACGAAGACGCCGACGCGCTCAAATTGCCGCTGCAAACCTGCGATGCATACATAACGGGTGTAAAAAAACCGAAAGCCAATTGTACTCCCCGACATTGCGAATTTTTTTCTACTGGCAACCTTCTGGCTACGGAGATATTGAAGGTCGAAGTTTTTTTTGCACGACTCATAATGCGAAGCATTAGAGAATGCTTTACGATCGAAAATTTTTTTTTGCTTTCTGCAACTGTTTCTATTGTTTTATCTACTCCTGCTAGCTCATAGAACCTACTTAATTTATATACCATTGTATCGATAATTTCATGGAGATTAATTCTGTACTTTTCAAAAAATTATTTAATGCAGTAGTAGTAGTAAGTAGTAACAAAAACAACATAAAAATATTTCTAAAAAATATCCCGTCCATCAAGTGTGAAATCTAGAAACATTGTAGCTTGCGAAAAAGTCAATTAATTGAGTCTTTTTTTTTATAGATTCGTGTCAACCATAGTAGGAACCCTATTGAAAATGGCTCTTTTATTCAAAGTAGTTTAATTATAATGAATAAAAAACTAACTATTAAAATATCCATATCTAGGGTTTTATATACGACTAGCTTCTGCCCGCGACTTCGTCCGCGTGAAATTTCACCCTCTTAGGGGTGGAATTTCGAAAAACCCTTTCTTAGTGGATACCTACTCTTCACAAAGAACACACCCTCCAAATTTCATGTCCCTAGGAGCAGAGGTTTAGACTGTGCGTTGATATATCAACAATCAGTCAGTCAGTCAGTTTACCATTTTATATATATAGATCAAATAAGCATTATGAGTATTTATGAGTCGTGCACTTTTGGATTTTCCAAATTTTTACTAAAACTACATAGTTGCATAAAGTTTAACTTTAATTTACAAATAAATAAATACGCCCCCAACATCGACGTCAAAGGAATTCAGGCATTACAGGCTCACATACGCCGTTGTATTGAAAAACAAATCCCGCGTCATTGCTATGTACTTGGGTGATTCAGACTAATTATTATTGCAACACATTAGCGTGTTGTGATAGCCCACTAAGGTCCTGACAAACGAAAGACTATACAAGGTACTAAGATCGCCAAACTTTATAGAAATATTGGGAACAACCAACTAAACATTATCACCAGTAACAACTTTAATATTAACAAGAGTCAATAAATATTGTCAATATTACCTCAAGCAATATGCTACAGTTATTATTAGTTTGACAACAACAACAACAATCAATAGTTTACTCATATTCCTTTCTGTGATTCATTTATTACACTTAAGTTTAGCGATGACACTTCCTTGTTTAGACTGCGGTTTTTAACAAGGATTTCTAATTTCAATATTGTTTGTTGTGCAGTTTACAACAACATGGTGGTTATATAATTCTAAATTCTTTAATAGTATCTCGCCTTTTTTCCTAGAAGGGGTAGGCACTGGTAGGCACTCATGTACATTCTTATAATAATATCAACACAATATTTTTATTTGATGAATTCTCATATATTTTTAACTTTTTAACTTAAACTAGTACTTTCATACCTTGGTCAGCACAGCAGGGTTGAACGTCCATCTGTTTCCACTGGGGTAAGTGACCACGATGTCATGGTCCTCGTCAATGCCGACCACCGTGCCAGTAGTGCCGAGGCACTCGAACATGCCATCTGTCCAGCCCCCATGACCGTGTTGCAACGACTGTACTATTTCAAGGTCCAGGTCCACATTCACCTGAAAATAACAAAACATTCTTAAGTTACTAGCAGCCCTGAAGGAATTGGAAATTACAATTACTTTAGCAAATGGTAAGGAACCAATTCATGCAGGAATCTTCTATCAATGATAGTTGCTGAGGAACTTACATAACATTGTACAATAGCATACAATATTGCCTTTCTTTGCATTCATTTGTGGCAGCCTTTTCTATGATAATAGAATCTAGGATGTTTCCATTAATGAGCGAGATGTGTGAGCATCCAACTTAAATGGTTGCCTTAACAAAATGTCCATTAATATGTACATACACCCACCTGATCACCCACTTGTAGGCCATGCGGCCCAGTGCGCCCGGGGCCTAACTCCCCCAAAAGTGGTAAATGTTCCTTGTACACATTTTGACCTTTCACATCATTTACAACCTGAAATTTAATAACAAAACATATATTTTTTTCCACTGATCAATGTTTTTATGTACTACATCATATAAATTATTACAATATTTAGTTACCAAGGAAAGCATACAATAAATACACTATCAAATAAATTGACAGGGTTTTATTTTTAGAGGGATGTACTGAAATAAATAAATAATTTAAACAATAATCAGGAAAATCGATTGAATTACCTTTAAGTCTGCCATGCCCTCAAACCCAACTCTGTAGAGATTCTTGGCTCCATTGTCCCATACAACATAAGCAGCAGATCTAGGACTAGCAGCAGACCAGTCTTGTACCTCATTGACCTTTCCTCTTCTTCCATTCCCACCATCCTGATCTTCCCATTGCCAGTCAACCTATAAAATAATGCACGTATATCCATCCATATGAGTTGTCAACCATTCACAAAAACATTTATACAATGTTTGGTCATATAATCAGATTATTTTTCAGTTCTTCTTAAATTAATTTAAAGGTGCACATTTCCAGTATTTCATGTCAAAAAAAATATTTCAGAATAGACAAGTACCTACCGTATGCAAATTATCATTTTTTTAAATAATTTGCATACTTGCCTATTATAATAAAAAAATGTTATATATGAGCTTTTTAAGATAACTAAATAAAACCTTAACTAAGATAATTTAAAAAAGCTGTTACAATTATAAAAACTTTAAGACAATATAAAATAACATACCCCTCTCACAACTCTGGCTCCTGGAAAGATGCCTTTAACCGCTTGCTTTTTGCTCTTGCGTCGAGGTTCTACAAGACACCTCTGGGCCCCCGGTGCACTTATGCGGTAGAATCTGTGTCTGAGATTATGTTTATCACCATGATAGCAAACTGAACACAGATCATAGTTACTGCACTCAGCACATTTCCAACGAATGCCTAGAAAGTTTTGAATACTTACATTTCACAAATTTAAATATATAGAAAATATTTTTTTTATTTTGTCATCTTGTTTCCAATTTCCATTACAGTTTATTTACAGAATATCAGATAAGTCTGAACAGTGAAGCAAAAGTTTCAACATAATTGTCTGTTTTAATAAAAACATATAGTTACCAAATATAGGTTGCTGTCTACAGGTGTCACACATAGTGCCTTCATGCTTGACACCAGTTGGGGCACTATCAAGTATTCGCAAGTCATAAGCTCCAGAGCATCTGTAATTAGCAGCTGTCCCATTGTCCCAAACAACAACCACCTCCTCAGGAGATTCAAAGTTCCTCACTGTACCAACATGACCCTCCCCACCATCCTGCAAACAATAATGGGCATCAAGTACTATGTACAATCCCTTGCATTCATAAATAGCTTGATTCAGTCAACAGTTGCTTGGAAGTTTAAATAATATAGAAAAACAATCAAGCAATATTTATGTTGATACCACTTTTGTTTACATTAATTTGTTATTGATTCCTATCAGAATGTTATATCATTGCAGCACATTGACTTAGAAACCAACAATATTGTAATAGTGACGTCTTTTATTTATGATTTTTATAATTAAAACTAAATAAATTACATTATAATAATAAACTAGGAAGGTAACACCTGAAGATTCAACTACACTGTAAAAATATCAATGAAATATAGACAGAAAAGCAATAGGCTAAGACGATATTTCTTTCTCCAATTGATAGGAACATCTTCTATGTTTCCAACAAAACAAAATATTGTTTCGAATTTCTAAAACATTTAATAGAAAATAGTGTATAGCAAAAATAAACAGTGTTAATTCTACCTGTTTGCCCCATTTCCAATCTGGACCCCGAATTACACGAGCTCCAACCCCTTCCATCATAAATCTAGTGGCCCTAGACGATGTTGACGATCCAGGTATATTAGGTTCCATTGAAACAAATATTAAGCAGTTGTATAAGATTGTAAAAAGTTATTTATTCACTCCACCTAGCTTCAAAGGTATATGTCAAAACTTTTGGTTTGACAGTCGAATTTCGTCCAGGAACGTTCCACCTGTCACCTTTGTATTGCCGAGTTGTCCTTGTCACTATGAAACTGCTGAACGAAACTTGAGTGTGCGTTGATGGTGCGTTGCGACCAGTTGCGACCACAGAGTACAGACGCCAGCACACCAAGCTACCCGAAACTGTCACATTTTCCCAATCAACTTTGAACCTTATGATTTAGAGATAAAGTTGAAAATCGATTAAAGAAATTTGACAGATTGTAGTAACTTGATGTGCTGGCGTCTGTACATTATAATATGGTTGCGACCATGGAATAAAGCCGGATTCATACTACTGTGTTGTGTCGTGTCGTGACGACTTCTGACGCAGTGTTAGCCAATCAAAACTCGTTGTAATTTGACGTAGTCTTGGGGGCTTACCAAGGGCAGAAGTTGAACTGCACTACTTTTTTGTATGACGTCTTAGTACAAAAAAGTAGTGCAGTTCAACTTCTGGCCTGCTTTAAGAGGTGATGGTAAGCCTCCTGAACAGATTCGTTTGATTGGTGTATCCCGAGTCACGTCACAACACGCACGACAGAGTAATTTGTCTGTGGCTATATTATGTCATATACTGCAACTAGAATACTTACAATGTAGATAGCTTACAAACATCGAATCGAAGACCTACAAGTACGCTGGACTTCATACTATCGATGACAAAATGAAAACATTTGATTTTCGCCATTTTGGCGCTGATAGCAACGTGAGGGTCCGTGGGACTGATATTAGAGATGGGACATATCCTTCTATAAAAAAAAAATTTTTTGATCTTTATCGGTGGTTTTAACCACTAAAAGTAATTTATTACTTATGAGAAGAAAATCGAATCACTCCCAGTTATTTTTGTCTGAGTGCGGGAACGCGCGCGGGCTGCTTGTCCGCTTGGCTGCGTTCTGCGTGTTGTCGTATCCAGTGTTTGTCAAAATGTATTAGAGATGAAGAAGATTTATTTTCACTAGAAAAAAGCTCAAACTAGTTTGAGAACCCTGGTCCCCACGCGGGCCGCCCAGGTAGGTATATGTATAAGTATTACTACTTGTATAAGTACCTGTATTATACAAGTAGTAGTAGGGTAGGATCCGTAACGAATGCATCCGACAGAGAACGAAAGTTATCGACATAGGTCAAAGAATTAGCAACCTGAAGTGGCAGTGGGCCGGCCATATCTCGCGAAGAACCGACAACCGCTGGGGTAAACGAGTTCTTGAGCGGAGACCGCGACTCGGCAAACGTAGTGTGGGACGCCCTCCGGCCACGATCTGCGAATGACTGCAGGCAGATGCTGGATGCGTCAAGCTGAAGCGCTTATTAGGGGAGGCCTATGTCCAGCAGTGGACTGCTACAGGCTGATGATGATGATGATGATGATTATACAAGTACTTGTATAATACAGGTCAGTGCGTTAGGCAAAGAGTAAGGGTCAGTTCACACCGAGTTCTACTACACCATAGACTACTATTAAATAACACTAAAAGGTACACAATTCAGTGTCTACTACGTCGAGGGACGCCACGCGCGTAGCTCACTGAATCGTGTACCATTTTGTGTAGTAGATATGGTCTGTAATTGTATTTCTATCTTGAAAACTGCGCGTCGCGTCGCGTCTCGGTGTGAACTGACCCTAAAGCTGTAAAGCTCTTGAGTAGTATATTCCTTGCTGTAAAGTAACTAGGCGTTAGGGTATTCCCTATGGTATTTAGGTTCTGTGCTACGTCGTACGTCAGCTGTCCTATCACTCGTCTAGTATCTCTAAGTAGTCTGTGCACTCCAAAGACTACAATATGATCTCGTCCAAAGAGTAAAGTCGTCGAAGTTTCGAAACTGTCAAAAGCAATGAATTATTTCATTTCGTGAAACAGGTGGATAATTGTAATCACAGAACACTTAATTAAATAATTGGTCTTCAGAATGCCTCAGTATAATTGATAAATATTGTTACTATACTACTTGAAGTCTGGAACCTTGCAGTGGTTTATTTTGGGTGCTTCATTATTAAAGGATTCGACTGTGCTCACGTTTCTTCTAATAGAGCTTACATCATTTTCACACACGATGTCTAACAATCGCAATAAATACGAAAAAGCTCGAAGACGTCTTGCTGCGGTTACATTTTTATCAAATATATCATTAGATGGCAAGATAAGAGACCCTGATTTAGTTCAGGCAGTGGAAAAAACACCGAAAAAAGACAAAACTGATTCGGGTTCCAAAGCTGTTGATATTCTCAAGGATAAAGAAACGACTCTACGCAACAGTGTTCGGAATAAAAATAGGGCACTAAATTCGAGTCCAGTGCATCGTATCGGTGCTGATAATCATTCTTTAAGTTCAGACTCTGAACACACAAACACCATCATTACACCTGTGAAGGGTATTAATACATCTTTTATCAGAGAAAGGTACTTTTATCAACATTGTTTATTATAATAATTTATAGACATTATGTCTAAGTACATAGGCATGATTTTACTATAATAGCATGTCTTAAGAACAATAATATCAATTTTATGACATTGTGTTTTCGTTATAGGCTACTTACTGTGTTTACTAAAACAGCAGACAGAACCTATTATTCCCTGTAACTTAAGGAGAATAATGAGTTCTCTACGCTCTTCATTTTCAATGTTTTGAGGGCCAGTGTTTTTGAGGAGGTTTCCAAGAAATTTAAAATTATCAGCTCTTTTCTAGAAAGTGCTAACAATTCATAAACAATTGATACTAATTTAAATATGTTTGCTGATGTTAATGTTGTACTATTCTCTCAGAAGTGTAAATATAATATTGTAGTGATTAGAAGCCATTTATTGTGCTAACTTTTCTTTGGCTGAAACCTGTAATATTTAATTTTAATACTTATTTTATAGGTGTTCTTCTGGAAATACAGAATCTTTTAAAGATAAGCATGGCTCATCTAGATTTAGAAAAACTCATCTTGTTACCCTAACTGGTGCTAATGCAGATGAGAAAAGCAGTTCAGAAAGCCTTAATTTTGGTAAATAATACATTGTTTAAAATGAAATAATATTTAAAAACATAATTAAACAATATTATTTATGGGCTTGAAATTCAATTAAAACGAATTGTGCACTGTATTAACTGTAAATGTAATTACTGTTACAGGCAAATTCAGAACAAGTAACACATGCATCCCAGAACATCATGCATTAACAAAAGAAGTGCGCATGATACGTCCAAATAAAGGAGTATCGTTCAGGGATGAAAGACTTGCAATAGTGCCAGGACAGGGTGCTCCTTGTGTAATATTTAGCACCATTCCATACTCTAAGACTATTCGCAATGCACGGTAATTTATTTTATGTTATAACATTTTTTTTATGCTATTTTTAGATTACCTTAGTAAAATTATGTTTAAACTCATCATATTTGCTCTAGGTCTGATCTACGGAAAGATGGTGTGAGAAGGAGGAACACATCAGGGCCAAGACCCCTTTCTGCCATCACTGACAATGGTATGGATCCCTTTGACCTTCTTGGCCTAGAGAAAGAAGAAAATGGCCAAGAAATATCATATTCAAAATTATTGGTGCCCTCCAAAGTTTGTACAAGGGAACAGTACAAAAAAATGTACGAAGGGGAAATGACTGAAAAGGCTAATTGGAAACTAGTTAATCGCCATCCACATGTCATTGCAAGGTAAATTGTAATATTTTACTTGTTTTTTATTTGTAAAACGGCTTTGAAGGACTGTGGCATACCTATTGTCTGCAATATAAATCAATCCAAAATAAGCCTATAATGTTCCCACTGCTGGGACACAGGCCTCCTCTCGATGAGAGGGAGTTGGCCGTAATCCACCACGCGGGCCCAGTGCGGATTGGCAGATTCTTCGAATTTTTGGTTCTAAGACATGCCGGTTTCCTCACGATGTTTTCCTTCACCGTTTTGAGAGCAGTGGTGATGTAATAATTTACACAAAGTAAAGCACCTGTCTGGGTTCGAACCTACGACCTACAACTCGTATCAATACAAACAAAACAATAGGACCAAACCCCGAAAAGCGTCACATTTCCGAGATGTTAACGTTTAAAGTTGATCACATGACATCCATATTTTGTTGTACTTGCGTACATCTTGTTGCTTAAATGTTTGAAATAATCATAAATAACAATAAATAATCTGAAAGTTATGTTTTCTATTTGCATTGATGTCAGCTATTGATTTAAATAAGTTTTACAGTGGCCGCCATTTTGAAAAAAACATCAAAATGGTGGTCAGGTAGTTATGCCGCGGACATTCCAAGCCTTTTGGTTTGTGTATCTTTATTATTGAAGTCTAGGAGTTACAACATTTTGTTATAAGTGGTAGCATTTTAAGCAGGTTAGATCCATCAGTTAATATCCTGCCACTTTTTGGTTGAAGTGTAACATTCATTTAATTTGTCAAGTACCAAAGATCTGAAAGATCTCTACATGATCCATGCTGTGCATGTTATTGAATGTTTTACTTTCTTCAATACTATTAAAATTACATAAATATGTGTGTTCTATCTTTTCTATCTACCTACTATATTTTTCTAGTGAGTATGTAGAGATTATGTATATTACTTTAGAATAATACTGTGAAATTATGAGGATAACTTAAAAACAGATATTTGAATGTTGCTAAATCATTCATATACTTAACTTAGGGCTGATTTTTTTATCATCTGATAATTTTATTCAAGGAATAATTTTGAAATTTTGGCAGTTATTTCATACAAAAACTGTCAAACGTCAATTTTATTCCTCGAATAAAAGTTATCTGGCAATGGAAAAATCAGCCCTAACAAAAACCATATTCACTATTCTATAGTTAAAGTTATGAATACCTCATTAAGAAATATTAGATTACCATGAACTCACAATCTAGAGCTAGACAACACAATCCAGACAATACACTTGCAAGCAAAAAAATCGACCCACCCCATGCTTTTCGATTTGAACAATATAATTCAACAAGTTTACCTAATGTATTGTATATTAAAACCTTCCTGAAAATATCTAGATTACATTAGCGAAAGAATTTGATCAAAACTGATTCATTCGTTTTTGAGAAAATCGCGAACTTACAAATATGGGTGTTGAATATATAGAACCTCCTTTTTCTTGAAGTCTGTTAACAAAATTCAGGTTCAATTTTGATTAAAGAAACAGAAATAAACAAAATTTAACGTTGGTCAATTTTATTGACAAAAAACTTCAGATGTCCTCATGACTCACTTTTTCCGAGCAAAAGTGAGTCATGAGGACATCTGAAGAATCGAGTAGATCTTGTCAAGAATATAGCTTTTATCAAAATATAGTGAACAAACACTATAATATACACATAAACTGTACCTTAATAGCTACCTTCACACAATATAAAATATTTATTTATGTATACTTTATTGTACACCAGAAAATACATAACAAAAAAATACGGTTAATACAAAAATTATATTCATTACGATTTTTGAGATAATGGCGCCGATTCTGTTGTGTCACAAACTAAACTAAATTTAAGTTCAGGCATCTTTTTCTTTCTATTTCATTAAGAAAAGGACAGAAGATAAATATTAGTTTAGTCCTGTCAAATTAGTCAGCGCCTGACGTAAATTGACGTATGTTTAATAGGCATTTTTTTAATCTCGTCTAAATTGTCTATGGAGTATCTTAATTTGACAGGACTAAACTAATATTTATCTTCTGTCCTTTTCATAATGAAATAGAAAGAAAAAGATGCATGAACTTAAATTTAGTTTAGTTTGTGACACAACAGAATTGGCGCCATTGTCTCTCAAATGGAGAGCATGGGGGGTTAGCAAATTTTTTGCACGCAAGTTTTTAATTGCAATGCACTCGTCCATATCTTACATACTTATCTGTTAATACATGTCATACATTACAACATGTTCACAGTCACACACACGTTTCCATCATGATTCTACATATTTATTACCAACTTGTTACATGCATTTATTATTAAATGCATTTGCATTTTGAACTCATGCAGTCTTCACAATCATTTCATCACTAACAAATTTGACTTTCAGGACTAAGTTATTGACGAGGCACAAGGATAAAAAATGGTAAACACTGAACAGATTAAAATCTGCTATGCAACACTTAGATTTGGCTAATGCTGCTATATCCCTGCTAAAAAATATGGAGTATTCAGTATATTTTATAATATACATTAGGATAATTTGTACTGTTTCATTCTGCTTAATTTTGGTCAGTAATCACATTATCAGGTTACTTTAGATTTTGTGCAGTGACTACTTCTGAGCTTGATATTTGGGAGTAATTGGTTTCTAATGAAAAACTTCAGTGTATTTATCACTGTCTTGATACCTAATATTATGTATATCCAGGCTACAAATACTATGTATGTAAAACTCACCTCACCCACTAATCACATGTCCATGTTATAACCTGGGTTTTATGTGATCTGGAAGTCACTGCTAGAACATAATATAACATTAAGAAGTGTGCATGATTTTCATTGGGAACATAGAATGACATGGAGTGGTTTAAAACAGTAATATAGATAATAAGTAAGACCTTATGTATTTAGAATTTTAGAGCATGTTACCAATCCACTTCTTACTGACTAATTTTTTGCATGCTGGTATAATTGGTTCTAACATCAAAGAAATAACAGCCTGCCCAAATAATATATAAAAAAATAATATACACATAATACCTATATAAATATGTTTAGCAGAATAATGACAGTTGTTATCTTTGTAGGTGTTTCTCATATGAATCCTCGCAGAGAACAGCAATTCCATCCTCACCACCACACTCCTCAGTTGATATGAAAACATTTGACTGGGATGAAGGATCATTACTCTCTCAAAAATACGTATGTATACATTGGTTTTTGCATAAAACATTTTTAACTTACTTTAAAAAAATATAATACATAATAATAAAAATCTTTATTTATGCAAAAACATACAGAGTTCGAAATACAGTTTTGATATTTTGTTTAAAAATATATTTATCGTTTAAGCTGCAAATATTATTATATTGTATATTATTCTCAGTAGCAAGCGCTAGTGCCAAGTATTCCTGGGTTAGATTACCAAGTCACAACTGCAAAGTGTGCTATTTGGTTTTCCTATTAGGAAATTCTCAGTGCTGTCTGAGAACTTCCTAATATGAAAACATGCACACCTGAATGTGATAGGATATTAATATTTAATTTCTTACAGGTTCAATACTGTCCCAATGTATTAGACGATCCGGAGCTGATTGCTGGAAAACACAGAACACTTCTAACATTCACATCCTACATGACGTCTATTATTGACTATGTTCGACCGCAAGATCTCAAAAAAGAACTAAATGATAAGTTTAGGGAGAAGTTCCCACACATCAAGTTAACTCTCAGTAAATTAAGAAGGTAATATTTGTACAACAATATTTGATGCAAGATGTTTTGGATTTTAACTGAATTTTTAATTTTGCAGCATCAAGAAAGAAATGCGGAAAATTGCCAAACATGACAGTGGAGGAGTGGATCTGCTGTCAGTTGCACAGGCCTATGTTTACTTTGAGAAGTTGATTTTGGCAAATCTGATCAACAAAGATAACAGGAAGTTGTGTGCCGGCGCTTGTTTAATGCTCTCTGCCAAACTCAATGATGTGAAAGGAGAAGCATTGAAGGCGCTCATAGAAGTAAGGCAATGTTTTACACATAGTTTAATATTTATAATAACCTTATATACTTAGTTAGTTTTGTATATTCTTTCAGCGCATTGAAACCACATTTAGAGTGAACAGAAAAGATTTGATGCGATTCGAATTCGCCGTCCTTGTGGCGTTAGAGTTTGGGTTGCACGTGCCGCCGTACGAGGTGTTCCCGCACTACCAGCGCCTGCTCCACGACTCGTGACCTTGGCGCCGACTGGCCTTCGAGCCATGTATCCGCGTGTGTCACCGACGACGCGCCACCATCGTTGACAATTTAAGAGCCAGTGCCTGGATGTAAAGTGTTGAAAGACATGTTCGAACGTTCTAGACGTTGTTGGTAGTTATAAAGTCATCGTCTGCCTAACCTTTTCCCAACTATGTTGGGGTCGGCTTCCAGTCGGCCGGTCGGTCGGAGTTGGTAGTTATAAAGTGATTTATTAAAAATCATACATTAGTAGTGGTTTTGTAGATATTACTGTATTGCGTAGTATAAAGTAATCTTAATGTTAATGAGCCGCGTCGGCGAAACAGGGAAACAATGCGACCAAGTGGCAAACTGGTTAGCCGAATATTTACTGGGCTTCTTGCAATTTCTGTCGTAAAATCTATCTATATAATGTAACTAGCCTGTATTGTATTGCAACGTGAAAGTAGCTTCGTCGGTTCAGTATGCAAAGCTTAGTAAACATCTTATTCTTAAACCATAATTGATAATAATTAATTATGTAGCCTGCCAGTGGCGTTCATTGCCTAAAGGCATATAAGCAGTGCCTACCTCGTTAAATCACCAGTTTCACAGTTAAGAAACTCACTAAATTACCAAACTTAACAAAAAACAATTTCCATACAAACACGCGCGGTAAGTAGGCAGTCGCCAGACGGCCTACTCGGCTACCGTACTATTCGCACTTTGTCATTGGTCTTTTTACTCGTTCAAGTTAATACGACGAAATTAAAAATACGTACGTCTCACGTGTAATACCATAACGTTCGACCTTCGCAATTTATCACCCTAAAGTAGGCATGCCTACTCAAATAACCAACAGAGTATGAATGTTAAAAATGTTAATTTGTTCGTAATTTGGCTGTGCGAAGAAAGAAAGGGATGGATATTGAGGTCGCCGATAGTGAGGTAAAAATGAAAATCGAAGATGGCGGCTGCAAAATTTTTTTATTATGGGTGTCGTTTTCATGGTTGAGGGTGCTGAAGCCAATAGTGAGATCAAAATGAAAATCCAAGATGGCTGCTGTATTTTTTTTTTTTTTTGTCATTGGTGTCGTTTTTATGGTTTTCAAGGGCGCTAAAGCCGATAGTGAGGTCAAAATGAAAATCCAAGATGGCGGCTGTAATTTTTTTCTTTCATCATGGGTGTCGTTTTTATGGTTTTTAAGGGTGCTGAAGCCAATAGTGAGGTCAAAATGAAAATCCGATGGTGGCTGCGAACATTTTAAAATGTTTCCTTATGGTGTCGTTTTCATGGTTTTCGAGGTTGCTGGAGCCGAAAATAAAGTCAAAATGAAAATCCAAGATTGCGGCTGTTTTATGTTCCTGACTAGTGACCGCGTCTGCCTAGACTAGACCCGGCCTAGTGCCTGCCTACCTATTCTGAATACCAATGCACGCCACAGGCTGTAGCCTGCCTAGTAGTTTATTGGGTAAATAGATGTTAAGAAGATTACACACGATGTAACATAGGCACAAATCTTAAGTAGGCTTTAAAAATCTTTAGATTAAAATACTAGTGTTTAATTATTACTTGCCTAGCTAGAATCTTAAAAGTATTTCTGTCATAGTTAGAAGTAGGAAAATTAAAATAGTAGGTAACTACAGAATTGTTAATTATGTAAATCTGCTGGTAAAACTATTTAGGTATTGTAAATTGTTAAAACAAATGATATTTACAAAAACTAAATAGACTGGTAATCAATGGCTCTATTTGTCCCCTATCTGACTTGTCCCAGAATTGAAATGCTCAAGCATACATTTATTTATTCATTTAAACAAAAGCCCCACTATATGATACAACAATCTAAGAATAATTACTAAGCTCCATAAGCTCATGTACAGTGTCACAAAATCTTCCGAAAACTGTCAGGGTCAGTTCACACCGAGACGCGACGCGACGCGCAGTTTTCAAAATAGAAATACAATTACAGACCTTATCTACTACACTAAAAGGTACACAATGCAGGGTTTACTACGTCGAGCTACGCCGCGCGGCGCAGCGCTGCGTAGCTCACTGAATTGTGTACCTTTTTGTGTAGTAGATAAGGTCTGTAATTGTATTTCTATCTTAAGACTGCGCGTCGCGTCGCGTCTCGGTGTGAGCTGACGCTTAAAGTATTTATCGATACTCGGCGAGTCTGTGAAGTTTCGCTAGTTAATTAAATTTGACTCTGAATACACATTCAGGTAGTGGTCTATAGGAGATCTGTAAGTATAAAAATAACCCCCTGTCACTAGACGTTGACGGTTTTTTTATGATGATAGATTGACAGTCAACCAAAGTTTGTTGCTCAATAGATGTTTGGCGGTCTCGTTTGGTGAGTCGAACATAAACTCCTGCGCAGCTCGCTGCCACGCATGACGCGCACTGAATATCGCGGCCCTATCTAGCTTTAGCATCAACATCTTGCCATCATTTTTAAATTTAATATATGTGAGATTAGTGTAATTATAGCCAAATGATGCAACTGTGATATGAACACAATACATGTATTTATCTATGTAAATAAGCTAAAATGTAAGTAAATTATAATATGTACCTTACCTTATTATAATATGTTATGAAAGTAATTTATTTTTGGTATGTTTGGGTAAAAGAGAGAGTGCTGACATTACAATGTACGATATTATAAAATTATTACAGTAGAAACGTAGGCAAGACCTACCTTTCTTTCGCAATTCATTGTATTCAAGAACCTATACATAAGTGTTATGTTATTTTAATAATTAGGGTGTGCAATCTAATGTTTGTTTTAATAAAACCTTAAAAAATAAAATACTGTCTACTTTTATTTCAAACTAGCTTCTTACCGCGACTTCGTCCGCGTGGAAGTTGTAAGACACCACAATCTACTAAAATAACAGCCACATTTTTATAAAACTTTCCTTTATGCTACGTTTGTAGTTTTGGTCTCAGCAGCCAATATATGATGAGAGTCGGGACTGGTGACGCGGGCGGGAGCAAAAGACGTACCTGCAGTTGTCCGTGTGAGAAGGTGAGAAGCAGCTCGTCCTGAAGTTTACACCCGCCGCCTTCAGTAGTAATTTTTCATTGCTTGCGAAGATTTAGTGAATTAACCTTTTGAAAGCCATTGTCACATATACGTGACAAGCAAGCGCGTGCCCTGTACGCCAACGACAAATATGTGACAAAAAATGTGGTGCACTTTATCACGAAACAATCAAATCATTACTTTTGTGTGTTTTTATTTGTATTTATTACCTTAAATATTTAAGCTCTTGTCAATATTTAATTGCTTGAAACGAATTAAATTATATACCATGGACATAGAGCAACACAGGCCACCGGCGAACCGGTTCGCCGGTGGCCTGTGTTGCTCTATGACCATGGATATTGAGAAATTTGATGACAAAAAAGGAGAAATCAACGTTTAGTAATAAAAAGGAGTGTTCTCACACGCCAGTCTTCTTGAAGCGACCGCTAGTGACTTGACGTATGATTGATAATATCGATAAATCCTTAACCTACTAAAATAATGTGCAACTTTATTGAACACCTCCCGAATATACTACCTACCTAATGTTATACAGCATCATATTGTAGTCTTTGGGCACAACATTGATTTTCAGTCTATCAAAAAGTACGTGTATGTAACAGTCACCTATGTATATATATTTTTTTAATAAGTAGGTATAACAAAAGAGGTAAACTGTAGGTACATAAATGACGGTACGGTTGGCGCAGTGGTTAAGTGATTGACTGCCGCGGGTTCAATTCCCACACGGAACAAATATTTGTATGACCTACAAGTAGGTAGTTGTTAGGTCTGGCTGTTTGTGTATGTGAACTTAAATGTTTGTAAACGCACCCACAATACAGGAGAAATTCCTAGTGTGGGACAAAGTTTTTTCAAAAAAAAAAAGAATGTGTACCTACGTTTTACAAAATATAAGTAATGTAATAGTATAACAAAATGTAAAAAAGGAAGCACAAAAAATATCAATTGTTTTAATTGAACATAGGTTTGCAATGCAAGGCAGTCGTCGAACCGCTAAGCTATTGTTGAAAGTTGGCTAAAATTGCCGTTCTTTTATTATGTCTTTATTGGCTGCGTAACGAGACGATAATAATTTAAAAGATTAACCCCCTTCCTAATAAACGTATTATATCAGACGAATAGTTACACACCGATTTCTCTCTTTCAGTCGTCACTAATTTGGAGTCAACGAGAACGACCCCAGGTAGTGTAGTTACATGAAGTAGTTGAGAAAATCAGTTTTTAGGGTTCCATACCAAAATGGTAAAAACGGAACCCTTATGGTGAGACTCAGTCTGTCTGTCTGTCTGTCGGTCTGTCTTTCTGTCACAGCTGGATATCTCAAGAACTACTAATGCTATCAACTTGAAATTTGGATAGTTTTAGATTACGTTTGCCCAACTATTTTGCTTAAAAGAAAAAAATAAAAATATATGTATATTTTCGTACCACTTGCTCAAAAAAGTGACATTCTATGCCACAAAAAGCGAACATAACAATAGTCATTTTTAATCTGTTAAAAACAGGGAAAGAAAATTGTACTGAATTTCATTCATCCTCTAGGGGGAGAATGTGATTTAAATTTGGAATACTTACCGTTTATACTGAACTACATCTGTGTTTACACCATTGAGTTTGTATATAAAGCATTATACATCTTTTTGAAAAAGGAATACCTACGCATTTATTATGCAGTTATGATTATTAAATAAAATTACGAAAACCGACGAGGCCGTATGAGCTTGATGCCTTTGCTTTTCCGACAAAAAAATATTAGTCGAAGAATTTGCCGCGTTTTAGTTTTCTTCAAATACATAAACGTTAAGTTTATTTTAATTTATTTTTACTTTTAAAAATTCGTTTTACTTTTAATTGTCATTCTTTTTAATAAAGGCTTATCTCATATTATTATTGTGTTAATTTTTTCGCAAATGGTAGGAAAAGTAGAGTATTTTCCTCGGTGATAAAGCTGTCTTAGTCTTGGGTGAACTTAAATCCCTCGCTATACAAAACTTAAATCACGAGCGAAGCGAGGGATTTAAGTTTTTAACACCCTCGCTACTCTCGGCAGTAAACCTCGAGTCCTTCGTTACGCTCGCGATTTAAATCGTCACCCGCGACAGAAGACACTGCTTTATCCCCTCGGTTAATAATCTACTATTTTTGCAACGGGGGCTGAAAAATTCGAAGTCGGGCTACTAGGGCATGTGGGGTATTATATGAAAGAACGCAGTTTGCACATTCTCAAATATTTTTTCTTTTTTTTTTAGGCCGCATAATTTTCGACTTTTGATGAAAAAATTAAAAAAACACCGTTTCCCCTCCCCTTATCTCCGAAGTTTGCAAAGAGAAAAATCTGAAATTATTCTATGTGATAGAAGTGTTTTATGTAAAGATTACAGAAAAATAAAACGAAGTCTCTAAATAGCACACTTTTTCAGAAATCATCAACAAAAGTTACATTAGTTCCACTATCAGTCAAGGGATGGCGCTGACATAAAACTGCAATATACTACACCGCAGTGCGCAGTGTTAAAATTCTCTGTTGAATATAGGCCTCGCCGATATATGATGAAAAACATATGATGGTACGGAACCCTCGGTGCGCGCGTCCGACTCGCTCTAGTCCGATTTTTTTAGGCCGCACAGTTTTCGACTTTTGATGAAAAATTAAAAAAAAAATACCGTTCCTTATCTCCGAAGTTTACTTAAAGAAAAATCTGAAATTATACTACATAATATGTGATAGAAGTTTATGTAAAGATTACAGGAAAAATAAAACGATGTCTCTAAATGGCACTTTTTTTCCGAAATCATCAACAAAAGTTACATTAGTTCCACTATCGGTCAAGAGATGGCTCTGGCCTAAAACTGCAATATTCTATACCGCAGCGAGCAGTGTTAAAATTCTCTGACGAATGTAGGCCTCGCCGATGAAAATTTAAAATAGTTATTTGTGCAACAACAAATGGCGAGGGATTCAAAGGCACGAGATGCAAAAACCTTTGCTCTCGTGTAACACACGTAACTTTTCACTTCAGCAGCGAGAACGAGAACACTTTGTAAGGCGTGTTCGGAAATAGCACCCATGATATTTTATTATTCAAAATATATTACTTATCATTATTCAAACTAGAAATAAATATTTACAGGTTAAATATCAGTTTTATTTGCAGTAAATACTTATTTTGGTTTAAATACAACAATAAGTTAAAAATTCAATAAATTTCATTAAAAGACATAATTATCTTTTTGCAAAATTTCTTTAGTTAGTAGGTACGAAATTCCGAACGTGTTTGTCTTTGAGGTCGAATTCAAAATCGGAACTTCGAAAGGGCTGGGTCTTTGTCTCTCTCTCTCTTTCTAATGGCGGGAAAGAGATAGAGTGTGAATATTTCGAATTGTATGATTAACCCAAGGCTGATTATGATATTCGAGGCTTTCTGAAAAAAAAAAATTAAAAAGATACTTTGTCTCATACAGTGAGCAAAATCGCATTTTGCTCACTGATTTCAGGCAGCAAAACCTACATGTTTGAGCTACTGAAGTGAAGACATAATTATGATGGTACGAAACCCTCGGTGCGCGAGTCCGACTCACTTTTGCACGGTATTATTAAATTACTTACCTGCCATCAATAATACATTTATAATCTACTTAGTATATTGATAATGTAATAATTATTTTGTCACTGTTGTTTACATAGCAAGTAGAGGTAGGCATACGATTTTTTGTGGGAACCTACCCCCTCTACTCTATCTGTAGTATTTTTTTGGAAGTCTGTGGTTTTTTTAATAAAAAAAAAGTTATATCCATTAATTTCCCTGACCGTATACTTATTGAATGCTTGTGTAAAACCGGTTTTTTATATAATCAATGCCGCAACCTAGTGAGCGCCGCATGCTGTGCTGCGACGTGTCACTGAACCACACGCTCGAGCGCACGCCATAAACGCTGTTCCAAACACTCTAATTATCACAGTAATTATACACCCTGGTACATTCTCACCTGTCCCTAAAGGCTGTCTTTTGAGGTGCCCTGCCTGTGCCTTACTTTATAACACTGGGCACAAATCCACTTCTCCAAAGTGATGACTAATAAAATTAGTCACAGCTATTCTGTTCGGTTCCTATTACCTGTCTACGAAGTGCATGCTGTATTTGCTGCAGGGCAGTGGTAATGGCCTAATGGTAACGGTCGCGACTTACGAGTTCTAGGTCATGAGTTCGAAGTGTTCGAACCCAGACAGGCGCTTTACTTTATGTAAATTACTAGCTAACCCGGCGAACTTCGATATGAGGAAATGAATTATATCTTAATTATTATTTTTTTCGTGAAATTTTCCAATGTTTTAATAGTTATTCTGCTATTCGGGGCGGAGAGGGAGACAACTCCAAAAATCAAACATCATAAAAATCGGTCCAGCCGTTCTTGAGTTATAAATGGTGTAACTAACTAACCCGACTTTGTATTATATTAGATAGATTTCAACACTACTACTCTCAAAACGGTGAAGGAAAACATCGTGAGGAATCCATGTATGCATATACATGGATTCCTCATGATGTTTTCCTTCACCGTTTAGTCACCGCCTAGAACCAAAAATTTGAAGACATGTGACATCTACCAACCCGCACTATGCCCACGTGGTAGATTACAGCCAGCCTCTCACAGAGAGGAGGCCTGTGGGCTGTGGCCCAGCAGTAAGAACGTTATAGGCTCCTAGGCTGATTAATGCTGTAGATATTTACTATTGTTATGTTTCGCTATAAGGGCTAAGCCCTAAGCCGCCTAGTCACAGATCACGGACGGCATTGTAGGTAGGTACCACAGATTTCTATTCCGTAATAGTTGACGCGGTGGCTGAGGTTCTGCGCTTCAGTTTGCAGGTTCGATTCCCGGAACTGGATTTTTAATGCCAAAAGAAGAAGAAGTTCCAATCGGGTCTGGATGTACGAAGGCCACAAGTAGGTAAGTATGGCACTGGAGAAATCCCATAAATATTAAAAGTATACAACACATGTAAGTATTTTCTACCGTCCCGCTTAACCACGCGCATATCACAATACCTACTAACACACTACCTAACGGAAATGCAACTTCAGTTTGCAATTCGAAGAAATATCGCTAATTTAAATATCCTTTTATAACAATTAAAATAGCTAAGTGAACTGTTCGATACCTGTATTAAAATAATAATACTCCGTAACTGGTTTACACAATGATTATTTGGATCACTGAAATTGCTTTTACATTATCGTATGTCCTAACATGAAACCTCGTCCGGTCCACATTGTTGAAATGGAAATAGCCAATATAAGTACATGTTTTTATTCATTCATGTTTAGAAATAAAATAGTACTCGAACCTCAATCACGTAGATCACTTGTATTTTGAGTTAAAATGAGTGTTAAGGTAAATGTTATGTTAATAGGTAACCATAAAATGCCGCTGAGTGCGCAAACAAATAAAAAGTGAATATTTTATGTCATGTGTGCGATACCTCTGATTTAGATGATTTTTATTTTTGGACCCGCGAAGAAAGTTTTAAGTCTCACTTTCTTTTTCTGTCTGTGTCAATAGGTACCTACCTATCTTCAATTTCAAGTGTCTTAGAACAGTAGGAGGTAGGAATTTTCCCTCGGTGCTTCGTATATTATGAGTCGTCACCATGGGTTGGGAGTGTGGGGGGGATGCAATTTCATGCCCTATTCTTCTTACAACGGATTGCCCCACCGCGGGGATGGAAAATCCTTGTCGCTCTCTGGCCTTCGAGTGGCAAAGTCAACAATATTTCCCCGATTTCCTCTTATCACGCTCCCATCTTCTTCGACTTCTCCTCGCAGGAAATGGCGACAGGATTCGATCTCACAGAAGATTTAGAATTAGGGGGAGATGGACGGGAAATCGGATTTGGTTGCCTCCAAATAGGTAATACCTACCTACTTAGGGCACCTTCTGTCTAAAAGACTTGGAGTCAATATTAATATTAGGAGGATCAGCATTTATATCGAAAGCTTGGGATTTTTTTATGTTTCTTTGATGATATTAAACCTTTTCTTTTTCCATTAAAGATATCGGTTTCCTGTGCAGTATTGTGCATCCTCAGTTTGTGCTACGCTCACGAGAACTCGACCCAAGAGCTGGTGAAGGAAGGTACATCAAACGAAACCCTCGATTCGGATTCTAGCGATTGGATATCAGATGACAATGACCTTGATCAAGAAGCGAGCATATGGCGATTATGGAGGCCGTTCAGGGACTGGGGTCAGTAAATTTTAGTACTTACCAACATTTACATTTCTACGGTTTACTTTCCATTATAATTTAATTTTAGGTAAACTAGACCTAACATTACTAGATAAGCACTTACTTATAAAATATGTACCTACTAGCCTTTATCAAGCGGGTGATTAAGGGCCCTCGCGCACTAGGCAGCCTGGCTGCGGCAGCCTGTCGAACATATGACGGTGTATGGGAGCCCGCGCACTAAGCAGGCACGAACTCCGCAATTTCCCATTTATGTTCAACTGGCTGCCGCAGCCAGGCTGCCTAGTGCGCGGGAGCCCTAATGCTTGTGCCTTCTCTGTATGAGATTAGGCCTTGCACTGCAGTGGGAGAACCCGGCGCGTGCACTTTTACATAATTCACCTAGCTACTGTTACGATTAAATTGGTGACCAAAAACAAAAGAGTAAAACCGTATAAGCAGGGACTTGAAACGTTAGTCAAAATAACATTAGGTAGGTACGCGTAGTTCCAGTATCGATAGTTGTACCGATACTGACAAACGGAACGAAATATTAAACTGTTCACTAAAAATGTGATCAATATAATTATCGTTATTAGTATGACGATATAATAACGTTATTCATTTCGATACTCAACTTTGCCAGCAGGGCCGTCAGTCAGGACCATGTACTCGGCGCCGGTGTGCGAAAATCAGCCAGCAACACCCCAATTTTTGTTTTTTTTTTTATTAATTTTTTCCAGCTTTAAAATCGGTAATCTTTTCTAAGGTATCGTCTGTTGGCGACTGGCTGTGGTGCTACCTTTTTTGTAAATATGTCATGTTTTTTAAATATAGTGTTTTTTTTTATATTTGTTCATGTCAGGGTTCAGCAGTTGTCAGGTTCCGTTGGTCCAAGATTCCATAATAAATGTATATTATTGCAAATACGTGTTTATATCATATATTCATCTTTACAGTCCACTAATATATTAATCAAATCCGCTAGCTATCATCGTCTGTTTTATAATCAACTTTCAATTCGATAGGCGATAGGATTGACAAATTTGCCTATAATACTGTAGAGATTTGTTATGTATGCTAGCCTTAAAGTAACACTGGCTGATAATATTTGTTGTTGGGTTAAGATGAGATTGATAGATGGTTTCTAGATGGTTTCTAGTTGGTTTCTAGAGATAGAAGTAATTTTTATATTGTCCATGTTGAGTAAGATTATCTAAACCAATATATAGAGTTCAAACTTAACGACTCTTTTAATAATAACTGTGGAGATCCCGCTGGGTCTTCACAATACTATAGGCAAAGTCAATCTATCTTGACTTGAGTCGTAGTTAATCGTAAGTAGTTTTTTATTCATTTCAATTTCGAGAAAGTTTACGCATGGTAGGTACGAGTAGGTATAAGGATTGGCTTGCGCCCCCTAAGACCCTCCCGGGTGCCACGCATCCTTTGCGCCCCCGGGTAAAGACGGCCCTGTTTGCCAGCTTCATGACATAAAAGATGACGAAAAAGTATGAAGAATAACGTTACAAATGAATCTGTAACGTTTCACCTGTAACGTTATTACAAGCGAATAAGCTTAATGTTACTGATACCTATAACCAACGTTACCTAGAATATTGTTCTACGGAAATGATCTTCTATAGGATATTTTTAGGTTTTAGTATCGTTACAAATTTTGGAACGTTACACGTTATCATTAGTGGTAACGGAACGAAATTCATTTCGTTTTCAAGTCCCTGCGTATGTAGGTAGTACCAAAACATTATAAGCCAATGACATTATAAGTAAAAAGGTGCACTTATAATATCTTTTCCTATAGCTATGGGGATAGCGAAACATGAGGATTTACTGGTAGGTTACTGAGGTACCTACTATTTTTTAGAAAGAACCTCAGCAGAGATGCGGTGTGTTGTAACTTGTACCTAACTGTATTGCTCGTTTCTTTCAGGTCATTCAATGTTTCATAAAAAGTTTACACGTTCCCCTGCAATGAAGGAGAGCGAACATGGTGGACTATTACATTATCATCGTGACAGACCCAAACGCAAGCTGAAAAACAAAATAAAATTACTTTTCAAATTAAAACAGTTTGATGTGTGAATATTTTTTTTTTTTTCAATCCATTTTAATGTCGGTCAGGGAACCATCGAAGTAGGTACTTATTTAAATCTTTTTTTGTCATTTCATCATGTTCTTGCCCCTGTCCCATGTTACTGCCCCTGTCCCATGTTACTGGGGGTCACTGAACTCAATTAAACAAGCATAGAGGCACAAAATACAGATAGTACAGAAGGCAATCTACATACAGAGTGCGCTCGAGCAACGCACACTAGACACCGCTCACGGACACGTTAATCTCGGAGTGGTTGGGAGTAGTGCTAGCGCGGGTGCCACAAAGAGTATAAATAAGGGTGCCATCCGCTTGAGACAGGCGTCTGTGAAGTGCAAAAATGGAGCAACAAAAAAATGCCTATCTAAGGTCGATTTATATAATAGTTTCCTATTTTGAATCAGTATAAAATAGTAACTTTTTTGTAAGGTAAATTCACGCCACCAACTAGTAGGTACCACCGCAAGTTGAAAACATGATTTTTTGTTTGTGTAGATATTGTGTTGTTTTTAGTATCATTTGATAGGTTTAGGTCTAAAACGGATAGGGCAAAATAAATTGTGTAAATAGGGTAATCCGTTTTGAAGTTATTAGGGATTTTCGATAGTGAAAATTGACAAATGTAAAATTTTATATGTTTTTATTCTGTAAACTTTTTGTATTGTAATACTATGTTTATTGTATTGTTTTAATATTGTAGAATAAGTTCAACAATAAATCAAACAATTAGATACGAGTGCTACTACCACGATAGTTTTTTGTGCATAAGCCAAAGTTGACAACCCTAGCGTGACCGGCGAGGAGCGTAGCTATGAAAAGTGAAGTACCTACATACATGTGATTGTCTCCTGTACTATCTGTATTTTGTGATAGAGGTCTGTGCTCGGGGTCGATGCCATAGAGTATAGTAACTAAAAAGGGTCGGTGCAACACGTTTTCTTCTTCCATTCTCCGCTGTCTTTTGCTAGTAGCCAGTCCTTTCGGTAGGAGTCAAACTCGTCCCGCCATCTTCGTTTTGGCTTGCCGCGAAAAAAAGGAAATCCTATGTCCTTCCCCGGGATGCAATCTATCTCTCTGCCAAATTTTATCGAAATCCGTTCAGTGGTTTAGGCGTGAAAAGGTAACATACAGACAGACAGACAGCGGTGCCGATTCCCTTGTTCACAAACTGAACTAAATTTGACTTCAGTGCATCTTTTTCTTTCTATTTCATTAAGAAAATGACAGAAGATAAGTTTTAGCGAATTTCAGTTTTGTCCTGTCAAAGTAATCAGCGCCTGACACAGTGACACTACTCCATATAAGTTTAGTCTTAAATATCCGCAGTGTAATACATTCTCTTCTCTAAGTACAGCATTCAAAGTTTACAGAGTGGGTATTTTTCAAAAAAATTGGGTAAAACCGAGTGACTTTTCTTCTTACCACGCCTTTTGTGAAATCGTCTATTTTCACTCTTTTTCTGCGAATCTGTTTTGGTTTTCTCCACGGAACCTTATCTATTCCGTGGTTTTCTCGGTGATTTAAAATTTTCGTTGTCTTTTAATAATTTTCGTTGTTGTACAATTCTAGACTATAGGTATAGACTTTTCTGATAGTCCAGTAACATTTAAACAAAACCGTAGCAAAAGCTACGGTTTTGTTTAAATGTATAAGTATCTTGTTGATTTTTCAGCAGAATTTGGATCCAGTTTTTTTTCTATAATATTCTTATACGCTAAACGCCATTCGCTTGCACCGACTATTAATTTTATGTCCGAAAATATTTCGACTGATCTTGATAATATTATAATCTCATGTATAACTCTCCGAGAGGAGGTCTGTGTCCCAGCAGTGGGAACATTATAGGCTGATTATGTATCTATAACTCTCACAAAGCGCGGCCGGCTAACCGCGTAGCGCACAGAACACTAATACCTACCATACCCTAGGCGTAGCGAACTGAGTTTTGACAAGAATGTGCCTGCCGCCAGCACCTCTCCCCGTTCTCGTCCTACACCCCCCGTCCCTATACCCCGCAGGTGAGGACTCAATTAAGCGGTTTGCCTATACTATAGTTACCTACGTAATCACATAATTATGGTCGATGATGGTGCACGCTTCATCAATCACACTCACTTTACATTACCCAGATAATAGGTGTATAAATTACGACTTCATTGTTCACCATCACATTTACTAGCGAAGCGAGTGGTGAAGCGAAGTGGAACACCGGGGTGGTTTTTAGTTAGTAAGAGTTTGACAGATCCCGCCACCCGCCCCAGGGTGGCGGACATCTATGAGGATTTTCCACCACGTAGGAGATATTAGCTCAACCATAGTAGAATTTTTAGACTAAGTTGTAAGCCTATCCTCAAATATTTATAGCTCACTAATCTGACCGTCATGCGCTATAACTTTACTTGGCCACTATCCACTAGTTTTATAGCTTGGGATACGACCGCACCCTAATGAATTTTCAGTTAACCTTTGCAGAGCAATTATTATATTACTTAAAAATATAAGCATAAAAATAACTGAGAGTGATTCGGTATTTTTCTCTTAAGTAATAAATTACTCACAAGTCACAGTAGTAACGATCGATACAGTTCATAAAAGTATTTTTTATCGAATGATATGTCCCATCTCTAATAATAGTTCTAAGAAGGAATCTCACTTTGCTATCAGCGCCAAAATGGCGAAAATCAAATGTCTTCATTTTGTCATGATATTATGAACACTTTGATTAAACAGTACAGGACCTATGAAGTCCAGCATACTTTGGTCAGTGAATATAGGTCAGTGCTTATAAAACATTACAAAAAATCATTAACATTGTCATAATGACAAACTGTTTTGTCATTTATACTCTTTGGTTCACTGCATGATTTGTCTTGTGATTTGTCTGCACCGGTCTGCACAGAGCAGTTTTTTTGTCTGCGTTTAAGCGTTTAGAGAGTGCTTGTAGTGTACCTACTTATATTTAGACAGCATTATATCAGTGACTTATATACCACAGAGTACTTTTTGATAGACTGAAATTATATCACAGAGTACTTTTTTTATATACGCATTTAGTATTTTATCTATGATTTTATCTATGCGCTTAGGCCTTAGAGCCAAAGACTACAATATGATGCTGTATAACTTAGAGCACGCTTAGAGTATACGTAACATTCAGTTTTACAATTTTTCTGTTTTCTTTTGCCAGATTATATGTACTAGTTAGTAATACGTTTTTGTATTATCTAGACATAATGTTTTATGTGGATTCACAGAGAACATTTACACGTCGTGAAAGTTCTCTGATTGTGCACAAACGACCAGGACAAGATGTGGACTATGAAACGTGGTCTACAACGCAAGGCCAATCTAATGCAGCATTAACAAATGATTCTGTAGCCTCCGTGGCAGTACGTCCCAAAGGTTCCGTGAGAAAGGAATTGATAGGAATGATGTTCGATTCAATGTTAGATTGCATCGTAGAATCATGGGAAACTATTCAGCCACATAAGGCAGACGACAGCTCTCGTCATCCTTCCCTAGATTTCGGGAAGTCACCTAGCGACACTACAATTTTGGGCAAAAAGAAAAAACCTGCTCGTGAGTCGCGATTTCTTGTGTTGGTCCGTTATTAAAGTTGTTCATGATGAGTAGCTAACTAAGGTTGTATACTTAGTGCGTTATTTTAATTTGCATAAACTTGGCCTCCTTCTGGGGCAGTCCTAGTTAGTCGGTTAGAAGGATTGGGATTGCTGCCTAAGCTCTCAAAAAGTCAAATGCTGTTTTAGTTTTTTGTAAAATCGAGCCACCGCACGACTCCATCGTGCAATTTTCTCTAAATATGTACTTACTTACCTACTTGTATTTCTGTAGTTTTGTTCCGGACTTCGCTCTGAAATCCTATCTCAATAACACCCTGGCCCCAGATATTAAGTGCCTTAGCACATAAATTAAACCGTAACTTTATGCTTAATATTGGTACATATCTACTTACCTACCTAGTACCTAAACCTAAGAAGGATACCTAAATACTTTATATTTTCAGCCGCTCCACGACGTCCTTCAAAAGCGACGAAACGGAGCCGTACAAGAGTTGATGAACAGGGAGAGGTAATGTATTCATAAATATTGTAGGCCTAAACGATTTGTATCGTAAAGTGAGTGTGATTGATGAAGCGTGCACCATCATCGACCATAATTATGTGATTACGTAGGTAACTAGGTACCTATAGGCAAACCGCTTAATTGAGTCCTCACCTGCGGGGTATAGGGACGGGGGGTGTAGGACGAGAACGGGGAGAGGTGCTGGCGGCAGGCACATTCTTGTCAAAACTCAGTTCGCTACGCCTAGGGTATGGTAGGTATTAGTGTTCTGTGCGCTACGCGGTTAGCCGGCCGCGCTTTGTGAGAGTTATAGATACATAATCAGCCTATAATGTTCCCACTGCTGGGACACAGACCTCCTCTCGGAGAGTTATACATGAGATTATAATATTATCAAGATCAGTCGAAATATTTTCGGACATAAAATTAATAGTCGGTGCAAGCGAATGGCGTTTAGCGTATAAGAATATTATAGAAAAAAAACTGGATCCAAATTCTGCTGAAAAATCAACAAGATACTTATACATTTAAACAAAACTACTACTGGACTATCAGAAAAGTCTATACCTATAGTCTAGAATTGTACAACAACGAAAATTATTAAAAGACAACGAAAATTTTAAATCACCGAGAAAACCACGGAATAGATAAATAAGGTTCCTTGGAGAAAACCAAAACAGATTCGCAGAAAAAAATTAAATTAAAAATTTAAAAAACCCCCGACAAAAATAAAATTAAGGAATCCCTACAAAAAGCATGAAATAAATTTGAAAAAATCTTATGGAAGTCGGGGGACCGTTCTGTGGAACACCTTCTATTCTGAGGTCCCCCGACTTCCATAAGATTTTTTCAAATTTATTTCATGCTTTTTGTAGGGATTCCTTAATTTTATTTTTGTCGGGGGTTTTTTAAATTTTTAATTTAATTTTTTATTTCATGCTTTTTGTAGGGACACCTTAATTTTTGTATTTCATTTCTTTTATTTTCTTCTGTTTTAAGATTCTGGTAATTTGGTGTTTAATCAGGTTTTTTATCCGTCAAAAAATATTGATTAATTTATAGTTGAAGAATAATTTTTAAGACTAAACAGATTTTTTTGTTTTATTATATTTTTCAAGTTTTTAGTTTTCATTTCGTTAGGTAGTTAATATTCCTCATTCCCTTTCAATATAGTGTAAATTATTCTACTTGTCAAGCCCTTGCATTTGATACCTATATTGAAGGAGTTGTGATAAAAAATGTAATTCGCCATTTTGCGGTGGCGGCCATCTTGGATTTGAAATTTTTAATAGTGTATAGTATTCTACTAGTCAATCCCTTTCATTTGATACCCATATTGAGGGAGTTGAGAAAAAAAAATGTAATTCGCCACTTTGTTGTGGCGGCCATCTTGGATTTGAAATTTGTTATAGTGTATAGTATTCTACTATTGAAGCCCTTTCATTTGATACCCATATTGAGGGAATTGTGAAAAAATATGTTATCCGCCATTTTGTAGCGGTGGCCATCTTGGACCGATTTTCATCAAACATAGCTAAGAACACTCCCGACTAATACACCTTTCAAACAAAAAAAACTAAATCAAAATCGGTTCATCCGTTCGGGAGCTACGATGCCACAGACAGACACACACACACACACACACACACACACACACACACAGACACGTCAAACTTATAACACCCCGTCGTTTTTGCGTCGGGGGTTAAAAAAGAGTGAAAATAGACGATTTCACAAAAGGCGAGGTAAGAAGAAAAGTCACTCGGTTTTACCCAATTTTTTTGAAAAATACCCACTCTGAAAACTTTGAATGCTGTACTTAGAGAAGAGAATGTATTACACTGCGGATATTTAAGACTACATGTTCTAAATTTACGAAATGCGGATCTAAAAGGAAACTCCATAGCGCGAGCAGCCAAATATAACGTCGTGGATGTGGAAATACCTAAAAACTAGCTAACTATGTTTGGAGTTGGTGGTATTTGGTGGTGCCACCATACAAAGTAACCAGAAAGCGTGACGACATAAGGGCATTACCATCAAGTCCAAACATGGTACGGAATCCAGAAGAATGGGGCTGGAGATATGACATCAATAATGGACTTACCTACTCCTATAACAACAACTGAGAAAGCATTACCCGAGGCACTTTTGCACATAATATCTTGCAACTGTACGGAACCCTAGGTGCGCGAGTCCGACTCGCTCTTGCCCGGTTTATTTTTATCCTTAAAATAAAAATTTTAAAAATCCTAATTTTTACCTTTTTTGCCATTTAATTGACGACATTTACTTAGGTTAATTTCCCACAATTTGCAAAAATTGCAATTTTTGTAAATATTAATTGGATAATTTTTTATGGTTAAAAATGTACTTGATCCCTAGACACTTTTGATGTTTGTACTTAGCCGGTTTCATTATTCACAGAATGACTTGTCTCAAACTATTTGGTGGTCAAGTCCTGATGAAAAGGCTATTATACGATTTCGAAATGGCAATATGTATGAAGGAAATATTTCTTCAAAATGTATGCATGGCGAAGGTCGTTTCCAATGGGCCGACGGAACCGTCTACTTAGTAAGTTAAAAATCACACCGCCAACTTCCAAACCCCCCCCCCCCCCGTGCCTCGGAAAGCACGTTAAGCCGTTGGTCCTGCGCCTGATCTCTCTTCGGTCGTGTCGGATTGCCGTCCCATCGGACAATGAGAGTGAGGGAAGAGGGAGTGCACCTGTGTCTGCGCGCACACTTGTGCACTATAATATCTCCCGCGCCGAAGGCTAGTCTCCGTTGAGATTGGCCGCCGTGGCCGAAATACGGTCTGGAGGACTTTAAGTTAAAAATAAAGTTACAATATTTTATATGTTATGTCTATGAATAGGTACTGACTTCACTGACTGAGGGTTGTCTGATTCTAATTTTAGGGACATTTTAAAAATAATGAAATGTACGGAAAAGGTAAAATTCAGTGGAAAAATGACACGTGGTACGAAGGCGAGTTTGTCGGGAACCTACGACACGGTAAAGGTCTGTACGTGGACTCTCGCAGTCAACGCTCCTACTCTGGAGGCTGGCATTGTGGAACTAAGCATGGAGAAGGAGTTATCTACTATTCTAAGGACTTTAAGAATTCATATGACGGACAATGGATCTACGTATGTATAAAATTATCTGTAATAAACCTAAAACCTGTATTCCAAAGTTAAACCTAAAAAATACCTACTTGTGTATGCCGTGTAGTAGAGGTATCGTTAGTCCGGGTTTATTAAAAAGGGGCTGGTAGGGAACGGGTAAGATTGTAAGAAACAGAGAAGAAACTTAGCGGAATAAATAAACTACTAGCCTAATCTTGCGTTCCAATCTGTACCAAAATCAGTGCAGTTCAACCAACCGGCAGAGAACATGGTGTAAATAAGTAGTATAGCGCGACACGAAGATACCAGCGCTGCGACCCACAAGAGGATAGACCTCTTGTGGGTCCCAGCGCTGGTATCTTCGTCCAACTGAGCACCGTAATAAGTTGATCCGGTTGATTTTTTCATATTCTTTTGTTATTTAGTAATAGGTACTTAATTAAATATTAATTTAGAATGAACGATACGGGTATGGATCTAGAGAATACTGCGAACTAAGTGGATATAAAGGAGATTGGGATAGAAACGAGAGGGAAGGTAAAGGATTAATGATATGGCCGAATCATGACGTAAGTTTTTAAATTAGGTTTTTATTTCACGTACTCACGCTCACGCCACAGCCACACGATATACCTACTTAAAAATCAACAGCTACCATGATATGGCAGCATGTCAGGTATACCTGACATTTAGTATCGCCCTCCGTAGGTCTAATACCTATCCAATAAGAAGTTGTGTGTGAGTTTGGGCTTCTATACAGAAGGAGAGTTACGACCGTCGAGAGTAGTGCCGAGGTGGACTCAAACTCAAAGCATTTATTTAAATTAAACCTTGTACAGGCACTTTTGAATTGTCAAAATTAAATAGTCTGTCAGTTAGTCCAGAAAGTTGAAGCTAGTTGCCCATTCCAAAACGTAGATCTCTATGGAGAAGAACGGGCAAGAAACTCCATGGAGAGTTTTAAATCAAGATATTACAAAATTATGGGTACCTACATTATTCTTGTTGCTTCTTTATGTGAGAACAATGTAAAAAAGACACAAATGAAGAAACAATTCAAAATATAAGATTAAAAATAAGCCTAGTCTCACCCGACGGCGCCCGTTCACGAACATAACGCGTGCATCAGCACCATCCAGCTCAACCATTTTGTAGGGAACCGAGTGATCCAACACATCGTCACGCCGCTAGACGCGCCGCTGAGCAGCGCGCTGTTAACAGTACGCGCTTGTACAGCAGTGCACCGTAAAACGAGATTAGTATGTACCGCGCGTTCCGCTGCTGTGGGTCAGTCGTGTACAATATGCAGGTTAATACGGTTAGAGTACTGGCCTACCTACAATACGGCGCGTCTCATCGGCGTCACACTAAGACCTTGTCCAGAAGGGACGAATTCGCCGCGAAACGTTTCGCGCGAATCCATTCGCGCGTTAACGAGATACTAGGCGCCAATACATCGCGTCCACAAGCATCGCGCGATTTCAAAATACGCGCGTAAATCGCGTGAAGTTAGCCAGACTCTCGACTCGCGCTTGATTCGCGCGTATTGCGCGCGAGTCGAGATACTAGAGACTCTTTGTTGCGTCCACTTGACGCGCGAACTCCAGAGCGTTCAACTCCATGTTTTCTACTGTCAAATGAAATTCGAACCTAAATGCTCGCGCGTTGGTACGCTCCTTCTGGACGCAACGGTCGCGCGTAATACGCACGAGAGAATGGTATCTATGGATAGGCCTTCAAAAATGATATTGAGGTTTCTAATATCATTTTTTTTTAAACTGAACAGTTTGCGCGAGAGACACTTCCAAAGTGGTAAAATGTGTGTCCCCCCTGTGACTTCTAAAATAAGAGAACGATAAAACTAAAAAATATATATGATGTACAGTCAACAAAGGAGTTAAGTATACAGGAGCGTCGGATATAGTTGAAGTTTACTAAGAAACCGATGGATCTTCGAAATTTAATTTAATAAATGAGCTGTTTGTTTTCTAATAATAAACTAAATTTTTTTTCGAGAATATCCATCGGTTTCTTTTTAAAAACATATGATGGTACGGAACCCTCGGTGCGCGAGTCCAACTCGCTCTTGCCCGGTTTTTATCTAAATCCGTTCAGTGGTTTAGGCTTGAAAGGTAACATATTTTCGAATTAGTATGGATTATACCTAATAATGAAGTTGTATTGTAAAACAATATCTACACGAATGTTTCTATTCTTTTAGTTTTACCGTGGAGGGTGGCAGAATGGAGTCATGTCCGGTTATGGTATTTACATATGGGAAGCTTGTTATAATAACACCATGGCACTACCATCTATAAATGCATTTCGTGGTATGTGGGAAAAAGGTCAGCGTAATGGATATGGTATACTTAATCTGGGTCTCGGCTTAGGATCGCATTATAAGGGAGAGTTTAAAAAAAATAAGAAACATGGCTTAGGGAAATTTGTCACAAATAATGGATTAATCATCCAAGGTAGAAACCTTTTTAATAATGACAATTTAGGACCCTTGAATTCTGCTACCGAAACCGAATACCCTCAAGACACTAAGAGATCGGTAGCTGTAAATGAACCCTACCAATTTGAAATATGCGACAGTACTGTCGGCCTTATTTATCATATAGATCGAGCGCTTAAAAATATAGACAAAAAAGCTGAAATTAGAACGAATTTGATAAATGACTACTTGGAAAATAATAAAATAACAGAAAAAGATTTTCCACAACCAATTGGAAAAGAGGAGCATTCGTTAGAAGAAGCGAATAGACTAGAGAACATCGAAGACTTGATCATGTTTGAGGAGAGTTCGTTACGCCAGACGTTGAAATGTTATAAGACCGATTTGTTGAACATTTATTACAAGTATGCGACCATATGCAACACCGAAGAAATAGCGTTTACGCCTGTGCTGATTCGCTTGTTTTTATGGCAATTGTATTACGACTGTAATGTTCACGAGAGAGGCTTGACACTCATCGAGATTGATAAAATATATCACAAGAATCCTGAATGGCTCGCAAGGAGCCCGCATAACCCGTTCGAGAAAGTATACTTTTGGCAGTTCTTACATAGTCTGATATCAGTTGCCAGTAAATTATATGCAAAGAGAGATTTTCCAGATACAAAACCTGATACAATTCTAGCAAGTGCTTTCAGAAAGTTTATGGAATGGGATGTATTACGGGGAACTAGTCGTCAAAGAGGTAGGGTGGAAGTAGTTTCGAGAAGTCTTTTTAAAGTTTAAACAACCAAGAAGCTAAATCGGAAAAGTATATTTATTGGAATATTATTTCGTTTTAAGGGCATTTGGTAAATGGATATGGTAAATGTATACCTTTGCGCGCAACCTATGAGTTGTACCGTAGCCTGGGAGAGCCACACACAGTGCGCACTTTTCTTTGCGCCGTCCGTCTACCACCACACTGCGCAGAACGTCCTCAACCCGGCCTCGTGGAAGTGCCCGACATATGCCTGCCACTAGGCCGTAATGTTTATATTTTTGGAGATGAATTAACTTTTGTTGTTGGTAAATATTATTTTTAAAACATTTTTTTATCCTTTTACTAAGCGCTAAACAAAACCACATTCCGTTACATTTTATTGCAGATGATAATGAACTCCCTGAACCCTTTGAAATATACGAAGACGTTGAAAACTTGAAACTTTTCAACTTTGGCAATTTATCAAGCAAAACCATTATAAAAATATTTTCAAGAATATTTCCGAACCTATGTGAAGGCGATAAAATTATGAATCTAGATATCGAACTATCATTTTTAGAATTTTTTGAAGCATTTGTAGCGTGCGCGATGGAAAGTATTCGGCGGAGGAACAAAATCTTTATTAATAATAATAATAATGATATGATGGTGCCACCAAGTACTCCAGCGGGACAAGGGACAAGATCAAAATAGTTATTTTCACACTCGCAGCACTCTATATCTAGAAGATTACACAGCACTTATTCTAACAAATTGTAAGGTAAGTACCGAGGTCAGCGGGATTGTCCGAAAGGGTTACCGCTGGCCCGGAACATAAAGGGCTAAGGAAGGAACACGGGTGGGTTTTAGTCAGTAAGAGTCTGACACTCCCTTCCGCTCCACCCAGAGCGGGAGGGGTCATTTGATGATTTCCCATCCGCAAAAAAAAAAAAAAAAAGGTATAGTACCTACATACATAGAACTCACATCTATGCAATTATACAATATAAATGAAATTGAGTTTATACAATGCAAAGATAGTCTTACAATCTTCAGCAGCTCCAACAGTATTTTCAAGTGTTAATCAATTAGTTGTGGTTGTGGAGCAGGACCAGCATTGAGCCAGGCATTTTTATCAGCGATGTACCTAATCCCCTAACTTATAATATGCCTGACTGCATAGTGTGCGTTTTATACAAGACTTGAATTTTGTCTCATTCAGTTGAAGAATGTGGGGAGGTATTTCACATAAAAGATGAGTCTACTTTAGCCAGTCTGAAACCTGCTTGAACTAATAGGTCCCTATTTCTAGTACTGTAATTATGTCTCTCATCTTTTTTACTAAAATATCGCCTATGTATAAGCTACGGTACTCCGTACTAGTAACCATTTTAGTTGTGGCCAAGTGTTAGACCTGTGTGCACGCTAAATTAATAAAATTTTTTATAACTTTTTATGCAATTATAACGCATCAAAATGCCTTCATATGCGGTGAAGTGGTGTGGGAAACATTCCAAAACATCTAGTTACAAAAATAATGGCGTAACTTTTCATTGGTAAGTAAACAGTACGAAAAATTATGTTTGATTTAATCAGATTATGAGCCACCGCAGGGGTCTATCTAAAATGGTCGGTGAGAAAGAAACGAGACTTTTCCAAAAGACATCAACGCGCGACTGAAAAATGTGCTAAACTAGCACATTTTTCAGTCGCGCGTTGATGTCTTTTGGAAAAGTCTCGTTTTTGTATTAGATAATTCTAATGCTTCTATCCCTTTCTTTCCCTTTGTATGTATATCGTAAAAAAATATGGTGCTACCTATAAGGGGCCGGCGAACTACGCATGCTAATGCTTATTTCATACAAACGTAATACCTGCCAAAATAATTTGTAATTCAAACATATTCTTAAGGTAGTGTGTATTTATTCCGATTGGATTACAGAATATCTAGGTTCCCAAATATATATATTTTGAAAGGACTCTGATTTAGAGACGAGACATGAGGAATTTCAAATTTCTACAGAAAACTTATTTTTCTCATAACTCGTCTTTAAATCAGTGTCCATTCAAAATATAATATTTTCATTCTTCAGTTTTCAGTTTAATTTTAAGATTAACTTCTTCTAGATAATCCGCAAATGAGTCCCAGTCAGTTTTTCGATTACATAGGGTTAGTTTTGGTTCTCTCTGAATTGCTATAACACTAAGGTAAGGTGTTTGAAAAGTTGATGCTCAATCAAATGTTACGCCACTTTAATAAAAATTCCATCTTTCATGAACAACAGTACGGTTTCACCAAAGGGCGTTGTACCACTGACGCCGGTGTCACCCTAATAAAGAACATTTTTAACGCCTGGGAAGAAGCACAAGATGCCATTGGAATCTTTTGCGACCTCTCCAAGGCGTTCGATTGCGAAACCATGAGACACTTCTGCTGAAACTTGATCACTATGGGATTAGGAATTTAGCTCTTGATTTACTAAGGTCATACCTAAAAGATAGAAAGCTCAAAGTTCAATTATACGGCGTAAACTCATTGGGGTCTGAAATAGCAATGGGCGTTCCTCAAGATTCAATATTGGGTCCATTCCTCTTTTTAGTTTACATTAATGATTTACCCCAATTACTTCAAAATCAACCGAAGATGGTGTTATTTGCAGATGACACCTCATTGATCTTTAAGATAGACAGACTGGCACAAAAACTTGACGACGTGAATAACGCTATTCTTCAGGTCCAAGATTGGTTTTCGGTAAATAATTTGGTACTAAATGAAAAGAAAACCAAATGCATTAGATTCAAATTACCTAATGTTAGAAGTAGCGAATGTGACATCATACTGAATGGAGAAAAACTGGAATTTGTTGATCAAACGGTTTTTCTGGGAATCACGCTGGACGTGAAATTGCAATGGGGACCTCACATAACATCTCTTGCGGGTCGGCTTAGCTCGGCCGCTTATGCTGTTCGAAAGATAAGACAGTTAACTGATGTAGAAACCGCGCGTTTAGTCTATTTTAGCTACTTTCACAGCATTATGTCGTACGGCATTTTACTATGGGGTCGAGCTGCTGACATTGAATCCATCTTTATTTTGCAAAAGAGAGCTGTCAGAGCCATTTATAATCTACGTCGCCGCGAATCTCTCAGGGAACTTTTTAAAAGGATTAATATTATGACGGTACCTTGCCAATTCATTTATGAAAATATTATGTGGGTAATTCTTCAGGGACCAAATTTTCGATGTCTGTGGGTATATTTCTGTAACCAACAAAAAAAACGGCATGTAATATTTTTTTTTGTACAGTTTAGCTTTATCCCTTACTAGGACAAATGATTTTTTTTTAATAATTGCTGTCTAGGTACAAAATAAAAATATTTGAAGGTCGTTCTTCTGATTCATATAGCGCGTCCGTTTGCCATTTTCCGGAACAAAATGGTCGATGTCGCATTTTCCCTTTGATACATCAATATAAATTATAATTATATCGAAAGGAAATGAATTGTCCTCTTACAAAAAAAATGTGTATTAGTTATAACTACGTTAGTATGTTTATAAATAAGTAAAAAAGAAGTGTCCGGCGTATAATACTGATTAATGTGGCGTAAGCTGCACTTGACCGTACTTGGTCGGGTAATAATAATGAGAGTCTGGCTTCCAGCGCGGGGGGAAGCCAGTCGTGCAACGGACGACCTAGAAGGTGGATGTGCGGCTGGTTGGCTTAGATCCGGTGTTACGAAGGAAAATACCTGATTCATCTGTGTTTGGTTCAGGTGGCATCCTGATTACAATGCCTACTTTATAAAATTTATTTTATTATTTTAAAACTTCAATCTGTGTTTCGTGTGATGCTTTTGGGTTATAGATTCTTGTAGAAAAATGAAAATAATGAAGTCTGTATGTACGATGAGTTATGCATGATTGTAGGCAAAATCCTGATTCATCTGTGCCTGATTCGTATGGTCAAAACCCCATATGAATAATAAAATAAATTAGTTTTTCCCCTCTCCAGCACGATAGGAGCGCTTTTGTTGCGTAATTCTCCTTGTCCAATTTTTGACCGTGTTTAAGTCAGTAGTTTTAATCTTATTTATTATTATTTACTTAGCCATAACCTTTTGAATAATAAAAAATGACAGGAGTATAATCTTGTTCTAAATATGATACTTTTGATATGTCTTAGTCCTATTTAAGAATTAATAATTATTGTTTAGAATTTACATTCATAACTAACGGTGTATTTATTACTTTTTATTTCTGTTTCTGATTAATATGTAACACATTCTGATTCATCTGGGCACAAAATTAATATCTTGAAAACTACTTTATAAAAACGAGTCCCTCATTCAAATATATGTTATTTAGTATACCTATTTTCATATGAACATATGTTACAGAGCTGAAAGTGAAATTAAATTTTGGCCATATGGATCAGTCAAAGAATCAAATTTCGAAGAACTACCCATGTATGTAAGAAAAAATCTACATATTTTTAATAAAATAAGCGATAGACATAATTTTAACACTAGAAATAAAGATAAAATATATCAACCATTTTTCAGATTAGCCAAAGTACATACATCTTTTATCGTGTTAAATGTTACAATAAAATACCTTGTATTAAATTGCAATTAAATGAAATAAAATTTAAAACTCACATTAAACGTACACTTTGTAAACAAGCATACTATAAATTAGAAGATTATATCCAAGATAAGAATGCTTGGAAACATGCTGGTCCTGCTCCATAGGACAATCTAGAGTCTAGACAAAATCAAAGTGGTTGCTAATTTAATTGTATGTCGCATCAACGGGTGGCCGAGATGCGATACATCGGGTCTTCTTCACGATCCGACATAGTTTAGATAGGTGTGGGCACTGCAGTGGGTACTCGAACGAAAAGATTATTTGAATTTACAGTAACTTTAATAAACTAGCTATTTACAACCGAAACGCACACGTGTGTCGGAAACAAACACGTGCGTTGGTATTGAGCGATTGCCGAGACTGTCCGAGCTCGACGGTCGACTGTAGACTGACTGTCGCACCACTCGGTCTCTCCACCAGTCCTCACGGCATCCCCTCCACCGACGATCGTGTCCAAGCGGTAGGGCTCGCTTGCGTTTCCGATCACATGATTCTTCGTTTACCAATCAAATTGTTAGATGGCGCTGTTCACTGTACTGTGTTGCCATCTATCCACGACATGTATAATTTATTTATTTTTTTGACATTCATTACATTCTGTAATTATTTTTCCCTGACCCTGACATTGACCCTGACAACTTGAATTTTTTTTTTGTTTATTATTTTAAATGAAAATCGTTTACTGTTACCATGTTTGTAAATATGTGAGCACCATGTATCTATCAGATAATTAATTAATTTATATGTCATGGTTTCATTTTTAATTCTTTTACTTTTACCTATTGTGGTATAGTAATTTTATTTTAGGTGCATCGTCTTCACATATTATTATTATATAATGAATGTATGCAAAATATTGTAAAACTTTTTAAAAGAGTAACGGTGAAGTTTCTTGCCCGTTCTTCTCCATACGAAAACTACCCTTTGGAATGGGCGACTAGAATCAATTCTATTTTTATCGTAATTTTTGACGTTCAAAAGTGCCTTTTATGTGCCTATTTGAAATAAATGCTTTGACTTTGACACTAAATGTAGCACTAACTGGTGAGTGGTCAGATAGTGTAGGTACCTTAATTCTACCTTATCATTATTGATTTTGGCTGCCCGAAGCATGTATCATTTTAAAGATATCGGTTATATAAGCTGGTCCCTCCAAATTGACGATTCAATTGTTTAATGCAACAGGTAAATGGGCGGTTTATTTTCGATCTTCGAAGGATAAATATTTAATGCCTATTTACTACCTTCTAATCGTGCAAAATTTCTTACGTTAAAGATTATTTTAACTAGCCAAAAAAAAATTCAAGAAATAGGTAGGTACAACGTACATACAAATAATCGTAGTAGCATTATTAAAGGCGTTTTATTTAAAAATAAGAATAGCACAAAAATATCTAGCTAATATAAAATGTATCTTTTTACTATTTACTGGTTCATTTTTAAAATTTCTACCAAGGACGTTTAAAGGTCATACGAAATTGGTTTAAAACCACTATAGCTGTTTTAAACTGATAAAATCGCGCGCGACACAAAGGCACCGCAAGTCGCGCAACGAGGGGTGCCTTTGTGTCGCGCGCGATAATATTAGTTTAAAACAGCGTAGATAGTGGTTTTAAACCAATTTCGTATGACCTTTAAACGTCCTTGGTAGAAAAGTCCAGTGGCAGAAGAAAATGTTGGTTTTAAACCGTGTAGCAGGCATCTCGCAACAACAACAACTTCAAGGTCACCTTGGTTTGTAGACTGGTTTCAAACCGTGTAGATCGTGTTTAAACAAGTCGTTAGTTTAATGTTTTCTTTAGTTGGTTTGGGCTCTGCTCGCCCAGTATCATGATTCACAAACTGTTAATTTGATCTGTGTGATTTTTTCTAATCACAAGCACTTCTGGCGTTGAGTGTACATACATACGGAGTCGCGTTACGTCCGCTTCGCGTAGCGAAAATCTATTAAAGAAATCTGACAGATTGTAGTAACTTGATGTGCTGGCGTCTGTACCTACCATTATTAACGCTCGGGTAGGTACTGTTTTAAGTAGACCAAATTAAAATTAATAATAACTTGAGTAAAAAAAAAAAATATTATTTTTTGATAAAAACTTTTTATTGCCGCAGAACAGGCTAAAAAAAGACTATGAAGGTTTATTTTTTTCTCCTTAGTAAAAAAATACCAGTGACGTAAGTGACGTTGCCTACAAGTTTTTCAAAAACGTTTATCGAGAATATTTCCAAGTTTTTTTACTTTCGTACAAAATAAAAGGATTCGTCAAAATGTGGTTTAAGAATCCTATGGCGAAAAAGCCACAACAGATATTGTTTTCCAGGAATACATATGGACCAAAAACAAAAGTAGAAAATTGGGACTTCGCTATACATGCTGAAAAAAAAGATAATTATGCATATCGCGACAATTTGAGTAACCACATCAGCACTTACAACCGCTGGGGGAATGAGGACCAGGGAACTAGTATGACCGAAACCCGCCACATGCTAGCACAGATATTCACCAAGACCGACCCGATATATTCCTTCAAGCCACTTGTAAATTTCACATCTTATCCGTGCACAGAGTAAGTAGAAAGGTTTGACCCAGCGAAACCTATTATTTTAGGAACATAGACACACACTTCCCGAATTGTATGAAGACCTTTAAGAAAACTGATTAGAATTTAGAAAAAGTGTATAGGACAATGCTGTTTAGCTGCGTTCTCAATTGGTGGGAGAGAGCAGAAAGCTAATAAAATTCTCTACAACTTTTGTCTACACTTTTTCTAAATTCTAATCATTTTTCGAGCATCACGCTCGCGCTCTGCAAAACTCCGCTGGTGTTTGTCTGTCTGTTACTACCTCTTCACGCTTAAACCGCTGAACCGATTTAGATGAAATTTGGTATAGAGATAGTTTGAGTCTCGGGAAAGGACATAGGATAGTTTTTATCCCGATAATCCCACGGGAAACGTATGGGTGTGAAACCGCGGAGTGCTACTTGTATATACGTAGATAAAAGTTTCGATAACTCAACGGCTAGTGAACGGATTTGGATGAAATTTGGTAGGTAGATAGTTTAGGACCTGGATTAACATATAGGCACTTTGTATCCTGAAATACTTTACCTTTACTTTTTAGCCTGCTACTTCGGCGTTATTTCCGTGCGTTCCGCGCGGACTATAGTTCGCCGAGCCTTAGGTGGGGACAGGGGTGAGGCGGCGGGTTGCCTAGTGTCCGCCCCTCCGTCCCACCGCTCACATAAAGGTGCGGCCAACTAGTTCCGCGCGGACTATAGTCGGAATGTTTCGACGTTGCTCGTGTCGTTTTCGTTCATTTCCTCGGGCGAGGGCGGGTGAGGCATGGGGCGATGCAGGCGGCGGATTCCAATTCGTGCTTCACTTTGTTTCCAGTTGTCTCTAATCAGGCGCATCAAATTATTAGGTTTTGTTTTGGTGAATACTTTAAATACTTACCTATCAGTCATATTTTACAAAATACCTATTTTTACCCGACTACGGCGAAGCAAAATGGAGAGTTGTGATTTTGACCGGTATGTACAGACGCCAGCACATCAAGTTACTACAATCTGTCAGATTTCTTTAATAGATTTTCGACTTTATTGCTAAAGCCTAAGGTTCAAGGTTGACTGGGAAAATCTGACAGTTTCGGGTAGGTTGACCTGCTGGCGTCTGTACCTACATTAGGCGAATTCTGTCGTCATTTCGATGTTCCAGTACCTACATATGAGGCGAGGTCCTGACGGACAGACACGTGATCGAAAGTTAATATTATGTTCATCTTCTGTTCCCTCATAACTGCTAAACTATTTGTCATAATTTGACAAATGAGGTAGGTACCTATCGTTGGAGCGTCTTGCCCTGCGTTCCGTGTTGGGAAATAATCGATGTGAGCGTGCTTAAACCCGTACCGAATTAGCGTGAGTGCGATAACGATGTCCCGTGAATCGTCATAGATGACGTCATGACATGCGCCATCTTGCGATAACACCGTCCATGCCCTAGAATAATATCACCGTGAGCGCTGTCAAATAATATCACCGTGAGCGCTGTCAAAAATGACAGTGTGTGTGAGGATGTGTCAATGTGTTTTGTTTTGATTTGCATCTTAACTTAAAATTAAACTAACGTGGCATTTTTGAAATTTGGCTGACAGTCGCCACCTAACCAAAGAAGAAAATCAGTTTCGCGGACTAAAAACAGAAAAATCAGTTTTTTTCAGCGCAAATCTCTCAATATCGTTATCTAGTTTTTTTTTTAAATACAAGTATTTATCACCTATCTATCTAGTAAGTCTTTGGGCGCGACTGAATGCATCGAGCGAGCGCATCGGTTTATAAGGTATTGGCGTCGATTCTGTTGTTCACAAACTAAATTTAAGTTCAGGCATCTTTTTCTTTCTATTTCATTAAGGGGGAAGCTCTAAGGTGGCCCGCGAAATTCAAATTTTCTTACGTTTTTTGCAATTTGCTGGTCAGTATTAAGTTGTACGTTGATTAAAATATGATTCGCGGTCGTAACAAATATGTATTTACAGAATTATAATCATTAAAGTCATCAATACAACTCTCTAAGACCATGTAATCCCCAAATGTCATTGCAAAAACCAGCAAATTGCAAAAAACCTAAAAAAAAATTAATTTCGCGGGCTACCCTGGCGCTTTCACCTTAAGACAAGGACAGAAGATAAATATTAGTTTAGTCCTGTCAAATTAGTCAGCGCCTGACGTAAATTGACGTATTTTTAGTAGCCAATTTTTTAATCTCGTCTAAAGTTGTCTATGGAGTATCATAGTTTGACAGGACTAAACTAATATTTATCTTCTGTCCTTTTCTTAATGAAATAGAAAGAAAAAGATGCAGGAACTTAAATTTAGTCTAGTTTGTGAAAAACAGAATCGGCGCCATTATTTAGATATTTTACTGCAATTAAATTAGTAGTCAAAATAAAAATATAAAAATTGAGTTTGGTAGATAAACACCCTCAAATTTTAAAATATTTAACACTTTTTGTTATTTTCAATAAATTGTTACGCGTAGACGACGGTTTTGCGCATGACTTTATTGGGTTTTTTCAGCGTAGTCAACATTTTTTTACAAGTACTAATTCGTTAAACTTAAAAAAAATAAATCGTACACTTACTAATATACTCTAAGCCTAGTATTTAGGATTTTTTTTCAGATCGTTATTTGCTACCAGTAAGCTAAAAAAGCAATCAAAAACTTGGTGTTTCGTGATTACGTAAAAACCTGTTTGTTTTTTTTTTTGGAATTTATATTAAGTAGTTATCAAAACTTAAATTCGTACACTTACTAGATAGATAGGTGATAAATACTTGTGTATTTAAAAAAAAAACTAGATAACTTAAGGATATTGAGAAATTTGCGCTGAAAAAAACCGATTTTTCTGTTTTTAGTCCGCGAAACTGATAGGGACCCTTAATACAAAGAAATACTGTAATAATATCGCTTTGACGTTGAGTAAGCACTGTGAGCGCGTTCACGGGCGTTCCGAATTGTTGACAGCTCTCAGCTGTCATAATCGTAATATCTAAATCGGAACGCATGTGAGCGCTGTGAGCGATTAAAGCTAATTCGGAAAGCGCCCTTGATCGTCCGCTGGTTAAGGCTATGTGACGTCACATTAAATTGAATATGACGCCCTCTAGCGATCATAAAGTCATGATTTCATGAACTAACAATAAGAAATAATATTTAATAATGTCGTGTTGGGTATCAAACGAATGGGCTTAATTAGCATACCTATTTAAAAAATGTATAGGTATATTGTCAGCTGTTGCTCACGGCTTTGCTTGCATGCACCCGATAGGCGAGTGTGAGAGGCGTGATTTTATAGAAATTATTCTATTAGATTTGAGTCAAACATTTTTGTATAAGTTTGGTATATTACCTAGGTACATCACATATGTATGTATAACAATAAAACCTAAACAAAAAATAAATAAAGCCTCTGCAAATACCTACTTTATCACGAAATTATAACCCCAAAATAATTTAAACAAAAAATAAGTTCAAAAACTAAAACCCGAATACTGAAAAAGCATGCGACCACGGGAGTACCTACTTTCTTGTTTCATCCTTTTCAGTAGTCGGGTTTTAGTTTTTAAATTATTTATTCATACTTTTTAGTTTAGAGCGTGCTTTTTCAGTAAGTACCTAGTCGGGTTTTAGTTTTTGAACTTATTTTTTGCTTTTTTCCGTTAATTTATGGGGCGGCAAACCTTATCTACAGGTCCAGGGCGCTGAATCTTAAAATACCTACGCCACTGGTGGGGTGGGCCCTTATATTTATGAGTTTATACTAAACATTATTTATTTAATTTCTCTTACCTTACGTAGCACTCCAGGACGAAATAAATTAATGAAGGACGCAGACTTGGCTCAACTTCCTGCAGATTTCGGAGTGATGGATTACATTTCCACTCAACAGAACGATTACAGGAACCCGTTCCCAGCAGTGACAAAACCGGTATGTTTGTGTCATATTATTTATGATTTATAATGATTTGTGTTATATCAACATGTCATTCCCGATGGACCGACCACCTTAAAAAGGTGGCTGGCGGCTGACTGGATGCGGAAGGCGGAGAAAAGTATTGTGGCAAAGCCTGGGAGAGGCCTATGTCCAGCAAGAGACGATTTTTTAGTAGGACATGCAGCAGGTTCTTTTTCTTCGTTAAGTACCTACGCCAGAACCAGCGATGGCTTAACCTATAGCGCCCTTAAAGCGGTAGGCTATTTTCAGCAATCTATGGGCCAGCTGTGGCTCTATTTTCAGTTCACAACTGCCTATGTTCGTTACATGCTCCGTGTGTTCAGCCGCACTGTCAGTTGGAAGTAAGCTGATTATAATGATCGTCACATCTATCCAATAAAACCTAAATCATCATCTAATCCAAAATTAGATTATGACATCGAATGCATTTTATGACAAACATTGATATTCACCACTATCTCAAAAGTAGGTAAGTATCACCTGCTGTACTAATAACTAAATGTTGATAATTAATTTCAGTTGACGATGTCATCTCCACCCTGGCTGTTGAACCGCGTCATCCGCTCGGACCTCACACACAACCACGGCACTGCACCACCGCGTGGCGACTACCAATGCCTTGATACACACACACCAATTGGACACATTCGTCACATGAGATTATTCCGCTATCAATCTTTCGATCCTTCATCATGTCTCCAAGACTTTCCCCACTGTAATCAAGTCGTTGCTAAATGATGAAACCAAAAATTAATTTATGCAACCTTTTATTACAATTATTCATACAAAAAATAAACAAAAATGAAATTAAACACAAACAACAACAAAAAATACAATATACGTAACTAAACAGAACTTAGAATTAATTTAGTGTTACCAAAGAAATTTTGTCGTAGGTACATGGTAATACCTACATAATATTCGTAAAATAATTTGCAAGCTCATGTTACGTATATTTTTAAGTGAAATCCTTTTTCACGATTAAAATAACACAAAGAATTTGCAGCATATTAAACAAATTTATTATTATGTGTTTGAACAAATTGATCATCTACTTCTTTTTTTGTTGTGTAGGTATCTTAATTTTTAAACAACATGATTTACAATAATTATAATGAAATTTAAAACTTAATTTTGATTTTTATTCTTGCTCCCCTGAAAAGCGATTGCTTCATGGTTGCCACTGCTAGACTAGCAGTACCTACTGGCTTATGGTATAATCTCGGTACATTGGGACACAATCTTACATACCTTGTGAATTGTCATTACATAAAAAAAGAATACAACGTTATCTACTAGACAGTGTAAAGCCGGCTCAGACAGTGTAAAGCCGGCTCTACACTCGCACGTGAAGTCGCGCCGTTATTTCACGCCGTGAATGTATGCCGCGATCCACGCGTGAACTGTGTCCCTCCACACTCGCAAATCTTCACAGTCTTGTTCGTGACTATGGACGACATCGATGTCGCATCGCCGCAAACCCTTTGTCGCGGACCAAAAAACCGACACTGATTGGGGAAAGTGCGGAGCGCGAACGCGAAGGCGTGAACAACATCTACACTCGTGATTCGCAGTTGTCGCGGGCTTTCGCGGCCGTTCGCGCCGCGAGTGTATAGCCGGCTTATAATGTTTAACAACGATCTTTGAGGTACCTAACAAAGAGCACAGTTTGCCATAACAAGCCACTCGGCTTGAAGGACTTTAATCCGAAATTCAGGATTGTACAGTCCGGTTGCGGTAGACATGCAGTTCTGACGACTGCAGCCTGTGCGGGCTGCGCCTGACCCTGGCCTCATCAAATAGAAAAATCTTATTTTCTTGCGCTATACAACGTTAATTTTATCGTTTGTATATATAGTTTGTTCAGAACAAGTAACTGAATCGATTCCAATAATTTTACCCCATGTTAAATTTTGTCGCAAAAATATTTAAAAAAGGTTAAAAGTTGGACACGAGACACTAAGTAGGTTATCCAATCTCCGCGCCGAACGGTTAGGTACCTAGGTACTATCGCAAAACGGCGCGGCGCGAGCGGCGCGGGTGAGCATGTTTTTGTACGCACAAACAGGTAACTTAACAAGCTTATAACTTTGTGATTTTTAATGACAGTTTTGAAATTTTGTACATAAGATTCTTTACATAAAAATACTAGACACGTGTTTTGGGTTTTGCATATACTAAAAATAATGTTGTATAGCAAAAGCTACAAGCTCTACATACTACGTATGATCCATCTTGAGACGTGCTCTACGAAAAACTATCCTTGTTCGCTTTAGGACAGATTCGTTTTAAGACATTAGCTTTACGACAGATTCGCTTTAGGGCAGATTCGCTTTAACGGCAGAAGTACAATACGACCGATGTAACTTGGCGGGCCTGAACTTTGCGCAGAAGGCTGCGCAGTAAGGTTTTTTAGGAACCAAATGGTGACATGAGGCGAGTGCGAGTGAGAGAACATGCGCGAAAGTTCTTAGTGCCTATGTTCAGGCCCGCCAAGTTACGTCGGTCGTATTGTACAGTGAACTCGATATATCCTTAGGATAGTTCTTATCCCGATATTCCCACGGGATCAAAACTTATGCGGGTGAAACCGCGGGGCGCTGCTAGTACGCTATAAAACTAAATTCGGGAGCATTGCATCCTAGTCAACAATAAAAATATCAGTCGAGTGCGATGCGCGCTCGAAAACGGTCGCGCTCATCGCTACGAATAATTTAAGAGGGCGCCGACGACCAAACGCCGACCGCGCAGTGGCGCCCTCATCATTTGGAAAATGGTGACCACTATTTACCGATTTAGTGATTATAATAAAACTTAACAATGTAAAACTACCGTTTATAATAATATTAACGTATAATCTTGTGGAGCACAACTTAACGTGCTTATTTTCTGCATTTTCATTTTAAAATAAAAGAAATAACCAAACAAACGATGAGGGCGCCACTAGGCGGTTGGCGTAGCCTTAATTCGCGCTTAACACGGCATTAGCCGTCGCCGTCATGGGTTCCTAAAAACTCATAGTCAACGAGTTCCTGGCGTTCCTGCAACATCAACTGGACGTCATGGACGAAGTTAGCCTCATGCAGATCTGCACCTCGAGCTACACCGAAGATGAGATACGGAATGCAAAGACGACATACACGTCGCTCGACTTAGCCGACCGAATGCCGTCCCGCAGGAGGGACGAAAAGGGAGAGAGGACCTCCAAGCTTTGTGTGCAAAGGAGCTGCGGAAGCTGCCCCCGTCACTTTAGACCTCGTCGACGTCACCAGGCTGCTGAAGGATATTGTTACCCTGAAGGCAAGCCTGGCCGAGATGAAGTTTGGATAAAAAAACAGATTGGATAACCTACTTAGTGTTGCTGTGTCCGTGAGTGGGTGATTTTTGGGACAAAATATAACATGGGGTAAAAATTATTGGAATCGATTCAGTTAGGTACTTATTCTGAACAAACTATATTCAAACAAACTATATTCAGGTTTCGCATATACTAAAAAAAAGTTGTATATCAACACGACTGTACAATTTCTGCCGTAAAGCGAATCTGCCGTAAAGCGAATCTGTCTCAAAGCGAATCTGTCTTAAAGCGAATCTGTCCTAAAGCCAGTGGCGGTACCTTCATAGAAGCAGAAAAGCCCGGCTTGCCCTAATAAAATCATAATTCACAACAACAAAATCAATAAAAAATATATTCAAAAAATTCCAGTCAATTAACTCGAACTCAAACATTCATGACATATAATACAATTTCGAAATCCGAACTAGCGCTAACTTTGGGCTAGGCTCGCGCCAAATTCGGAATTCGGCTCTAAACGCTATACAATGCGTTCAAATGCGCCATCTCGCTCACACTTAGTCTGGCTTTTTACCTGGCTTGCCTTTCCTTTCTCTGTCTCGCAGTTTTCGCATACAAATTGCTATAGAAACGTTTACATTTGTTGATATATTGGTAAGTACTTATACACAGAGTTCTATGAAATGAAAAGCCAGGCTTTTGAGAGGCATGAAGTTCGCGCAAATGCACTATCCGCGCGTTGCGTTGACCCGCGTAAAGTTAGTTGCGAAAGCACTTGTGGCGGGCGCGATGAGTCGATGACACGACGCGACTCAAACAAATTGTTATTGTTTTGAAGTTTTGAATACTTACTTTGAGAATTAGTTTTATTATTTGAAAAAAATATTGATTGTGGTGATTGGTGATGTCATTCCCTATGATTTTGTAAATGGTTAATGAATATAGTGTTCTTTTATCATTATGTGTTCGGAATCTGTCATCGAAAAGGTACGTAAATACATTGAGTTTTCTGCAATTTTCTGCCAATAAATAACTCTTTACTTCACCGTAGCCAATCTTAAATTACTGTCGGACTGTCGGTACTTCTCGGAAATAAAAACAAGTATTTTTGTCAGTCAAGAAGACAGAATAAATAAAATAGGTACCTACTCATTCGATCGTTTATTAGGTATGAATATGATATGACAAACCTATGTAGTGGCTCATGTTAAAATTATCAATTGACTTTAAAAATGTAGGTACCTAATTCATAAAATAATGCGTACGAGAAAATAACAATAAATCGATAATATTTGGAGGCCATCTAGTGCATTTTGATTGAACAAATTTTGCAAGTGACAAGCAAAATGAAAAAAGGTCCGGCTAAGCGTTGTGGTTCATTTATTTTACGCATTCATTAGTATAGATGGCGCTTATGACAATTACGTACTGATGCTTGAAATAAGTTTTTCTTACCAAAATTATAATAATGATGTTAGTACTACTAACAACCATTAACAACAAGAAAATCAGCCAATCCCTCAGTTGGGCGTTTTTTTTATACCTTGAAAATCTGTGGGCTTGCCCTAATTTTGACCCCTAGGCACGCCACTGCCTAAAGCGAACAATGGCCTGAACGTACGCACTATCATTTTGCGTAAAGATGACCGCATGCGGTCATTCGACGTCGCGTCGCCCCGCACCCTAAGGGTCAGTTCACACCGAGACGCGACGCGACGCGCAGTTTTCAAAATAGAAATACAATTACAGACCTTAGGTATCTACTACACTAAAATGTACACAATGCAGGGTTCACTACGTCGAGCTACGCCGCGCTGCCCCGCGCGGCTCTGCGCTGCGTAGCTCACTCAATCGTGTACCTTTTTGTGTAGTAGATAAGGTCTGTAATTGTATTTCTATCTTGAAACCTGCGCGTCGCGTCGCGTCTCGGTGTGAGCTGACGCTAATTGAGTAATACACTATTAATCTCAATCTGAACCATTTTGAAGGATATTGCCAATTCATTGCTTTATATATTCGCAAAACAATGTAAGTTATGCGTGAGTTGTTTGTTTGAACGCGATGATCTCTGGAACTACCAGTCGAATTTGAAAAATACTTTTTCATTTGATAGCCCAATTCTTGAGGAAAGTTGAAGGCGATTAGTCATCAAGCTACGACCCTTAGGAGTCGACGAAAATAAAAAAGAAAGGACGCGAAGTGAAAACGAAGTAATAGAGCGGGCGGGCGATGCGCAGCGACGCGGTCGGGGGCCGAAATTTCACGCGGACGATATGTCGCGGGCGGAAGTTATTATTATTAGTATTGTATACAGCACAATTGAACACCTCCTATTTGAAGCCGGTTAAAAATCTACTGGGTTACTCCAAAGTTTCGACATACTTTCGGACAGGTCCGTATCTTTGTCGACGGACTTCGAGCGTTTACGACGTACCTACGGAATTGCATTCACAGTTTTAACTGATTTTAATGATACTTCATACGCATAAGGACACAAAGATCTAAAAAGTTACATATAACATTTTCGACATATCTTATTTAAAAAAAGATAACTGGAAATTTCGGTTTCTATCGAAAATTTAAAATCGGTCTAATTTGGCTGTAACACTATTTTTCGAAAATGTTCGGTAACTTTTTAGACCTTTGAACTGATTTTAATGAAACTTCATACGCATAAGCAGGAAGTTTCATTAAAGTCGGTTCATTCATTTCGAAAAAACAAGGGCTTGAAAGTTTATATGAAATGCCGTACGTCATAAACGCTTTTATAGAGTGGGATTAAAAAAGCTCTAAGAGGTAGTAATAAGAGTATTTTAGTTGATGATCTATGTAATGTACATAACAGATAGTTTTCTCTGATAATATTCAATGTCTATGCATAATGTAACTTGGAAGAGAATAGAAATGACTGGCCTGACGGTCTAGTGGTCAGTGACTATGACTGCTATGCCGGAGGTCGTGGGTTCGATTCCCACCCAGGACAAATGTTTGTGTGATGAGCATGATCATTTGTTCTGTGTCTGGGTGTAATTTATCTATATATGTATGTATTTAGAAATATATAAGTATGTTTATCAGTTGTCTAGTACTCATAACACAAGCTCTGCTTAGCTTGAGACTAGACGGCGTTGTGTGATAGTTGTGGAATATTATTATTATTATTAATAGTTATTGTTTAAATGAGAATTACCCTGTGCCCTATCTTGGCTATCTATGTTCCCTTTAATATACCTATTGGAATTTCAATGTGCGAGTATTTACAATAGTTGAATTTTGTAACAGTTGTTATAATATAGTATTATAAAGTATTTCAGTTAGGTGAAATTTTTTTTTGGAAATAATTCATTACAAGAAACCAATTAACAAATTGTTTGCACTAAAGCATAAATAACACAATCACGGTAAGATTGCCAAAAAATATTATAATATGGAACTCTAGTTGCCAATTTATTGAAGTGAATGCATTACAAGAAACCAATCAGCAAATTGTTTGCACTAAAGCATAAATAACACAATCACGGTAAGATTGCCAAAAAATATTATAATATGGAACTCTAGTTGCCAATTTATTGAAGTGAGTCGTTTTTCTAATATTGTTGTTGTATATTCAACAAGTCCATATAAATTATATAAACTCATGAATCTAGTTTCATTGCGTACGCCTTCTTTTAAAACCTTTACCTTTCTTAGACTTCATCTTGTGTTTCCGAGGCTGGCGACTACTGCTTGTACCTGTGATTTCATCAGCAATCATTCCTACTGTTGATAACTTTTTCCTGCGGTTTTTCTCTGCTTTTGTAACTGGCAGACGTGTTAAATAATTTTCTTCATATTCAGTCTTTTCCAGTTCATATTTAGATATTGACTGCTTAACATGATTTCCTGTGCTCACTTCCAGTGGTGCTTCAGAATATTCATCACGCAGTTCGCGCATTATACTTGAGTTGAGGAATTGCTTCTTTGACTTCTCCTTGTTCTTCTTGTCACTATCAACTCTTGAAGTGTTTTCATCAAAGTGTACTGCAGCTAACTTAGGAGGCACATAAATATTTGCTTTGCTGCTCTTCTCTTTCTTGTTGTCTCCCTCATCTGAAGATTCACTAGATTCCTCAGCAGACTCATTTATCTTACTCACTAAATTTGCAGGATTAGCGTGATATGCTTGAGGATCATCTTCAGATGTGCCACCAATAACAGCAGTTTTAACAAGTTTGTCAATTTGGTATTTTAATTTTGAATCTATGGGACGAATTTTTTCAAGAACAGTTCTTATTTCAATAAGCCTCTCAATTGATGGATCTGATTCTATTCTTTCACCAGAGCACTTTCTTAGTACAATATAAGTTAAATTTATTAAATAACTAAGTAGCATTTGATATTTCATTTCCAGAAAACTAAGACCTTTATCTGTTGACAGTTCTCCACTTTTGACCCGCACCAGCATGTTGTCCACAAGCTGTGACACCTGCTGAACATTAGTGTTCATTTCTTTGAGCAGTTTAACAGCTTGAGGCAGGTCAGGCTGCTCCATTTCGTCTGAAGCCTGTAAATAAAATAATAGTTCCATTAATACACTCCAATGTCTCCAATCACTTTACCAATACGGTAATTACTAGTTATTATTCTTAGCCGACACCATACAAAATCCCCTCAAAATGTTATTCTAAATATGACTAATCACATGGCTTAGCAAAACTTCAAAACAATCACCTGCACCATGATGCTGTGTAGTTAACCTCTTCCGTAACTTTGGCTTACAAAATCTCTTTTATAGTAAGTTGGATAGCAGCTCAGGGTCTGTTGCCGGATCGAAAGAATCAAAAAACACTTAAAAATAAAAATAAAACAACTAGGTATTCTCTGCGAATATTGGATGACTTAGCGACGCACTTTTTTTTAAAGAGCTACAGATACAGCATTATATTGTAGTCTTTGCTACAGATCAATTATTAGATACTGTAGCTGTAGCACAGATTATTAATATGTCACAATACAACCACGCGCACGCTACGGCTACGCTATGTTTGACTCACAGACTACTTAGAGATACTACGTATGTTTCACTCAAACCCTTAGGGTCAGTTCACACCGAGACGCGACGCGACGCGCAGTTTTCAAGATAGAAATACAATTACAGGCCTTATCTACTACACAAAAAGGTACACGATTCAGTGAGTTACGCCGCGCGGCGGCGGCGCCGCGCTGCGTAGCTCGACGTAGTAGGTAGACACTGAATTGTGTACCTGTGTGTGCGCGTCGCGTCGCGTCTCGGTGTGAACTGACCCTTATCCGCCGGTAACGGGAGCAGGGTCCAAGCTACCGGTGGTTAGGGCTCCAGAGACAGGAACCTCCGCACAATGCGAGCCGTATCGAGGAGTACTGCCTTCTGAATCAGGCCCTTGATCCAACCGCCTAACGAGAGCCTCGATAGATGTTGATCGAGGCTTTCGGCCATCAGTCCATTGGCTGATACGACAATCGGCACAATGATAGCCGAGCTCACATTCCACATAATGTCAACAACCTCTTGTGCTAAGTCGAGATATTTAATTTGTTTCTCTTTCTCAGCTTTCACGAGGTTCCCGTCATGTGGAATGGTAACATCGACAATCATTATTATTATTATTATACCTATTTTTTATTGACATAATATATGGGACATACCTACTATCTTTTGTTGCTTTGTTAAGAAAAGTATAGACGGCGGGTAGTGCCATTTCATTTCCACAAGAAAGGGATAAAGTATTGAATTATTATAAGTAACAGAAAAGGACAAAGCTATACTATTTCCGTCTCTCAGTGCGTGCCCGTTTTTTCAAGGCAGCTACCTAAGTAGCCAATGTTATTTAAGATAGTTTTTAGTCTCATGTGTGGCCACGCTACCCGGTGCTATAGAGCTTTCTTACTCTAAGTTGCTTTGTCTCTAGTAGTTGCTTTAGGCCCGGCGCCCACTATCGGCATCGGCACGGCTGAGGTTTTTTATGCGACGAATAAAAATGTAACTTAATTGTATGACGATAAAATTTAAATTTCAATGATGATAATCATCGTAGGTGCAAAAATAAAGATAGGGTATCCGACATACCGTGTCATTGAAATTTATATTGTCATACAATTAAGTTATATTTCTATATTTTGTCGCATAAAAATCCTCAGCCGTGCCAATGCCGATAGTGGGCGCCGGTAACGCTTCCTCGTCGGTTGTTAGCCGAACAAGTCGTCGGTGGACGGAGCAAAAAGAGTATTTTAGAATGGTAGCAGGTGGCGTTCTGTAGTGTCTGCCTGCCCTAAAAGGATTTTCTTGAGTTCAAGGTAAAAGCGCAGGGTAGCCCGCGAAATTCAAATTAACGCATCCCCCTTTTTAACCGACAAAGAAAAAATTTTTTTTTGTGGACAGGTTTCAATTATTTTTTTTATTTTGAAACGGTATACTCTCGAGGTGGTCTCATTGTCATCAAGTTGGAATTTGATGAGAGGATCCCGTGGAAATCGAGGAAATCCGTCAAATTTTATAGGTAAACCTATAGCGATTTGGGTAATTTTTGTAGTAACTCGTGCATTTGCCCTCGGAAAGCACCATTTGGTGAAGTGGAACTGATGATGGCCACCGGAACTACTCAGTAATAAGTATTTCACGAGTTGCGATTCGATTACTTTAATATGGTTGCTAAGCAGTTTATGCTCGTCACAATGCGAATGGTGAAATGAAACTGATGGTGAAATACCAGGAGAACTCTTCAACAATTAACGTCCCTGGATCGGGAAAAGCAATATTTTGTAAAAGGCGATGAGCAAATTGACACTATGCTATTGTAACTTAGATAAATTATAAGCAGACCCACTAAAAAGCGAGAAATAAAATGTTATAAACAAAAAAAAACCGCCTTAAACAAAAAAAGTGAAAAATAACTTTAATTTCGGAAGTCGATGGCAAAAAATTAAATATAGATCCAAAGACACCGACTTCCCAAATTAAAGTTATTTTTCACTTTGTAGTTTTTTTTTAAGTCGGTTGTTTTTTTTTTAAGTTTTTGTCTAATTATTGATAAAACTGAAAAAAACGAACGAAGCCTTAACCGAACGTCAAACTTGTGTGAAATAAAACGTCAGACAGATTTTTATTGACAGTTGACAGATGGGAGACGAAGGAAGCGATCGTAGAATGATTATATTTTCCTTTAGTTTTAACTGAATAATATTTATTAAAATATGTTGTCGGTGCGTATTCCAGTAATACAACTATGGTAAACTCGTTTTTACTAGTCGAAAATATAATGTATTGTTTTTTCAGGTTCTTTTTCATTGCTTTTTACTTAGTAGCTTCATTCACTTTAGCAATGGATTCTATGTACCCGGGGTGGCTCCGGTGGAATTCAAAAAAGGCCAGAGAATTGAAGTGAAAGCAGTCAAAATGACCAGCATACACACACAACTTCCATATGAGTACTATTCTTTACCTTTGTGTTTACCCAAGAATGGTACATTTGTATATAAATCAGAAAATTTAGGCGAGGTGTTACGTGGAGACCGTATAGTAAACACTCCGTATGAAGTCCATATGGCGGAGAATATTAAGTGCAGACTTCTATGTCACCATAAAAATAACCCCATAAACTGGAGTGTAGAAGAATCTGAAAAAGTGGCTAGCCGCATTGAGCATGAGTATTTTGTGCATTTGTGAGTATTACTTGTTAGTTGGTATATATTTTGTTTAGACTTAAATATCATTTGTGTGTCAAATATTGCTAATTTATAAACTTATCATATGGACCTTTTCAGGCTTGTTGATAATTTACCAGTGGCCACCAGAATTACAAACATTGACACTTCAGAAAGAAGTATAGAGCAAGGTTATCGTCTTGGTTTTATGTCCAAAGGCAAAGCATATATCAATAATCATTTAAAGCTATTGCTCAAATATCACAAGCATAGCCAGTAAGTATGTTTCTGTTTTGTTATATCATTATTTACGTATATGTACAGGTCCTGTGAAAAAAAAAAATGTAAAATAAGGCCTACTATTTATTTCCTATTGTTACAAATTATTTAATTTTGTAGTCAAAAGGGCAAAAGTTGGTTTCATTTCAGCATAATCAGCCTATCATGTTCCCACTGCTGGGAGTCCCAGCAGTGGGAGGAGGCCAGGCCTCCTCTCAGTGAGAGGGACAAGTGATTATTTCTCTGGGATTCAAAATGAGCTCTATCAATGCGACATAGAATACTAGTGGTTGAATAAATGTAAAAATTATTAAAAGCCAATGAACAGCTTCATTTTGCAACATTTTATATTGTCATACTTGTTTCCAGGGACTCTTACAGAGTTGTTGGATTTGAAGTGGAGACTATTTCTGTGGATAAAGATGATCTGACCTTTGTTGATGATTCTTGCCAGTTTCCACCGGATCCTAATCCGCAACTGGTCAATGAAGACACAGGCACAAAGTTATATTTTACATATTCTGTTGAGTGGGGAGAGTCTGATATAAGCTGGGCATCCAGATGGGATATATATTTAGGCATGAAAGATGTACAAATCCATTGGTTCTCTATTGTTAATTCTATTGTAGTGTTGTTCTTCTTATCAGGTAATTAGTTGTTTTTTATTTTTGTATTTTGTAGCTTTGAAGGTTCCTTGGAGATAAGTACAATAAATAACATGTACATTATTACACTTTTGCTAATCTAAATCTTAATTTGAATCTTATAGGTAATAAGAAAAAACATTCTGTGAAAGAAAATTGTTTCAACATTAACAGTAAAATCAGGACTGTTAATGAATATTAAGAATGTTTACATTTTCAGGTATTTTGACAATGATAATGGTACGCACATTAAGAAGAGATATAGCTCGTTATAATTCAGATGAGAGTATTGATGATATGATGGAAGAAACTGGCTGGAAGCTAGTGCACGGAGATGTTTTTCGCCCACCACCCAAAAGAATGTTGTTTGCTGCTGTTATTGGTAGTGGAATACAAGTCTTCCTGATGGCTCTCATTACAATCTGTAAGAAATCAGCAGTATTTAGCATCTTTTTGCATAATGTGAAACAAGCATGCTTTCAATATTGGTGTTAGCACAGCAAGCTACTTGATACATGACAAAATAAAATGTCAAATATTTGGAACTTATCATAATTGAAATGATGAAAAACCGCGATCACTGTTTTTTTTATCAGTGCCAGTTGATAACACCATTAAAATTTTACCTAAGTTGAAATTTTAATTAGGTAATAATATTTTAATAACCCAACATAAATAATGTGTCATGTGGAAATTTATTTTAACAACGAATATTAAAACCTCTTTATTTAATAGCTTTACTTTGCATTTCATATTGCTGCTCAACTAATAAGTTTATATACTTTCAGTTATCGCTATGCTCGGCATGTTGTCACCGGCGAGCCGGGGTGCGTTAATGACTGCTGCTATATTTCTCTATGTATTCATGGGTCTCATTGCGGGCTATTACTCTGCGCGCTTATACAACACTATGAAGGGAAAGCAATGGAAGCAGGCTGCATTTCTGACGGCCACACTATACCCAGCTATTGTTTTTGGCACATGTTTCTTCTTAAACTTTTTTATCATGGGTAAACATTCCAGTGGTGCAGTTCCATTTTCGACCATGATGGCTTTATTATGTCTTTGGTTCTGCATTTCATTGCCATTAGTATACTTGGGATATTATTTTGGGTGTCGGAAACAACCATTCCAACATCCAGTAAGAACTAATTTTATTCCAAGAAAAGTCCCAGAACAAGTTTGGTACATGAACATCTTTATTTGGTAAGACTTTTAATGATTTTACACAAACTATATAATATGGCATGATTAATTGATGCATGCATGTTACAAAATTCCTCATTGATGTAGATAAAGTATTATAACAGACTGTTTTATCAAAATAAACTATTGAGTGATTGAATGTTTGGGGCTAATAGATTAATTATAATTACAATATCAACATCATTAACTACGCTATAGTTTATCATAGCACAAAGCCATTGTGTTGCTTTGAACCTTATCAATGTGTACATTGGGAAATTTTTACTTTTACTGTTTGTGATAATATACCTACTTAAAAATTGTTTCAGCATTTTGATGGCTGGCATTCTACCATTTGGAGCTGTATTCATTGAACTGTTTTTCATTTTTAATGCACTGTGGGAGAACCAATTTTATTATCTCTTTGGATTTTTATTCCTCGTGTTTTGTATATTAGTGGTGTCTGTCTCACAAATATCAATTGTTATGGTGTATTTCCAACTCTGTGGAGAGGTAATGACATGTTCTCTTGTTTTGTGATTTTTCGAAAATAATATAAACTGATTCCAATGGTATTTATTGTTGTTTTCTGTTGTTTACAGGATTATCATTGGTGGTGGAAGAGTTTTATCGTCTCAGGAGGTTCTGCTGTGTATATTTTAATATACTCCATATTTTACTTTTTCACGAAATTGGAAATCACCGAGTTTATACCGACACTGCTTTATATTGGCTACACAGGTAATTCAATACAAAATTTACTAAGCAGCAATGGAATAGCGCTTTTATTTCTAGCAAACTACATAATATATACTTATTACTATGCTTGCTAGACTATTTCATAAGTTCTGAGTTCTCACTTCATTTTATAGCCAAGTAAGCAGTAGTGCATTTTTGCAGTTACTACTGCATGCATTGTCCACAGTCAACTATTTATTTCTGCTAATTAGAACGATGCCACATTAAGGGGTTGCGTTACAAGTATACATCCGGCGTACTCTAGGCAGTCATGCTGCCAACCTTTCTGACTTTATTTACATTGGAATGAGCTGTAGCCAGCTTAGCAAATAGGGTAACTGTGCTTACCTTGTCAACTACAGACCAAACGCCAATTTTGTCATAACTGCCATACTATGTAAAGTTATGGAAAGGGTTCTTAAGGTGAATGGGTAGTTGAGACCGCGAAATTAAAATTTTCTTACTTTTTTTGCAATTTGCAGGTCAGTGTCAGGTTGTATCTTGATCAAAATATGATTCACGACAATATCAGGTACATATTTAGAGAATTATAATCATTAGAATCATTAATACATCTTTATAAGTTAGATTTCTACCATTAACACTTTACCATAATTATGAGATTGGTGGTTGGTGGTAGAAATCTGACTTAGAAAGATGTAATAGTGATTCTAATGATTATAATTCTCTAAATATGTACAGTCAACAGCAAAAGTAGATGATCAAAATCAGAAATTCAATACTAATGAACGGAGTTCGCGTCAGAATTGTGTGGCGTCGAAGTGATTCAAAAGTATGTGATTGTAAATTATACCAAACATTTACTACTAGTATAGCTGCCATATATCCGTGATCTGTTTTGACTCCTATTGAATTTCTGATTTTGATCATCTACTTTTGCTGTTGACTGTACCTATTATTGTCGCGAATCATATTTTGATCAAGATCCTGACACTGACCTGCAAATAGCAAAAAACGTAAGAAAATTTGAATTTCGCGGTCTACCACTATTCACCTTAATAATCAGTTGCTAGCATACCTGGCAGACGATAAGCTTCTCAGTTATGATAACTGAGGAGCAGTATGGCTTCCGCCGTAGTCGGTCACCTGGAGAGCTTCTTGTGTATGTTACGCATTTCTGGGGCGATGCTATTGAGAGAAACGATGAAGCCCTTGCTGTGTCCCTTTATATATCAAAGGCTTTTGACAAGCTTCCCGTGTTCGTAATCCCTGCTCACTTTTGCGACTGGATTTCCGACTTCCTGAGTGAGCAATCGATCAGAGTGGTCTTAAATGGCTGCTCATCGGATCATATGGCATATTGATGCCGGTTTCCTCAGGGGTCTGTTCTTTCTGCGACTATATCTGCTGCATATTAACGACCTGCTACAGCTGGGTGCTATTGGGTACGCAGATGACAGCACGGTCTCAGAAAGATACCTGTCCAGTGCAACAGCCAGCAGAAAGGATATAGCCACTCTTAGAGAGGCCATGGTGGCGCGGATGAACATGACTATAAATCTCATTTCCTAGTAGGGCGACCGCAATCTGGTCAAGTTCTACGCTCAGAAAATACAGGCCTGTATTGTCACTGCCAAGAGGAGCTAGTTCCAATAATCTTCGGCCGCCTGAAGCTTTTGGGCATGGAGTTGACGTCAGATATCAACTTCGGCTCAACCATCGAGTCAAAACCACAGACTTGTATGAGGCTTTTTTTTCCGGATGGGAAATCATCAAATGACCCCTCCTGCTCTGGGTGGAGCGGAAGGGAGTGTCAGACTCTTACTGACTAAAACCCACCCATGTTCCTTCCTTAGCCCTTTATGTTCCGGGCCAGCGGTAACCCTTTCGGACAATCCCGCTGACCTTCTATGAGGCTCAGGTTCGTTCCTGTATGTATGGAGTATTGCAGCCACTTATGGGATAACTCAGCCACATACTAGCTTGCTGCACTTGACTCGGTGGTACGTAGAGGAAAAAGGCTCATAAGCGGAGAGGCGCTGGGGGCTAGGTTTCACAGCCTGGCTCATCGGCGTAATGTTGCTTGCCTGTCTGTCTTCTACAGACTGTGCACAGGAGCTCCACGACCATCCCACCATCTCCCTTTCATTACTGGACTACCAGACGTACTGCAAGCTACCATCTGCTATGACTATATGGTCGATATACCGAATAGTCGTAGTCAGCTCTTCTCCACATTTACCTGTTATGCGCACGGCCAAAGTGTGGAACTCTGTGCCAGCATTTGCATTCCGTTACACGTATAACCCGTTAGCTTAAAAAGCAAGAATAAGTCTATAATTATTCTGAGCTTGCTCGTTCCATTCCTCATTCATCGCTTTCCACCAGAAAAAAATAATAATTATCAGTTAAGGGTGCGTTTCCACTGAGGCGAAACCACACTACTTCGCATCTCTCGTCTCGTGTACGTTTATGATTCTGATTGGTCGTTTTGTGCACATTTCCGCCTCAATGGAAACGCTCTCTAAGGCGCGAACTAGCGAACGAGAAGGCCAGGGGGTCTACTCCGAAGCGGTTAACCACTGTATCGGCCGAATGTTCGGTCATTTTCTGATTCGAATATAATTGTTGTCCTACTACGAATAAAAAAGGGTTAAGGGTTCTAAAAAGGGTCGGATTGGCACAGTTTGGTCGGGACCAATAGTCAATATAGGAAATTAATGGTAGTAGAAAATGACCGAACATTCGGCCGATACAGTGGTTAACCGCTTCGGAGTAGACCCCCAGGAGTCAGCGTTGGAGTTCTTAATGTTATTATATTTTGTTACAGGTCTTATGGTGTTAACATTTTGGCTTCTCACTGGCACCATAGGATTCTTCGCAGCATACACATTTATAAGAAAAATTTATGCGGCTGTAAAGATTGACTAAGTTTAATTTGTAGCCTATTTTATTTAAGTTGGTATGAATGACGAATGAATTGAACAAAGATCTTTTGCTGATTTATACATATTGTGCATATGATTTGTGTAAATAGGTATGTAGTTAAAAATTGCATTTTAAAATACAATTTTATTTGACTATTATAATAAGATCGATTTTGTATTATTTCGGATTTTAAGATTCTTATTTATAAATACGTAGAAATTTTAAACACTGCCTGCTTTCTTCATGATCTATTCCATTTATACTGTTTTAGATTTTATTAATTATGGTCTCATGTTTGACCATTATCTTGCCTGATGGTCAGAGATTAGCTTTCCGTAGATACAGATACCTACTGTATCAAACGGCTACAATCTCTCAATATCATGTTTGTCAATCATTGAGTTCCCTTATTTTATTTAACTATCATTATTATTTTTAAACATGCATAGTGGCTATTAAATCTCCTTATAATGTTTAAAATTTTACTTATAAGTACCTACCCAAAACATGAAAATTAGAAAAAATAAAAAGGTTGTTTCATTTAGTAACGTAAAAAGTAATCTTAGCACTCCGCTCCTAAAAGATCCTCGTGAACTAACTTTCGTTTCATGGCAAGTGACGAAAATATGAAATGTAATAAAAAGCCTAAAACAAAAATAGAATCCGATGCCCAGCGCAACGAACTCTACAGTGAGAGAGTATACCTTCTGCCAAGTATCACCCATAGATAAAATACTAAATGTACAAGGTATCACCACTAGTGGCGCTACTGCTACGGCTAAATATTGTCGCGATAAGGCGAACTACAACTCGCGCGCTCTCTCCCACACCGCTCAACGTCTCGCTGGACGAGCGTGCGAAGCGTAGTTCGCGTTAGCGCGACAATGTAGCCCTAGCATGTCAGCACAAGTATTCAAAAATTGTTCTTTCGTACTTCGTAGCATATCAACTAATTAATTAAGATTTACAAATTATATTTATAAATGATTTATGTAAACAAGATTCATTGCATCATCGAGTGTTGTATAATAATAGGTACTATTATGATCAATAAATGCGGTGCGTACCTGTGACGTCACATGGATTAGTTCACCGCGGGCATCGCTTGCTGCCCCACGTTGTTTTGTTTAATATTGAGTTGAGAACCGCCAAAAACATTGTAAAATTATTGATGACTCACTTTTAATTCTATTAATATAAAGATAATGAAAAATTAAGAAGAGAAATAGATAATATCCGGCAACAATGTACGCATGTCATCGGCAAATCCGTTCCATACGTTGCGTTGCGTACCGTGCGTGCGTTGTGGCTGTTGCAGACCAGTGGACGTTCACCCTAAGCCGTTGGACCCGGCTGCCATTTGTATATCTTTAACAGTCCGTCGTTACGGGTAGTCAGAATTCCGAAAATCTGGCTACCAGTCTTACTAGGTAATTTCATGTGTACAAAAAGTCGTATTTTTTAAATAATTTTACTTGTTTACAACGTCCTTGGTCCTTTGCTTTTTTTTTACAATGGCACTGTCATTCGCTTTTCCGAACGGACAATTAGTGTCAAGTTAAAACTGTCAACTAAGTGTCAAAAATGACCGGAAAACCGAAATGTCATTTTGCGCATTGATAAAATAAATATTTATTTTTACTTAAAAACGTAGTATTTTCTACGTAATTATTATTAAGTTTCTAAATTTCTATGTACAAAATGGAAACCAAAGTAGCAATAGTAACGGGAGGCAACAGAGGCATAGGATTCGAAATAGTGAAAGGGCTGTGCCAAAAGTTTGATGGTGCTGTGTACCTTACGGCTAGAAACGAAGACAGAGGACGACAAGCCGTACAGAAATTACAAGACTTAGGCCTAAAACCTCTATTTCACATATTGGACGTCACAAGCGAGAAAAGTGTTCAAGACTTAGCTACACATATTTCAACACATCACTCTGGCATTGATGTTTTGGTAAACAACGCCGGTATCCTAGACTTTGATAAGGCTATCTCATCACACGAAGACGCTAAGAGACTCATCGATACGAACTTTATGAGTTTGTTGTCAATATCAAAGATATTATACCCTCTACTCTCAAACACAGCCAGAATAATAAACATTAGCAGTGATTGGGGGTTACTATCGAATGTACGTAAACAAGTATGGCTAGACACGTTGGCTAAAGAAGATCTTACAGTTGAAGAGATCTTAGACTTTGTAAATGAGTTTTTGCGGGCAGCTAAAAATGGTAAAAGTTCTTTTGTTTCAATTGCGGGCCATTTTGGAGATTATAAAGTGTCTAAAGTGGCTATGTCAGCGCTAACATTTGTCCAGCAGAGGCAGTTCCTTGAACAAGGCAAAAACATTTCTATAAACTGTGTCCACCCTGGATTTGTAATGACTGATTTGACCAAAGGCATGGGTGACTTCACCCCGGAGCGAGGGGCTCGAGCTCCTCTGTACTTGGCATTAGAAGCACCCCAGTCACTTAAAGGAGCGTTCATATGGCATGATTGTCATCATGTCAATTGGGATGACTAAGGATGTAATGGATGTAATTTTTAAATTGTTAAGTGTTACAACCATGTTAATCCTGTGATATCAGTGTCACATGCACTTTAAACGAAAATACATGATTTCTTCTAGTATACATGTTTTTATTTGTTACATAATTATTATAATCTGAGCTATTGTATATAATATGTACTTATATTTTCCTGTATGGAGGTTGTGAATCATTTACTTAACAGCACATGTATATTTGTTGGCCTAATTGTGACTAATGTAAATTCTTTATACCTGTTCACTTTTAAATGCCATCATCACTATGTTATAGGATGATGTAAAGTTAGTATTTGTTAGTAAAAATTATTCAAATCAAAAAAATTCAACTGTTTTCTTTGATGTATTAAGTTCCTTATGTATTGTTATATATGTATTGTTCACCAACTCACATTATCATTATTTATTATTTTATTCTCATTATCATATGTATATATGTATTGTTCACTTACTCTAAGTATATTATTTTTATATATTTTCACATTATTATTCCTTTCAACATGATTATTAATATTTATTTTTCAGTATCTTGGATAATAAGGTAGAATGTTATAGTAAACAGTGAAAGCTCTCAGGAGAATTTATTATTATTTCATCATTTATGTAAAGAGCAAATGCAAAACAAATTTTGTGACTGATTGTGGTACGGTCAGCAACAAAAGTCGATTAACAGTTCAGTTTTTTTAATCTCAATTAATGTGAAAAATATTTGTTCAAAATTGCATTGTGTACTTCTGCTGCAATTTTGAACAAATATTTTGCTCAATAACTGAGATTAAAAAACTGAAGTGTTAATATTTTGCTGAATTACTGAGATTAAAAAAACTGAAGTGTTAATCGACTTTTGTTGCCGACTACAAGAAGTTCAATATTAAGAAAAAAATAAGCTTGGTGTATTTTGTGAAATTACTGCAATGTTATGAAATGATGAAATCCTTAAGGGGGAAGCTCTAAGGTGGCCCGCGAAATTCAAATTTTCTTACGTTTTTTGCAATTTGCTGGTCAGTATTAAGTTGTACGTTGATTAAAATATGATTCGCGGTCGTAACAAATATGTATTTACAGAATTATAATCATTAAAGTCATCAACACAACTCTCTAAGACCATGTAATCCCCAAGAATGACTAATTCATGAAATCTTGACATTTGGGGATTACATGGTCTTAGAGAGTTGTGTTGATGACTTTAATGATTATAATTCTGTAAATACATATTTGTTACGACCGCGAATCATATTTTAATCAACGTACAACTTAATACTGACTGGCAAATTGCAAAAAACCTAAAAAAAATTGAATTTCGCGGGCTACCCTGGCGCTTTCGCCTTAATGTAATTTCTCCGCCAAGACAAACCTAGTTTTAAAAAGTCAAGGGAACTCCATTCCAACTCCATTTTGTACAACCCAAAGAAAAAAGGACAAATATGTTAACACGAAAGACTGTAAGCATAACATAATATTATAACAAACATGTTTAGCAAGTATATTTAAATGAAACAAGGCAATGAACAATATAATAGTTGTATGATAACCTTTTGATAACTTGTACAGTTGATAAAGTAATTCAGTGGGGTTGATGAATCAGTTCTGTACTTTAAATATTTATAGAGAACATTAATATGAATTAGCTATATTATGTCATTAAAAATGACAAGTTATAAATGCGCTATTGTGTTGCAATTATCTTTTAAATTATCTATAAAACACCAACCTCAATAATTTCATCATGTCGGTCTGATTGTCCGTATGTCGGTCGCAGAACCCGCAGATAACATACCTATGTGCCAAAAACCCAGCACCAATACAGAAAGTTAATTTCCTAGAATTTGTGTTATGAAATTTAATAAAACCACGGTAGCAGCCTGTTTCAAAGTTATGTCAGACCTCTGTCAGTAGGCTAGGTGCCTACAATGTAGGTAGGTACGTAGCGACTGCACACATCGTTTCAGCGAATGTTAATGTAGGTACTAATTTAAAATTCACGAAATAAATGTATTTTCTATTCTGGATTTTTCTAATTAGAGTTATTCAAAGGTTAATAGTCAATACAGAACCCCTACCTTTGGGTACCGACTGGGTAATACAATCCCCACTTAAATAATCGAGATAAGTAGGTAGGTAGGTGGTGAGGGCTGCCTACTTAAATATCAGCTCGAAGCAGTCATCATGACTGACCGCTTTTAAGCTACAACTTAAGTAGGTAGTAGCAGCAGTGAACTACAATCTTCGTTACATTGACATACATAGCTAGGTACTATCGCGGACACTTGCGCCTGACCACCACTAGGTTCATTTTTGCTTTCACTCAAAAAATAGAAGCGCTCTAGTAAGCGCGCCCAGGTCAAATAGTTCGTCCATAAAATTCATAAAAGGAGTACCTACACGAGATGCGTCAAAGTCATTCCTACTGTTGTTTACCTACGTAATTATCCCACTGATCTCTCTCCGGTTGTGTCGGATTGCCGTCCCATCGGACTATGAGAGTGAGGGAAGAGTGGGTGCACTGGGTCGGCGCACACACTTGTGCATAGGGAATGCAAATCCGTTCTATTTTAAAATCCGGATTTTTAAGAATTTTTGGTTCAATCCGGATTATCCGGATTGTACGGAATTTTCATGAAAATAAACAAATCTACCCATATTAGTTTGTTAATACTTATGATGTTTCTTATAGTTAAATGTGTAAAATCAAATCAAATGATTTTTTAAATAGTACACCCAGCAATAACACCATACTTATTTATTGATAATAATTTGAATAATTCCAAATAACAAAAAATTAAAAAAATCATTTGATTAGATTTTCATGTGCTTTTATTTTGGGTGTACCTACTATGCCAAATCGAATACCAAATAATCCAATATTAATTGATCGACCACTATAAATCGAACGTCTAAATACTCGAAAGTTCATAATATCGAATGGTTATTAAATCGCACATTCAATATAGGTATCGTACACTCAATACATCGAGTGTTCAAAATATCGTTTTTGTTACAATTTTTTGTTACAATTTCTTATTATTCAAAAAATCCGGATTCGATTTTCAAATCCGGATTTGGAAGTCTATTAAAAATGAGCGGATATCCGGATTTTTCGGATTACGGATAGTCCGGATTGCATTCTATTTAAGTTATCTCCGTCGTAGCTGCATCATACAGGCTAGTCCCCGATGACATTGGCTGCAATGTGGCCGAAATTCGGTCTGGAGGACAGTGCATTCGTTTGCTATTCTGTCGAAACGATATAAGCCCACTTAGGTAGGTACGCACGGGCGGTTATCAAACGCGGCGCGGCGCGGTGTCCTAGATTTTAACTCACGGCGTTGAGGCGACCGTTGTGAATCTAACATAGCGCATCCATAACGCATTAAAAAAGCGTACTGTACTGTTGGAATTTCAACTTTCAGCGCTAAGCCGAGTGCTGAAAAAACGTAACGCAAACAATCCAGTGCGGGGGGGAAAAAAAAAAGTCACGGAAAAAAATCGCTCGTGCCTACTAATGTAGTGATCGAGCGTTGATCGCTTGGCGCCAGCCTACGCTACGCAGCATCTACGACACACGCTACGAGATGTCTACGTACGCAGCGTACCTATACGCTACGCGCCGCGCCGCGCGCAACGCTTTGTTCCAAACTTCGAGGCAATAATGATGATTTGGGAAAGCATAATCTGCTGCTTCCTACTGTTGGTACGCAGGCCTCCACTCTGTGTGAAAGAGTGGGCCATAATCCACCACGCGGGCCCAGTGCGGGTTGGCTTTAGATTTGGAAAAAAACAAAAGAATTCTAATTAGGTAATTTAGTAATAAAACAGTTGTACTTATTTCAGTTAGTCATTTTGCTGCAACTCGTAAGACGAAGCCAACCCAACCATCAACATAGTTGAGTACGTTTTAGATGATGTATGGAGTAGGTATAGAGTCATTATTTGTAGAAATAACCGCCGTGTTCAACTGTAAGAAATATTTTTTTTTTTTTTTAAACGTTGCCCCACACTAGGAATCTCTCCTGTATTGTGGGTGCGTTTACAAACATTTAATCTCACATACACAAACAGCCAGACCCGGAACAACTACTTGTAGGTCATACAAATATTTGTTCCGTGCGGGAATCGAACCCGCGACACGCAGTGCAGCAGTCAATCGCTTAACCACTGCGCCAACCGTGCCGTCACGGCATTTTTATTGGTAGTAGGTAGGTAGATATGTAGTATGTGTACCTATGGTACACATATACCATCTATAACAAATATTAAATAACAAAACAAAAAGTTTTGGCTTGGCTAGTTATAAATCTCGTAAGATCAGCTGTAGGTATTCTACAAATCAAACCAAACTGAAGTTCTATATCGCCCACGTGTGTCACGTTAACTTATTGTTGAATGTTTATGGATATCCTAATAATGTATAGAAACCGCCCACAGAAGCCGTATACGTATACACCTCAGCTAGAGGCGTTAGTCGCCCAGTAGTACGCTACCCCTTTACCGTCCACTATTACGATTTTATAATATAATTAAGGAGTAAGGCAGGGATCGACATCGACATTAGAATCCATACAAGGCCCTGCTTGTGCATTGGTACTACCGTAATGAGATTTGTTGCTAAGTATCGAAGGGTTGACTCGGATAAACAAGTAGGTATAAATAAATCGACATGTGTACCTAGATCTTGGGTGGCTTTAGCAATAGCGGTCCTAGGGCGGTGCGAGCGGTGCGATGGCACTGGGCGCCGTCATGGGAGAGGCGCTGAAATGGTTTGATTTCAGCGCCTCGACGATCGGCTTTATAGTAAGTTACTACGAATATCATCAATGACTGGTGCCTGCCTCTGCCTGGTGGACTGTCCACCAGGCACCATGGTTGATGATAGTACCTTACTTTAAAGCCGATCGTCCACAAGCAAGCAAGCAACTGCATAATTATGCATATAATATCATAGGAACATGCTACATAGAGGGGCGCCACGTTAAGATTTTGCACCACCAAAAAACAATTCTAGGGCCGCCCCTGGGCTTGAGGTAGATTTCAGCAAGTCGGGCATTATCCGGAAAATTTAGGTACCTACCAACCTACTGAATTTAAATTATAAATTATGTGTTTTTGTAAAACCAATTCACATCCTTTTAGGTAACAATTAAAGTATCTACGTAGGTACCTTAGTAGATAGGGTACCAACATCACACGCCTCATTTTTCTCAACCGTATAGGAACTTTTCAAAATTTTTGTCAGCTCATAAACAAGAGAAAAGTTTGAGAAAAGGCAAAATATCTAAATCTTGTTGCATTCAATAAGATCATCATCTGGAGCGAAAATCTTCTCTACTGCGATAGAACTTAGGTTTCTTGTGCCACTTGCTAGAGTACCTGCTGAGCCTTACTTCATGCCCCGATATTGTACCAACTTAATCTGAATAGGTACCTATAAGTACAGGTCTATGTAAACGTAATAAAATAAAGTTAAAAAGGTAGGTAAACAAATTGAATCCTGGATGCTATGTAGGTATATTTTTACGAATAGGTAAGTTAACACGTATCTTGTCTCGACAGTGTCATTCGATTAATAAAGCTATTAAAATAATTGAGTCGGACCAAATTACAAAATTCTTTTAGTGTCACCTACAATACCTACAACGGAATTGATAACTATCACGCGACACTCGTTATTTTGATTTCCTAGGTACATTACCACTTGGCAACGAAATGAAAATGCTTTGATAAACACGATTAATTCCGAATGACTTGTGTTAGTTCTCATGTATCTACGTAATGTTCATTTCATATGCCGTAATTGTTTGTTTACATGGAGGCGTCTAGTGTCGGCGTCGATATATCTTTCAGTTGATTGTTGATTTAATTTTGGTACTTTATTAGATAGAAGTAAGTAGTTCAGTATGATGTTTTTTGGTGATTCTGAAATATTTGGTAGATACGTTATTAAAGATAATAGGTATTTAGATTTCAAACAATGGAGGGAGACATCCAGATTTGAGTTACCTTATCCCAAAAACAAACCCTTTTAAATAAGTAATCAATTAATGATGAATACTGCCTCTTTGGTCTAACGGTTACCTACAAGCGTTATTGCTGAGCTTGAGGTCCTGGGTTCGACTTGCGGGTTAAATTGGGTAGTGTTCTAGGGTTATTCCATCAGGAATTTCTCAGTAGCAGCCCGGAGTCTGGATTTGTTTCAGGTTAATGGCAATAGGCTCGCCCCCTATTAGGTTACATGGGATTTAACATGAGCAAAATGTGGGTGTGATCTGGGTACTCCTCTGCCTAATAACCCTTTGGGGTTTACAGGCGAGATGTTATGTTGTGTAAGACATCATTTACATTTTAGAGGGCCATCCAGACTTGAGTTACCTATAGATAGTGCCATCCACGAAGACACGCCCAACTCTTCTTACTAATCGCTAGGTAGTGGTTTATCATCATCATCAGCCGTAAGACGTCCACTGCTGGACATAGGCCTCCCCCAGGCACCTCTACTTCGACCGGTTCTGTGCTTTTCTCATCCAACGGGTTCCTGCGGCCTTCACAAGGTCGTCGGTCCATCTTGTAGAAAGCCTTCCAACGCTACGTCTTCCAGTACGCGGTCGTCACTCCAAAACCTTTCGGCCCCATCGGCCATCTGTTCTGCGAGCAATTTGCCCTGCCCATTGCCACTTAAGTTTGGCAATTCTTCGGGCTATGTCGGTTACCTTGGTTCTCCTGCGGATTTCCTCATTTCTGATTCGATCACGCAGGGAAACTCCAAGCATAGCCCTCTCCATTGCCCATTGGGTGACTTTTAGCCTTCTAATAAGGCCCATTATGAGCGACCACGTTTCAGTGCCACATGCCATCAATGGCAACACGCACTAGTCAAAGACTTTCGTCTTGAGACACTGCGGTATGTGGGACTAGAAGAGGCTCTACTGAGGTCATCGAGCATTGTACTGAGGTCCTCCATAGTCTCAGCCATGACTACGATCCCTAGGTACTCGAAACGATTCTGAATTTCGAGCTGAAAGGTCTCGGGGTTTTGGACCTGGATCGGTGCTGGGCGGAGCGTAATAATAATCTTCATCAGTCGAGATCTTTCCAGCTTGATATTTAAGTTCAATGTGCCTCTTACCATGCGGTGATCACTTTCGGTTTTCACCGCTTTGATCACAGAGACATCACTGAGTCCTTGCTTCTTAGTCCATATATAATGAAGTTAATCTCATTTTTAGTTGCACCATCCGGGCTCTGCCAGGGCCACTTTCTGTGCTCACGTTTTCTGAAAAAGGCATTCATCATAAAGTGGCCTTCCTTCTCCAAAAAACTGGCCAGTAGGTGGCCCCGGTGGTTCCAGCGCCCAACTCCAAATTGCCCCACTCGCAACTCATCATCGTTTCGTTTCGTTTCGCGTTAAAGTCCCCCATGACAACGGTAAAATGAGTTTTAGTCATGCATGACTCTGGAAATATCTTCATACATGGTCTCCACCTCATCGTCGGGGCGTGATGAAGTCGGGCCGTAAACCTGTACGACTTTCAGCGAGACCTTTCGGATATTCTGAGTATAAGGTACCTACGCCATCCTGGTCGAAACACTCTCGATCTTCATCACGTTGCTCACAAGGGACTTAAACCCGACACCACCTTGGGACTGCTGGTCGCCCTCCCGGAAATAGAGCGAGTTTCCGGATTTGGGGATTATCGAGTCCTCCCTCTCTCTTCGGACTTCAGATGACCCTACTATACTCCATCGTAACCTGCTCAATTCTTCCTCGAATTCGGTGATCTTCTCGTCGGTCCGGAGTGTACGCGTGTTGTATGTTGCCAGGTTCAGTTTTCGGTGAAGCAATAGATTAGCAATATCCTTCAAAATGATTCAGATTGAGATTGACAGTGTGTTACGCAATTAGGGTGCTACTCGCTATAGTAGAGTCACGTTTCAATTATTTTAGTAAAGTCACGAGTCAAACCTCTGGCTCGTTCTGAATCTGAGTTGAATAATCTCAGAACACGAGACGAATCGGCAATAATCAAAAGCACATGCCTAATCAGGAATAGTTACTAGAGTTAGATGAAAACTAATGGTTAGGTATAGGTAGTATTGAAAGACCGATAACATTAAGGGTGGTCGACGCACATTTGACGGAAGATGCTACGGGTGCAACTTCGTTAAGTTCCAGTTAGCATTAGCACGCTCGCCGCACTAACGCATCATCGGTGAGTGTGTAAGGTTGAATGTTTTATTAGAAGACTAGCTTCTGCCCGCGACTTCGTCCGCGTGAAATTTTACCCTCCCCCCATTCACCCTCTTAGGGGTAGAATTTCGAAAAACCCTTTCTTAGTTCAATTTGATAGTTTCTCTTTCTTTCTTCACAAAGAACACACCCTCCAAATTTCATGTCTCTAAGGACCTGCGGTTTAGGCCATGCGTTGATATATCAGTCAGTAGTTACTTTGAATTTTATATATACCTATAGATGTGGAACAGATCTCCATCTTTTTCGTTAACCTTTCGCAACCTCAAATCGGACATCATAAGAAACCCACTATGTAGTTTGTTAAATAATTAATTATTTCTAGTATCTTCTAGTACTATTTCATTCCTTTGTTCAAATTAGACAGCTGGAAGTTTATACCTACCAACCTACTCATATTCAATCTAGTTACCTACTAGGTACTACAACCTAGTTACCTACATAATATCTGAGGCGCCTACTTATTTAATCACTGCAATGTTTTTGCTGTAGAACTTTGGGATTGAAAATAAAACATCCACGATATTTCATAAATATTTATATTGAACTGGCCTTAATAAATTACAACTTAAAACCAAACTTATAAAAACTGACTGACGATTCCACTTTTAAGCAAAATGGGTGATCAATGACAATATTAAAATATGTGTGTCCAAAACATTGAAAGGTAGTAAAACGGTTTAACCGCAGTACTTTACCGTGAAAATTTGGTATTTTTAATAATATACAAAAGTAATTTTTAATAAAATACTTATTCTAAACGCCTCGATAATGCTGCTCACATTATTCAGTCACAATTCAAGTCGTGAGATATGGACGAGTCAATCGTCGCTGACCGCTGTACTCTCTTTGGTGTTCTAGCCGTTAAGTCTTCACGTAACAACGTAACTTTTACAAATGAAAACACGCGACTGTCTGCTATACCTATCTAAACATAATAAGGTACATCTGATTTTTACAATAACATAAAATTTCACACTTCAATTACATTGACATAAAACACTTATAAACCGTTTTTTTAATACACATTCAAAAAAATAGTGTTTCTGTTTAATTTTTAGTGCAGTCTCATAAAAGAAATTAGGTTTAGCCTCTAATGAATTACGTCTATATTTTGCAATATCTATAAAACAACTTATTCCTACAGTAAATGCATTATGACAAAATATACATTAATAATTGCATTTGTTTAAAATGGTGACATACTAATGGTAGGTAATATAGCCGCCAGGTACGATGCTATTAAATAGTTCCTACGTTGCTGCTTCGCTAAGTTTACGTGAATAACTATATATTACAACATCGGCTAATAGTAGGTACCTAAGTAGGTAGTTTCCAGCAACATAAATAAATCGATAAGGCTACTGCTTAGGGAGGACTTGCCTCCACGCAAAGGTGGTTGGTAACAGACCAATGAGTGGTAACACGTGAATTTCTCATTTGAGTGGTAAAGTGATTTGTATGGTCACTTGAATAATACTTTATTTTTAACACTTCGAATTAGCTGAAACTGACTAATGCTTAGAATTGAAAAGCTCTAACTAAACGCAAATGACATAGGTATTTTGAAAAGACTATCTTTAAAACTACACAAGTATATTATTTCAAGGTCCGCGTGGCGTTTTGATACACATATTATTTTATTGGTCAACTACACGGAATAAATAAACTAAAATATATGACGCCTTAGTTCTAGTCTAAATAAATAAAGCGTTTCACACTCGACTAAATAAGACACTTTACTTTGGTATTATTAGACTACATTATAACTTACCTACTGTGTACCAGGGAGGTAATTGCGTAGCACACTATCAGTAGCAATGGCTTTCATTTTGACAGTTCAACAACATTCATTGCGTTATTTACGTTATTGACCAGAAAAAAATTTCGAACGTATAAAGCAATGGATTAGCAATATCCTTCAAAATGATTCAGATTGTGATTGAAAGTGTTACGCAATTAAGGTGCTGGCTGTTGTCAAACAATGGTGAACAAACTGTACCATTATTTATTTATTATATGTATCACTGTATCAAGGGACGGACATTTTAGTGTGTCATACATCATACTAAACATTAATACATATCTATTATTCGAACTCCTCGTAGTTCCCTTTAGAACATGGCTAATTAGTAACAACACATTTCACAGGTTTTTCTTAAGGCACTAAAAGGTAACAATTATTTTTATTTACACAGACAACCCCTCGTAATACTCTTTCATTCTGCCACTCTATAAGTCTTACATAATCTTAGAGAGTTGCATATTGTAAAAGATGTTTAAGAACTTTCGTATCAATAGATTTCACCGTCATCAGGGTCATTAAGTAACGTACGAATTTTCACTGAAAAAATTCAGGCTTCAAATTCATGTCAGGAATATTCTACCTACGAATACACTTATACAATTTGTAAAAAAAGTGGAACTGTAGGCATGTATTGCTGCAGCTGTGAATTGGTTTTAATTGGTGATGAGTGGGGTGAGTGGGGCTGAGGGTTCGTCGCCGTAGTACCTGTAGCGATGGGGGACCTGCAGCGCGGCGGGCTCGGCGGCGTCCGCGTGTTGCGAGTCGCGGTGGCGGCGCAGGTCCACCTTGCGCTGGAAAGCCTTGTCACACAGGCCGCACGAGAAGGGCTTGTACCCGGTGTGCTTGCGCATGTGCGTGATCAAGTTCGAGCTCTGGCTGAACGCCTTGGAGCACACTACGCATTTATGTGGCTTTTCACCTAAAACAAAAGATTTTTTTTATTAAAACCGCCTGAGATTAATTACGACTTTTCTTTTTAAATGCAGTAGTTCTTAAAAATGTAAGCTAAAATTTCTAACTAAGACTTGGTGGTCTACAGTTTTGTAAACAGGATATTTAAAACATTGACAGCTTTTCATAACGGAATCCGCCTAAAATACGTAGAAACTTATGCCAAATAGCATAGCATAACATCACAGTCGAGCTTTAATTACGAAACGATTTTCTAATTACTAAACGACTTAAAGCATTACGTATCACTTCGTCAAGTAATTAAAGCTTGTATAAGTGGAGCAATACTTGTCATAATCATTGGCTATATATTATTTACAGTGAGGTTCCCGAACTGATTTAATATGCAACGTCGCCTTGTACACCGGTATTTATTAACTTTAACGGTAATTGTTTGTAGCTCGATATAACGACATAACACCAACCTGTTTCGTAAAACTTTATTATTCGGAGGGTTAAGGACAGGAGGATCTTCATGACATTATTTATTTTGTATAATGAATCACGTTTCAATAAAAACATCAAAACCATCGGCAAGTTTACCTGACCAGTTACTTAAAATCTCCAAAGATAGTTTACGAATAAAATTATAGCAAAAAATGCAAATGTCATTTTATAGATAGAACAGGATTTAAGTTTACTTTTTGTTTGTGCCGTGATCGGCGTGCACGTGAAGGCCTGTGAAGGCTGCGCGGCTAATTGCAGGCCGAGCCGCATTTTGGAATATTGATGATGAGGCATTTATCGGGAGGACGAGCACCATGTAAGGCCGCTGTAAATCATTCGGAACAGGGCAGAGACGTGACGAGATGTCTCCGGCCAAGACAAATATGTCCGCCACATTTTTTAGCTACTATAATTCGTCTCGTTGAACTTACTGGAAGTAGGCGGACCATTGAAAAACGTATGCGACATTTATTTTTCTTACAGTTCGTCCGTTTTTTTTTGAGGACCATTGTGTGATAGGTAGTCTTTTCTCATTCAGACGTTCTTTTACAACCATTTAAAGCAAAGTATTTATTTTTGAGAATTCAAGAATGTAACTATATTTAGGTGAACAAGACGTTAGGTACTAATCATCCGTAAAGCTCTACAAACCGACGAAAGACTGTTGAGCATTGGCGCATATTTTTTTGCTTATTGGAAATTCATTAAGTGCAGTGGACGACGGGCTGCGATTTGCCGTCGAAAACGTAATTGCACAGCATTTAAATATTTAATTCCCAAGGCATCGTCTGCGATGTGTCGCGTGATTGCTTTTATTGGTCGACTGCCTATATGTTTTCCATTTAATGAACTTGTTTCACAGTAGAGAAGTCTAGGCTATGCTCGGTTATAACACTATATCATGTACTTATACAGCTTAATAAATCGACGAGGATAAAGTCGGATAACGTCTTCAGCAGCTGTTTACTGTCACTCCGATTAAAAGGGCAATTGTCGGAGATTACCTATCATTACACGCTCGACACGAACGTACGCGGGTATCGCAGGCGACTAATTGAGAAAGTAAAATTTTATGTGATAAATAAATTAACAGCTACCTGGTAATGATACAAATTCTTAAAAAGGACGACACGACTGATATTATGATGGTGAAGAGTAAAATAATGATATCGGATTTATTAATCGCAATAAAACGTGGTATAACGTTTTTTGCCGCGAAGCTGACTTGTTTAGGTGCTGTAGCTGCAATGAACACCTTTTCATGAAGTCTTATTGGATAGCTCCGGGTTTATCTTCGTTGGAGATGGATGTTAACAACATAATACGGTTAAGCTTTTAACGATGGATTAAAAGATAAAGTAGTTAACTTATTAACGGCTTTAGAAAATAGAGTATTTTTATATACTTAATCCACTAATAACAATATAAAAAGCATAGGTACCTAGTTAGTAGTTACTGAAAAAAACTACCTAATACAAACACATTTTTAACTCTTTATTGACGTAGACGTTATCCATATTAAGGTAGCAATAAAAGTTTCAAACGAAATGATAGGTCTTCGTAAAGTTGTGTAATAAGGGGACGCGCTGACACTTCGTTACGTGAAACATGAAACAGTTGTCACAATAATTTGAGTTTTACACTACTTGGAACTGAAGTCTGAACACACCATATAATTTAGTTCCTGTTTCATATCGTTGACAAGACAGTGTTATTAAGTATATAATAAACCTTTTTATTTAAAAGATTTAAGAACCAACGTTCTTTTAGTGTTTGTCAAATACCTACCTAAAGTACCTAACTAATTAGTCCTTAGTTTGTTTCATCAGAAAAAATAATTTGATGTTTTATTAAAAAGTTTTTTAAAATTTAAGTTTTAGTAAATTTTTGATAAATACATGTCCGTAACTCCGTAGCATTGAAGAAGTCTTAAATACCTTCTATTATGTACGTTATTGAGGTCATGTTACTAGACTAGGACAGTTACAAAAGTCACTATCTCTCCAGGCAGCCTTTCGTCACCCAACAAATAGGTATCTACAGCAGGATTAAAATGTTACCAACAGAAACTGAAACTGTGTGTTTTGTCAACACTTATTCAACAAGTCCTTGAATATATTGCATTCATTTTAAACGAAAATGTTCTTTTGCGCAGTTGGAAAACGCACCACACTTGTACCTACTTGTGCAAATAAATTAACACTTATCAGCTTCAATTTGCTTTGAGCTCAATGAATTTTGTAAAAATTAAAACGTTGGTGTATCTTCCTTTATCTTATTAAGTACATACCGATGCAACTATGTTTTTGAAATTTTAAAAACTACGATTTTTATTTATCTATTAGTGTGCTCTACAAAAACCTTAAAAAAAACACCACCTAATGGGTAGTACTTACGACGACGGCTAGCTTTGACGGCTGATTTCCATTGTCAACCAGCCGTTAGAATATTCGGCATTAACAAAAAAATATTCAAGCACATGCTGCCTACTGGAAAACTAAATGTGCACTACCAATTAGTACCTGAAAGTTCAGGTATTACTAATATGGAGTAAAGCAAAAGTGAACACAAACCTGTGTGTATGTAGGTATGCTTCTTCATGTCCGACTTCTGGTGGAACCGCTTGCCGCAGTACTGGCAGGGGTAGGGTCGCGTGTCCGAGTGTATGAGCAGGTGCGTGGACAACGTGCTCGAGCGCTTGAAGCACTTGCCGCACTGCTTGCACTACACCAACAAACAACATACGTATAAAGTAATGTCATCGCTTAATTGTACAACACATCCCTCCAATATATTTATTAGATGCTTGTCGTCAGCAAGTCGCCGATGCTAATAACCCATAATAGTTCCCTTTGACTGACGTGTAAAGGAATATTGCAATTCAGTCACTTGACCCCACGATGAATGCTTAGAAATCGGGTGAAATATAGCCAAGTATAGCCGACACTAGATATAATTATAAACGTGGCGAGGACAGCGTCCATCACCTTCAGTTAGACGGTGACAGCCAGTAATAAACTAATAACAGGGCTTTACCCCTTTCTACACTTTTCTTTGATTTCCCATCTAGAATCGGCTTTTAATTTTTTTTTCATTGCCTAGTAATTAGCGTCTGTTAACCGGTAATTATCCGTAAGTAAGTCTTTTTCACTAAAATGGCTATTATAAGGATATTTAGAATGAAATCAAATGTAGGAAGTTAAGAACGTAATATGATGGGTACATTTTTATTGATTTGTGTGTCAACACAGCGTGGAGTCTACGTGGTATATTATTTAATTTATTCTTATTTTACTTGAGATTAATTAATATAACGTAGTTTGCGTAACAGTTGGAATTTGTTTACGGATCCAAATCGTATTAGCAAAAACATCCGCATACGAAACTATAAGCTTTTGAAAGGGGCGACTAGAATCAATTTTATTTTTTTGTAAATTTTGACGTTCAAAAGTGGCTTTTATGTGTCTATTTGAAATAAATGATTTGACTTTGTTAGGTAGGTACCCAAAGTTCAATCGTAAGTTAAAAGTGCTGCGAGCTTTCTTGATATAAAACCAGTAACGTAGTACATAAATGTACCGACGTAATTGGTTTCTGAATTCCACACAAATCTTAAAAAGCAAACAGAATGTGTTCTGTTCACCTTTGTTTGTGAGACAAAAGATTTTTAACTAAGTAAGTACTTACAGTTACAGTGACTTTGCTTTAGATTTATTGAATCAGATGTTTTTGGTATGCAATGGAATAATTTCGTTACTAACTTAGTTTATTTAGTCGACACACAGATTCCACTTTAGATATGGATTGTTTTGAAGGAGGATTTCACAATCACTCATTTTATGTCATGTTCGTGGATTGTAAAAATGTTGAAATTTTTTCGAAAATCCTATATTTTAATACCTAAGTATATTATTATTTAAATTGGTTATTGATAAGCGCAACAACACCTTTAGTACTTAAGTATCTAGAATTGAACAGTGGTGGCCAAGTGGTAACGGCCGCGACTTACGAGTTGTCGGTCGTAGGTTCGAACCCAGTCAGGCGCTTTACTTTGTGTAAATTATTTCATTACCACTGCTCTCAAAACGGTGAAGGAAAACATCGTGAGGAAAGGCATGTCCTAGAACCAAAAATTCGAAGACATGTGACATCTGCCAATCCGCACTGGGCCCGCGAATTGGATTACGGCCGCCCACTCCCTCTCACCGAGAGGAGGCCTGTGTCCCAGCAGTGGGAACATTATAGGCTGATTATGATGAGAATTGAACCATCTATACCTAGTGGTTTCAGAGGATTCGTAAGTGGCGTTTTGAGAAAATTTTGAAGAATTATCATTGGAAAATTCGCAGGTTGAAAAGTGGCGTGTAGTAGGCGAAATGCAGAAACTCATAAGAGATTTTCACGTAAGGAGACAACCGGCTTGTTTGTAGTCATAACTACTCGCAGGCTGTTTTATAGCATAAGAACGGGAAAATATGTTGTACGGCTATTAGTCGGGTGGTTAGTCGTTAAGTATGCGGCGCATGATAATCCACGGCACAAATCCGCGTAGCGGGCCTTGTGACAGTTGGCCGGGCAGCTGCAGCGCCTCGCGCCTCACAAAAACCGCTACTTTTTTGGTCGCCTTTTTATACAATCGATGCACTCTCTTATAAACAACACAGGTGCTAGGGTATGACCGTCCACATATGGTTATCGACTTGTACCACGTAGAGAGGTGATTTTTTATGATTGCCGTTTGAATTTAAAAAATGTAGTGTCGTTTTTTATGAAACTGGCTTTTTATTAACGGCTTTTTTAACTCTGCTACGGTGAGATCGAGAGGGTAAAAACGACTGCTAAGTATATGTCTTAATGGGAACTTATAATGATTACAAGAAAACTTTAATTGTCGCTACTTTAGTTTTATCACGATATTCAATGAAATAAAAACACATTTCTATATGTTTTTCTTCGACAACGACCAATGAAATAACTTATATGTAACTAAACTTTGAAACTTGTAACATTTTTCAGGGAAGGTTCCTGAAACATCGACTCCACCTAGCTTTTTTTTTTAAGACGTAAAAGTGATTCCGATAAACTATTTACAGAATTAACAATTTCATTTCATTTCTTAATATATACCAATGTAATTTACATAGGTAAGTATACCTATAGACGGAAATGTTTTTATACTTGTCAAGTAGGTATGTCATTACTTTATATTAGATTAACTTATATTTCACCCAAGAAAGGAAAGCGGTTGCGCACCTAGGTATACCCATACCTTCTGTGAAAATAGTGAAAGTTACTGATAAGTTAAAGTGGCGTAGGGCTATAGATACCTACTAATGTATTTATAGTAATTTATACTAAATCTATGCGTAGGGCGCTACTGCTTGGCTTGTGACTTTTCTTCTACAACTTTCAAAACAAGAACAGTACCTATGCTAAAATATGAACTTATATCTCTACTAGCTGCTCCCCGCGGTTTCACCCGCGTAAGTGTCGTTCCCGTGGGAATATCGGGATAAAAACTATCCTCTGTCCTTCCCCGGGATGCAGTCTATCTCTCTGCCAAATTTTATCGAAATCCGTTCAGTGGTATAGGCGTGAAAAGGTAACATACAGACAGACAGACTTACTTTCGAATTTATAATATTAAGTAGGTATGGATGATGAACACCGAAAGAAAATAAGCGAAAGTGCTATTTGGAAAAAAAGCTCCGAGAAAATTGCTCGTATTATTGTAGTATTCTGTGATTTCATGTCAGTAGGTATAGCAAAATTCAGCTCTACTTTTCAGTAGGCATAAGCGTGATTTTATTATGTGCTTTTGTAATGGATTTTAATGAAGTACCTAGTAACATTTAGTCGTAAAAGTTTGAAGTACTTAGAGTGCGGTGAGGGAGCGACGCGTGAGTAGCGCGTGGCGCGCACGCGCCGGCTCTGTCTCCACCCGCCATTGTTCTACTACGTGCAGTTATTAATGCGATCATAATTACAATTGATTGTTCCGTCATAAATTAAAAATTAGTCAATATAAATACCTACAAGGGAATGACCGTCTTTTTTCATTACGAGAAAATATAAATATTTATTTATTGACGATGATTGTCTTCGCGAGCGGTTATGAATTCCATGTTTATTAATTAAATTGACTTAAAAACTTTTATTTTCTCTGTAGTTCGATACAGGTAGTAGTCGTGTCACTTTCAATTATGCACGGCTCGGTATCGATGATACCTAACAAACGCTCAACACTTTATTTAAATGATAAAGTGTGGCATCGCGGAGAGGCTCTACAACATATTTATCTTCGTATGACACAAGGTAATTATTCGTCCAATTATAATCTGCCGCGCCGTGATATTAAAAGTTGGAATTTTGATTAAAACCGATGCGGATTTTTATAACGGCGGCTCGTAGAAAAAACGAAAGGCACAAAAATGGCGAGAAGACGAGCCAGCAGGCTCCTTGTGAGCCGCTAGCGGACGACGCGCCTGCGCAGCGCGACCCGTTTCGATACGCGACTACTTATTAAGACAGGGGCAGTTTTTGCTATTTGATTTGTTAAAGAGACTAAAACGGATACTGGTTTGCTATTTTAAAGCAATTTGAACGGAAACTGTACAGTTATTCTGAACTTGTTAAAGGATATATAGCTATCTCGATGTTGGAGCTATGTATACCTATTAAGAATTAATGCTATAGATTACTTACTTGGAATGATTTTTCATTTCTGTTTTCGTTTTTGAGGAGTAGAGAGAAGTTGAGATCTCCGGCTGGCGAGGGTTTGATGGGGTAGGCGTGGTGCACGGGCGCGGAGGGGCAGCGCCGTGGCTCTGCGCTCGGAGGGCGCTCGGCCTCGTCCGGGTTACTGCGGCATCTTTTGACTAGCTCCAGAGGCGTGTCCATGTCGTCGTGGCCCTCCCATCGTGAGATCGGTGACTCTTCTCCTACTTCCACTTTCTCACGTTCACATGCGCTTCCCGGAGACCAAATCTGACGGTTTTTTGTTGATAAGTTAAGAGGAAGCTCTTCCTCGTCATCTGCAAACAAGAGAAAAATATTGTTCAAAATGCTTAGGTAGGAAATACAACTTTATTGTACCGATGCAATACTGTGTCAACATACAGGTGATTGCTGACAATTTCTCTTCGTCTGTTCTTCACGCTTCTATAAGTAAATTTAAAGTCGGACGAGTCAAATCGGGCGTCTGTGGAGTGACTTATGAAATCTGTACAGGTGCGCCAGTGTTTGCCGACGGTACGTCATTGTTTGCTCAACAATACATTAAAAACTTGCATACACTTTTGTTTTCATTCACGGAAGATGAGTATCAAAAGAATCTAATTGTATTTGTGATGGTACCCAAACCAAGCAACAAAAGTTGTGATTTTAGAACTGAGTCTTACTTTATAGACTAGCTAGGTAGGTGCCTATACCTACCAACTAAGTACAAAATTAAATTATCCATTATGAAACCCTCAACTTAACTTAACACCTTTTATCAAACTCAAATATTCATTTATTTCAATTAAACCATTTACAGGAATACTTTTGAATTGTCAAAGAGTCGGTCAGTTACAAAGACTACAATATAATGCTGTATAAGTCAGTTAGTCAGAAAGTTGAAGCTAGTTGCCTATTCCAAAACGTAGAACTCTATGGAGAATAACGGACAAGAAACTCCTACGACACTCTTTTTTAAAACCAAGATATTACAAAATCCGGTGTATATGTGAGCACAATGTAAAAAAATAAAATAAGGAAACAATTCAAAATATAAGATTAAAAATAAGCCCTGGCAGTTAAGAAATGACCAGTCTCAACCGACGGTGCCCGTTCACGAACATGATGCGTGGATCAGCGCCATCCCGCTCAACCATTTTCCCAATAGTACCCACATTAAAATACCGAAGCCCGGTTTCCACCGCGAGCGCAAACGCAAACTGTTACGTTTGCGAGTTTAACGAAGTCATTAATGGGTCCGTTCCGCTCGCGGTGGAAACCGGGCTTTACTCTTTCGTGATGGAAACCGGGCTTAAGACCTGATGCTATGAAAGCAACTAAAATAGACCAGTCTCGTGGTATCCACGTCTGTTAATTGACGGATTTTCCAAACAGCGTAACCAGCTGAACTTAGCCGCCCTGCAGAGGACCCCACTGTAGCTTTGAGTCAAGCGTGATCCCCAGGAAAACCGCCTATTCGACGAATTCTAGTAAGTATCTGGGGGCACAGTAGTGCCCCCGCCAAGACGAGCCAAGCGAAGCGCAAGGGCACTACCTACCTTTTCTCGTAGCACTTCGTCGTATTTTTGAACCTACTTAACTTGGGTTTGGATTATACCAGATAAACAAAACTTTCGGGATATATAATGTCAGTGATTGACTTATTAAACCTAAAAAAATTCAATTGCATAGCTCTTATACTTTAGATTTTATTGATATCTAATCTAAAATACCCCGATTTCGTCACTGACTCACTGACTCACTGATGATCATCAATATTCTAAGGTTCTTCCTGAAGTCCTAGAAAGCTGAAATTTGGTATGTAAGTTAGTAATAGTACACAAACAACAAAAAACTCTAAAACTTGGAACTTTTACCCTCCAACCCCTTAAACTAGGGGATGGAAGTTTGTACGAGACTTCCGCAAATTTTGATGCTAGAGTTCTGAAAATTGATATAGGGACTCCTTGTAATAAATAATAAAATACATATTTCAGGATTTTTAGTAAAGAACCCCCCAAAAATTTTTTTTTTATTTCATAAGCAACTTTCAAAAAGATGTGAAATCTCACCAAAAACATTTTCATGTAAAATGTTGCCAAGACGAGACCACATATGGCTCGCACTGCCAAAAAGTTATCAGATCTCATGTAGAGCCAAGCTTCTAACTCTACACCTTAGTCAAAATATAATATTACGCAAAAAAAAATTGTGATGTTAATGGACATAACGCAGTGTCAGTAAGAGCACTTAGCACAAAGTTGGTTCAAGCGTTTTCAGTCCGGGAATTTCGATGTCAAAGATGCAGCTCGCTCTGGTCGCCCTGTTACGGAAAAAGTAAATGCCATTTTTGCAAAAGCGGAACAAAATCGCCATATTAGTAGTCGATATAGCTGAAGAGTTAGGGGTTGACCAAAAATCAGTTTTTTAACCCATTTGAAAAGGTCTGGTTATACAAAAAGCTCGATATTTGGGTGCCACACGAGCTCACTGATAGAAACCTAATGAATCGTGTACTCATTTGAGATTCTCTATTGAAACGTAATGAAACCAAACCATTTTAGAAAATATTGATCACTGCTGATGAAAAGTGGATCACATACGACAAGAACTTGCGAAAAAGATCATGGTCAAAGGGCCTTCAAGCTCCACAGACTATAGCAAAAGCCGGATTAACTCGCAATAAGGTGATGCTGAGTGTATGGTGGGATTGGAAGGGCGTCATTCATTATGAGCTTTTACCGCCGGACAAAATCATTGATTTGGATTTCTACTGCCAATAGCACTAGCTAATAAGACTCAAGCAAGAAATTGAGAAAAATCGGTCGGAATTGATCAACAGAAAGGGTGTGGTCTTTCATCATGATAACGCCAGACCACACCATCTTTAGACAGTCAGCAAAAATTTAGAGAACTTGGTTGGGAAGTGTTAATGCATCCACCATATAGTCCTACCTTGCATCCTCAGATTTCCACCTGTTTTGGTCTGTTCAGAATTCTTTAGGTAGTGTTAGGTTAACATCAAGAGAGGACTGTCAAAACTACTTGTCGCAGTTTTTTCATCAGAAGTCCCAAAATTTCTACAGCAATGGAATTATGTCATTACCTACAAAATGGCAATAAGTTATCGAATAACATGGCACTTATATATTATAATCAAATGTAAATAAACTATGAAAAAAAAGTGTCTTGAATTTGTATAAAAAATACGAAAAAACTTATTCCCCGACCTATAATACTAAAAAGAGGCACCAATATTGAGTAAGAGATTAATATAAAAATATATAAGTATCTAATTACCTATTAATGTTTTCAGTTACAATTCACAAACGGTGGAGTTAGCTGAAGTTATCACTTCACTTTTATTCCCTTTCTTCTATTACTTGCTACTAAGTATTTGAGGGTATTAAAAATAGGTTACGTTTTCAATTTGCAATTACTTAAAACTGATAACATACAAACCACTTCATTTCATTGTTCTTAATTAAATCTTCAAAATTAATTTTCTTATCGAAAGCAATTAAGTCAGAAATAAATAAAAATCAAGCACTTATTGAAGTTCTTACACCGTTTGTTAGTTATCTACGAGGTTGCGTCGTAACCGGCACCAATGCGGATAAGAGACAATTAGAATACAATTTCGTTTGGCGACAATGAGTGGCGGCGGTACTTCGTCGCTTTTCCTTGGAGCGTAGGAACAAGCGCGTTGGCTCCACCGGCGGAGGTAAACGACATGTAAACGACGACATATCAGCGCCTCGAGTTATTAATCGGTGCCTTACACTGATAGCTATTCTAATGAGTATTATTCAGGAGAAGCCGCGTAAGGAGGCCGAGGCGAACGATGTTTTGTAATGCCGCGAACGTATCTAATTACCATTTTTAGGATTCTTGAAACACGTAAACACTTTCAGTGCGAGGTGATTTACTCTGCTTATATGAATTCCAATGTGAAGACTTACACTAGATACAGCGTACACAAACATTAATTCTTCAGACTTTGATTTAAGTAGGTACTCGATCCGTTTATAGTAATTGCAAATATGTAAGTAGGTCAAGTATTGACTGAAAATGACTTTCAATACAATGTAATTCTAGTGAATTACAAATAAAATATTACTAAGTAACTACATGGTATCTATTGTCAGCTGCAACATGCCCACACTTAAACACAGTCTACAATAGAACTAGGGTACCGTGAGTCACATATACGATTTAAAAAACTTTTTAAAACTCTACCAGAATATCATCTCATAACATGCCAGGTAAGTATTAGATTAGAGTAATTAGTTACTTTCCCGGCGACTTTTCATGATGCGGTTAGTGAAAATATGATGATTTAAGGCTCGAGCAGACAGGCGTGACGCGACGGTACGACACGATTCTGGTAGAACTATTTCCATGAAGTTTTCATAGAAATTGTTCTACGAGAGACGCGTCAAGCTGTCGCGTCACGCCTGTCTGCACGAGCCTTTAGATTCCCTTCATCTAACAGTTGAATGGGTGAAAAAGATACTTTTGTTATCAATTTTCAGTAATTTTTGAATTGTGTAACTATAGCCTTTTCAACGTTTTTTCAGTTACTTATCTTGCAGTTGGAGAAGGCTTTGATGCTGTTGGAAATAAAGCAAGGTAGTTACCATCTCTGGGCGGGGTATGCCTGGCGTGGTCGATGGGTGGTCGCGCGAACTGTGGAGAGGCGCGTGGCATCAGCAGTGGCCAGACTCCAGCACCGCTATACAGTGCTCCCAGGCCACTGCAGTACATCAGCGCTCCCAGTTCTGAACACAAAACACTAGCTGGTGACACGAGTTCTTTTCTAAACCAGATGAAAAATAATGGAACTGCAATCAGGAGGGATAAGTTCTATTGTCAAGAGACGAATGATATATTTGTTTTGAACTGAACAGGTCAAAAAGGTCTTTTTAATAAACGGGGCTTGACTGAGCAGTGAACACATACCAGTAGCTCGCGCGTATTGCTTGAGCGCTCTCCCAGCTATCTCGATGTCTCCTAACTGGAGTAAATCCAGTCGGTGATGTGAGAGCGAATCGGGCGAGCGCGGAGGTGAACGCGGCGACGGCGGGGTGCGGGGGGAAACGCTGCCTTCTGGTGACGGGAATCGGTGAGCTGGTGGCGGTGGTGAGGAGGGCTGGAACTGCTCCGCCAGCCGCGACAGCAGGACGTGCCGAGACATCCTAAGCAAAAGAACAAAGAAAATGGTTTAGATATCAAAAATATTGGCACTTTTATGCAGATTCTGGAAAAAAAAGAATACGTTGAAGGTTCCTTCGAGAAAATACCGCGAAAAAGGTAACAAAATTAAAAATTCCTCAACTGGCAATCTCTTTTGTTTTCACGCAGTTAAAATAACAGAACGTGAATAAACTACAGGTAATAACGATTACTTAACAATTAACGCCCTGCATCACAATGTTAAGTTCCATTATGCGTCCAATTAGAACAAACCACCTGGGGGCCTAAAAAGGCCACTTTGGCAGAATCATAAAAGGATAACATTATGAATCATAATGGAAAGTTAACTGTTAAGTTAATCGTATCAAGTCCCATTGGTGAAGGATTTTTCAGTTATTTTGTTTTGTGTGTTAAGTACAAATCAATCCAATCCAAATCCAATCCCAATCTCTTTGATTATACCTACGTAGTGCAGCAAAAAAAATAAAAACTCGGACTGTCTTCGCCATATTATGATTCATAATGTTATCCTTTTATGATTCTGCCAAAGTGGCCTTTTTAGGCCCTCTGAACTTTTGAATTGTCATTGACTAGTTGAGCTTTATCTATCGATCGTATTGCAACCATTCTGCTTTCCCGTGGGAACCTTCAGTTTTCTGAAGAGCTTTAGGTATTTATAGCTTTTGTATATATAATAAGCTTCATACTTACATTAAATAATGCTTATTTTGTTTTTAAAGTGACACAATTATTCATTCATAAAACGGTTTAAAGCCCGCTAAGGGAAAACTGGATACCTATCTCAACGATTTCTCGTTTCTGCCTGTTGCTGTTTTTTGCAGTCAATGGCATCTAGATTTTTACCAAGGGCACATACTAACCCTCAGCACTTTTAAAATGGTTTTATCTTTTAAAAAACAACATAAGTACTTAGGTAAGTATCTGTGAATTACGTATTGTATTACTTCACGTAATAAAAAACTACATCTTAATAGCCATAACTTCATAACATTTTCTAAATGATAACGGCGGCGTTGTCAGTCACCTTGTTCACGAAGACAACTCAATATGACGGTAAGTAGGTACCGCCTTTATCAAGATTTTACGGTCAGCGCGGATCAATTCAAAAGTTGCGATATCATCTTTGTTTTACGTGACCGACGTCATTAGTGTCCATCCGACTACCTACGTACGTATTTGTTGACAGCCCTTGCTGATTAATCCGACCGCTTGTTTGTTGACAGCGAATCGTATTAAAAGCTCAATCAAGCAAATGAAGAATCAGAATAATGGAAGTGGTCGGCGGCGGAGCGCGGCCGGCGCCCGCTGCGTACGCGCATTAATAATGCACGTGGCGAGTAAAACAATCTTCATTAGACTAACACACATTACATATTTACAGAATGGATGTCCGCGTGTTCCCATACCATTTCACCGTACTTCCATTAGGAATTAAACTCGAGGAGCTCACCAGCACCAGTATAGGCGGAGACATTACATTTGTCGTCGTAAATTATAAGTAATGATGTCGGACAATGATTTGCAAAATTTACTAATTACAATAATGCCCAAACAGACTCATTAACGAATAGTTTACGTGTAGATATCGATCACATTCATGGTATCTACGAAGGGACAGTTCAATTTTCTTGTCTTACAAATGCAAACCAATGGATTCGTGCTATTACTACTAATTGGCTAACAAGCTGGCTAACGCGAGGGTTGTGTGTCGCAATTTCTTGTTTCAATAAAGCAAGGCTTTATTTATTAGATCGCGAGTAGCAATTACCTGCTGCATGCCGACTAAGTACCACCTTATTTTTTTATTACGGTACAGTGGGAACTCGAGCAAATGTTGAGAAAATCAATCAGCGCAAAAACTGTCCGTAAATTATATTGATTTTGACTCTATTTGTTCATGTCTATTGAATCTTTTAAATCTTTACAAACACCTGTATGTTATAAAGTGCTGTCCGCCGTATGTTATCTTTTGATATGAACAGGTGTTTCTTAGAAAAAAGATTAAATCAAAATCTGACTCAGACTATTTGAACAGATTTCTGTTGTCTATGTCAATCTATGTAATGAGTATTTTACACAATTGTAAGACTCAGTTTTATTAATTAAATATAGGGTACAATGACTAATTACTTTTTTTAAACTGTAGAAGCAGAATGCTGCACTCTCTACAAGTCTATAAGCATACAGAGCCTCGTAGCCTGCCACGATACAGACTGAAAATTAATTATTTCATCGATATTCGAGGTTCCGGTTTCACGGTGCAGGTTGCAAAGTAAATTGAGTTGCTTCCGTGTAATTAAAACGAACGGTTCATAATTTAAAAATGATCAGGACCTTAAAAAAGTGTTTTTTTCATATTTGATATTAATTATTATAGGTAAATCTAGCTTTTTCCTTGTTTTTCTTTTTAACTGTAATTATCATTCAGCATAGTGTGGGTAGGTATACCTAATAATAAGTAAGTACCTACTAGACTACCTAATGATAATATTTTTTTTATAATTATTGTTGTTCAAAAAACGTGCTATAAATATTATGCCAGAAGACCAAAAGAAAAGGGTAATTAAGTACAATATAAACGCCCAATTAACCAAATTAAAAAACAATTGATTCGCCGATACAAAAAATATTTCACCGCCCGTGGTTTTATCTGCCCGGGTTGTTCTTGTGTTGAATAGTTCTAGGTATCCAACATGTCGGAACACATGTACAAATTTGGTTTCGCTTTGTTTGTATATTGGTGTGAGAATATAGAAATGCAGATTATTTGCTCGACGGTGCATCTCCAGACGTGTGGCTTAGCGACTTGTATTACATTACAGTAGGTATATTGTCGCTTGTGTAAACATAGACATGAGCAAATATGTGAAAAGTAGAACTTGCAGAATGCAGTTCTTGCTTCCGTGAATTGCGCATGATTTCGATTTTCCAGACATGCAGATTAACAAGGTAATAGCAAAATGTTCAGCGCGCTCTTCTAAGATAGAGCGTAAAGCTAGTAAATGTTTGGTTGATGTGAGATTTTAAATCATTGTAGGTTGTTGTTGTTGTTGATAGATTTTCAGCAATTTTTCCTTTTTTTTTTAGGAAATAACGAAGTTCTAGTTTTAAGAATAAGAATGAAAGTTATTATGTACACCCGTCATTGGCAATGTTACATTGCAAGTTTGCAAGAGAATTATTTACCTACTTGTGCAAATTAAGTCTTAAGTAAAAATTATTTGAATAAGTAGGTGAACTTCAAAGTAAATGCTATAACAACTACGTAAATTAAAGACATTTAATATAATGTGTATTGTGACAGATAGGTAGGTACAGTTATAAAAATAAGTTGTGAGTTGATAATACAAAATGTTAAGCTATTTGGGACTAAAAATAAATTCATAAGTAAGATCCATAAACTAAAGTGATCCAATTAATTTAACAGTGACTTTTTCCGTTAACATCATCAATCACAAATGTTATGAAGAAATACTTTTAAGAGGAAAACAGTGTTAGCCTAGGAATTTTGTAATCTGCTGTCTAATAAAACATTAATGATACGTTTAAATAATAATGTCTAAAAAGAACATACCTCAAACGGAACTTCTACGCAGCTACGAAAAATCACTCACTGCTACGAAACACTAGGGTCTACGAAAAAAATTTTTTTTCAATCAGTCCAATATACACCATAAATCTAATGTCATTTTATTTTAGGTAGACAAATAAAATAAACTGAATAATAAATGCAGCGAACGATTATGCGTCGCGAAAATCGTAAGGCTGCGTAGGATCGGATCCCGTCACTGACTGCTACGGTGCGTCGCGTTTGGCGCCCGGCACCTGACTGAAAGAAGGCTCGCGCGCCCCGACCTACCCGACTGCTCTTCCACAATAACGTTCTTTTTTCAAAACTCTGCTAACAAAAAAGAGGTCGGACGGAGGCTGAGCAATAAAGAAATGATTTGATGAAACAGCCACTTGACAGGTGGCTCGCGTCGCGTCCTCGCAGGCAGCACTTAATTGTTGGTTGCGCTTACGTTGACGACGCAGAGGATGCACTGAAAAATGGCTTTTAAGTATTAATGCCCACAAATAAGCGGTTGCTCCCTATGTGACATTAAAACCCTTGCATTAAGAATTGCAAGATTAGTTGCGCATAGACCGGTCCGCTACTTGGACGAAGCCTCAGGTTGGTTGAATACATGCCATGTTCCTGAATTAACTATGTACTGGTAAATACATACTAGTTAATTTGATTTGTACCCAAAACTGAGATTAACTAAATGCACGAGGCTTAGATTTCTCGTAGCGTTGCGCCCCGCCCACCGCGCGCTATTGGTCGCCATCTACAGCTGGGCGGAGCGTTGCTTAGATACTAACTTAGAAGCCTTTTTAAGTAACAATCTAATATTATTTATTTACAAAAGGTTTATCAATTTTATTACTCTAGTGCTTTAATGTAAATTAATATACCTTGAATACTGACCGACTAGGATATGAATTAAATGTCACGTGATTCGGTCATAAAAATCGGGTCAGGGTACTACATAGCTCCCGTAGGCCCGTTCATAGCTATCTTGTGACATAATGTGCAAGCAGAGGTTACGTGTGCAAAGTAAAGCTAGCCGTAGCCGAGTCGACGTTTCGGAGCTTCTGATCCGCTGGTTACGTGCTTACGTTAGGTTGACGCCTGTTTGACGGCGAGGCGAAAGGCAATACGGTGCCGATCCCTTTCCGATTTGATACCTGCACCTTAGCGCTGCAAATTCTTGCAGTTGCGTTGTCGCTTTTAGTTGCGATGTGGTTACGTTGTGTGATTGTGTCTAGTGTTTGCAGACAGATCCACTCCATCTGTGACAGTGTCGTCGCATCGACACAACGTTGTGGTTGCGTTGTTGCTGCAACGTCGTCTTGATGTGGTCGGTATCGCCCAAACTGTTGATTTTGACGGCCAAATGTAGTCCGTGTGGTTAGACTATTCATTTTCATACAAATTAGCGACCGTCCACGTGGTGTCGTTGTGGTGTGATTGTGTGGCACTGTGATTGTGTGGCAACTGTGATTGTGGTACGTATGATCGGGTCCTAAGAAAATCTATGCTAAGTCGCCTGATATGCGGATTTAAATTATAGGTACAGTCTTGTTGATTTGGAAAATCTGATGACGCCTATATTTTACCCTCTGATTTCATGAAGACTGGTTGCTTTGTAAAAATAAGACAAAACGTCTTAAAAGTTACAGCAATTAATTAGCATTACTTAAAAAAACACATTAACCTGCATGCGGAGACTTGTTTTTACTGATTAAACGCTGTAAGCCCGAAGAAAAACTGATTAACTTTGCATAAATAGGTAATACTTCTTGTGTATTGCCCATGGCTTGACACATGGAAAGGTGCTCTACGAACTTGCTTGAGAAATTGGCGATCGATACTTTACGTGACACTTTAAATGCCTTATTATGTATTACAGTTCCAATTAAAATATTCGATAAAAACTATTTATATGTCTAAAAATAAACTGTAAGTACATAAATTATTTTATGCTGTGAGCAGGAGACAGATATAAATCTTTACTAAAGAATGTAGAGCTATTGATTAGTAGTGAATTGACAGTTTCATGTTAGTTTACAAATTAATACACCACTCTAATCACATATATAATCTCTCTAATCTTTTGTAGTTTACCAATTATTGCAGTTTCTTCAATACAAAAGCCATACAGATCAGAGGCCAAATTTTTCCGGCAACGCAACTAACAATTCTCAGCTTTTTAGAATATTGTCTTTCATTAATCACATTTTCACCTGATTAAGCGATTGTAATTTAGCAATCTCGGGAAATTCAATTAGACGGATAATCTGCTTTGGTTGCTGCGTGTTTTGTTACGCGAGGACACGTAGGGCTTCAGTGGGGGAAGTGCTTCAGTGCTTCAGCGAGTGCAGGCGCGGGGGAGGGCGCGTGCAGTGCGCGGAGGGGAGGCAGGGGGGAGATCCACGGGGGCTGTAAACATAACGGCGAGCGCGTGTCGGGGTGCGGGGGGCGCGAGGCACGGGGGCGCGGGGCGCGGGGCGCGCGTCACGGCCCGTTAGCGCGGATCCTCGGCGCGTGCACATGTCGCCCCGGCACGCGCCCGCGCCACTTTTTATCCTTCTTTTTTCTGTTTTTGTTTTCTCCCTTTGTTCAAAATACGAATTAAAGCCTCCATTTCGATTTCTGGGTGAATTAATGAAGCCGGGTTTAAGATATCACGATCGTAAGCCTGATAAGATTTTGTTATTCATTCATAGTTCGTTGTAACTTTTATTTTTGGATGTTCCCGATTTTGGTAGATATACAATTAACGGGACACAAGCTGTTGTGGTACCTATAGGTCTAGGTGCTAGGCGGTAGAGAGTTAAATAGGTTATCTATTTACAATTTATATTTTACTTATCACAAGATTTGTATTAGTAATCTCAAAAACCTGAAACCAAAAGTGGACTGGTCGGTGTGGGGAGATGTATGCAAATAAAAACCATGCAAATCCTTAAACACGTTCATAAAGTATGCGAGTACATGGTTGATAGATAAGTAAATCAAAATAAAACAGTTGAAGGGTAGGTACGTATGTTTCAGCTGCAGGCGTACAGAACCGGTCGCAGGAGCGCGGCGGCGGCGGTGCGGTGCTGCGCCGGCGCAGGCGGCTGACGCTGTCGCTGTGCGCCATTCCTTACAGTCAACTTTTATTAATTGGGCAGATGAGAGCCACGGCTTCCATGATGAATGCTTATCCCTTATACGGCCAGCAGTTCGCGAAACCTTTTATAGATTCTCAATTAAAAGTGTCTATTATAGTTAATAGGACGATCAGACATTGTAGCGTTTATAGAAACGAGAATATTTGCTTTAAGTATTTATAAAAACAGGTAATATAACGGAAAGGACGATTAAGTGGAATAAAATATAGTGTAGGGGTGCGGGTGGCAGGTGGCTGCGGCTTAGGGATGCTCCCATTGTTCCGACTTAGATATCGACACGCAATGTGATTTGGAGACAAGTAACTCGAGTTTTATTGTGGTTTCTACGTACTATTATCGTTTCATGTTTTGTAAATGTTTTATTGTACTTATGTAGAAAAATATACTTTCAAATCTTTATATTATAACTCATATCAGAAAAGCCTATCTAACTATCTCTGAATTCTATTGATAGATATGCAAAACCAAATAGCCAAAAAAATTAAGTGTTTTCAGTCGTGGATTACAATTCTCAGCATCGATTTAAGACATATTGTGAAAAATGCCAACATCTTTAAATACAGACGGAACCCTAATGAAGATGTAGTTAATTAATAGCGTGCTTGACTGCTTGTATTGGTCACTGGGTTCCATTCCAGCCGGAATTTTTCACATTCCTCTTTGACGTATAAGAAGTCAGTGCACGAATTAAGAAAGGTACGTAAATCTTAAAGGTTTTTTCCAATAATCCGTTTTATTAAGCACACAATAACACTACCAATTTAAAGAAAATGAAATAAATAAGTTTAATTAAGTCGGCCAGAGAAACGGAATGAGCTACGCACGTAATATCTTGCTCAGAATAATATTAAATCATTATAAGTTATTGCTAAATACTTACTTATTAATAACTTTCTAACTAACTTATACATGATTTCTTGATTTACTAAGAATGTAATATTTTGTTGAAACTTAATTTTTTGCACGGCATTAAACAAACAGTTTTCGTAGAGCTTTCTTACTATCTGCTACGAGCTACGCAATGCTCTACGGTCGTAGCACTAACAAAGTTACAAAAACATTAGCTTTAAATAACGTTAAAATCTAACTGTCGATAACTGGGATCGACACATGTCGCGTCTAAGGAGCACCCTCAGTTCTTGAGACAAGATTCAGCACGCGAGTCGGCGCGATGCCTGCGCCCGCGCCATGTGCCCTTAACGGATTTATTGAAGCGCCTGCGCGTGCCGTGCGTCATCCACTCGCGTGCATCGGCTTTATTTGTTCAATGTATGGAACTGGGTGTGTACACTTTCTCTACGTTTTATCGAGGAACCGATTACGATAGTATTGAGTAGAACCTGTTATCTACGGGTTTCCAAAATGCATGCAAAAGTCGTAGCACCACGTCATCTGGTACCTATGTCTTGCAAACGCTCGAGGAATATTTGAGATTCGAGTATGTATGTAGTTCCATCAGAATTTCAGGATTGACACATTTACTTATCTAGTTTGCTAATGCAGTTCAGGATAAATGAATAATTTTGTCGTATGCCATGCTTATAAGTAGTGTAAAGAAAACTAAATGGTAGACGAAAAATAATCACAATCAAAAATATTTCATACTAGCTGTTCCCCGCGGTGTCACACGCTGCGCGGCTCCTAAGGGTCGTAGCGTGATGTTATATAGCCTATAGCCTTCCTCGATAAATGGACTACCCAACACTAAAAGAATCATTCAAATCGGACCAGTAGTTCCAGAGATTAGCGCGTTCAAACAAACAAACAAACAAACTCTGCAGCTTTATAATATTATTAGTATAGATTTCGCGCAGGCAATTTTCAGTTTTTCAGTAAAGTAAAATATAAGTTAATTAAACAAAGATATCCAGCTAGGATATCTTTGATTTATTATTATTACTTACCTATGTTAAATTAACGATAGCACAGTCAACTGCACGTCTGTTGTAGAATTAGACATTGACAGACTATAAGTCGTAGCAGTTAGTAGATTTATGTCGTAGCAGTTAGTAGCTTTATGTCATAGCGGGCGGCTATGGTAGTACAAGTGTTACCATTGACGTGCAGTTGACTATACATTCTAAGGAGATAAAAATACTTGTTGGTTTATTATTAAACGAATTCCTTGTTTCTGTCGTAATCATAAGCAGCATTTGGTTTATCTAAAAGCTGCTTATGATTACGACAGAAACAAGGAATTCGTTTTTGAGGTTCACAAGTATAATACCGACCATGCAAAAATGTGCAGCCACACATGCGTGTTTATTCTAAGGCAACAGAAGGGAATCCCAAAAATCAGTGTAATATTTTATCGCCTAAACATCCGTTACGAACGGTATCAATTTGCATATCTTAGCAGTTGGAGGCCTACAGTTAGGAGGCGACTGCAGCGAGTCATATGGCGGGCGTCGGCTGAAACCGTAAAAGCTTGTGGAGTCATGCGCATTGTGTGCGTCGTGCGGTGCGGCGGCGTCGGAGCGGACGACACGCCCGCTCATTACGACGAAAAACTGCGCTCCTCTCCGCTAATTGCGATCATTCTTACGCCGTACGCGCTCCCATATTGAGTGAGCATATGTTCCCGAAGCCGAGGCCGCGCACACCGTGCAGGCGCGCACTGCTGCTATGTTGCGGTTTTCGATTACTGCGTGTGTAATTGTGTAATGCGCGAGTCCTCGGTAAAAACTTACGTTTCAGATAGCTTTTATTAATACATTATTAAATATACGGCAAGTAAGGTTTGCGGTAACCGACTGCTGGGCGCACTCGAGAGCTTGCGTGTGCGCATAAACTGTAGAGCTTAACAATCGCGTCTATAGCGTTTTCAAAAGAACACAGGCATTCACTTGACTTTTGATTATTGGAAGCTATCAGAGGCATACACAGGCATGCGTACGTGTATTCTTTGACAATTTAATAGCATATGCGCTTGCACCTGCCACTGCAAAAAGTAGGCGCACGCTTCAGGCAGTGAAGCGCGGAATTCGTCGCCGCGGTCGTCCTCTAGCCTATCTTATACGCTATTTATTGGTAATTGATTGGAAAGGTGCATTAAGCCCCCGTGTTATGTTTTTATAACGTTTGACCATACTTGGATTTGCTGGGTCTTTAGACCAGCCCTAAACCTAAATACTTATGTAGGTATAATATGTCTTGTTTTCTCATTTCACGTACACCGACATACCTGCTCTGCTATTTATATTATAATTATATGCTATTGATAGGCAAGGTTTTTCTTTTATGTCACCCTTTGTAAACAGCAACTTGAATTAGAATTTCAGTCGAAAAAGATCAGTCGGAAAATGTATCCTGCCAGTAGCTTAGTCACTGTGTTGTCCTTATTTTCATAATATAGTCTCAGAAGCGAATCTATGCTCAAAGAACAATGTTATCAGTAGACACTACTTCCCAGAACGAGAACTAATAATGTAATAAGTTTATTTTTCGTAATCAACAGGTTTTATCAAATAAGTTGTAGAGGCCTTCTTTTAAGTATGCAGAAGACCTCCGTCTTCCATATTTATATACGTGTACACATACCATAATCACCATAATCAGCCTATATAATGTTCCCACTGCTGGGGCACAGGCCTCCTCTCTGTGAGAGGGTGTACACATACAAAGCATGTTACTAATAGAATTTTAACAAATAGGAATAAAAAATACCTAGAACTTAGATTTAAACGGACTGCTTCGTTAGTGTAGCTGTGGCTACACGACTCCTCCTGAGCTTTAAGATCTGGGTGGCATCCTCAGGACAAGCAAAGTGTTACCTTTTAGGTTTCTGGGCTACCTATTGATTTTCGTATGCTGGTGTGGATTTGACAGAAATTAAAAGAATAACTAGCAGGGGATCAGATCAGGGGATCCGACCGGAATAAGTCCCCTTAAATGGGACTGAAATTTAACATATTAATATAATATTTATTTTTTTTTTTGTTAAATTTGAAATTATGTTTCAACATAATTCGTGAAATTTTATAATTACCTTAATTTTACTTAATTTTATATCTAACCTTTCAGGGAATATGGCCTTGATGTTAGATGAAGCCGACATTCAATATAATCCAAAACTGCAACCAATACTTTGGCAAATTGGTAGGCTGATGGTGATCACCGGGGTGGTTTTAGTGAGGTAAAAATCCCACACTCCCGACCTCCCTCCCCGGAGGTCTGGGTGCCCTTTGAAGGTTTCCCCCAGACAAAAAAAAAAAAAAAAAAAAGGTAGGCACTCAACTATTGCCTACGAAAAGTTTTCGAAACCGATAGAAGTTCGTAGCACAGTTCTACGCCGACATTTTGAGCGCCTACGTAATGGTCTCACAAACAAATTCAAACACATCAATTTGCTCTTTGTCAAGTTTGTGAGTTTGACTGTTTCTACTTTATAGTCACCTAGGTATACGTCTCGTGTGCTGTGTTGATACAGATTTTCTTACGCTTTGTCTCAGAATTTTTAAAATGATGAAATTAAGAATTTAAATCTTTTGCAATGCAAACACAGAATATAAAATTACTAAATTAAATATGTTCAGGTTTTATTTCTGTGGGCAACGATCAGTCTGGTTTGGGCGGCTCGCAAGACTCGCAAACGCTCAGTGAAGATGTCTGGGCGAGTTAACGCGTGCCCCGCGGCGGCGGCTGCGGTCGCCGCTCATGTCCGCTTAATGAGTGTTTTAACTACTGTTGGTAAATCATGCTTTTACGTCCTTCGGGCTCAGATATACGACGCCGCGACTCAGCTGCGCATCATGATTCAGAATTTAAAGGCAATTATCGTATGCAATCGAATAATATCGACAACAGAAAGGTTGTACGCGGAGATCAATAAAACTCTTAAGATGTCCCAAATATAACCTATATTTCAGTAAAATCGTCATCAACACGGAATAAAATGGCATGTGTAAAGCTATATTTTTATTTAACGACATAATATTTTTATTCATACACACGACAATCGAAATAAACTTCGCAATGTGGGATCCCGAGCGACAACTCGAAATTCGGATACGAAAAAATTGGGTTAGCGCAATTAACCGCCAAAGGTGCCGCGATTTTGCTGGCGGATAATGAATGGGCAATCACGCGCCTTTGATAAGTGCGCAGGGTGACCAGCTAGCGGTAACCCTGGGCCGCGAAGGAGCCGCGTCCCGGGGCCCAGCGGCGCGCGCGGCGCGGGGGCCGGGGCAGCTCGCGCCCGCGTCGCGTGGCGGGCAGCGGCCGGCAGGTGGCGCGAAGGCCACTCCGGGACCGGGAGCGCGTCGCCTCCAGTTAATTGATTCCAATCTGAGAAGCGGCCCACGATAATTCACTCCGTAAGTAAGTGTGTATCCACTCTCGCTCTTTGGTAATTATAAAACGGTCGACAGGTAACGGTATTTCGTATTCCTAAGTATTGTTTTTGTATTGATTGTTATATTCAGGTTGCGTTTATCTAAATAGTTGACATTTACGCGTTATCAAGTGTATGAAACGAAGGTTATTTTTTCTTCTTGTTTGATAATTTCCGCATGTATTTACTTTTTATGGTAATTTTATCGACATGCATATAAATTGTGGTTCTGTAGGCACCTCCGAAAATCAGTGTAACTGCCAAAGAAAAAAATGATATATTTTAGCATAGAAACCTCTGAAAAACTGGATAAATTTTAAGTTAGGCAATTTATTGAACAGAAATGCCAAGTTTTCAACACAAAGATAGATCGAAATTCAGGTTCTTATCCAAGTCATGGATCAAGATATTATTTACTCTGTATACATAAATTAATCATTTTGCGAGTGCATAGCTGTCTATGGATTACAGAACCATTGATTTTCATTAAGTGCAGTCTAGAAGACGGTGGTATAGCAAAAAACAAGCTTTTGGACCGAACCGGCCGCGGGCCGCCCGCGCCGCCCGCCGTGCGGCCGGACTGAACCGATTTAATTGCCGTCATTAATCCGTGGACAAGACCGTTTCCTTTGCACAGTGGCTATTTTAAGTGCGTATCGCCATTTTCTGTCCATTTTACTAAAGTAATAATAGGTATCGATATTGAAAATTACTTAATGTTAATATTTAACGACCGCGATAAATATTTGGAAGAAAACAACTGAGTTGCAACAACTACATGTTTACTTATGAAAAAGCTATTGATTTACATGTTAATAACTTTTAATACAGGTATTTGACCGTGTACCTATAATTGGTTTTTACTGACCACTTTAAAACAAAATGGACCGAATCTAGTAGATAATGGTAGGTATCTCACACAATCGTTTATGGTTAACTTTTTCATGCTTTATAAGTACACATAGAAGATTACCTAAATCTGCAGATATAAAAGCTTTGATCAAATCAGACAATTTCATAAAAGCAAAGAAAGAAAAGAGCATTTCTGAATTAGTCTAAAAATGTTGATCATAGCTTTGAGTTTTCATTGGTTTAGACTGAAATACTTACTTATGTAGAATTTGTCTAAGTTTGGACGTCAAACCTCGGGGGCACGCAAATAGCGATAGTCAGACTATAGTGTCGTAAACTGTCTATTTTGGTTAAATATCGTCGTTTATTGAGAAGGAAGGTTCGTGTGTTCGATGCCTGTTGACAGCGGCACAACCATGTGAACATTTTCGAGGATTACACGCATGACAGTTTTAAATTATTATGCTGTTTACTCATGAAAAACGACAGCCGCCATGATTAATTACTCGTCAATGCTCATGTTGGCAGGTAACAAAACATACGAAGCATTTTAGCCGTTATTGATAAAAAGCTACTGAGTATAATAAAACACTTTGTTAACTAGTGTGATTAAAATCAAACACAAAAAATGCTAATCAAAGGGCGAGTGTGTTGTAAAGTAGCTGTTTCCATATATGTAAGCAGACAGCGGGTAGCGGGTATCGGCGAACGGTGCGTGCGACTTGCGCGGAGAGCGCACGCGCCTAGTAATTACGCGCAAAAGGTCGCGCGCGCACATTGCGCTCGCCCGCGCCGCCTGCGCATGCCCCATTCCACCACCATTACACCGTCGCCTCCGGCTCATCTTCACTTTCAAGCAACATTAAACGCGCTATGTACTGACGTCATTAGATCCTGTAACATGATCCTTCGTCATTAAATCCTACGCCGTTGCCGCTGCTAATGACTTGCTCAATGTAAATGCTAATGTGGAACCTCTCTATGATCACATGATAGCATAATTTCGGCTAGCTTTATTTATATTTGTGTCTTTATCTTTTAATTAGGATTACTTACAATTATTTCGAGGATTGTTTATGTTATAGAAATTCAGCGATGTGATTCATAGAATTTGCTTACTGGTAAGAAATATCAACAGCACACTGCAAGCACCTTCTCCTGGCTACTCTACCAAGAGAACTAGATAACTGCCATGTCAGTCGCGAACTCACGATACTCGACTTTCGCTTTCCCATTGGCTGCCAGTTGTCCCATCATCTTGTCAAGTAGGTATTTTTGGTAGACTATACAGAGTTATTGGTAAAACATTAAAAACCTCTTAAGAGGTCATTGTACTCATCATTATGAACAACTTTTACTATGGGACCAAAACTGAAATCGCTAAAAAAAATCTGCTGTTCCCTACAAATTGTTCGCATAACTCGTCAAAATGTAGGGAACAGCAAAGTGCAAAGTGTTATTGAGTTTTTCCATTAGGAATTTCTTAGTAGCAGCCCGGAGTTTGGAAGTTGGCGGTGTGATACCCCCGTGCTTCGGAAAGCACGTTAAGCCGTTGGTCCTGCGCCTGATCTCTCTCCGGTCGTGTCGGATTGCCGTCCCATCGGACAATGAGAGTGAGGGAAGAGGGAGTGCACCTGTGTCTGCGCGCACACTTGTGCACTATAATATCTCCCGCGCCGAAGGCTAGTCTCCGTTGAGATTGGCCGCCGTGGCCGAAATACGGTCTGGAGGACTTTATTTTATTTATACGAGATATTTATGTAAACTACCCATCGCATTATGGCTTATGGACCAGTCGCAATACCAGCAAGTAATTTGTAAAATGCAAGCTTATGTCGGCAATTACCCCGTATTAATTAGGTATCAAACCATGCCAGATAAGTATAGAGAATTCAGTAACCGTATCAAAGCTGCATCATTCCGTACATACCTATCTTCTGTGCCACCATTGACTGCTTAATCTTCTAGACAGAAATTATGCTGTACGCTTCACAGCAAAAGTATTTACTGCAATAAAATTTAATAGTAGAAAACTACTATTTTCGATAACCCTATGGCATTTTGAGCAGTGGTGGCCAAGTGGTAACGGCCGCGACTTACGAGTTGTTTGTCGTAGGTTCGAACCCAGACAGGCGCTTTACTTTGTGTAAATTATTTCATCACCACTGCTCTCAAAACGGTGAAGGAAAACATCGTGAGGAAACCGGCATGTCCTAGAACCAAAAATTCGAAGACATGCGACATCTGCCAACCCGCACTGGGCCCGCGTGGTGGATTACGGCCCACTCCCTCTCACCGAGAGGAGGCCTGTGTCCCAGCAGTGGGAACATTATAGGCTGATTATGTAATGGCATCTTGCTTGCCGAAGGGTTTACTTTTTTTAAATTACTAGCAGCGCCCCGCGGTTTCACCCGCGTAAGTTTCGATCCCGTGGGAATATCGGGAGAAAAACTATCCTATGTCCTTTATCTCTATGCCAAATTTTATCTAAATCGGTTCAGCGGTTTAAGCGTGAAGAGGTTAACATACAGACAGACAGACAGACACACTTTCGCATTTATAATATTAGTATGGATATATATTTAGCGTTGCCATAACAATAAAATAAAATAAAAATCTTTATTGATACAAAAACCTTTGACATTGCTTAAGACTAGGATACAATAAGAAGTTCAAATATCTTAAAATCCAAAAAGATTCTTAAAGTCATCTCAGTATTTGTGGTATTAGCCTACCTACTTAGATACGAGTATTATAACTTAGGTACTATAGAGATTGAAAAATAGAGTATCAAAAACTAGCGTTTCCTGGAAAAACGGAATGCTCTTAATCAAAGCCTCATCAGATTCCTCCTCCTCATCAGATGGCTTCCATTTGTCGCCAAAAATCATTATGTAGACGACAGTATCAATATAATATCGTAAATGCTTTTAACGATTCCATTTAAACGTACGTAAAGATATGCAAAAACGTAAGCTGAGTGCCAGTGTTAAGCTTTCATATTGCCACAGTAAATTGTATATAGGATGACGCTATTCGAAAATGAAGATATTTTCAAGATTTTATGGCTACCTATGGGTATAGCACGGTCTGCACGGTGCCCGCCATGATTGCATTTAGTATTATGAGTCCTCCAATAAATTAACATACTATAGCAATAATTATGGTCAATCGACTTATAAATTACCTACCTAAATGTACGCTCGGGTAAGACGTTCAGGGCAATTTATAAGAGAGTTATGTATACTATTCTGTGATATTACTTAGTGACAAAGATAGATACTCTATCAAAACTATTTATATTAATATCGTATCTCAAGATGCAAATAATTTAAATCAATGTAGGTACCTATCGCAAATTAATCAGTTAAACGAACCAATTACATAATTTGACCAAGGTAAAAAACAAATGGTTAGTAAGTTATTTAACTTGTATAATTTTTTTCTGGTTATAATAAATATGTTTGTAAAATAGTAACTACTGACCTACATACTGCTGGCAATAATTGATAGCAGTGTTTCATTTCAATAAGAATGTGATACATAATTTTCTTTTGTCATAGCGCTAAATTATATTTACTCAGCATATTCATATTATTCATTGTAATTTAGTCAGTGCATATTTTTCAGGAAATGTACAAAATGTTTAAAACAGTCTTTATTGGGGCGTGATTTTACTGACTGTACATTTCATTACATTTGAATAATCAGCAAATGGTGATTATTTGAGAACCGTCTGGGAAAACTTTGGTATTTACTGTTCTAGGTTAGTAGGTATTTAAATTGTTATACGAATGGAAAACTTCGATATGACGAGTGTATTTAACAAAACAATGCACATTCTTTGGTTATCAAAAGCCGTCAATAATATAATAAAGATGTTTTTCGCCACGGTCACTCTGTCCGGTTAATTATTAAAGCCAATTGCAATTAAGTGTCGACGGCGACGGCATGTGGTAGTGGCACAACAAAGCCTACATTAAGTAGGTACGGCCATGAATTTCATGTGTTATGATTGTGCGACAGGTTCGCGCGTCGCCATCGCGCGTCGGTCGCAGAGTGACGCGACGCGTCGCGGCTCACCGCGTCTACTAGTCGTAACATCTGCCGCCGCCTTTATGGCCCAACGGACGTCACCTTAACCTGCCTAGTAAACAAGTCTTACTGCAATCTTTATGAATTAAATATAATCTATAAAAAAATATTCCAGATTTTCCCTACAGACTTACAGTTATAAAAAGTTAAAGCATGTCGATTCTCTCAGGCAGTTATTAAAACGGACTGTGTCTAGATATAAGGCACCCGTTTGCAGAGATTCTGCATAACCATAAAAATGTGAATATTTTAATGTCTGATTACCATTCTTATTACAGAAATTAACAGATGAAAAGAGTTATTTAATTTTAATGTTACTTTGGCGGCGAGTTCATATCAATGAAGATAAAAAATTTACGATTTCAATTACGTTTAAAGTCATAATCTGGAAGCACTCATAGCAAGCAATTAGGTATTTAATAATCACAATTTAATATCCACATCTGAACTGAATAAAATAACTTTATTGCGGATTATAAAAACCAAGTTTTAAACTCTATGGTTAATAGGCGTTTTATTGCTTACTTGTGGACATTTGATTGCAGTTATCCGGAAAACGGCCTCAAGTATTTTTGATATAATCAATTTCAAAACAACTTAAATATTTAGTTTCTGTTATTGTAGGTATGTTGGACTATATTGAAAGTGAATATTTTTTTCGCCAAATTGCAAGTGCGCTCGTAGCGCATAATAGCTGAGCAGGCTACGCGGTTATAAATAAAACTTTCGCGCGGCGCAAGCGCGTTAAATCGAATCCGACGATGGCTGGAACTCGTCCTGGCGCACCTGCGACAATTTTTATAGTATAAATTTGCATTAATTCATTTAGTCCTGTTTTCAACGCGGCGTATAAATGGGTTAGCCGGTAAGTGGTGGGATCTAGCCGCTGCCGGCGAGGCGCGGGCGCGGGTGCGAGCCGCCCGGCGCACGTCGCGTGTCCCCATCCACCTTTCAGAGTTAATCGACAGACAACAAGCCCACGCGCCTACTGTATTTTCTTTTGTTGAGTTTGAAGTATCTATGACTTAAGCTGAAATGGTTAAAGTTAAAATGGGATTATGAATATGTTATTAAGTACTTTTCTGTACTTACATAGGTGGGTAACAGTTGTAAAATATTATAAGAAGGCGCAAGAACAAAGGTAGGTAGTAGAATGGAAGCTGATTTCAGCAGACCAGGGAGAAAAGAGTTATCATCGATCTTGTGACATTGTATGTAGTGGGAAGTAAGCTAATTAAAAAAAAACTCTGTGTGTGTCATATCTGTTCTAAAACCCCGGCACTAAGTTAACTGATACCGCGTTTAATAGACAAATAAATTGCTAGCAGCAGACAGACCTGAGAAAATCTACGTGTATTCTGTATATAAAGCCTGTCTACTTAACCTGAGATCGCATCTATAGTAATTATTATCTATCGACTGTCAGCTATCATCTCCGTCAGACAACTTGCGCGCGTTTATTATGTAAATATATTTCAGATTTTTATTTATTTTGCCTTCAGGCTGTATAAAAATACACTTCTGCGGTTTTAGATCCGCTCCATAAAATGTTTTTATTTGAACTTATGTCTACAATGTAAGGTTTCTATTATAAAGTGCACACAGAAAGAAACATGATGGTAAACAGGCGAATTTGACCAAACGTTTATACCTAGAATAAGTCTGATCCTGAGAATAAATGTTGAATTTTTGACAGTTTTTCCATACTAGAACTTTCAGACGTCCATTTTATTCCGCAGTTAAAAGACTTTGGTAAAATCAGCCCTAAGTTGAATATTTTCTTTGTCTCTCTGAAAAACAAAGGGTAGGTATGTCAGTTATTTGTCGTACCGTGAACGACAAAAATCTACCCCTATCAGAGTCATTTCCCATATGTTATCAATTTATCATGCACCAATCACCGAACCCCAACCTATCAATGGCAAACGTGATCCTCCCCGGATCGATTTCATGAGCGGTTTATGGTATACCACATTTATCAGTGAACACTTACGGGCGCTGTGATGAGCCCGCTCACTTTCCATTTCATATGGAGGAGCATAAACAGGTTCTCTTCACACCCAATTTACTCAGTGGTTTAATAAAATACACACGTGTTTCTTACATGGGAATACACTTAAGACTGCTGGTTATGTAACGTACGTACCTACATACTATAATGACAATATAACATTAGACGTTACAAGGATCCGGGCTAACCGTCGGCGTCGGCATAACGTTAGCATTGTTTATTTATTCATTTCGTGTTCACTCCACATTTTCCCACGGCTTAAAACGTGGCGACGTCATTTCAGGTTTTACAGCTTCATTAAACCAGAACTTATATTTAGCTTAGACCATATAGATTTTTCATGCCCTACAGACCTACAATCTACTCTCATTAAATCCGAGTAAATATATAGTAAATGCATTAATAACTTAATAAAGTGATTTATGATTGCATTTTTTATAAGTGTCGGTCAATTATAATATTGCTTACGAAAACTATTTAGTATTAAATTAAAGGGGCGATTAATAGCTGATAACAGATCGGCATAACTTATGGTTCAATGTCAATTTTATTTTAATACTTATTTTTTTATAAAAAACTGTTTTTAATATATAACTTTCCTGGTTATATCCAATACACAACCAACATTTATAATAGTATCCTTAGCTGAGTAAATGTTCAAGAGTGTACTAAAAAGCCCGCAGTACAAAAGACATCAACGATCTAATCGTTATGTGTGCACACGCAGTTTTTATGACTCAACGCATTTAAATTATTTTTATGAGAATTATTTGAGACTACATATAGGCATACGATTAATACGCTACGTCCTCAATTATAATGACGGTGGTGTCATTAGGACCCAGTGAGTATTATAGTAATAATACCTAGATTCTTAACGAATCACATAAAAAATAGGTACTTCCCCAATAGGAATCTGTTTAGAATTGTTTTTTTTTATTTGTTACGACGGTTTTTATTGTATTAATATTTTAAAGAAACTTTCTCCTTGTAGTCATCTGTAAAACAAAACCGCGTCAGTTTTTATGAGATGCCTTATGATGTTCTAAAAAATTCAAGAAGTTTTTCGTAATTCAAAAAAGTCGTGGGGTTGCACTCCGTTTACGGCTACAGTTACTTTGTTGCTGGATCGGACATGCTTGCCAGTTTAAAATTTATTTAGTTGGTTTTTATTTACTCGCAAACACCTTTCAGTAGGTAAGTAATCAAAATAATATGTGGATAGGTTATGTTTAATTTATTACTAGCTTTGTCGTTTGTTGTAAAGATGTATAGTTATTGTTATTTGCAGGTCAGACTGTATTACCTATATTTATAGGAGATCATAATAATTTTAATAACAATACAGTATAAAGCCTTTTTTTTATGGATGCGAGTTCAATCATAACAAGAACCGTCGCACGCGCAGCGATGAAGAATAACAATCGCGTAAGTAAATCAGAAACTTAATCACATGATCTTCGGGTTAACGATTTCCATGTTTACTAAATAAAGTATTCTATTAACTTTAGACCTTAGTATATGATTATAACCGCTGTGTATATTTATGTTTTCTTTTAACCTTAGATAAAATGGGCACATAAATAGTCAGATGCGATTCTTGATACACTATAATATCAATGAATATTAATTAAAACATAGATATTCGACAGTTCCAGTAACAAGGTTTCCTTGGTTTGTATAATAATGTGTCTGCAAGGTTTGGTGGTCGTCCCTCGAATCGCTGGCGATGGCTCTGCGCCATATGGTGGCCGCCCTGCGCATGCGCCCGTGCCCGCTCCAAATTGCAGGTTATATCAATTGGTCTCGTTCAAGGGGGACCTAACGTTGGGACGAGCCTGGTGTTAGTATAATTGTTTGCACTTAAAACTACGACTTTATGTACCGTTACGAATTTAGACGTGTCGGCACGCGAACACAGATATTTTTAAATCGTTTGACAAAGTTTGATGAGTAAAGCTTTGGCGTAGACATGACATAGAAGGTAAATCTATGCATTTTTTTTGATGCTAATATTCCAACGTTGAGCACTAGAGTTGGGATCCTTTGGAATCTGTTGATGAAGTGTGTATCATGTATGGTGCCTGGTTTGACATGTAGGTAGATATAATAGGAAAATCTAGGAAATCCTGTTTTGAAACTGATTCAATAGTTAGTGATTTATCGGAATCTAACTAAATCTAAGTAGGGTCCTGAAAATAAAAATAATGCCGCTTTTTTATGCCACAGAATTAAAAACTGATTCTTAAAAGCTTACTGATAGACAGGTGCCTAAATCAAGTCAAGCCAATCAATAGAAACTAATAAGTAGGTACCTACATATTTATATCCAATTCTTTGATAAATATTAATATTATAATAATAATAAGTACCTATCATTAATCATAAGTCCGTTAGGATGTTCCAGTCAAGTTCGTCTATCAAAAATCTACGTCCATTTCGATCTCATTTCCGCTGAAAACCATAACGAATCGTCCACGAGATTAATTCGGTAACGTGTCGACATTTTAATTGTTACACATTGTTTTAGATGGAGGCAATATGTCGGAGGCGGTGGGCCGTTATCTGATGAAATATGTCCGTTATGATTGGCAAACAAACAGTATGGCGCCGCCATATGTCGCGGCACGTGCGCCCGCGCATCCAACGCGCTGCTCACTCACCGGTGAAACTGTAAACCACATAGTGTATGATGGATAGATAGCGCCTTGCAAGAGGTGCTTTTATTTCTTACAGTATTTATATTGATATTCAGTTTTCAGTTCAGGACTTTACCTACACTAAGGTTGCTTCTGTAGATTTTACAGATTGTGTGAATGCTGTTTGCATGTGGAACTTAATCATTTTAGCCTTCGTGCAACGTTGTTTACCTAACACCGTTACTCGAACGCCAGATTTAGGCTCTACGTAAAGGTCTGTGTCAATTTTAGTGTCCGTTGCGTGCGGAAGGGGTACAGGTAAGTATAAGTTCGTAACCGAAGTACATATCTACTAGTATCTTATAGCTTCAAGGTTTTCGTTACCGGTTGTAGTAGATTGTAAGCTCTATGGTTAGAGAAGCCAGTGCGAGCGCGCCGTCCATCCGTCAGTGTAATCGCTAGTTAATCATTTTTCGGTTGATGGGGTTCATTGTGCTTCCCCTACACGGATTATAACTCACAGCCAATTTTAAGCGTGCAAAATTTTTCAAATTACTTTTTTTTTTAGAAAATATTTATCATGGAGATGCGTGGCGTCAACGAGGTCTTCAAACAATAACAATGTGTGGACGTCATCGGTCGCCCGTATGGCGCGACCGCGGCGTGAACCTACTGCTGACATTGAACTCTACAGCTTGAAGTGGGTGGTGATGGGAAAAGCTACAACATTTTAATTAATCCGCTATTTTATCTCATCGGTCTATAAGATTAAGGTGTATGTTTACTTAATTTCCATTTCTGACACCACAGTTCATATCACTACCATTCGCAATTTTCCGCATGATTAGTAGTCTAGGTAGGTAGTGGTACATACATTGGATTGGCATATCGTTATCTTTCCTAAAAAACCCTCCTTAAAAAAATATCTTATACCTTCAGTGACTTCAATTATAAACACCTTTTGTAATATCAATAGGACTGCTATCTGCTTGCAATAAAGTTTGCAAATAAATGATAATTGAGTATCTTTCTAATAACTAAATAAGGTAATGCCACTTCTGCGGGCTTCTTAGATAATATACGTAGCGAAAGCTGATAGTGAGTAAGTAACTACGATTATTTGATACGGTCTTTTTTTCCTTATTAGGTATGGAATATTGTTACACACACAATTAAACTTGCTTGAGGGAAGATACTAAGTGAGAACTACCTCAATTAATGATAATAATTATTTTGATTAAAAGTAATTAGAATTAAATAATATGGCTACCATTAAATTTTTCTTCCGTGAAATCTGGCTTCCTTATTTACGAAAAAAAAAAACAAGAAAATCAGAATACTGAACCAAGTGTGAGCATCAATCAAAAATAAATAATTAATTATAGTTTTGGCGTAGCACTCGCGTTGTCAGTTACGAAGTTGGTAAAAACACTTTTTTTTTTCATCAGAAGAGTTTTACTGATAAATTTTTTTATGCAGAGTACCTAATTATACAATGAGATAGATAATGTAAAATGGCATGAGCACACCTTCCATTATTTATTGCTTTTTTACAATGTGTAAGGATATCAGTGGTTTTGATGGTATCCAAAACTGCATAACAATACTTACACATTAACAAACTAATTTATGTAAAAACAGATGTTAATGTAAGCCATACCTCCCCACGATTGTGGTAGTGAGGAGCCCGCATGCCGCCTCGTGGCGTAGTGCGGTGATTTGCATGCTCCTCAAGCGGACCGATCACTTCCACGATAACTTTAACAGCTTCGACGGTTATAAATAAAATACATGACGCACTAACTAATCAGACGTTGAATCAAATTCGTGTAGGTATGTACATACGTGGCACTTAGCTAATCAAAGGTTACCTATTGGGGACAGTGAGGACCTGTTTTTACATTTCTATGGTGAGGACACATCGAAAGATATGAAATAGGTGGGCGTACTTAGGTGTCTACCGACTGCAATGCAGTTTATCTTGTAAAATGAAAAGCAGTTTAATTTACAACTAATTTACGAAATTAATAAATCGTTTAAACTTTAATGTATCCTTTGAAATTAATGTTATAGGTAAACTAATAAAAAGGTCCACTCACGAAACACTTAGCTAAGGAAAGTTCCCACAGGAAATTAATTTGCCCCAAACTGCTGATGCCCAATAAACAATGATAAGATTGCAAATGTGTATTCACACAATTAATACACCCTACAAAATAAAAAACATTTCAATATCTCCGTCTATATTTTCAATTAAGATAGATAAAGAAGTGGTTCAATAAATGGGAACATTTTGAATAGCATTTCGCAACAGAGGAAACAATATATTTTAGGTTTACGCGATTAACGTGTCGAATTCTTCGCTAGCGATAAAGACAATAATATAAAACAAATAAATTATTGTTGCGAGGTGTACCTATCTATTATTAGAGGATGATATTAATTGCGCGTACGCACCTGGGCGTGCAGGTGACTGTTTCAATTTGGGGTCAGCCATGGTTTTGACACCGTCCAACATTTTAAAGAATTGTGGGAATTGACACCGCACAGAGATAAGTAGATAGTATTTGTTTTAAGTGTTTTTTGTTTACCTATATTATGCATTTGTAATACAGTGTTTAAATGTTTTAAACCGAACAGGTTTTATACCGAAAGTATATTATTACTTTCAGTTTAAAACCTGTGTAGGTAAGTAGGTAGGTAGGTACCTGTCATCATTAGGAATTATTTACTACGGGTCCTTTGTAGTAATTGTACCTACTTACCCAAATACCCACCACATGCATATCGGTAGGTATAACCTAAGTATATTAGCAACCTCGCTGGACAATAAAGATTCCAGTTAAAGACCAATGCCTTCCTAACCTGGACGCGTGTAGGCAGGTAGGTACCAATTGGACTTACGTACATGCCTACTTATATAGAAGTTAGTGTTGGATATTATTGAAATTCGGTGCCGAATTACTGATAGAAATCGTGAGGATCAGGAAAGTCGAGAAATGGTTGAGAAAAATCACTAGACGCCATCTTTTAGTAGGTAAATTAATGTCAAGAGGTAGGTAGATTCAGTATTTGTATCTAACGAAGCGACGCGTGCTTTACTTGTGGCTACCAATAATACATTTTTATTTCAGAAAAAAAACATTTACCTAAGGTTCTCAAAAACAATTCTCGAACTAAAAATGAACATTAGGTACAGAAAAAAGTGTAAGTATCGTTGGTGCCTGTACCTACTAATGAATGAAAGTCATATCACAGACACCAGCGCCACAAAATATAAATAGTAACAGAAGACAATCTACATAGGTACAAAGTGCGCTCGAGCAACGCACACATAGGTAGACACCGCTCACGGACACGTTATCTCGGACGGGTTGGGAGTAGTGCGAGCGCGGGTGCCATTGCATCCGCTTGAGACACGCGTCTGTGAAGTGCAAAAAACCAAAAAATGCCTATCTAAGCTCGATTTATATAATACCTAGTTTCCTATTTTGAATCAGTATAAACGAAGTAACTTTGTTGTAAGGTAAATTCACGCCACCAACTATTAAGTTGAAAACATGATTTTTTGTTTGTGTAGATATTGTGTTGTTTTTAGTGTCGTTTGATAGGTTTAGGTCTAAAACGGATAGGGCAAAATAAATTGTGTAAATAGGGTACATAATCCGTTTTGAAGTTATTAGGGATTTTCGATAGTGAAAATTGACAAATGTAAAATTTTATGTGTTTTTGTTCTGTAAACTTTTTGTTTTGTAATACTATGTCTATTGTTTTGATTTAATATTGTAGAATAAGCTCAACAATAAATCAAACAACTAGATACGAGTGCCACTACCACGATAGTTTTTTGTGCATGAGCCAAAGTTGACAATCGTAGCGCGACCGCCGAGCGTAGGTATGAAAAGTGAAGTACAATCATGTGATCGCCTTCTGTACTATCTGTACCTATTTTGTGCCAGCGCCTTCCAAGGTAGGTTACATAAGAGACAATGGCGAAGTCGGAAGTGTGTGTGTGTTATGTGCTGTGCTACTCGTCTTCACGCACACATTCAAGGTTTGTTCGTAGGTACACTTGGTTAAAACAAGTAAAGCGCGCGTCGCTTAGCGACATAAAAATACTATAAGTACCTAGTTCTTCATGCTCCAATCTCTTGCTCAGTGTGCACACCTGCCTACCTTATCAATGCCACCCAGAACACTATTAGTTTTTTTCATTGTGCTGATATAAAATCAACGATTGTCAGCTGTTTGTTTTGATTTATGATAATTCACGATGTAGGTACCGCCATCTACGCGTTTCTATCACCAAGAAGTAATGCTGTGCGGTGCTGGTGAAACGGAAAAGGTGTGAACTACAACAATACCCCTATCTATAGTAGTATGAATGGGTAGAGCACATATTGTAGGTCTCACACAAACCACGAGGCAGGTAGGCCTCTGCCTCCAATAATTACGCATTCTATTCCGCTAGGAAACTGGGGTCATACCTATGATCAAGTAGCGGCATCCCCCCTATGCTGATCACTGAAAGCAATGCTGAGTGAGGCTAATCTTGAAGGCCTAAAATGAAATTCACATGTTTCAGTTATGAGCCTAAACACGTCTATGCGGCACTTTTCAATCAGACAACTGCTATAGCTTACCGTTATTTGCCATTAGCATCAATAATTAATTCATTACGCTTAATAAATGGAATCTCCAACTATGGTATGTTGTATTTAAAACTCAATTAAACAATCTTTGTTCAGTGTCCAATCCAAACCACATGATCTATTTTATGCATTAAAAATACTTGGGGGCCTAAAAAGGCCACTTTGGTAGAATCATAAAAGGATAAAATTATGAAGCATAATATGGCGAAGACAGTCTGTGTTTTTCTTTTTTTCGCTGCACTACGTAGATATAATTGGATTGATTGGTATTTTTAGCACAGACAAAAAAAATATACTTACTGAAAAATCCTTCACCAATGGGATTTGATACGATTAATTTAACAGTTAACTGACCATTATGATTCATAATGTTATCCTTTAATGATCCTGCCAAAGTGGCCTTTTTAGGTCACCTGGATACAAGCAAAAATTTCTAGGTCAGAGGTTAAAATAAAAGTCTATATTAACACTTTCCCGTTTATTTAGAATATTCAATAATATTTTATCACATGTCGGTAAGAGTTGACAATAAGCACGCCAAGCATTCTTGTATCTTACCACGAACAGCGGTAGACGATCTACTCTGCCAGACCAACACCAGTGGAAAACATATTGAGGAACAAAGGAAAACTAAAGAAGTACAGTTATCAAAGTAACTTGTCGAATAATTAATCATAAGTAAAACCTTTCATAAATTTAATAAAATATTTAGCAGTTGAAAGCTCTGTTTAATTTAGCTGTTATATAAATTCCCTGTAAGTTTAATCACTAACGAAAAGAGTAGAATTCTGTAAGGCTAAGGTCTCGGCGCGCGGTTTAAGATTGTAACAAATCAACGTTGTTGTGTACATGACCGCGCGTCACGCGCGGTCATCTGAACTTAGCCTTAGTTGCCATATCAAAAATGTTGGAAACTATCGCATATAGTGTGTGGTGTTAAATAGTCGGCTCATAATATTAGCCGTCCCCAGATTATCAAAAAATATAGTTTATCAGTAAAATATAGTCTAGTCCTTCTTGTTAATTTGAAGTACCTATTTGTTTTTTTTTCGGAATGATTATTTTTCACCGTTCAATTAATGGATCCAAAGATAAAAGAAGTATTCTTGAAACGACGAATATATAATTATATTTTAAAGTTCTTTAACGACAATGGAGCTTTTAACACACTGGTAATGAGTCATAAAATTGTCATAATAATCAGGTTTTAGCAGATTATCAGAATAACATTTGCAAACAGGATGAATACATTGTAGTAACGTTTTGAATGAGTTCAAGTGCACCTGTGTTAAATGCTCGTAAAAATATAGTAACCTAGAGAAAAAAGACCATTTAGTTATGTTTTAAAGAGCACCGGTAATATCGGCCTGTCAAATTCACCTTGTCGGTGCTACGTCCGTTAACGTTATAAAAATATATTACAATACATACATAAATTATAGCATGTAAGTATAGTTGTATTGTTCAATAGCGTAACTTACGGAACGTTCATATCCTATACTGGAGTGCGGCTAAGGTGCACATTTGCATTATTATAATTTGTAATGCTATACTTATTTCCAACATTTCATTATTAATACATATGATATTAACTTCTTGTGTAAATTTAAACTTTGATTAACCTAGTGAATAACATTTAGGTAAATAAATGCGCCTAGTATGCTTGTAGTAAACAATTTAGAGAGAAAGGTACATAGTTAACATAATATCATAAAGCTTGCTTGATACATTCGAACTATCATCTACATCACGGTAAGAATTATGTAATAAAGTAGTAGGTATACGTCATAGCCTTGTTTAAGATGTATATCATGAAAGTCGGAGATGTGTCTAGTAGAAGACATATAATGAACGGACCGACATAGCGCGAAAATGCCTTCCATTTTCGTATTATGTTAAGGAGCATAGGCACTTTGCAGAGTTTCACGTCCACAGTATAGTATCTATCTACTACGTATTCTAATCTTACAACGGTTTAAATTGTATTATTCGAATCAGTAGCATTTTTATCGCAAATTTTAATCGTTCACGTCATTGTAGTAGAGGCCACGAAGGGCCAAAACGGACCGACTTTTTAGAAGGTAACCCAAGACCGTAATGTAAATGATAGCACGGGTCTTAACCCTCGTACATACAAACATAATATCTTGGATATATGCATGAAATTATATAGAACTAACCATAATGGTAACTAAATCTAGCACAGCAAAACTATTCATCAGACATAATCATAACTTCTAGACCTTAAAATCTGTTCAGGTTCAGATTTTAAAGAGCTTGAAGACGACTAAGTATGCCCAATAACACATAATATTATATAATATTCGACTACATAAAAAAGTAAGAAACATACTTAATATCAATAGGTACACAATATTAGGAATAACACTTGAGGTCCCAAGTAATAAACAATAGTAAGTATAGAAGAATAAAACATTCTAAACAATGAGCTATTAAACCACGACGAATTAACTTATTTTAATGATACACTTTGTTTTAATTTAGAGGTCTATAAATACTTAGAAAAACTGATAACATTGGTGTCTTTCAAGTCAGTACCTATTATAATATGACTACTATAAGGCTGAGTATTTTACTTGGACTAATAAGTTGCACGATGAATTAAGTACCCTATGGGATGGATATGTGAGATGAAACAGTGCAGCTATACAAAGTTTTCGTAAAATACTCAAGCTTACAACGACATAAATACATAACTAATTAACATTGTAATATGAATGTAAGAATAATATGTTTATGTATCACCGACGAATTGCTTAGAGCTTAGCGAGATTAAATTATTTGGATAAGGCAAGAAAGATCCATAGTTAGATACTATTTGATGGAACCATATATTTGATAGTTATTGTTACACAACAAATAACCAGACAGCGAAATATTTCTTTGGAATGCAAACGTGAATAAAATACTACCTAACATTAGTTTTTATTTAGGATTATATAAATATTCTGAACATTTAAATACATGTTTGTGATTATAAGTACAGAGTGAATTATCTCATGTAAATACAGTGGATATAGTAAATATTATTATTTAGAATGTGAAAGGCGTAAAAATGCAGAATTTTTATAATTATATATTTTCTAAGATATATTTTTAACAAATTGAAAAGTTCTGTACATAAACAGTTACAAAAATGAGACACCATAACCAACAATTAGTCTAGATATATTACTGTAGATAAAAGTGATAGATATTGAATATTAATGAAACATTCCAGTTTGTTAGGTAGTAAATTATGATGGTATTGACGAGGTAATCACGGGTAGCGCTCGATTTGCATTCCGTTAGTTATTTAGTATGTAAACTACATTCATTACAAGCCTCCGATAAGATCACTGGACATGATCGACGGCATGTGCATCTCTACATGCCTACCTGTATATATCGTGAGTATACTAGTTTATAAAAAGTAACCACCTATGCCTTCGTTGAGAGATCATGCGGTGTTTATACAATAAATAATATATAAATTGCATTATTAATAATAATACCAGCCTATTAATGTCCCACTGCAGGGCTAAAGCTTCTCAAACTGAGAAGGCACGAGCATTGATGGCAATTTCAGACTTTTATTAACTACTAGCTGCTCGATATCGTGGGAATATCGGGATAAAAGTATCTTCTAACCTAATTGTTACTAACAAATCTATGGACAAAAAGTCGGAAATAAATTATTATTATTTCTTTCTTTTTATATTTCTCGGGTCCCTGGGGTCCCGGACCTTTGCCGAAGCCAACTCGCAGAGGCCCGTTTAACGTGAAATGAGGCACCGACTGACCTGTTTGCATTACATATGCAAGTATTATTATAATCCAGGTCATGGTATACCCATGTGTCAAATTTCATTCAAATCTCTTCAGCCGTTTTAGCGTGAAAGCGTAACAAACAAACTTATGAAATATAAATCTTCTCTCTTTATAATATTAGTTTAGGTTAGTCCAGGTAACCTCACGATGTTTTCATTTACCGATGTCAGTAATACAAAATTGCATTGTTTAAATTAAAATTGGAAGAGATAGTTTATCCAAAACCCTACCCCCTTCAGTATTTTGCATTGCTTTTTATACTTTTAGTAATCGTATACACATAAATTCAAACGTAATGGTTGACTAATATTTTGACTATACAATATTGTAAGAATAAAGAAATTCCGCAATGGTAGCCTCCACCTCACCCCGAAGGCATAGACGCATTATCTATAGATAACAATGAGCACTATTATGAAAAAATATTTTTCTAATCTGCGAATAATATTGTAAAATATAATATTTAGGTGGGTTATAATATGTATCTATTTAAAGCGGACATGTATCATTTGAATATACAGTAAATCCGATATACACATTTATAATTATAGGGAACTGTGACGGAGTTACTTTACTAACGAGAGAACCAGTATATACAAATATATTTTAATAACACCTGTTGCGGAACACCATACAGTGTAAACAGCGGGGCCGCGGCGTCGGCGCCGGCGATGTGGCTAATTGTATGCTAACGACCACCTCATCTCGACTCTTTCTGATGAATATTCTGTTTAACATAGCCTTCACTTTCTATAAATTAATTATAACTTGGTCTACAGCCAAGGAAAATGAACAGTTTTTATACTAACTAGGATATTTTCTCAAAATTTCGTCATTCAAGTAAGATTAAAAATATTGCATATTTAGCTGCAGTAAATGCCAAAGAACCTCATTCTTTTATTATTGGTACTATTAAATGCATTCAAGTGTATCCATAAACGAGTAACGTCGAACGATTTGATTTCAAACGTGCCACACGGAATTTACCTCGGCTCCAACAACCGCGACCCTGAACATTTTAACTAACTCAGCTGTCACAAAAATTAACGACTATAGGATTTAGGAATATCATTTACAGTGCGAAGATAGATGTACAACCAATAAAAAATAGTGAGATTTCAAGTTGTAGTTATTTGAATACTCTTAGTACCCGGGGTTCTAGTCTTGTCAGACACAAACTGTTTAAAATTGTGTGTAAAACACTGCTCTCCTAGCAGACTAACGTGAGTTATAATGTAGTTCAGTGAGTCAGTACAGCACATTTACATCGACTATGTTGACACACATCATACAGAGCGATTCGATATACACAGGGTTTTCACTTTTACTATTAACTTAAATATCTGTGTGGAACGACAATGAGTTTCCTGTAGTGTATTTACAAAGACACGTGCATATCGAATCGTCTACTCATTAATGCTCATATCTCATTTTAATTTGCTCACGAGTGTATTCAACCTTAAACCGACCGACTCAACGCCAGGACTCTGTCGTAATAACTATCTTTCGCACTGTTACATAAATGCCTTATAGTGACCACCATTGAATGTACTAAATAGATAGATCGCAGTTATAATAAGCCTAATGTTAAAATATTGTGTACTTATTTGTGCACTAAAGATGTGAGCCTCCTCATACCCGATTTAGTAGTGCCTTTGGTTTTCTTAGTCTGCTCTTTGACGCCTCTGAAAAGTGAACAAAAAGTTAGTCAGATTGAATAATAATAATATTGTAAGTACAATATTTAGACTACTTTCGGCACTTCTATTATGATTTTTTATGGACTATTGTAATTGAAATGATGTGAGATACAAGACGAATCTAATAAATAATACTATTCTCAAATTAATGCTATTTTCTACATAAATGTGAATATTATTGATCGTTACATCAAGCTCTTCCTGTTGAACCATATTTTCCGGGATTTCGTTTTCTCCGAGACTCGGATCGCACAAATTGAAAGTCGCATATCTATATTCACGATACAGTGAAACCGAAAAAAATAAACATAAATTATCAGGTATTAAGCAAACACTGTGTTTAAATTATTATAAGTGACCGTTGCTTTTCCTTGAACCTTGGCATTTTGCCTTATTTCTGAAATATTAACTATGCATAGCATGATGTAAAAGCTCTCAAAGGCTGCTCGCTTTATTGTGACTATGTGCTCTATTTCTGCATTCAAATGTATATATTGAAAGTAGAAACGTGACACTTTTAACTTGGTCAAACGTCGTTATTTAGTTTATGTCCTACGCGCTATTTAGGAAATGTTATTGAATTGAACATGGCAAATATCTGCCTTTCGCTCGCCAAGTACTTTGCGTGCGAGAAGGCTATACCTACTATGGTAAACGTGTTGCATGTAAAGTGGCTGACTTCGTGCTCATTGTCATCCTTTCAGGGGGGTGAAAGTATACATGAGTGTAAACCACTTTCACTGTGGGACTAATTTTGTAACTGTTGGATTAAACAACAAAAGAACAACATTCACCGAATAAAATGAACGAAACTGGGTTTTTATCACACTATTTTAGTTTTTTCAGTAATGAAGGAGAATGAGTATCCATATCTAGACACAAAGTTGACGAAGAAGAAGAGAGTTGAAGTTGTTGTTGTTTTGAAGCATTATGATATATGTTGATTTTTGTTCGCCTCGTGGAGTACTTTAATTAATCCCAAGACAGCATGTCTGAATTCGCTTGGAGAAAAAAGATATTTGAGGAAATTAAATTGATTTAATAGAGGGAAATATTTAACTTATCCTCTCAAAACTTATTGATTTGCGTAGTTTGGAGTAGAAGGTAAAGTGGACTTCACTGAACTGTGACTTACAGATAGCGCGTAAGGTCCTCAATGTCGACGAGCATGGAGTCCTGTCCCATGTGCAGCTCGTCGCGCGCCATCAGCATCTTGACGAGCGAGTCGTTCAGCGACTCGATCTGAGAGTGCAGCTCGTTCACTATCACCTGCAAATACGAATAATGACCGTCTAGAGCAAAATAAACTCCATAAATACGTTTACTTTTATGTATTCATGTATACTTTTTTGGACTAGGTACCCATTACAGTAAGCATTACTTAGCATGATTCAATGAAGATATTAAAATAATAAGTACAGTTAATCAAATAAATTTACGATCTCCGAGTTGCTCAATTTAATCTGTTGGTGAATGCTATTTAAAGTTTAAAATTGGCTCTTGTAAATTGGTCATCAAATCACAACACCTAACATGAGATTTATCTCATTAGACTCTCATCGGGCTTTAATATGCGCATTGCGCCTATGATTGACCTACTGCAGGGCAAAGGCCTCTTCTGATACAGAAGCAGGCTTTCAGGAACCCAAAATTAAATATATTGTATTTAAATTTTATAATTGGACATAAGATTAACCCGATTATTGATCGCTCTCGCTTTAAGTCGACCGCATACGTTCGGTTTCCTGATCAGGAATTCAAGATTCGGAGACCCTGGAAGCACGCATTTCATACAAAATCGTCTCTAAACGCATACGTATTTTCCGTCTTATTCAGGGTCTCCGAATCTGAATTTCAGATCAGGAAACCGGACGTATGCGGCCGGCCTTAACCTTTCATATTTTAATTGTTCTGTAATTACGCCATTCAACCAGTTAGGAAACAATGTAAAATTTTACTGTCATCAATAATCCTACTTGAAACACCACGCCTTCCCCATATTCAAATAAAACCGATATCGAAATGTAAATAATATTTATTATGGGTAGGTCCTTCTAACGGTCGCCCGGTTTTCTGGAAGAGATAAGCATGTGCGATAGTACCACAGGTTGAGTAGGTATTAATAATATTCCTTGTTGAATTTATCGTGTTAGGTGTTTGTTACGAGTTTATCTATATGGGCATTTTATCCTCAACATGCAAGAAATAATAATGTTCAGATAGTACCTACACAAACGCATTATTATAATGTTATATAGTTGGAAAGTTTAAGCATTAATCTGTATAGCCATAAAGACTACTAACGGTGTCTAAAGTCATTAGATTTACTGTACAAGTTTTAAGAATAATTTTGAACCTTACGAAGTACAAATTAAAGTTGTAAATGTTACGGAGATCAATGATTTCGTGTCAATTACTGAACACCCCACGCATATAAATATAATACACGGTATGCTAATATTATAAATGCGAAAGTGAATCTGTCTGTTTTATTCGTTTCCACAGTTTAGCTACAGGTTTGCAAGTTTTAATATTGTAGGTATTTCTGTTAGCAAACAGGTCGATGCCCCTGAACTGCCGCCTAATTGAAAGTTGTTAAAGCCGTCATGGAGACTTGCAATAGGTACTCAAACCATTGTTATTACGTTGCCGATCTCAGTGACTACCTCCAACCTCTTATAACCATTTTATTTTAATATTACTTCACAGTGGGAAATGGAGCTATAAGTCCTGTATAGCTTTTTTTTTCACACTGAAGTAAGATCAAAATAATACTGTTATAAGACGTGGTGGCTGTCCCCTGGTCGGCGACCGCAGTATCAAAAAGGTCTAATGTCCCTATAATTTCACCGACTCCATACCCTTGGAATCGGAACTGCTAAATGCAGAATGGTAGCGGAAGTGCTTTGTATTTGAACGAGATTTCATCACAAAATATGGAAGATCAACACGCTGAAAACATACCCTTTTTATTTAATTTTTTTACCCTTTATTGTATTTGCAATAGTTTGCATTTTATCTTTTTTGACAAAAAAAAACAATAAAATCTTAACACAATAGTCATTGTGGTTGAATAAATCTATTGTATAAATGGTCTTTGTGCATGAGTCAGCTTGCGCCGGAGTCGATCTTGATCCTCAAGGCCGCGGCGAAACGTCATAAAAACCAGCAATCGTATCATATTGTACGTATACTTATAATGTTCGGTATTCTAGTTCAGTTCGACACAAATCATTAGAACGGCAAACAGAAGTGTCGTGTGAAGGCAGAATTATGCATATAATATGAATCTTAAGAGCACAATATCGCAACATACCGAAAATAGTTGAAGTGGGAAGCTATTGATATTCATAAATAAATGCAGTTTCATAACACACGATGGCATAGAGATAGAGCGTGGGATAATTTATGTATTATTGCATTCGTCCTGAATAAAACCATGTTTACTTATACTACACTAGTTTTTGTATTAGCATCTAGATAGAATAGAATAGAATAGAATACTCTTTATTATGTACACCATATAAATTACAGACATAATAATAGATATTTGATAATGCAGGTAAGCACTTCAAGGCCTTTGCTTCAAGTAGGTATATTTATTTGTTGAAGTCGTAACTACTGAGGTAGACAACATAATTCTAATGTTCCGGTCCGGCTGAATACCCCGACAAGTTTCGTAAATGATACCTACCAGAGGGACGTCCTTATTGTATTATTAATAATTCCCACCTGCACAGCAGTGTGGGAATTATTAATTAAATATCAAGATGATACGAGTGTTGACTTGAGGGCTCTTATAAATTTGCCACATAATCGCCCAGTAGGAACATATTCGCATCATTTTTCTAATATAAAATAAACTTTATTCATATAGCAATTGGGTCCTTTTTACATTGGCTTAATACACAAAAGTATTTGAATAAAATACGCCTTGTGGATTGCCAGCATTTGAGAACTGTCTCATGTTAAAAGTCCCCAGGAATACGTGTCGTGCTGGCGTGTGCTATAGTCCGTACGGAACTAGTTGGCCGCGCCTTAGGTATGTGAGCGGTGGGACGGAGGGGCGGGGGCGCTTTGTCATTACTCAGTACTTGCGTTGCGAACAATAGGCAACCCCGCCGCCCTCACCCCCGTCCTCACCCTAGGCCAACTAGTTCCGCGCGGACTATAGCTGACCATCTATACAAATAAATAAAATTGAAGTGTCTGTTTGTAATGTCAAACTAACAACTTTTTACGAAATGCTTATGAAAGTATACGATACCTATAAAAAAAACAATTATTAAATTTGTTGTCTGTCTGTCTGTTTGTTCCGGTTAATCTCCAAAACGGCAGTACCGATTACTTTTATTTAAGAAAAATAATTAGGATTCTGCGCAAAAAAAATAAAACCAATGAAATCCAATTTGTTTTCTGACATGCACGCGAACGGAGTCGCGGGCACAGCTAGCAAAAAAAAATATTTAATGTTTTATTTCTTTGTTTTGTTTAAATGTATTCTTTTGCATAATATTGTATAGAATCAAGTTTTTCTGCACAGAGACGGGTAGGTAGGGTGTTTCTTGCGCTATCTCCCCAATCAAAGCACTAGGAATTGGTGAAGGGCGGGCGTTTAGGTGAACTGTCATAATTATGTAATTTTTACGTTCAAAAAGCGCTGATTCTCGGACTTTTTTTTTTGGCAATTGAGCCGATGTCGACTATTCTGCCAGTGTCGCGTACAGACGGCGGCAGGACTAATTTGAACAAATTAATTTTAATTTTGATATGAAACAAACCTGCAACTGCGCGATGTTCATGTCGGTGAGTAGCTGTCGCGACACGCGGCGGCGGTCGGGCGCGAGCGGCACGTTGGCCTTCTGCATGCTGCGCCGGAGCATCTCCGTCACCGGCGACACCGCGCGGCTGCGGCGCTCGCGCTGCAATAGTGCACCACACTATGATTACACTTGCTGACAATAGGCTGAATGTTGCATGTGTGATCGCCTGATTTATTTATTTTTGGAATAGGTCTTTCTTTACTACTACTTGTCAATAGAATTTCCAGGTACTTAATGTAAATATAATCTGGTTCCATTTTTAATAGGGTATAGGATAGGATATCATGCTGCAGACATAATTTAAAAACGATTGCTGAATGAATTACTGACTGAGTACATAAATCGCTTCACTAGTTAAATAAGTAACAACTTAATTATGATACAAAACTCAACCAGGCATTCAACATACTAGTCTAGTTCAATACATTCTTAGATAATGAAAAACACATTGTAGTTTCATACCTCCATTTGTATACGAGCCATTTCTTTTGCCTGTGCCAGTGCAACCCTGGCCTCAGTCTGTAGAGTTGCTTGTAGGACATAGAAGTCAGACTCTTTTATTTCAATATGCCCTAGAGAATGCGACGACCTCGACTTTGTCTTTAATGATAGAGACGTAGGACGTAGTTTTGCACCTGCAAACAAGTAAGAAACATAAATACTTCTGTAAGATAGATAAACTAATATTGATTACATGCAAGATATTTTAAAAGAGAAATGATCAAAAAAATCTAATATTAAGATGCTCCATGACTAACAACAAAAACTCAATTTTCTATTGTTAGAAACATAATGCACTCTTGTAATTTACTTTTTTACCAATAACTTTCATTTTTACTGTTACAATAGAACTCAAAAGCCAAGACAGGGAAAGTTAAATGCTGAATGGCAAGCCTTCTGTAATGGTGTTAATGTAAAATCAATTGTCCGCACACAGAGCGACCCCAACATGAAACAATAGGCAGGATGTACTCACCACTCTGCACGGTGCTTATTTTGTCATGTTTTGTGATGTTAACTGATAGCGGTCTTGTTTGATACGGATGGTTGTAGCCCGACTTGCTAAAAATACTTGACCGTGATAAACTTTTTGTGTTATTGTAATTTTTTTCTAAGTCTGATGCTTGAGATTCATTGTCAGATGCTGTCTCATTCATGAAACATATTTGTAGGTTCATCCCTGTACCAGACACCACAACACATTTAGTATGAGAACATCACAAAGTGATTGTGGATTAAAGAATGTAGATACAATCTGCATATTGTTGGAATAGCTAAGTTTCTAAGTTTTTTCAACAATAATTACTAGAATATAAACAAGAAATTAAAAGCATTTTGGTACTTTTTGGTATTAAATGCAGATTGTAAATAAAAAACTGATTTTCAAAAGTCTCAAAACTTTTGAAAAGGAGTTGCTTATGTGGTATAAATGGAAACATCAATTAGTTACATACAACCCAATAGCATGTGACAACATATCTAGTCCTTTTGTGTTTATTTTATCAGTAGTGATATTACTTTATCATGGTTGACTGTCAAAACAAGGATGCAATTATCTAATAAAGATAGATAAATTAGTGCTCAACAAACAGCAAAATTGCTTCAATTAATTATTGTTTACATAGTATCTTGTTATTGTTTATATGAGCTATCTATTTATGATTCCACACCAAACAATTAATTTTATAGCAATATGTAATACTCACCACTTTGAAGTCGTGAATGCAGACTGGGTTTCTTCCCGGGCCGGTCCGTGTGGCCCATACTGTAGTACTCCTCGGCATCTGCTCCCATCGCCAGTCGCCTCCTGATCTCTTCTCTATCATTGCGTTTCTGAAGAAAAAACTACATTAGAATCCACTTCAAATAATTCTATGAAGAATGCCTATAATTATTTTAACCATTCTAGCTTTGAATATACCACATATTCAAAGCTAGAATGGTTAAAATTATTAATAGGTAGGTATTAAAAAGTATATTTCAGATTATTTAATAATAATATTCTATAGTCTGTACTACCTTTCGGTATTATTCTATAAAAAATTATATGTTTTTTAAGTATTATTTCTACTTTTTATTAAGGTCTGTTAGCATGTGTCCCCAGTCAACTGGTGCAGGTGAACACACACAAACATCTACAACATAAAATAGCTCAATTGAAAATATTGAAAATGAATCAGGAAACGATTAAATTCACTCTGCTTTCAACCCTTACATTTTTGCCATAAGGAACATGATCAGTAACAGTCACAATTCTTGTAAATTTCTCTAAGATGTTAGGATTATTGTCGGCTAGATGAGGCCACTCAATCTCTGTCAGGGCATTACATTCTGCTGAGCCAACAGCTCTTGGACTCAAAACAGTATCGTCACAATTTTCAACGTGAACATTTTCACTGTCACTTTTATTGAATAACTTCGTCTTGAAGAGATGTAAACTTCGTTTGAATGCAGATTTTTCTATAGTATCTGTGTTCACGCTTTCATGGATTTCTTCAGATGTTTTGCTAAATTTCCTTCGAATGTTAGTAACTAAATTTTCGAACATATTAAAAACTAGTCAGTCTTCTCTAATTTGGCAATAATAAATGGCACGGATTGCTGTTGTACAAACGTTAACTGCAAATCAACTAAAGTAAACAAAAAATGGAAGTCCTGTCAGTTTGACATTTAGGACAAGGTCAAAAAGTGTTCCATTTATCCTTTAGCCAATATGTTGAGCTTGAGCAGGAACTCGATTTTGAAAAAAAATATTTAAAAAATTGAAAATAAACTTACCAAGCAACAAATGTTGTCAACAGATTCATGGTTATCATAAGTAATTGTGTATAAATCCAATAAAAATCTGGTATCTTTTTTATAATGTCTTTGTTCTGAGTTAACAAAATAAGGCATTGACGCCATCACACTGAATTTACAATAATAAAAAACAACAGAACCATAAAATGCAGTCTAAGCACCACTCGCACACCTTGCGGAATGAATCGGTATTTAGTAAGAGACTGGCAGCCTGCTACGCCGCTGAATCACCTTAGAAAGCTGAACGTACTACCTATTGATAATTAACTGTTACACATGGCTGCGGCAGACGTGGATCAAACGCGAATGTGCGGTTACCGTTAACTTAACAGCGCGGAATTTAAACTAGGAATTGTTTATGTTTTATTTTACCAAGTGTTGAAAAATCAGTCAACATGTAGATTTAATGTTAGGTACTTCTTAATTTTGTATAGGTAAGTAGTAGATATTATTATTGTAGGTACCTAAGTATGATTGTAGGTATAATAGGTACATATCTACCTAGTCTGCCCGTTAATACGTACTAATGCGTACGGAAGGGCAGACCGGGCCGTGACTTGTTGGATTAGGTACCTAGGTAGGGTGAGGTTTTAGTAAGAGAAGCAATGCTTATTAAATTGGTTGAACTCACCCGTCTCTCGGCTTCTTTTGCAGCTTTCAAATGGTTCTCAATAGCATCCAAATCTAATTTGGGTAACGCTGTTTCAATGTTGTAAACGTCAAAACTCCCTGGAAAATATAAGACAAAATAAAGTAAATGATAAATGATTTATTTTCTGTAGATAAGTAGGTTTGTACAGAAACTTTTACACGTCAATTATATTTTTTTAAACTAGATGAGGTCGGCGTTTCCTATCTGACTATTCTGAGAAGAAAGGCCGAAACAAACTCAGAGGTCACAGTCTCTTTTAAAGTCCAGACAAAATCTTGGTCAAATCGTGTGAAGACCATGTAGATTGGTGTCTGAAATGGTCTTTAGAGGAAAGTACCACACAGATTGAGCGGACCTGTCCAATCAGTGCACGCATTTGTCAAAAATCGTGCAGCTCAACTCAGAACTTGAGGAGCTCAACGATTCGACGAACGGCCGCGTAAATTACTCAAACTGCCAGATCATGGTTAAAAAACTAACTAAGAAGGAAAACAGAAAAAAGAAGAAATGACCCACATAGTCCTCACATTCACAATAATTAAATAAAAAAAATAAAAATAAATACTTTACAAAGTAAATATTCATGCCATGATAGTCCTCGCGCGCCTGTATGAGTGGCGCACGGAGGCACTACGCCGGGGGGGAAGATCCGCTTCCGCGGCAAATCGCTGCGGAGCGGACGGATCTTCGGCGCAATCTCATGGCGACATGGAAAGAGAGACTGTCGCAACCCTTCGCAGGGCACGCCGCGTTAGTGGTGATAAGACCCCTCCTTGAGGAGTGGCTAGAGAGGCGCCACGGCACCCTCACCTACCGCTTGACGCAGGTCCTCACCGGACACGGAAGTTCGGGAGGTTCCTGCACATCATCAGGCGGGAGGAAACGCCCGGGTGTCACCATTGCCAGGATCGCCCAGATGACACGGTGCAGCACACGGTGGAGGTCTGCCCTGCTTGGGCGGAGCACCGCCGTGTCCTCGCAGAGGCGATCGGCAGCGGCAGCGACCTCTCGCGTTCGGCCCTGGTGCAAGCCATGGTCCGGGGCGAGAGGGAGTGGGAGGCAGTCACCTCCTTCTGCGAAGCAGTCATGCTAGCAAAGGAGGTGGCGGGACGGCTCAGGGAGAGAGCCTCCCGTCCCAGCCGCCGCGGGAGACGCTCCGGGCGTCGGGAGCCGCGTGACGACTCCCGGCCACCGTAGGCGCGGGCCTGCGGGCGGAGAGTAATGGGTAGCTCACCGTCCGATCAGGACCAGGCCCGTGCCAGACGGCGCGTACGTGTTCCACGCGCGCCTCAAAGAGATGTCAGCATCGAGGAGGGGCCCCATAGGGCCGAAGCCTGCCGGGTCAGCGGGATTGTCCGAAAGGGTTACCGCTGGCCCGGAACATAAAGGGCTAAGGAAGGAACACGGGTGGGTTTTAGTCAGTAAGAGTCTGACACTCCCTTCCGCTCCACCCAGAGCGGGAGGGGGTCATTTGATGATTTCCAATCCAAGAAACAAAAAAAAATGTCATTGTATATATAAAATTCATCAATGTCAATGTGTATATAAAGAATCCGGAGTAGGTACGTTATGTAGTAAATAAACTTTTTACTTATCTATCAAACAATAACCGGCAGTCTGCTTTCACAATACCAAGCATTATATTAGAATATTATGTTTTTACTTTGGTAGATTATCGAGTGATAAATTTCGGTACCTATACTTCTACCAAAACAACACTAACAGGAAAAAAAACTATTATTAACGATTATAAGTAGGTAGGTAAAAGTTAAAGATTTGGCTAGGTCATGTAAAATACATGCTAATGAAACGTAACCTAGCCTATCCTACATACATAAGTAGGTACCTATAAGTATTTTATTCCTGATGATTTTAAGAACGTTTTTTATTATATGTACACTAAACTGAAATAAAAAGACGATAGAAAGGAAGGATACGAATCATCCTTATTACCAACAAAAAGAAGTACCATCTCTGTTGTAACTGGTTCGTTAGCATAAGCTGCTATCCCTGTGCCGGCTCCCGGAAAAACAGTCTTGAACATAATTACTTATAGGTTTAACGTGCTATATGTGTAAAAAAGAAGGTAAATAAAACTGAAAGGTGACTTATAATAAGTAACAACTATTTAAAAAACAAAAACTATGTAAAATGGCCGACTTACCCAAATCTACATCTTTTGAGTTATCATTTTTACGGACGGATGCTTTACTTTGAGCAGTGCGGTAAGAGTTTTTACTTGAAGTAATTTCTTTTTGTTTCTCTCTGGCCGCCTTGGGTTCACTGAAGTATGAATGCATTTTAAATTACACTATTACACAATTTCAAACCAATTGTTGTACCTACCACGCCTCATTTACAAGAATTCCACCAATTCAATGTGGCCAGCTAAATTAAACTGATACAAGGAATTCCCGAGCACGTCGTGTGTAATTCCCTTCTTAATTTATCGGAGTTATACGTGCTGCGTCAAATCTATTTTAAACTTTACTATGAGGCAATGAATTTGCATACGGACGGAGGTTGCACTGTTTTACAACCATGATAATTAGGTACAAAGTTTTCAAGTAACCCCAAATGGATCAATTTAGCACTTGTTATTAAAAGTCAAGGTAATATCTAGTTTACAAATGTAAAATATAGGAATGAGAAACTTTATGAAACCAAACTGAAAATATCGAAAATACTTACTTTGGTGACCGTATTGTATTATTTCTGACACTAACATGGTTATCAGTATTCCTGATAGTTTTGCTAACATCTGGTTTGTTCTGCGTATGAACACTATTTAGTAAACAGTAACCTTTAGAATTATGAGCTATCTCATTAGAATTTCCATCTATAATAACTGTTTCTTTTTTACTTTCGGCCCATAGTCGATCACGTTCACGCATTTCATCTAGTTTTGGAATTATCTTTCTAAGCTCAGTGCTGAGCTGCTTAATTGTATTCTCCACATTAAGGCTCAACTTCTCCGTGTCATAATCGTTGACATTGATTTCGTCCTTCCCATCTGAGAGAAACGCGTCCGTGATCTTTCCACTGGTGTTATTCTCTATTAGTAAAAACGTAGGCCTACTTAAACTCATTTCTGTTCGGGTATTTTTTTCATTTTCTTTATTTATTTCACTAACTTCTTTGTCTATCGTTTGTTGTTGAGTCAAACTATCTTTCAAACTATCGTCATTTTCATCACATTGCGTTTCTACTAATTTCTTAATAACGTGATTAACAACGTCACTTATATTATTAATAGTATTTTCAATAGGTTTTGCAAAAGTGTCTTTTATATCTTTGCGTAATTCTTCTAAGTCGTCTTGTATGTTGATATTGTAGTTAAGTAATTGTTTAATTTCATCTTCAATTTCTTTATTGAAATCACCAATAATATCTTTGGCGTGGAAGTTATTTTCTATATCTGCATCCGTACAGTTCAAATCATAATTGAACGCCTCATCATTGTTATTATTATTTTTAGATATAGTTTTTAAAAGGTCTGGTATATCATTTTTTATTTGACTATCTACAAATTTTTGTTGTAAATAAGATTTATTTTGTGGTGACAACAATGTTGTTTTTACTAGATTCGATTTTACGTTATTATTGTTGTTGATATTTTTAAAATCCGTGGTTCCATTTTGGTTAGGTTCGGGTTCATATGCCAGGTCAGTTATTTCTATGTCAACATCATCATCAGTCATTTCATTTTCTGAATGGTAAAAATTTTCTATATTTGATGAATAATCCTTAAACAAGCAAAATATATTCAATTATCAGTACAAATATTTATAAAACTCTGGAAGGAAAGTCTCCCAACCAAATGTAAATCTGCAGGAGTTACACAAATACGTAGAACTCGGTAGAAGCCTACATAAATGTACCTACACATAAATAAGTAGTCACGGTTCCCGGCCCAGTAGCATTCAGTAGGTACCTAACAACTGGGGCTTCCTTTGTGTCGCTGTAACGAGCAAAGTTTAAACACTTCCAAGGATTCTTTTTGTAAGTGAAACTTTACCTGTAATGTGTGCGCTAAGTGTTGGAAGCCAGGATAATTTGGATTCACAATTCCCCTTGGCACAGGATGGATGCCGTTCTCAGACATCTCATCTGTGTCAGAATGCTCAAATGCCCTTTCCTCGTCGATTGGCGTAGGTTCTGCAGATACATTAGTATTATCTGAAATAGTTTGTAGATACATTTTAGTTTTCCTATACTTGCTGCTGATTGTTGGAAAAAAGTGTTGAACGATTAATATAATACCAACTTAAGAAATCTTCGCAAGGAGCACGGACGGTGGCTGTGGTTTTCTCCAGATTTTCCGTCTCGCTGTTATTGCACGACGGCACGGTATTCACGTGCCTGCTGTTGATCCGGTACTGTCGATTGCATACCAGCTCCGCGCTCGGAGTCGAAGCTTCACTGTTTGCACCGGTTCCCCTGACAGTCGAGTAATTCTCAAAGGTCTCTGAATTCCTTTGAGAGTTATAAACTGTGTTACAATTCGTAACTTGCGAGTAATCCGTTGTGATCTCACGTAAATTGGATTCTGTACTGTTCACAGTCAACCAAGTTCTGTTATCTGGATTTCCGTGTGACGATACGTCCTGGCGATTGTATACTGCTATGTTACCATTATCTGTCGTTTTGATCCTCATGATTACCTGTAAAGAAAAGTTAGGTACCTTTAGAATATTTAATTAGAATAATAATGTCCTTGAATAGATAAAAACTGAATTTGATTAAGTACTTATTGTTTTATTTAGGAAGGCCTCAATAATAAAACGCTGGCGTAAACTCATGAATATTCATTTGAATTTATTGTAGATTTAGAAGTGTGGCGCAGATACCTATACAAATAAATAACCAACTCACAATGAAACACAGTATTTACAGACAAATGTAGGTACATTACAAATTTCCACAATTCCACAGTAGGAAACGGTATCGGACGTGTCATAAACGTCCACCCAAATGACATTTTATATAGAAGTAGAGAGACAGTTAGACATTTTTCTAATAAAACATTTACCTAACTAGACACATTGAACACCTGACGAAAATAACCACTAATTGGGTTGTCAAAAAAAAATTGAGATACGAAATGTGAAAGTAAACATTTTTTTAAGAATTCGATCCACCGCTGTAATATCCAGATAGAACCGTTACTAAGGTTATATTATAATCATTTAATTTTATGTCCTAAATCCATATAGGGTGATATTGCGGATCAGTACCGGATATTGTGAGCACGGTACGGCTGAGGCGGGCGGCGTGGGGCGGGCGGGGGCCAAACACGCCGCGGCGTGTCTCAAGTCCGACCCCAACCCCGCACGCACCCACTTAATAAACCGATGGACCTCACCCATATTTACTAAAGATAACATTACGAAAAAAACCAGAACACCGACTTTTCTTATTTTTCCTACGCGATTTTAAATAAGAGGAAACTGTCGAATCCTTTGCCTCGGCCCGCAAAGAAAAAACTACTTAGGTACATATAAAATTCATGAATCTCTCCAAGCTCCAATATTAAAGGAATATATTGAATAAGTTACATCGAAAATTCTATAATATGTACGCACAATTACAAAGTTATGGACCTTTCGTATTCGCTTTTCAGCTAATGTGGAAAATCATGAAAACCAAGGAACGTAATTTATCTTGCCAAGCAAATCGTAGGTACCTAACTAGTTATTGACCGTATTAATGTCCTCGATACCTAGTTAAAGTTAACCGAATGTGTTGGCAGCAACGATATCGCCCAGTGTCCACAAGTGGTGCTATAAATCCACTAGATATTGTTGGTGAGTTTGAGCGTGACATAAGCGGTCATTGACCCAGTAAGTAGGTACCTACATTTATTTAAAGATTCTGGTACGACAACATTCTGAATCGATAGGTACATCGATGTCGTTAACATTTTTCACTAATGAATAATGACATAATATTAAGTTACATAGTTTATTGGTCGGATTCAGTAAGGTCAATGCCCGCTATTAGGTAGGTACCATGTTACTGCTACGCACCAAATACAGCTGGCTTATTCTGTAAAAATCTCATAGTGATGAGGTGAGCTGTCAATCGCTAGCATCAGGTGGACTGACAGCAGCTACGTTCAGCATTGTGGCTGCAAAAGGTAGTTTGGCGCTGCTCCGGAAATTCTGTGGGGCTGAAGTCAAACCAATTGTCCCGTTAACTTTACATAGACCCGTATCACGTATGAAAGATCATCTTAATGTTTTAAATGACTCGATAAGATTTTCAGTAGATAAAATGGATTGCTTCTAGCGAGTTACTATCGCGCAGCTCATTGGTTCAAACATAAAACTTTAAATTTTATGTCTCTGGAGAAAGTACTCTTTAGATAAGTGAGAGATTTAATTAATTTTAACTCCGCCACCACGCCGCGGTATCTAATGGCACTTAGGTAAGAATTTCTGTCTAATATATAAACATGATCTTATTTTTTTTAACGGTCTCATAATCTTGCTTTTTCATTGCGTAAAATGAAATTGAATTGAATTTTAAGAGTAGAGTAGGGTATCTACTTACTTTAAGTATGTAGAATGAATTCCTAAAGGTCCGTTGTATTACCTACTGCAGACAAAGCCGACTAGCAGTATTAAGCTTAGTAGACTGTTATAGAATATAATAGGTAGGTACTGAGCTGGGGAACGTATCAGCGTGGCTGGATGCCAGCAAATTGATTTCCTGCCTACAAGCGGAAACTAATCTCATTAAGGAGAAAACTTCAGAGCCCTTCCAACTAATTGTTTACACTTCAAATAATACTGAGAAAAGACGAAATGAAGCTCATTTTTGTCGCTCGAATGAAAGCGAGAGCCTTTTGTGTTCCCTAACAATCTCGTTAAGATGCCTAAATAAAGCAATTCAGCTTTATAATTGTTAATTTCTGAGCAGTAACGATCTTTGTTTAGGATAATTTAGCAGAAACGTGCTCCACTCGTCCGCATCCCGGCTCAAATGGATATTTACAATTAAGTAAGTCGGGACGCGACATCCACAAATATTTATATTTTATGTCACATTTAAAGCGCCTGTTTACAATTTTAAATGAAATTTTTAAATAAAAATGTAATCTCTTAAATCAACAAATGTTGTATTTAGCTCGATGGTAGGTACCAATTCAGTAGGTAAGATAAAGTAGGCCTACCGGCCGACTCCATCAGTTATTGTTAACGTAACGTTACGTTCGGTTTGTTGAATGTCGGACTCAATTAAAACTTTTCCGTAGTTTTACTGAGAATGCCTAATCTATGCATAGGTACCTATTATGTCATAATTATTAGAATTTAATGTCTCTCTTCGATTCTGTCTGTGTGACGGCGTTGTTCTTCTGAACTTCTACGCAACGGATTTTGATTTCACCATCATTTAGAGAATAATTAATTCTAAAAGGTTGAATGTCTTTTTTAATAATCTGTGGGCACGGTAGTGCCCCCGCCAAGACGAACCAAGCGAAGCGCAAGGGCACTACCTACCTTTTCTCGAAGCACTTCGTCGTATTTTTGAACCTTCTTAACTTGGGTTTGGATTATACCAGATAAACAAAATTTTCGGGATATGATGTCAGTGGTTGACTTATTCATACCATCACATGGACGTAAGGTGAAAAATGTATTCACTGTTCATTACTTTTCTGTTATACAATAGTTCTTGTAGTAACGAAACGGCCGAGCCTCATATTTTGACTAAGGTGTAGAGTTTGTGAAGTTAGGACGTGTAGAGTTAGAAGCTTGGCTCTACATGAGATCTGATAACTTTTTGGCAGTGCGAGCCATATGTGGTCTCGTCTTGGCAACATTTTACATGAAAATGTTTTTGGTGGGATAAAGATGTCTCGATGTTTTTTTAAGTAACCATCACTATACCTACTTACAATACGACCGACGTAACTTGGCAGGCCTGAACTTTGCGCAGAAGGCTGCGCAGTAATTTTTTTTAGGAACCAAATGGTGTCATGTGGCGAGTGCGAGTGAGAGAACATGCGCGAAAGTTCTTAGTGCCTATGTTCGCCAGCCAAGTTACGTCGGTCGTATTGTACTTATACTTAGGAGTGAGTAGGTACTTTTCTACACCCACAGCTGGTCAATGGCGGTATTTATGATCTGTTCCAAAAGTATCTGATTAAAGTGTAAACACACCTTATTCAGTTTAAATTCTTACGTAATCACTCAATAAAGAGAATTAGGCAGTAAATTCATCTGCAGGTACCTAGATATTTAAGGTTTCAACTTTATATCTCACCACTTTTTCCAACAATTATTGTTTGAAGACGAAAATAGAATTGTAAAATTAACCTCAAAAGTTAAACACATCTTTAAGGTGACAAAAAATTAGAATTTCGGTTTTAAGTAAGTATTCAAATAATCGAATCAAAGCACTCAATTTGCAAGTGGCACTACGAATCTACTACTAATCTACAGTCTACCTATCAAAAAAAGTACTCTGTGACTACGAATTGGCATCCACAGGGAGGTTTTCTGATCCATTTTTTTTTACATTTTCATCAGATGCTTTTGGAACAGACCATACCTAAATACCGCCATTGACCAGTTGTGGGTGTAGAAAAGTACCTACTCACTCCTCTAATTTATCTATGGGCACCTCACTGTCATGTATAAGATGAAAAGCTGTTTAATTTCAACGACCTCGTAAGTTCGCAATTATTTACCCAGTTTGTTTTTGTCATTGTTATTTTGACCTAATTCTATAGAATTGAATAAAACGCTTTCAATCATTTGAATAAGGGCGAGATACCTTTGTTCCATTCCAGTCTATAAAAAGCCTGACCTAGTTTAAGTGACTTCATTAAGGTTTAAAAAATATTACCCATTTACTTTACTTCGGGAACGGAATTCATTCGAGCCAAATCTTTGTTCTTTCAACCTGTAACTGCTTGTTAGCTTTATTTAACAAGGAAGGTGAAAACTTCGCAGTGTTCTCTCGAATGGTAGAAACTTATACAAAAAGGGACCGGGGCAGTACCGTTAAGATAACGCTGAGAAGGAAACTTTGACAAGAATCATTTACATTTCTATACAAACGTTGTGCGTAAGTTACCTTCTTAGGGAAGGTTTGGGACTCTTCGTCCTACAAGTTTTGTTAGAAGTAATGACATACTCCATAAACGGAAACTGAAAGCAAATCACAAGGCCGGCTATATGCGTATCGGGTCGAATCGTTTGCTATCTACAAAAGTATCTAATCTATTATTCAAACGGCCTTTCACACAAGCCCTCTTCACAGTGAACATAATTGATTTACCTAATCTGTAAGCTAATGGCATGGAAAGTGCGCCTATACCTATTCATTTTAGTACCCATACCCACTACTCAAAAGCAATCAAGGTAGATTCCATTTCTCCCTATTTTGTTTTCAGCATCAGCATTGGATACTTACCTATTTATTGTTATTTTTTATGTTCTACAATCATTTTCATTGTTTTCATCATAAATACGATAGACCTCTCTTATGAGGAAGGGTCCCAAACTACAAAATTTTTACCTAATAAAGGCTAATGCCGATTAGTTCCGACTACGTTTTTAATGACACATAATTTTTCTTTTCGCAGCGGCTCACGACTTGGTACAAAGGCCGGTAATAACAAACTTTTATCGATCAAATAGCTAACATTCCATTGCGAAGCCTCTATAATACAGAAATACTGTACAATGTTGTATGGAGCACGGGGGGAATGAAGGAAAATTCATTTTGTTTATTATTGACGCGTAAACTGTGCGTTTAGACCCTAATACACTCTCGGGGATGCGAATACCTCAGAGCGAGAACATTATCTCGTGTTATTAGAATGTATGGGACAAGATAGTGACACATCGTGTTGTGGACTATCGATTCTTAAGGTTCCGGCTCGCACTGGCGCGGCGTGAGTCGTGAGGAGACAGCGCCGCATCTAATATTTATAGCGCGGCGTTACAGAGTGCGACTGTCGAACGGTCGCTGCTCGCCGCGCCGCGCCGCGCCGACCGTCATCAATTGCTCCGGACTCCGGACATCAAGGTACAAAATAAATAAAATTACTTAGCCATATTTTCGAGTCGGGACTTCATGTATTACGGGCCCAACGGAATTTATTTCACAAACGAGGTCATCCGCCTGTTGGAGACAATATAAACTGAAAATTTGATCTAATAACACTCATTGTTGCTATTCATGACCATAGATGTAAGCAAGATGTACCTAAGCAAGATGTAAACCTCCATTTCAACGATTGGAGAAAGACAATTGCTACTAGAACCGTTCCCTTGAGCTCGGTACCTAATATTACCCTCGTGCAGTGGGCTATTTGAAAAATGAAGATAATGAAATTCCACATCGATCCCAGATTCGAGGAGGAAAGAAAACGAAACATGGTATCTACTACTGTAATTACCTACCTATATGTAGATGTGTACCTACTTATTTAGCGGCTCTTGCCCACACTTGTGAAAGTTAATAATAAGTGAAAGGCACTTTTATATAAACTTGTACGTTGAAAAATCAAGAGGCTTTCAACTGCGTAGCACAAACTTTGAACTAAAGTTTATCAACCAAATAGGTTTCACGTTTCAAGCAGTGGAAATCACGGATTGGTACCATTAATAGTTTTGCTAGAAAAATAATATAACATGATAGCATGATAGCGATTTTGACGCTAAAGAATGTGTTCGTCTTTTTAAATTATCCGGCCGTGGTTTCCCGCCTGTTTAATAATAATCCAATCCGGTGTTTTGAAAATACTCTTCTTTACATGGACGACCGTCATCACGTGACGGCACCCCAGCACCGCAAGCTTAAGTTTAATTATGTGCTACCTCTTCTTCTGAAGCCAATATTGAAATTATTACTCGTATTATAAATTACCTTATGAAATCGCGTAAGAGCTTTTGCAACAATAATAAATGGGCTATCTAAAATGAGGGTACTGAACTCTTAAGTGATACTTGACGGTCTCCGTCGCCGGCGTCGGGTCTCAGCAGCAATTTGGGTCATCTGATACAATAACCATTTGAATCAAAGTTTTGTAAATTGTTGGAATAGGCCGTTAGAACGGTTTACAAGAACCTACAAAATCCCATTACACTTAACTTAGATGACTTGCGCACAATTTGCACGCGAGGCAAAGACGAACCTCGCACCGTAGGTCTACGTCAGTAGTTAAAGCACTTTAATTTCAATTCTGTGAACATTATAATTTGTAACTACTCATTCGTTTATTTTAATTATTATATTGACATTTTATTCTATTCTGTTCTATTCTGTTGTAGTACTGTGAATTTTATTTTTTTAATTTATGTACTATAGGTTTTACCTAAATTAAATAAATTTATTTTTATTTTATTTTCTTAAACTACCAGGCATGTGTTACAGGTATAGAGCTGTAATACCTAGTAGTTACTTAGTCACTTTTATAAGGATTCGTGGCTTCAGTTCCAGAAGTGACTTCGCAGCATCGGTACTTCTGTAAAAATGACTAAGTATACCTTCAGCTTAATAACAAATTTAAGTGTTATGGCTTGTAAACAAACTAAAAATATGTGGCATAAAAATGGTATGAGAATTATTCCAATGCCAATTTTTTTCTGGGACATTTAACATAATATTTTGATGTAGCACCTACTTATAGCCTTTTTTTGGCGGGTTAAAATACGTGGGAGTCGGTTAGGTTGGCGTGACCCGGCGCGCCCTCAGCCTTCGCCCTACGCGTTAATGGCTCCGGCATGATGGATAGCTCAAGTAGGTGCACGACACAATCGCGGCCCGACACCCATGAGGCCTTATTTATAAAAAAAAAGCTGACCAAACAAATATTAATTATATTTTTAATTGGATACGACCGCGAAGCTAAAAGGGGAATATTTATTTTTATTAGACCGTACCTACTGCTTAGCTGAAAAAAATGTGTTTAGTTAGTTTTACCTTCAAAGTATTTTAAGCAAAGTAAACATGACTTAGGTACGAGATTGAGGTCGTGGGTTCGATCCCAAGCAGGCACTTTACTTTTTGTAAATTATCATCACCACTGCTCTCAAAACGAAAAAGGAAAACATCGTGTGGAAACCGGCATGTCCTAGAACCAAAATTTCGAAGACATGTGGCATCTGTCAGTACCAATTCGCGCTGGACCCGCAGTGTGGCGTATGGCCTTTCACAGAGAGCACCGGTGCTATTCTGTAAGAATCTCACCGTGAAAACTTAGGTGAAGTGAGCGTGGAGAGAGCTGTCAATATTGTCAATTCCTAGCGAAAACAAACTTACTTCACCTAAGTTTGGTGAGATTTTTACAGAATCGACCGGCAGTGAGAACATTGTAGGCAGATTATGCTAAAGTTTCGATTCAGTTTTCTTTGTTCAGTTCGTTTTGTTTGCTCACTATAACGTAACCTAATGCACTATTCGTGTCTCTAAGGTAAGTAGATGCCGCTCTACCCTAACCACTTCCAATAATCCAATAAAACGAACATAGAACCAAAAGGTTCAGAGTGGTTTTGGTTTCAGATTTAGTATCTAATGAGGCGAATACAAATCGTTCCGGTTCAGTGCGGGGTGGCACGATCTATCCATTAACTATGTAAGTGTGACAGTAGCAGGTACTAGTCGCAAATAGGTTCAAGCCAATTAATTAATAATAACATATTTTACCTTTGGGTAATACGGGTGTGATGTGACTCACGTGTTTCATTATCAAATTGTTCTTATAATATGTTAATAGTTTTCAGGCAAAATAAAATTGCAAGTTTTTAACACTTGTGAAGTACCTCACCTTATATGTTTTTATAACAGCCTTTGAAAACCCAAACCCCTGAGAACAAATAACATAATGTCAATGCATAAAAGGTTAAGTTTCAGGTCGACCTTTTGACCTTTTTGGCATCTAATGTTAAATGAGATTAGATATGGTAGGTTATTTCTGTCGTTAACGGAGCTCTAACGTTATACCTACATGACCTACCTAGGCACCTCTAAGTACCTTGTCCAAACAAAAGTTTGATAAAAATCTATATGAGAATTAATTGCTTTGTTTATCTACTTGCAATCTCATCATTACCAGAAATTAATAATCCGCGGGCTATCCGCGGGTTACGGTTTTCAGTTGGTTTAACTATATTGTTTGGAAACGCCACCAATTGAACCCTAAATACGAACTTTCACCGGCTCGGTAGTGGATCCCATTGGAGCCCACAATGACGACATGATGTCGTTTGTACAATGGAACCCGCTGCCCCTCAATAGACTGTGTAAATATTTATTATGCTACCCATCAAATCATGAGTGTGCATTTATGAAAAGAATTGGATAAAAGCTTATTGTCAACGCCATTAAATCTTGAATATTTAGTGCGCAAGTGTAGTTTAGTACCACATGATTCTAAATTTTATATTTTCGTCGGTTATTCAAAAAAAAATTGCCGTTTCATAGAAAACTGCAATACCTACGCGGTTAAAATGTATGAACAGCTAATTTGATTGTTATAACCTACTAGCAGCGCCCCGCGGTTTCACCCGCATAAGTGCCGATCCCGTGGGAATATCGGGATAAAATCTATCCTATGTCCTTTCCCGGGATGCAATCTATCTCTCTGCCAAATTTTATCGAAATCCGGAGCTACTTTCGAATTTATAATATTAGGATGGATGAAAAATTTAAATTTAGCTTTAAACTGAAGTAACTATAAAAATAAGAAATCGTCGTTACTCGTTATATTAGTCAGCGTATCACTGAACTAAACTAACTCAAAAGGTTTTACCCTTTTCAGTCTTCACATTAGATCACTGCTGTCAGGGAGTTGGATCGCCTCGACCTTCGCGTGATGATGAAGTATGTGTCATGAACTTGTGCATATTTTTGTATTACTGTCTATTCGACATCCATCTTGAGATCTCGGTGGAGGTCGCTGTTTCTAATGTAGGTACCAGGGCGCGTTGACTATATCCCTTATAGTACTTTGTTTTGAAATTGTTGTATGGTTTAACGATTGCTTTGGCTGGTGCTAAACCACAGCTGAATACCGTAGGTCCATACAGGCTTTTGTTTAGGTATACACCAACAATTTGTTAGATATTCATAATGGCGACTGTCTCCCAAGTAGCCAATACATTTTTTTGTATCAATATATAATTCGGCTCTATTCTTTTGCACCCAAGTGCACTACCAACATACTTAGCAGTATTCGCGTATGGTATTTTATGAAGACCTGGAAGTATTTTGGTTTTTAGGATTCCGTACTTCAGAAGGAATAACGGAACCCTTATAAGATCACTTCGTTGTCCGTCTGTCCGTCAGTCAAGACCCTTTTTCTCAGGAACGCGTGGAGTTATCAAGTTGAAATTATTAAGAAATACTCAAGGCTGCAATCCCTTGAAGCAGTGAAAAAATCAAACTTCTAAGTCACCGCAATCAAAAGATACGGGCGTTTATGTTCTAAAATCAAAACCTATAGGGTACTTCCCGTTGACCTAAAATCATTAAATTTTGCAAGACGCAATGCACAAGTAAAGGAAAAAATCCGAAAACCGTAAATTTGTAGTTACATTACAAAAAAATAATTTTAAAACTATTTACATAAGTACCTACTTTGTATGGAGCCGTCGTTGCGCGAGTCCGCCTCGCACTTGACCGGTTTTATTATTAGTGAAGTCAATGTGGATAGGCTTGCTTTCGTTAAGCTTGATACGCCATGTTGTAGTCCACTCAATAGACCCGATTTATAAATTTTCTACAGCTTCCTCGTGACTAGTGTCGTCAACAAAGGTTGCAATGAAATTGTTTTCTAGTTTAGGAATATCGCAGGTGTATAGTAGATACAGGGCCGGACCCAGTACACTATCTTGTGGTACTTCAGCTTTTTCTGCCTAAGGTCTGAATACGTGTTTGTCTTATTCTAAACAATCTGTTCGATATGTACGAATCTATGATATCTGAAAATTGTATATGCAGCATATTTCTTAATTTATATATGAGGCCATCATGCCATAATTTATCAAAAGCCTTTGCAACACCAAGGTAGACTGTGGAGCACACCCTCTTCTCCTCTAGTGTTCTTTCAATAATATAAGTAATTCTGTACTTGGTCGAGCGTGGTCTGGTAATCGGGGATTAGATGATTTTCCGTTACCTACTGCCCATTCTTTTTTTTCTGGTACCTACGTACTTTCATACTTTCTGTAATTTCATTTTTAAGTAAGAAATAAATGATAATCTTTATTGTATATAATAGTTGCGGTTATTTTTTTTCTTAATAAATTCGAATGCTGAAAGCTTAATAAAATTCCTGAATTTCGTGTCAACATTCCGTCAAGTCATACTATTATCCAAGGACGTCATAAATCTTAAATGGTGTGCCTCTTCCTCTTGACCTCTCACTTGACATGAAACATGAAAACACCGGTAGTGTTTATAGCTTTTATAAATGCACAGATTTTATAAATATCATTTTCCTTTTTTTCTAGCGAGGCAGGTAATTTTTAATTTCACATGCAATATAAACAAAATTTAGTTTTAATTAACAACAATTTGTAAAATCACAGTTCTTATGTTATGATTTATGTAATTCGCTGGAGTTAGGTAGGTACCGCTAATAATAGGTTACTGATTACTAAAATAAGCTAGCATAGCTGAAAAAGTAAATTGAGTTCTAAACAAACAAAGCATATAACATTATACACACCATCCAACATATAGGTAGTCAATTTCCATTCACAAAACTTATATCCTTCGTAATATATTCGTGTATGGATGGAATAACTATAGCAAACATTATAGGTCGGAAAAGATTGATTCTCGGTGACGAAAGCTTAATAGAAAACTTTGCCCAACATGTCATTATGTTTACTTACGGACGGGTTATTACTTTATGACCTGGAAACAGGATATATACCTAAGTGAGTAAACAGTAGGTGTGCTACACATTTCAGTAAGTCAATTGAACAAATAGATAAGTAAGTAACATGTATTGAATGGGGTGATATTTGCACTCTAGGGGGGTCCCACACTTTAACTATTCAAAACACGTGTTTATTTAAAAAAAAGGAGGAGGTTCTCTATGTTCGTCTGTAAGTTTTTTTAGTCTATGTTCATCAATTTCTCCGAGAGTACTGGGCCGATTTACTTGATTCATTTGGTAAAGGAAGCTCACGCAGTGGTCCCATATGAATATTGTTACCTCGCCTTAGTAGTTTTTGAGTAAACTTCAATAATACGTAGCGTAGATGTTTTATTACCTTTTGTGTATGTTGATGATGTTATAAAACTTCCTGTCAATGCGCTTTACATAGCAAGTAGTGTTGCCTATACGAATTTGTGTGGGGTAGGTACAACAACTAAAATCTGTAAAATAAAAAATCTATTTACAAAAACAACCTTCTACCAAAAACACAAAGTAAAAAATAATTTAAAGTCGTTGTCTTTGATTTTTATTATTGTCGTTTCTTGCGACTTCCGAAATTAAAGTTATTTTTCACTTCGTAATGATTAATTGTTAGTCTTTTTTTAATATTTTTTTAATTTGTATCTTTTTAGTTGTTATACTTAATCTACTACTTTACACTGTAAAAAAGTTATTTTTTTTATTCTTATTTTTTAGAGTACCTATCGTAGATAATCACAGGAACAAAATACTAAAATATCTATAAATATTGTTCCTGTGATTATCTGAAAAACCCATGGAAGTCGAAAGTCACTTATTTTAAAGTCACTCTGACAGATGTAAGTAAGCACAGAACGAGAATTACTAATACTGACCTCTATTAAACAATAATACAGGTTACTAGATAAAATCCAAAGAAAATCTGACCAATCTTTTAAAAGTACCTGTGGCAAGAAACATAAAGAAAATCAACTGTTTTATAGAAAAGCCTGTTTTATAGAAGCCTAGCCTTTTTCCCAACAATGTTGGGGTCGCCTTCCAGTCTAACTGGATGAAGCTGAATACCAGTACTTTACATGGAGCGACAGCCTACTTGACCTTCATAACCCGATACCCCTTGGTTATACTCGTTGTCAGACTTTCGGGCTTCTGACTACCCGTAACGATTGTCAAAGATCCGCAAATGACAGCCGGGACCAACGGCTTAACGTGCTTTCCGAGACACGGAGGGGTCTCGTTATGTAAAGATGGGTGACCACCCATCCACAGACCAACCGCGGCAAGCGTAGCTTAACCTGATCGATCGACCTGTGCGGCTGTTATTATTTAGCCACGGGCCCCTCACGTATCAGAACTGTGCATCATTATACCATTTCTCAATTTGGTTGCAACCTCTTTAGTTGCAGTAACATAACTGGCTTGTTTTGGATAAAAAATATGAATAACTGCCATTAGAGTATTATTTTTAATTTATTTGTTTTTAAAATAATTAACAGCTTTATTGGTAATTTGGTAATATTCACTGACCTCTATGATGTAGTGATGGTACCTCCTTGTATAAAACAGCTATCTAAAGTCGCCAAGACTAAGAGTGAGTTGCATCAGCTAACTATAACCATAACCAATCTCATGACAGCCGTCAAATCTCCGGTTAAGCAAAATTCGGGTTGCATCGTATTGAGAATTGTTAAAATGACGTCATAAATAACTATAACAAGCCATTTTTAACTATAATCAAAGCTTTGACAGACGTCAAATCTCCGGTTAAGCGAAATTCGGGTTGCATCGTTTTAAGTTTGTCATAATTGTTAAAATGACGTCACACATAACTATAACATTAATCGACCAAATTCGGCCGGTTAAGAGTGGGCCCAATGACAGGATAAAATCTGATTTCACCCGCGCGTCTCCCAACCCCCGCATTAGTGCAAATAACAACCGCGGGTGGCATGACGACGCGCGCAACGAAACTCTGTACACTAAACTTCAAGTGCAGTGCGTTTGCGTAGTATATGCAGGATATTCAGATAAAAATTGGCCAAGTGCGTGTCGGACCACGCACAATGAAGAGTTCCGTAGTTGAAATGAATTTACCCAAGAACAAACTTAACATTATAGTTGAAAATCATGTTCTCCCATACATGTAAGTTGGTCGACTATTATTCGTAAACTTGTAAAGCCTACTTAGCTGTGATGTGAGTGTGTGTGAGTTTTCCTTTTAATTTCGTTATTATACAGGGTTATTTGTAAAACACCAGCAACCTCTTAAGAGGTCATTGTACTCATCATTATGAACAACTTTTACTATGGGACCAAACCTGAAATCGCGAAAAAAAAATCAGCTGTTCCCTACATTTTGACGAGTTATACGAACATAAATGTAGGGAACAGCTGATTTTTTTTTTCGCGATTTCAGGTTTGGTCCCATAGTAAAAGTTGTTCATAATGATGAGTACAATGACCTCTTAAGAGGTTGCTGGTGTTTTACAAATAACCCTGTATACTACTACCATGATTTTTTTCACATATGCAAAGACAACCATTTAGATGGCAGGGGGAACCCATGTCAGCTAAATGGTGGTTTTTGACTCTAACTAAAATTAAAACGGATTCCTGAATCGCAAAATTGTTTCCACAAACCCGCAATATTTTTGAAAGACCTATACGATGATACCCCACACCACGGGGTAGACTAGAAAAAAAAAAAACCCCACTTTACGTGTAGAGAACGTACCATTTTTTTATTTTTTTTTTATTTTACCACTTTCTCGGCGTGATTAATATATATGTCGTATCGGATAGATGGCGCCACAGTATAGCGAACAGCGCCATCTAACAATTTGATTGGTAAACGAAAAATCATGTGATCGGAAATGCAAGCGAGCGACTGGTGGAGAGACCGAGTGTTGCGACAGTCGACAGTCGAGCTCGGACATACTAGGCAAACGCTCAATACCAACGCACGTGTGCGTTTCGGTTGTTAATCGCTAGTTTATTAAAGTTACTTCAAATTCAAATAATCTTTTCGTTCGAGTACCCACTGCAGTGCCCACACCTATCTAAACTATGTTGGATCGTGAAGAAGACCCGATGTATCGCATCTCGGCCATCCAGTAATGCGACATAAATAATATCCATGCCAAATTATCGCTATCTAGTACTAAGAGTCTCTGAGCTAAGCTGCGGACGGACAGACGGACAGGGCGAAACTATAAGGGTTCCTTGTTGACTACGGAACCCTGAAAACAAAGACTTTTTTTTAATTCTATTTTTACATTTCTTTGGACAAAATAGTAATATGCGCTACGCTCTCGGTTTCACAAAATCATCAATTCGCAAAATGTACTTTTATTATGACTGTACCTTTATTGTGTTATACTATGTGTGCAGGGATAAGAATGTCTTTACTTGTGTAATATATACAATGCAATCCTATTTTGTGTTTGTATGTTGAGAAATAAAAGTTCTGTATACTCCATTCCACCATAAAAAATTAGAAGTGATAAAATAGGTGATAAAAATCCAAAAGGTATAAAAGCAAATCAAACACAATGATAAGAAATATCTTATAATCTTCACAATAATTGTTTTTGAATTTATTTTTCGTCGGGTCCTTTATTCAGTGTCGATTCAATGGATGAAAAAGTCAATCTGCTGATAGACAATCAGCTATACGATGTTCACCCTCAATTCATGCAGTAAAAAATCAAGCATCTGCGACGATATTAGAAGCATCATGCATAAGAAAGCTGAAGCTAGAACAAAATTGAAGTATCGGCCCTCTTCGTCAAACCGTCCTTGTGGATGCTCGCAATCGCTGCAATAACAATAATACCCACCGGTAGAGATTCCCAACGCCGCCATAACCACACATCACTTGAAAACGGAGATCTAGGTAAAGTCTAGAAATTTCATAAATCCATGGAAATTAAAATCACGCCAAGAATCGATTCTTAGATACATATTATTGATTTACTGAATCAACACTTCTCATCTTCACCTGTACTGTAATGGGACCTTAAAAGCAGCTACAGTAAACTATCTTTCAAATGTTCCAACTCCGGACCATCCCCCATTTATTTTTAGTAAATTTTCTGATTGTGATGTTAAGAATCACGTCTAATGCAGTTAGTAGTGACTATGTCAGTTGGAAAATGATGCTGGGATGTCCTCGACGAAATCCTTCCTATTCTATGCTATATCCTAAACTACTCTATATCCTATGGTGTCTTTCCTTCCGATGTGGAAAGAGCCAAAAAACACTCCTTTACCAAAAAAATCTAATCTTGCTTCCTTTTCAGAATACCGACCTACTTCCATCTTGCCTTTCCTCTCCAAAGTCCTTGAACACCTTGTTCACAATCAGCTTAGTGCATTTCTTTGCAAGAATAGTCTGCTGAATATTTTCCAATCCGGATTTCATCCTGATCACAGCACCGCTACTGTACCCTAGTGAACGTTACTAATGACATACGCTTAGGCATGGGGAGGAAATCTGACGATTCTTTGCTTATTGGATTTAAGCAATGCGTTCAATATCGTCAATTTCGATATCCTGCTTGGTATGCTTGGCATGCTTCGCTCGCTTCGTAGTTACCTGTATAGCCGCCGGCAACGTATATGCATAGAACAGTCGTGTTCTGCTTGTTGTTATACTTCTGCCGGTGTACCTCAGGTCGGGTCTAGAATTGTTTTCGACCTCAATGGTACTACCGATAGAACCATCAACAAACTCGATCACTCGATTAATATCCTTTTCGCGGGAACTGATACCTAAAACAAGCGAGTTTTTGGAACAATCTTATATTCTTTGTTGTAATACCTCACTCGACTAGTTGTAAAAAAGTAACAAACAAAGAAAGAGACGGGTCGAGAGGGAGGGATATTGTAATTTTTTCGTATTTCTAATTTTAGTGAGGAAGCGTGGACAACACTCACATATTATCAAAAAGAAATTCTAGCTAAATTATATAATTTCGCACGAAAACAATAAACGATCATATCGAAGCGGTCAAATTATCTGTTTATTTTGCGTATACTATACGCATAAGTACCTTGATATAAATACAAACCTTCGACTTCGGCAATTAGCAATCATTTTAGTCTTCAAGTGTTTAAGTTCTCGCTTTTTCATTGTATTTTTTTGTTTCCCATTTATTATTCAACAAAATGTCGATAATAATAATGGTTGCTAGGCGCGGAGAAAATTGTCATAGACTTCCCGTCTCAACAGAGCGAGGGGTACTGACTGGTGAAACAAACTGATGCCTCAAGCTCGTGTCACGCGAGACGGAAGACAGCGTATCTCGCGGATTAAAAATGTTGTAAGCGCCAAATGCTTTTTATTCGATTATCTTTTAAAATAGACATTATTTTAAAAAATCGCTTGGGTCATCGCTCGGTTATAATGAGTGTTATTATTTGTCTAATTTGTGGTTCAGTAATATGCACCAAAATAGAATGCAAACCAAATTAGTTGAAAATTAGAGGTAACTTTGTGATGGTTTTCTATCGAGAAAATTTTATCGTATCATGTTTTCGTCTGGGTCGACCCTCACATTTATAATGAAGTTTCCTGCCATATACTTTTTTTCCAATTAGAACATGATTTACTACTGTTTAAATCTAATCTAAGATTGTAGATTTTCCTTTGGGCCTGCCCTTAAGGGCTATAGTTACGGTTAGTGTCATTGTAATGTCATCTGCTTTGCAGTTGTAACCTATAAAAATATTGTGTTGTTGAATAAAGTACCTATTAAAACAAATTAGGTATGTCTTTACTCCGCGAAATATTGTGGGAATAAAGCTCTTCTAGCGATGATAGTGACAGTGAATCCGATTTGCCAGTTAGGAAGAGAAAAAAAATCACCATCGCATTGATCGATTTCATAAGTGTGATGAGAATAAATTTTTGGACAGATTCCGGGTTTTTAGTTCCCAAGGGTTCTTGTTTTCAGCAAGGGTCCTCCCTTGCTGAAAACAAGAAACCCCTGAGAATATTTTACTTAAGAATATCGATTTCTAATTTCAGTTTTTTTATTTTTAGTTCTAACTTCACTGTTGCTCTTCAGTGTGTTGCTTTAATTGCCAAAGAAACTTAAGCTCTAGCGTATGCTTCTGCGTATTCTTCTGAATTTTTGGTTCTAGGATATGCCGGTTTCCTCACGATGTTTTCCTTCACCGTTTTGAGAGCAGTGGTGATGAAATAATTTACACAAAGTAAAGTGCCTGTCTGGGTTCAAACCTACGACCTACAAGCTGTAAGTCGCATCTGTTACGACGGACACACCACTGCTCAGCGAGTAGGGGTGTTTTCAAACGTTAAAAAAACACATAAATTGTACATAACAAAGCATTTTTATTTCTGTAAGTAGGTACCTACTTATATTAATTTCAACGTCACACGACTTAGAAGTAGGTAATATTTCATCTAAAAAATATGCAGGTCGCTCCACCGATGAAAATACATAAATACCGCATGCTCAACATTACATGTGCACAACAGCCAACTATACCAACGTCTGCCCACCAAACAGTTGCAACCTTGCAATAGCTTCCAGCAAGAGCAGCTCGGTGTTATAAGCGTATTCTAACTAATATTATTATTGTTCTTTTTGGTGTGCTGGAATCCACTGCAAAATAATGTTCTTTCCCGCAGTCATCAGGCACAGTATGCGTTTGCTGTGAAAATCGCCATATAATGTAAATATTCCTGTATCCAAATCTCCATAATGTATAACAGTTTCAATACTTTCTTGCATTGTCTATACGCACTTTCGCTAAACTGCACAGATGATTTGATTTGCGTTCGTGAATCCATGCGTTCTCAAGTTACCGCACATCTGCAGCAGTCTCGGGCAATGTTTTCGCACATTGCGTTGCAATCTTACTGAACAATTAACTCAACATCCTTCTGGAGTAAATGCTGTAATGCATCTTCCAATAATACAATCCTTCAATTACATACAGGAAAACAGAAATATCAATTTCATGCAATTCGAAAGAAACGGAAAAATAAAATGAATGTTATTATCACTTGACGTCTTGTCTTTCTGACAGTGTCAGATAGTGATGCGGCTCGATTTTATTTAACTCGTTACTCAAATAAAAAAAAAATAAAGAATCGAGTCCATTTTCTCTCGATGTGCCACTCGGTTTAGTTGCGGTTAGATAAATATCATCAACACTGCCACACTAGTTAACTATCATTCTTGGATAATAAACCAGGTAATAAATATATTTCGTGTAATAAACCGTCATAATACTGTAATGTACAGAGTCACAGAGTTTTAATAAGAGAAAATACATGTTCTGTGGGTTAGTGCTGTCAGATAATAAAGTGTAATTTTTCATTAAATCTTCACTGATTTTATCAGATCAATCTGATAATCAGTGGAATGTAAGACAAAAAGCTCTTTACAAAGTCGAACAAAGCCAATCTTAGCCGAATTATTATTATTATCAGCCATTTCTGTCCCACTGCAGGGCAAAGGCCTCCCTTCCTTCAGTCACTGACTTAAACACCTTGGTACATTACCAATATAGAACGGTTACTGTATTTTTGATCTTGCTATGATTCTGTTCTTGAGTTTTTAATTTACATAATCGAGTCAATCGAGTGCCTGACCGTTAATGACTGAGTAACATCACTAGTGTCAAACAAAGAAAGCGTGATGACAACAAGCTTGAAGTGTTGCCCTTGTCAAAAAATTACCCACGTACATTTTGGGGAAATATGACGTCTTATCACTTGTCACCCTTTTAACTTTAACTGTAAAACATGTAAAATATATGACGGTGCAACAGCGGATAGTAGATTCTATGGTCATGGTTATGGTTACGATTAAATTTAACTTTGACACAAACTATAACGGAGCTTTTGATACAACCCACCCTAAATCTTTTTTCTTTGATTATTGTATTTTCATTCATAGATAAGGTAAGGAGGTAATATCTGTTTTTATTCAACCTGTTTGTGTCTGAATCTGTTGTTACAAATATATTTTGGTTTTGTTTACACACAGAGCATGTAAACTTTTATGTTTACATAAGCCCAGCTATAAACGCATAGGTTATGCATGACAGAAAAAACGGCAAATGAAAACACGTCATTCATATCCGCGTTTCATAGTTCAGGATAACTGTATTGTTCTACCCTACACGTTCAAGTTTGCATGTAGATACAGTTTGATTGCACACTTAGTAGAGTATATGGTGTTGTATAGGTGTTGTGTTTGTTTTGGCTTCTCGGTGTGAAATGTTTGTGTGTAAGTTTTATTTTTAGTGTAGGTTTTCAATTGTTATTTTAATTTTATGGGTGCTAATGCCTGATATAAACGATTATTATTATTATAAATCAATACAAACCAACACACGCTAGCTATGACGATTATCCACTAGCAGGTTGCCCATTAAACTTGAGTAGGTACTTGACACTTTATGTGATTGTAGTTAATATTTATAAAGCGAAGTGCAAAAGAAATATCTACAAGCCCAACCTGTTACATAATCAACTATCTTCTGCCCGCGACTTCGTCCGCGTGAAATTTCACCCTGGAAATGGGTGGAATTTCGAAAAACCCTTTCTTAGTGGATACTTACTCTTCACAAAGAACACACCCTTCAAATTTGTCTCTCGGACCAGCGGTTTTGGCTGTGCGTTGGTATATGTCAGTCAGGACTTTGAATTTTATATATTCATAGACGCTTGTGTTGATCAGGAGGCCGGGATAGGCTTAGGTATAAATATCAGCTTTTACTAGATAATAATAATGCCCTGACTGCCTCGTTGGTCGAATGGTTAAAAGCGCTACTGCTGAATATGAGGTCCTGGGTTCGCTTCCCGGGTCGGGCAAAGTGTTTTTCTATCTGGAACTTGTTAGCAGCAGCCCGTAGTCTGGATGTGGGCCCGGTTTATAGCAATAGGCTCATCTCCTATAATCCTATTACATGAAACATAAACATAACTGGTGAAATGTGTATACTATACGTGCATCTCTGCGTAACCCGTCAGTGAAAACAAGCGTGATGTTATGTTATGTAATAATGTCCTCAACTAACGGCACTTAGTTGTGATTATTCATGATATTGTTACGAATGAAGCTCTATATTTTTTTATAGTTACTTTGCTTTTTGTTTTGACGGTAAATATTATTTAACCTTCCGCGAGGTAAGTAAATAGTCAAAACGTTGCCAAAGCAAGGGTTTGGATTCTGTTCGTCATGCCAAGAAAACAGGCTAATGATACGCAGAAGAATAAATACATAAATTGTAACGCTCTTTGGCAAGCAAACTATTCTGCGCTCGATAGCTTAGCTGAAACTATGTAGGTACGTTAGGGTTTTCTAATTGTAAGTACTAATGGTACTTCACAAAACTTTCTAGACTGATAAATAATGGTAGATAAACACTAAACACTGCGATGCCAGTGATTTCTGCCATGACCGACAACGTCGCGACGATGACGGGCTGGAGGCGAGACGACCAGGCCCCGTCTGGCAGACGCCGGCAGTCTCGAACACTTTATTTCTATTATTATTTAAGTGATAAATGCGCAGACGAGAATAGATAAGCAGGGAGACAGTATAAAAAATAAGGACGCTATTATTTTACCCTTTTGTGTAATCTCTTATAGACAATGTAGGCATTAAGTTTACCTTTTGAATAGGTCGAGAACATTTTTAGGTCCTGACGAAAAAAAGAGGACGTTGTTGCAATATTAAAGCTTTAGTCTGATAGTGGCAACGTTTTTTAAACGGATAGACAGATGCTGACGTTGATACAGGTTTTTCAGGTATTTTAGTAAAATAATTGTAAAACTTACACGTGAAAACAATAAAAATGCACCAGCTTTTGGTTTGTTGTAGGTATAGTTGTTTAATTGACTGAATATTCAATGATTACTTGGAATTTCTACATACTACGTTGCCATTCTCGGTAATAACTAAGTAATTACAACGAACTTAGTGAATGTTCATTATGAATTAGCTTTCCTTTACATAAATCAGCTTTGAAGTTAACATACGCTATTAACCATTCGTCATGCAAATTATAAGTAAACAATAGATACATAATATTCCTCTACTCGGTAACTTCAAACAAGTATGTGAATATTGTAACCGTATTATTCATGAGATAATAGGGAATAGGAATTGTACAGTTTTTGTTGTGTATTACGTTATTATGTTGTTCATTTATGTGATCCTCACATCATATTTGGCATTTTGGCCAATTTTAACAATTCCAAAAGCGTAACCCACGGACCCACCCTCTCATACCATCATTATAGGTAAATCTACGAACGACGCCTACGAGAAAAAGTGGCGTAGGCCGTCGTAGACCGCTCGTAGGCCATTCGTAGCAGCGTAGCAAGAACTACGAATTATTTTTGTCTTTTAATATTGAGTTTTTTGTGGCTGTAGAGTGCATGTATACTCGTACTAATTGATATGCTAAGATAACTCTTTATTTGTATAAACATGTGTGTATATATAACAGCATGTAAGATATTAAATCAATGGAATCCAATTACGTTTAGCTTCATACAACGATGTACAAATATTAAACATGTGAATATGGTTAATATTTATTATATGTATCTCGATGTTCACGAAAAAAGAGATTTGATTTATGTTACCTACATATAAGTAATTAAAAACGTTAGACTATGTACAAAATATCTATGTACAAAACCAGGTAAAATTCAGTTCAGCAAACGTTTTATCCATAGGTTTTATCTGACTGATTTTCAGTAGAGTGTGATGGTGTGTGTGCGTGTAACTTCATACAATACAAATTAACGATTTGGCCCCCACGAGGTAGGCCTCTGGGGACTAGTTCAGTACATAATGGTAGTTATTAGGCTAATTTGCTCGGCATACGCCCACTGGACATTATGATAAACTGGACATTAGCATATCATTATGTATGCCTGGCGTATAATCCAAAGAAAATATGGGACATATTTCAGCGATAGGTAAAATAGGAAACTTTATTGTTAAGCAAACTGACTGCCAACTAAAACTGACGGTATAATAAAATCACAGCTGTCTTTGTTTGACAGTTGTATGAAAATGTAATAACACGGCAAATTGACGTAGGGTGTCAATTTGCTAAAGAAGACTATCGCGAAGCTTGTAGTAACGGATATTTTCTCTTCGCGAAAATATCCGTTACTACGAGCTTCGCGATAGTCTTTTGTCAGTGTTAAGCGAAGACTATCGCCAGCCACCTTTTGTAATAAAAAGCTCTAACTTACAAAACTAACAACTTCCAACGATTATATTGAAACCGTTCTGTTTCCACATAACAATGATTCAGAATTCTATTCAGGCTTTGAATTAGTATCGATTTTCCGCCATAAGCCTTCGGCGACGCTGCAACCACATAATTCTAGAATGTGTAACATTGTACGAGGCAACGTTTTACTTTGCGACCTTACAAATGCTTACTTATTGTAGTTCCACTGAAACAGCTTGCACGCCATTTTGCTCATTTTGTACGAATAAAATATGTGTCAGTCTTCTTCTTTAATGTTCAGACAAGCAGGTACTCGAAATGTTGTAACAGTATTTCGTGAATCTTGTATTCTGAGCACTACCGTTCATCGTGCTGAAATTACGTTCATATCGTCGATGAGGAACTGGTATACCGTTCGTGAATAATTTTGAAATTCAAAGTAATTTGTTGAAAAGGAACAACGCTATTGTAGTTTTAAGTACATACAGAGGCTAAATAAGTTAGTACTGAGGTCGCAATATACCTAGTATGAATGTATGTACTTCAAACACAACCAGTCCAAACTTAAATAACATCATAGAAATAAGTCAATAGCTCCGCGGCCAAACTAGTAAATAAGCTGCGAACGTCCGAACAATACAGCGGCATTAAGACGTAATACAACCCTACGAAACCTTATCGCCATACTCCGCTGGCACTTAGTTGGGTTGGGTTTACTTTTAAATAAACTACATAAGTAGTTAAATACAATGTAAGTATACCGTCCTTTGTTCGTCGAAGAAACAAACACGTAGAGCCTCGACCATAAAATAATGTTATGTGACGTCAATACCTACTTCATGTAATCACGCTAATATGAAGTATGTAAACAGCGCCGGCAGTAAACCTTTATTTGTTCCAGTCAGGCTACAACACACTCTTATTCGGGCGAAAGAAATGTCGAGTAGTGTAATGTAAATAACGTTTCTCGATTACATTGGGCGCCGTCGCCATTAATCGAGTTGGCACAACTTCTATCGAACTGCCGACACAGGCTAGGGTTCCAATATACATTGTGTTGTCTGTTTTTGTATTGCCAAGCAAGACAATGCCACATTTACATATAAATAAGTGGTTACGTTTTTATGTATCCATTAAAAACGTCTGCGGTGTACATGTGGGATTCTGATGAAAAATAACGACGCCAACGCGTCGGGACCAGCCGGTGCCATACGAGCGAATAGAAAATGCCAGCGTGGCTTAAATTTAATCTGAAACGTAAACCACGCTACCAAACCTATTAATATTTTCAATCACGCATCTTAAGTATTTGATTACCTATACAATATATAAACGACGATAAGTATTTCACAAAGTTTAATAAACAAATCGTTAAACTAATTAAAAGTGGCAAAGAAATTCTCACCCAACTTGTTTAAAAAATATCAAGCGAAACGCGATTTTATTAACTCAATAGGTACTTCCTTAATTGGAGTATGTCACTTTATCAATGTTGCCATGTAGGTACCCATTAGGCCTAGCACTCAACAGCACTTTAGGTCTCAACCTTTCGCTTCCATTAAAGCAATGCTTAATCAATTTAGTATCGTGCGTTGTTGGCTGGCAGGTCGAGCTATGCATTAAGTAAAGTTCACGCTGGCAATAAAGTGACCGGCGGTAAATGAACCGTTCGTGCCGTAAATAGCGCTTACGACCGCCACCGGCCCTTTCCTCACTACTCACTGCTGCTCCAATCGTTTTAGTACTTGACTACTGTGGAACTACCCGGCGGACAGTTTGTACGACAACAGCAGCAATTTAACTTCACAAAGTTGTTTTCTACCCTAATATTATAATTATATGCGGAACTCAACAACGTAAATCTAAATACAGAGGTAGGTACAAATAAATAAATACAATACATATCTTATTCCAATGTTACTTCTGCAAGCATCCGCAATCCGGCCCCTACCACTTTAATTTTTTCTATTGCGCTAGGTTACAAAAAGCAGACGTAGCATGCCGACGATGGTAAAAATAACAGCAAGGAGTTGCGCATCTCGGAAAATGCAGCCCGCTAGTGATTGCAATTCATTGTACTGTCTGACATTGCATTTTGAACCTTAAGCACAAAGCCGAATTTAATTTGTAAATACAAACTGACTAAAAACTTGTCACTGAATATGTGTGCATTTCTACAAGTTGTCATTTAAAAATCCATATCATCAATATTCAGCTTCATTTGACAATGTCAAATCTGATGGGAAAACATACCCTTAGAAAAACTCACCTGTACAGGGCGCCATCCTGGCTGTATGTTGGCTTTAGCGCAGTAACTGAATAATAAATGCACCTCGCAAGGTTATCTTTTATTTGTCCGTACACTACAAATCCAATGCAACGATTCCACGTTGTCCTCAATAACGTACGTACTCATTCACTGTGCGCGTCTATATGGAGGCTTTACGTCACTTAGACTAACGAGGTTGTAGTATAGAGTCGGTACGTGTGAGGCGCGGGCGGACGGTTTCTGGTCGACGTGCACCCCGCCCGCCTTTCGGTGCAAAATGATCGCGTGGCGTGGCGGTCGCACGCACCCCGCGCCCCGGCTGCAGGCGGGTGACTTTTGCATAGTAAATACTAGGATTTCAGATAAAATAACCTCTATTGTTTATACTTAACATTATGAACATGTGTTGCATGACCCCTTTAGAAATAACAAGAACGTGGTACAGTTATTTCTCTAAACGTTTTACAAATAAATTGTATAGAAATGGAAATGAAGTGTAACCTTATTCGTAGGCACTATGCACACTAACTTTCGTATTTTTTTATTCTGGAAATAGCCTGGATACATAAATATCTCATTCAGTGTAAAACTGAGTTCTATTTAAGTTATGCATTGCATTCGCGGCCTAGGTCACTACCGCGCAGGTCTGTTTAAAGTCGCCAATGAATTTGTATGAATGTTTGTGTAGGTACCTACTACCTAGTTTGCAGGACGGCATCTGATTGTGCATACGAGAGCACGCAGTTTGCTATTCATTTGAAACTTTACCTACATATAAATAGCAGCGTGTTCAGACACTCCTTTTAAGTACCTGCTATATCTATTTTAATGTTAACTTTAACTTGTGTAGCAATGTGTTTAAATATCGATTCTATATTAAGCTTTTTTTAATCATCACAAATTCATATTGAACCAAGCCTCATTTTACTGCGGTGACCTTTCCGATCGTCGAGCTGTTTTTAAATAGATTTTCACTAATAGGAAATAACCACAGCAACCTTTAAAACGGTCGTAAAATTGATTTGATGACGGTGTATCCTACGGTTCTACACAAAGTTGTAAAATTTTTATACGACTCACAATAAGAATGGAATTCATATCAGTCGTTACATTTGATGTAGCTTTAAGGATTCATTCATAGTAAGTAAGTAGTTTTGTGTGAACTCTGTACCTCTAAGTAGACGGTGAGGCCTAAAAGCCCTCTGGTTTTAGCATCGGAACTAAGGACATCCAGATTCATAGAATTTTCTCGGCAACGTTCAGTGCAAATGGAAAATGCCTAGATGTCGCTTTAGTCAACCTTTTGCCGAAGTAGTTCACTTTTCTTCCACAAAGACATACGGTGCTTCACGACCTCAGACACTGGCAGGCCAGCTTACTGTTTATACTTCCCTCCGCTAGATGGCACTTGTCATGCACCTGTTGGTCCAACTGCTTTACTAGCTTCACCCTCCAACAGATGGCGTCAAAACTCGTTTGTAAGGTCACGATAGTTACAGAATGGATACAGTGCAATGTATCTAATTGAACCTCATAAAGATGCATAATCCACAACTGTTAAATATTTAACAGTGTTAAAGCTTGCTCAATGACACTAATCAATAAAGACGGTAGGGCTTGTGCATTTACGTTAGAAATAAGTAAGTATCATAAAACCTAAATAAATCGTTGAAAAAATGTAGTACTTATGTTATATGTACACGTACAGTCAATCACTGCTAGGTGTGCATTATGATTAGAGATACCTTCTAGTTACTTTCATAAACTTAACCACGTTTTACCGTCGTTACCTAATGAATACAACTAAAGTACAAAGTGTTTCAACGATTAATTTAGTTTTTATAATACTTATTTCTCAAGTACTTTAATAGTACACAGTAGCACAGTTGTTCCTTAAACGTGGGACACTCAGAAAGTTTTGCAAAAATAAAAATAAATGTTCTGTAGGTAAATATTTTATTATTAAATCTTTTAAAAGTACTCTCCACTAGCCTCTGATACAAAGTTTCATGCGCAGACACCACGTTTACAGAATGCTTGAACGTTGACAGCGCATCTTCCGGCGAAGAAAATTGTATCCCTATGAGCTGATTTTTTATTTTCGGGAGTAAAAAGAAGTCACACGGTGTTAGGTTAGGGCTGTAAGGAGGGTGACTGGCGTGCTATCCAGGAAGTCCTTCGTTTTGAGCGCGGTGTGCGAAGGCGCGTTGTCGTGGTGGAGCAGTAGCCCGCGGAGCCCTGCTTCATCATTTGTTGCTCACAACAGAGAAAACTTCTGCCAAGCATTTGGTAGTATGTTACCATTCAGCGTTGATGCTTCTTTGGTTCCGTAAAGGAATTGACACCAAGTTATAGCCAGTCAAATTGAAAAAGCTCGCGATCAAAATCTTCCCCGCGCTTCTAGATCGCTTCACTTTGATAGGCGTTGATTCGTTTTAATCCAAACTGGCGCTTCCTTTGTGGATCGTATTGATAAATCCAAGACTCATCACCTGTAATGATGTCGTAAACAACGCCGAGATGAGCCTGCTTCAAATTTGTTTATCATATCACGGCACCATTCCACCCGGGCCTGCTTCTAAGCATCGGTGAAGTTGTGCGGCACCAAGCGTGAAACCCAGCGTGTAGAATTTCGTGAAGGCTTCCCGATCCAACCTGCAGTATGCGCTGAATCTCTTAATACGTAACTCGCTTATGGTCTTGGATTAAATTTTTCACTGCTAGCACGTTTTATTCCGTAACAGCCGTCAAAGGGCGACCATCACTTCTTTCTTCATCCCCCAAAGTTAGTCGACCGCGCTTGAATTCGTTATACCAATGATACCTACACGGTTGCCTTAGAAAGGCCATTTGTAGAAGTCTATCGTACGTTTCGTCCGGTTTCAGGCGACACTTGAAATCGTAAAAAATCATAGCGCGAATATGTTCCCGGCGCAGTTCCATTTTTTAATGAGACACGATAATTTAAATTAGCTCGCAAACAATGTGGAGAAATTGGAATGTACAGACGCCAGCATATCAAGCTACCCGAAACTGTAGAATTTTCCCAATCAACTTTGAACCTTATGCTTTAGCGATAAGTTGAAAATATATTAAAGACATTTGACAGATTGTAGTAGCTTGATGTGCTGGCGTCTGTACCTATCACTACAAACAACCGTATCGTACCTATCGTACTTACAAGTAATCATATTTTCAAAATAGATTATACGAGTAACTGACATTGACAGCGCCTTATAGCAGTAAGAGCGACGTTCTGTGTAGGTGTTACCATAGATGTACGGGACTGTACCTAAAAGAGAACACATCTTTTTAACACAAAACAATTCATCACTTTTAAAAAGAGCTGGTAAATAGTCTTTATTGGACATTAATTCACCACCAAGCATGAAATGCTTTATCTGAAAATCGCATGCGGAACTCAGGCTGATAATAAACTTAATTAATCATTCGTGGCACCTACCTACGTGTCCAGTCTTCCTTGGGCAATAAAATGTTTGTGATCGATTCAAAGCCGACTGCTTCATTAACCAGCTGTGTTTTCGATTTGAAGTTAATTAATTAGGTGTATACTCGAATTCAGGGATAATGATTTGTAAACAACACTAAACAACTCACGCCCTGTTCATTTCCATAAGTATCTCGTCACTGGCTAATATTTGTACCAAGGCAAATGCAATCGGCATGTTCTAGAACCAAAAATTCAAAGACCTGTGACATCTACCAACCCGCACTGGGCTCGCGTGGTAGGTTATGGCTTACGCTCCATCTCACCGAGACGAGGCCTGTGTCCCAGCAGTGGGAACAATGCTCATGCTTGTGCTAATGCTATGTGCAGCGGGGTAATTGAGTAGCCCACTATTAGTAGCAATGGATTTCTATTTCGCAGTTCAACAACATTCATTGCGTTACGTTGTTGCGCAGGCAACTTTTTCGAACATAAGTATTATGAAACATTGAATTAACAATATATCTTAAAATGATTCAGATTGAAATTGATATAGTGTGTTACACAATTAGGGTGCTATTCTCATACAATTCGAGCCGATATGCGAGATATTATATAATATATATATAACATATGTATATAGGTATATATTATACCTTAGTACAATGTGATGTTATTTGTAAATAGGTACTAAAACCAAAGCTTTTACAAACGATGCTTATAAAATTCAGCGCTTGTCGCTCTGTTGCTCCAATACGAAACAAATCCTTTTATTTCATAGTAAGTGCCATCAAAAAATGTATCGTGTTCTAGATTTAAAACATTAGATACCCTACTTCTTACCTAATTATACTTACTTGTCTAAATACATAATTATAATGTAAGTAATATTAGATACACGAAAATCAATTTATATAAAATAAAGTCAGGTTAGTTACACCATTTATAACTCAAGAACCCCAGAACCGATTTTTGTGATCTTTGGTTTGTTGGATTTGTCTCCGCCCCGAATAGCAGAATAACCTATTAAAACATGAGGAAAATTCACAAAGAAAAGAAAAAAATTCTTATACATTTTGTATCGGCTTTTTTGATTCTGAGGCGGTACGAATTTCGACGAAGATCGCCTAGTATAATAATAATAAAAAAACAATATTATTATTTATTGTTATAAAAAAATAATAATATCTATCTTAACATATACCTTTAAAAATATAGCTAAAAACCTAGATTAGTAATTAAGGTTAACTTCAAAGTGTTTATTCAAAAGCTTAATTTTTTTTTGCGTATTTTAGCACCTAAACTTGGTCTTTAAGATAAAACATAAATAAAAATTCAAACATGTTGCCTAATCGTACGTCCGGCAATCTCACAGATCATCATATTTCCCACCCCGCGACTCACTAGGTATCACGTTTACATAATAACAAAGATCTCCACACAACTTTATTTGCGGAAATAAAGTGGCATTTCCACGGCTTCGCCTGGGGAATTTCTTTATTCCTAATACCGTCTCCAAGGTTGACGGTCTGTGCGATACAGTTATAACAACAGCAGGGTATTCCAGCGATGAACACGTTCAAGAGTTTAAAGTGTAAACGATTTATATGTTAATGAAGGACAATTACGTCTGTGGCATTAACTTTATTTAGGAATATTACTTATTCAAAAGCTTAGTGGGTAATGAATACATAAATACGTACTCAACCTAAGTACTTACAAAACAAAAACTTTATATATCTGTACTAACTATATTTTTGTCCTTAGATATAAGCAGCAAATCACTGATAGCACAGGGCCTCGTCCGCCACAATTTATGTGGCTTAACTTTCATTGCAAGCGGAAAACCCCTGGCCCTGTTATAATTACTTTGGGAGCAAACCTGAGTCGTTTAAGCAACATTATTATAAATGATTATACTTAATTCTGTAAAATTCGTATCTGTAGTTGCCTTCTTTTGACATTAACATTAGACATGTTTTGTTATAAAGTAACGTCTGCAGCTGCTTCTACCACGAAGGATTTAGATCCCTTAACTTTTATGAAACCACTTCTTGAATTGTGGAAACCCCATTACAATGGATTAGCAAGTTTGCCACGGTCGTTTATAAAAGGAAAGTTTTATATTTAGTAGTTTGTTATCTTAATTCAATCTCAAATCGATTTTATTCAATTGTCAGGAGTTTCAAAAGTAAGTTAGTATGTACCCGTTTTATGTATTCGAGTCAGCCGCAGAACGAACTACTTATTGAGCGTACATACGAAGTACGAAGCGCGCTACGGCAATAATTTACACTTATCGCTATGGTCGATTAACAACTTAGTTTCTTAAAGTTAGTTATCACGATTCACATTGCTAAATATTGCCGTTCTGCCAATCCTGCCTTAGTATAATATAATCAATCGATACTCAAGCACCCTTCCATTTTTTATCGTAATCACAAAATCTAAGATTATTTGCTAAAGTATGGATTATTATTTAAGTAGTAAAACTTTTGTACTTCAAAGGGCAATCCTTGGCAACTTTTCTTATGAAAACTTTCAACATTCACCACTGCTACGGTGTGTTATAACAAAGCGAATTGAATTTCAAAGCCCAAATGCAATTTCGTATAAAATATTCAAGTTTAGTTTTGTTCATAGATAAGCAAAGTATTTACAAATCATCAATGTTTATATCGCTGCCCCAGTTCAATAATGTAAAAGGCTTTTCATTTGATTTTTTCACTAGGTACTAAGCTTTAGGCTTTATCTGTAGTGACTAACGGCCTACTGTGCTATACACATGAGCCTAAAATATAGTTCAGTCTAAAATGGGACAAACCGTCGCTGTTGACAATCTGGGCTTGCGGCTTGCTCATTTTAATTTTGAGAGTGCTTCTGTATGCATTTGGATGTATGTACAAGGTTTTTGCAAAGTCGTCCAGTATAGGTCGATATTTTATTCCAAAATTTCGTATTTTTACCTGTCTAATGCATGCTTTTTTTACTGAGAAATTGGGAATCTGGCCAACGGTAACCCACCATGGAATGAACAGGGAAATGAATTCGGCGATGCATCGTGCCTACTTATGTTGCAATTTCACCCGCATCCATTGTTTTTGTTTTTATTATGATAATTTAACAAGAACTGGTCCTTAGCAGCCGGAATTAAAGAGAGAAGTGGAAAGAGAGTAGGGAGGCCTTTGCTGCGCAGTGGGACATTACAGGCTAATAATATAAATAATTTAATATACTCGTATAATAATAGCTGATAGACTGCTGTCGTAAAAATTGCGTTCATAAAGCTCACCCCATTCGCCATGTTTTATTAGATTAATGATCATCATAAACTCCTAATACTATTTTTTCTCTTTGTAAACTGCAGCAGTAAATAACCCGAAGGTTGACTGGTAGAAAATGTTTCAGGTATAAAGTCCGCCTTTGTACAGTATTTTTTTTTACTTGTGTATAAAGTTTTAATAAATAAATAAATATTGTGAGTTATCAATAATGTGGCTTGGAAAACATTGCCTTATTCACGTATTTTCTCATTGGGCTAATTTAATTGGCGTTTTACTCGCAAAGAAAAAACTTGTTACCCATCCCCTTATCATAATCCCTTAATCGTGTTAATGACGCCTACCAAAAGAGGATCAGACCGTTCAGAAATATTTAAGTATATACAGGCGCACCGTTTCGAAGGTGAACCGATTAAAAAAACCATACAAACACAAAGTCTTGTGTACGTTCAAAATTAGGAACATAAAAACCGGAAATAGTAGCAAAATGCCAAGTGGGAAGCAAGTAAAATATTCCATTTGTTTCGCTACCGAAATGGCGGCGATATCAGAGGGCAGAATCTTTACCGTTAACATGGGGCCGGAACGAACGTTTTTCAAGCATGTTGTTTTTTAATTCGATAAATTATAAATGTTTCCATACCTAGGTACATACTTTTTGTATGACATAATTTAACTGTAAGGCTGACTACTCATAGCTAATGAAAAGTCGTAAAAACCTTAACGACCGACTGCATAGCCTCAAAAATGGCGCAACTTGTAGTTCGGACATAAAGCTGCACTCTACAAGTCTAGCTTACTGGATCGCTAAGTGACGTCATCTTAAAGTTCCACTTGCGTCATATGAAGACGGCTTTCTCGTTAAAAACTGAATTGTGAGATGACACATCTTTATCTGCAGTCTTCGTTATAACATAAAATATTGCATTTATTACGCAGTGTAACACCTTAATACAATGAGAAACCTCTTAAAAAGAGTAAAATATATGCATTCTATCTTAGTATCTTTTCTAAATAGATATTTTTTGGTAATCTAAAAAACGTATTATTTTCTGTGACAGAATGTTTGGAGTTTTTTTAATATTAAATCTCATATGACATCAAACTAGCGCTGAACGACACACATTGTGGGGGGACATCCACTTCATAATATATTCTACTTGCGTCGTGCACTGAACGCGCCGATAGGAGCCGCCACCTGACACGTTGGTTATGAAATAACGTGGCACCAAAGGCTTTCATGCCAGAGACTGGTCGTTTATTAACAACTAGCTGTCCCTACAGACGTCATTCCGTAATTCATAAAAAAAAAACAATAGCAAAAAAACACTTTTAGTTTTTCCCGAATTTGGAAATTTTCTGGGAAACTTCTCCCATTTTTCATACCATAACAACATAATTCGGACTGTTGCGAACATTTTACAACAAAAATTTGCCGTATCGGTTCGGCCGTTTTCAAGTGACGCGCTTAGCCATTCGTTTTTATTATATTTAAGATGTATGCTTGAATCACAACTATAATAGCCTGACTTTAGAACAGACAGTTGAAATTCAAAAGTTATAATATGAATTTACACTGAAGGAATAAACTCGTGTTGTAGTAGCATCGATTTTGTAATTTGGACTCCTCCCTCCCTGACCGAACTCGTTTCATTTTTACCGACTTCACAAAAAGGAGGAGGTACTATGTTCGGGTGTTTGTATGATTTTTTTTTTTTTTTTTTTGTATGTTTGTTCATCGAATACTCCGCCAATTGTCGACGGATTTTCAAACTTCTTTTTTTGTTCGAAAGTAGATAGTTCTGAGGTGGTCCCCCATTGTCACCAAGTTAGGATCTGATGATGGGATCTTAGAGAAATCGAGGGCAACCCTCAAATTTTATAGGCTTACTTATTGTTTTTCGCATATTTTATGAAGTATCTTGTGTATTTGTGTATGGTTGTCACCATCTCAGGTAGCTGGGCTGATGATGGAAGGTACAACTCCTTACCAGTTAGAAGTTACTCGAACAGGCAAGGACTGTTTTAGTAAATTGTTTTGATGTTTGATAGGGCATTTGCCACATTTGGTCTCATGATCATCAAGTCATGACCTGATGCTGCAGTCAGGATAGTCTGCAGAGTACCTAACTCCTCGACAACTAACAGCAGATATATCGTGTTTAGGCTCATTGAAAAGGGCTCGATGTGTGGATAAACGTACTGTTACTGAGGAACACCGAAGACCTGATGCTGAAGCCAGGAGCATCAGAAAAAGTACAAACCTTGAAATTACAGCACCGTAGTCGTGTTTGGGTCTGGCCTGATGCTGCAGCCAGGATTATCAGCATCTAATCTAAAAACTAATAAAAGGAGAACTCCTCAACAATTAACGTCCCTGCATCGAGAAAAGGAATACTTATTTTATAAAAAGGCGATGGGCAAGTTGACATTAGGCTATTTTAACTTAGATAAATTATAATTACAAAGCGAGAAATAAAAACTTTTTAACAAAAAAAAACCGACTTCCAAAAAAACACTACAAACTGAAAAATAACTTTAATTTCGGAAGTCGGTGGCAAAAACTAAAATACTGATCCCTAAGACACCGACTTCCGAAATTAAAGTTATTTTACAGTTTGTAGTGTTTTTTTGGAAGTCGGTTTTTTTTTGTTAAAAAGTTTTTTTTCACATTTACCTATCACACTAATATTATAAAGGCGAAAGTTTGTGTGTTTGTATGTTTGTTACTTCTTCACGCACAAACCGCTGAACGGATTTGGATGTTTGACACACAGATAGTTTATAACCAGGATTAACACTTTATTACTTTTTATCTCGATATTCCCACGGGATCGACACTTATGCGGGTGAAACCGCGGGGCGCAGCTAATTTCATATAAGACTACACAACAGTGTGTGTTCTTTCTGAAAGTCACTAAATGCACAGAATTTTACGCCTTTGTTGTCTTGAAAAACGTCAGCGTTACAAAAGGCTAAACTTGTTTTACCCCCTTCTTTCCACCCACACTCCTCCTCTTGCCTTAAACCCCATTCTATTTCCATTGTACAGAGAGCTTCAAAAAGATGTGTAAATCGACAAGAATTTACTTAATACGGAATATGCAAGTAATTTCAAAGTGTTTTCAGTATGGGCGGAGAGTAATGGGTAGGACCAGGCCCGTGCCGGACGGCGCGTGCGTGTTCCACGCGCGCCTCAAGGAGATGTCAGCATCGAGGAGGGGGCCCCATAGGGCCGAAGCCTGCCGGGTCAGCGGGATTGTCCGAAAGGGTTGGCCCGGAACATAAAGGACGGCTAAGGAAGGAACACGGGTGGGTTTTAGTCAGTAAGAATCTGACACTCACATCCTGCTCCACCCAGAGCGGGAGGGGTCATTTGATGATTTCCCATCCACAAAAAAAAAAGTGTTTTCAGTATTAATTTATACTTGTGGAAGATTGTTTAAGAGTCAAGAAACAAATTGCATTTTTTTTTACGCATTTCTCATTGCCCAATTTACTATTTTCAAGAAAAGAACTGGATCAATCAACATAGCTTGCAGAGGCAGCAAACTGAATTGGCAATGCCGCCATGCCGGCCATGTTTGTCGAAGGACCGAACGCCGGTGGAGCAGACGAGTCCGAGTGGAGACCGCGTGTCGGCCAGCGTAGTGTGGGATGTCCCCCAGCTAGATGGACTGACGAACTTTAAAAATGTGGCTGGGACGGGCTGGATGCGGAAGGCGGAGGACAGGGTTTTCTGGCGCAGCCTGGGAGAGGCATATGTCCAGCAGTGAACTGCGATAGGCTGAGTTGAATTTATTATTTTATGCAAACTCGAAACACGTCCTCTTCGAAAATGCCGGAAGTGACGTAGAAAGTCATGTGAATGTCGTGTCATCTATTCTCAGCAAACTGCATGAAATCTCACTAAGGCAAGTAAGTAAGTGCGATTACTGCTTGAAGAAAGCACAAAACATTATTTAATAAATATGATTTGAGGATATGTCAACTGAAGGGGTCCGCTAGGGCTGATGCGGTGATGCCTGCCAGAGTCGCGGGTTGTTCGAAAGAGATACTCGTACCGTGGCCCCTGGCACAGGCAACTGAAGGAACATGGGTGGGTTTTAGTCAGCAAAAGTCTGACAGGCCCTCCCGCGCACAGCGGGAGAAGTTATTTGATAATTTCCGACCCATAAAAAAAAGGATATTTGAACAAATTCGTGGATAATGACGTACAATCTGCAATATTGTATCAATGTGTGCGACAAAACAAATTACACACGGGGTACTTAATTGTAGCTACACAGTGATACCATAATATAATATTGAACACAAATTTTATTGTAGACTGAATTCTTATCGATGTACATCTCTTTGAGGCTGCCTGTACATTCCATGAATATGTCATTGCCAAAACAAAAGTGCCAAGAGAGCAGGCTACGAAAATAAAGGTTGTTTATAAATTCGTAGCACGTCTACGAAAAGCGTAGCACTTGATTTTTACAAGATAGTGTTAATTAAGACATCGAGTTTTGCTTTCCTTGAAATGTTACTGTTACAATTCCGGGTAGAGGGAGGGATTCGGTTACTTTTGTGTTTTATGTTCACGCTATACACGTTGCGTCATTGCGTGGTAGTAGCACAATAAGTGTATATGTCACGACATTTTAAAATCTATTCGTTACAGTGCTTTATAGAATAAGTACAAGCGGACCTGACAGACGTTGTCCTGCCCGAACAGTGCCACCTACCGTATCCAATTGAGAATATAAACCATCCAGGGACTCACTCAAACACACAAAAAACCGGGCAAGAGCGAGTCGGACTCGCGCACCGAGGGTTCCGTACCATATTATGTTTTAAATTTTCATCGGCGAGGCCTATATTCGTTAGAGAAATTTAACACTGCGCACTGCGGTGTAGAATATTGCAACTTTAGGTCAGCGCCGTCTCTTGACCGATAGTGGAACTAGTGTAACTTTTGTTGATGATTTCTGAAAAAGTGTGCTATTTAGAGACATCATTTTATTTTACCTATAATCTTTACATAAACTTCTATCACATAGAATTATTTCAGATTTTTCTCTTTGCAAACTTCGGAGATAAGGGGAGGGGAACAGTATTTTTTTTAACATTTTTCATCAAAAGTCGAAAACTATGCGGCCTAACAAAAATAAAAAATGTTTGAGAATGTGCAAACTGCGCTCTTTCATATGATACCCCACATGCCCTAGTAGCCCCACTTCGAAATTTCAGTCGTTGTTGCAAAAAAAAAAATCTTATTTGCAAAATATTTGGGCTAACGTCATCGTCATCTAAAACTATTCCAAATTTCAAGTTGATAGCATCAGTAGTTCTTGAGATATCCAGCTGTGACAGATAGACAGACTGAGTCTCATATAAGGGTTCCGTTTTACCGTTTTGGTACGGAACCCTAAAAAGCATCAAAATCGGTCCAGCGGTTTAGGAGGAGTTCGATGCGTCTGCGAAGTTTCGCTAGTTAATTTAATTTGATCCTGTATATATATATTCGAAAAGTATAATCATAAGTCAATATACTTTACATATTATATGTCTTTGTAATACGTGATAGTAGACACATAAGAACGCCAGCCACTTGAAGTCAGACAAGTACTGCGACAAACGAAACGGTAAGAAGGGCCAAACACAGGCCCGCAGACAATCAGATTGGATGAAGCAATAGTAAGCTGCCTAAAGATATTGTCTTATAATCGGTGAAGAAAAACATCGTGAGGAAACCAGCATGTCCTAGAAGCAAAAATTCGAAGACATGCGACATCTACCAACCCGCACTGGGCCCGCGTGGTAGATTATAGCCCTCTCGAATAGAGGAGGCCTTTGTCCCAGCAGTGGGAACAATAAAGGCTGATTATCGTTATGATTGTCTTATAATCACAAGAAAAAAATCTATCATTGAAATATGCATATATACAATAGCTGACTTCTTACAGGATTAATTGTAACATACTAATGAAAACATTATCTAAACGTAGGTATTGCTAGTTGATAACAAAATATGAAAAAATACCCCATCTGCAATGAGTTATCAGATAGGGTATATGAAATGAGTTATCAAACTTATCAGTTAAATCAATAATTTTCCTAAACTAATCATCAAACACACACACAACACACATAACGCATACGTAATTGAAAACACCCCGTAAAACGCCCCTAAAGAACATAATCCTCTGAGCAGGCCGCACTGAATGAAAGCAATATTAAATAACAACATTATTATATTCGCTAAAGCCCTCAAATAAGCAATTAACTACGAGTATTCTTCTCGTAATATTATATACGAGTACACTGTGAGTTCGTAACGCGCTGTCATTTACATTCGCCAGGCAGCTTCTTGAACTTGTTCCACTGTTTGTTACTAGGTACTACAATCTTGTACCCAATTATCTGTTCGTAGAACGGACTAGAATGTTTTGACTATCAAGTCTTATTTCTTGGAATAATGGTATGTATAATAATTTTGTAAAATAAATTTGCTCTTTCTTATTTTGTTTGCAGTTTGCTTCACTGCAAAGTTTGTATAAGTTGTTATCCGAAAACGGCAATAAATTGCGTTTTTTCGTAGTGATTTTTTTTTTATCACCACACAAACATTTTTTTTATATTACAGAATCCTATCATAGTTTACTGGAGATCCACTAATTGCAAGAAAACTGCACTTATTCATGAGGAATCGAAAACCCATAATCAGTGGAGTAACTACTAAGGTGCAAAGTGGTGCAAGGCACCACCTCTCATTGTCCGGACCAGGAGGTGATCCCAAAAAGACAAGTCACAGTGGGTTTAAAAATATTATATAAAGTTCCTATATGAAGAAAGTGCACCGTAATCCAAAAAGACTTGGTAATATTTTCGAGCTCGCTTCGACCGCTCTTGCTGCCTAGGTTCTCTGCGTTGTGAAATGTTTCTGCGTAACTCAACAAAGTAACTTCTTATTGAATTATTCTTCTTCTTCTCTTTGAATGGCCAAAAGAAAATTTAACCTGTCTGTGGTAAGGTGCTAAAATTTTCGAGCGTGCTACGCTTACTCTAGCTTCCAACCAACGATTTCATTTCATTTCTAGCGACAAGAACATAATATTACATCGGTAGCTTTGGCACTGTTTTTATGCTATTGCTCATACAAAAGTGCCATTTACTTATATTATAATATAAATATTGTCCGTACAAGAACCACGTCTATAAACACGCTGGGGAGATTGGTGTTGGGGGCGTAATTTCCACTTTGCACCAGGTCCTCTGATCTGAAGTTACATAATCCTTTTTTATAAAAAGTCCTCTGTGCCTTTTCATCATAGAAATTGAACGATTTTAATTTGTCAAATTATTTTTTATTAAAAGAGGTTATAATACTGTTTCTTTTTTGCTTTTAACCTAAAAAGTACTGGCCGCCCATGCTCAAAAAAATGAGATGCCATTAAAGCATTTTTCTTTTATTCTTTTTCTACATAATTAAGGCGTCTGTTTTTTACATGAAGTAGCCTGTAAAGTGTCATTAAAACCTTAATAAAGACTTTTTAGTTCAACGTTACTTAAAATATGACATGACCAGCAGTAAGTAAAGAAAGGAGAAAGAAATGAGTTCGTTACATAGTATCCTATTCCTTTCTTGATTACAAAGCCAGAATCTTGAATCGATAAGGGCTCATAGACGAAATGACGCGGCCAGGACAGACGGTGCGGCGCTCCGAGCCTCGATACTTAGCCGCAAGACCGCAGGCCAATCTACTGGCAATGTACTTACATAGCCAATGTAAAGGAATAGGCACAATCTATGTAGGCGCTTCGTGGCGGCAACGCTGATTACTTTACTCAGTAGTTCAGTACTAGTTACGACCTAGATTAAACGTTTGTGATTTTCAGAACCTATTCAGGACCTACAAGACATAATACTTTAATAAGATCATAGGAAAAGTATTGTTATGTGTAAGTAAGCACTTGATGGAAAAACTGCATCATATTTTTTGATTGTACCTACATACCTACCTACAAATAGGTACAAGTATATTATTTTTTGTTAGGTAAGCGATGTAGACAAAACAAATAACCCTCCTTCTGGCACAGTCGGGTAAAAATACATACAACACGTTTTTTCTCGTGGTATAATGATATCATTTTAAAGCTGTTAATATGTCTAACTTTTTATAAAAAACCTCATTTAGCGTTCGTTACAAAGCCTCTACAACTTGAAATATGAACAACTCTAGAACTCTATGAAGAGGCCTGAGGTGACCAAAGTTTATCTTGTATCTAATACTCATTATGGAGTTATTTGAATATTTTATAGCTTACGCCTATTAGGTTGTCTTGAACCCAATATTTACGCAAACTTTTATTATTCTAGTCATCATCTAAATAGAAAATGCATTTTGTTTGTCTATCAATGGATAATGTTGTTGGAAACACTATTAGGTATATTACGTAAGCTCGCTGAAGCCTTGGTCGTAAGGACATGTCGGTGTCCTGTAAGTAGGTCTTATAACAAGAAAAATAAATAGGAACACGGATAATTCCTCACTTGCCACCCATCATTTTAATCTGGCAAGGCGATATCCTCGCATAAGATCTGGTATCATGTTGAAGAAAAAAAGTAATTTAAAAAAATTAAACCGACTTCAAAAAGAAATTACTTAACTCAAAATTATGAAATAACTTTAATTTCGGAAGTCGGTGTCTTGGGATCTGTATTTTAGTTTTATGCCACCGACTTCCGAAATTAAAGTTATTTCATAATTTTGAGTTAAGTAATTTCTTTTTGAAGTCGGTTTAATTTTTTTAAATTACTTTTTATTTCGTAATTTTTAGTTTTTGCACTAGTATTTGACCAAGGTTTTGAGATGTTTTCCCTTTGACACTACACCCGTAGCTCTTATCAATAAGCCAGGCCGTCACACTTACACGTATTAGTCCATATCTTAAAAATTACTGAATCGATCTTGATGAAACTTGCACTGTTCCCTAAGTTGAAGAAAATGTAAGCCAATAAAAAAAAAATGGTCACGATCCGATTAATAGTTCCGGAGATATGCGTGGACAAACATACATACATACATACTGCAGTATTACTAATTACTGCATATTATGTTTTCAACATTCCATCCTTCTTTAAGATTTTTAGACAACCTTTTTTGGTCGTTTTTCTGATTAAAAAATCAAACTTTTGAATTTTGAACTGATGCTGTCAAGTGAAATTTTCTCTTGAAGTTTGGCAGAGGTTTTTTTGGAGTTCATTGCTGAAGGCTGCAATTATTTTTTCTTTGCTTATAATCGTAAAGATATTATGGAAAATACGTCCTTAATCATCTAAATTGGATTTATGTGAAGTCTTCGACATATAGTTATATGTTGATCTTTTGATCTTATCAGGTATGTGTATTTCTACTCGTTACCTATTTTTTTGGTAAAAGTGGTTCAGCTTGTTACAGCATTCTTAATGTGCGTTATTTTGTCTAGGCTACGCCTGAAAATATAAGACGTAACAAGCCGAGTTTTCGGCCTTACCCTACCCCTATGCACTAATCAGTTCCCGGATTTTGAACGAGTTGAGGAGTGGAGATCTATTCGAGGGAGCAGTTTCAAAACCATACCGACCAGATGTGAAATGGAATACAAGATATAATCCAGAGAGAAATAATCCAGGATTTAACAGATATATTTTTTATTATTGATTTTTTACTGATATTACTGTCGTTTATAAATAATTGTTTCGTGTAACTTTAATTGCAGAATACAACAGGTTTTTATATCGTTCGTTCACGATTGGTGCTACGCGATCGTAGGCAAAATTACAGTTGCAACTGCAGTTTAACTCGACGCGTAGGTAATCTAGCTAAATTTTGAAACATAATTCAATGAACAACAAAAAAACCTCAAGTATTAAATTTTTTTTCTCTTTAAGTTTTTTGTAATTTTTGTAAGTTCGGTTATTTTTAATATATATCTTCCCGTTAAATACATCTTTATCCTGGGTTTTATTCCACTCCTTAGTTAGAAGTAGTTAACATCCTGTAGTGTATGATTGGTGTGCGAATGATTTAGACTTCGTGGCTAAGGTAAGCGTTGATTTTGCACGGTTGTCTGCTAGATTCTATTTGATTTTTTTTGTGATTCTAGCCCACCTGAACCTACGCTGTTTGTTTTTTGGTGCAGATGGTTTACTAGTTTCTATTTGTTTCTCTTTGAATTCTTAGCCCAACCGTTCCTGTGATGTCACGTCGTCTTACCATTCCTCTACCAGTCATATATTGCTGGTTACCTAACACTTTCGTGCTACGTGGAACCCCGTATATTTGTTGGTTTTGTCTTTACTATGGCAGTTGAGGGTTATTTTTTTGTTGTTTCCTGACTGCCTTAGTTAGCTTTTGATTTTTTTTCAGCGTTGCGATTTGTTTAGTGTTAGTTTGTTAGGGACTGATGCTTTTATTTTGCCATTCAGTTTCCCATCAGACTGATCACTGCATTTCTAGCTTTTTCTAAGTACATTCATATTATCACATTTGCCTATTTAACTTTGTTTTGTCCTTTTTGCATCCTAACATAGCAGACGAAGGTTATTCCTATCTCTATATTAAAAACTTTTTAGATAAAATATTGATTTTAGAGAATTCGTCTTCGGACATTTTTTCAATTTACTAATTTCTTTCCAACTCTAAAAACCTTGGACTTATTGACTTAATTCCAACGGGATTATTGGTTTTAAACGTAATCCTCTCATATGGCACTATAATTACGTGAATATTCCTTTAAACAAAAAACCTCTTTTTCAAGTTACGTAATTATTTCATCATTTTTCTTAATACATTAAAATTTTCAAAGTTTCTACTTTAATTATTCCTAACTGATTCTAATACGAAAGACTTATAAGATCGTTCGTACGTTGAGTCTGTTCCCTTTTTTAACCGACTTCAAAGAAGGAGGTTCTATTTTTTAAAATTTACGATTTCCTTATCTAACTAGTTCAGCTGTCAATGTGAGCTTCATCATCGTCATCAGAGTATGGTGTAATTCTTTCTTTCTTTTTGAAATCCAGGTCTATTGAGAACTCAGCAGTTTTTCCCTGCAGTAGTTCTATTCTCTATGTATGGTATCATGATAGTGAAGGCCTTATGCGTTCTACCCGTGTATATGGTCAGACTCTAAGCGTCAATTTAGCTGAAAGTCGGGCTCAAACACGCGTAGAATAATTCTTCCCTTATCAAGTTTTTTTTTTTGTCTGCACTAGTTCTATTCTTTATGTATGATAGGGAAGGTCTTATGCGTTCTACCCGTGCAAATGGTCAGACTCTAAGCGTCAATGTAGCTGAAAGTCGGGCTCAAACATGCGTAGAATCAACCCTCCCCTTTCAAGTTTTATGAGAATATTGCATTAAGTTCTCATGGTTCCTACTCGTACTAATAGTCAGACTCAAGGCGTAAATTTAGCTGAAAGTCGGACTCAGTACGCATCGAACTTATCATCCTTAGCAGAAGTTTATGCGAAAGTCGCCGATAATCTTTCTATGGCTTTTCTCCGTAATTCGCGAGCTTATAATTCGCATCGTTCAGCCGTCACGTTGAATGTTGGTGACATTGTATGGAGAAAGAATTTTTCCAGATCTTCTGGTGATGATTATTTTTCCGGGAAGTTAGCTCCTCGTTTTATTAAATGCCGGGTGACTAGAGTTATTTCCAGGACCACTTATGAACTTGATGACTTTGATTCCTCCCATTCTGGAAGATATCATATCAAAGATATTCTTAAATAATGTGTGTAGTTTCTTAACCCGTAATCTCATTAACATTTTCCATTCGGAATGTTATTTTTAGATTTTATTTCATCCCTTTTAATTGAAATTCCCTTAATAATTATTTAAATAAATAATCTCATTCATAATTAATATCTAATTCGATAATTAAAATAGTAAAAACATTAATTGCGGCATCTAGTTGTGCCTAATTGAAACAATTTGTTTAAAATTTTTTCTTAACTATCAATGCTTATAGTTCTGGCTTTCGCCCACAGATGTCGTTATGACTGTCATTCCCTCAATGACATAATGACAGCTCTTAGTGTTGGGAAACGGATGATTAACATGTATCGATAATTTAGTTTAGGGACGAGACATAGTCGACATACTCTTATCTATTGATCACAATGATATAAGGTTTTAATTTTAATTTTTTTATCCTTTCTGTCCATCATTACAATTATTGATTACCTGTTTTTCTTTGTCGATAAAGCAAGCATTAGCTTCTTATTTCACCGAGTTCTTTCTTTGACTAACAGTCCTTCGTTTGGCTTTAGTTCTCTATTAGATATAATGTTCCTTTTTTACTTATGTCTTTTGTTTGACTTTAGTCGTTTCTTTCACCGACTTAGTCGTTAATTTAATTTTTGTCGTTGCCTTTGAATTTTTATTTCATTGGGATCCTTTCTTTACTTAGGTCTTTAGCTTTTAAGTTAGGCTAGTCTTATTAGTTTTCTTACTTTCTTTCTAGATTTATTCGACACGTCGGGAGTTAACGTTAACGTTTAAATTAAAGTCCCGTTTTTTTGTTTTTATTCAGTTTCTGCTGCACTTCGATTTTGTTTATTTAGGTTTAATTTCGATTATCTTATTTACTTGTTGTTTATGTTAGGTTAGATTAATTCTTACAGGGTTTCTCCTTTTTTTTTTCTTGGAAAGGGGGTACTGCAGTATTACTAATTACTGCATATTATGTTTTCAACATTCCATCCTTCTTTAAGATTTTTAGACAACCTTTTTTGGTCGTTTTTCTGATTAAAAAATCAAACTTTTGAATTTTGAACTGATGCTGTCAAGTGAAATTTTCTCTTGAAGTTTGGCAGAGGTTTTTTTGGAGTTCATTGCTGAAGGCTGCAATTATTTTTTCTTTGCTTATAATCGTAAAGATATTATGGAAAATACGTCCTTAATCATCTAAATTGGATTTATGTGAAGTCTTCGACATATAGTTATATGTTGATCTTTTGATCTTATCAGGTATGTGTATTTCTACTCGTTACCTATTTTTTTGGTAAAAGTGGTTCAGCTTGTTACAGCATTCTTAATGTGCGTTATTTTGTCTAGGATACGCCTGAAAATATAAGACGTAACAAGCCGAGTTTTCGGCCTTACCCTACCCCTATGCACTAATCAGTTCCCGGATTTTGAACGAGTTGAGGAGTGGAGATCTATTCGAGGGAGCAGTTTCAAAACCATACCGACCAGATGTGAAATGGAATACAAGATATAATCCAGAGAGAAATAATCCAGGATTTAACAGATATATTTTTTATTATTGATTTTTTACTGATATTACTGTCGTTTATAAATAATTGTTTCGTGTAACTTTAATTGCAGAATACAACAGGTTTTTATATCGTTCGTTCACGATTGGTGCTACGCGATCGTAGGCAAAATTACAGTTGCAACTGCAGTTTAACTCGACGCGTAGGTAATCTAGCTAAATTTTGAAACATAATTCAATGAACAACAAAAAAACCTCAAGTATTAAATTTTTTTTCTCTTTAAGTTTTTTGTAATTTTTGTAAGTTCGGTTATTTTTAATATATCAAATTATACGTTTTTAAGTGGCGATGAAGTGTTTCCTTAATATATCGCTACAATACATACATACATACATGCATACATACATACATACATACGTCTATGAAATTTTGTATATTTGTTTGGAAGCCCTAATAGATCATCATATGTGAATATAACGCAATTCCAATAATATTACATACATACGTATCGAATTGATAACCTCCTTTTTTTTGAAGTCGGTAAAAACGTGTTGGTTCTACGTGTCGGATTTACTTTTATATGTTGATGTTTATGTATGAACTAGCTGTGCCCGCGACTTCATTCGTGTGGATGTCGGAAAACAATAATGTGTCTCTTTACTAAATATTTTTATTATTCTCTAATAAAAGTAAATTACTCCTTATAACATCAGCTATCTTCCATTGAAAGTCCCATCAAAATTGGTCCAGCCATTTCGGAGATTAGCCGGAACAAACAGACGGACAAAAATCTTAAAAATTGTTTATTTGTTATACCTAAGTATCGTACATCACTAGATTACTCACGGGTAAACATGTAACGTTATTGATGTTGATTCATTACGTGCGTGAAATTGAATCACAAGTTAGCGTCTCAACATTTGTGAAGATATATCTTTTACTCTACGCGGTATAGGTCGGTATTCTACTTTGCAACTCCACGTAATCTTGACAACGAAACCCTTTCAATCGTAACTAACTACGTATTACGATTTTCAGTTCAATTTAGGTACATCACTAACAGTGAGCAATTAATCAAAACCCTTACGTTGTCAACCCGTTCCTCGACATTTGGAAGATATAATCGAAAGGTAAAGTTGTTATTTCAACGATAAACGTTGGCAGACATTTCAGAACTTCGTAAGATCCATCTAGCCGTCAGCAAAATCAGCAAACGTAAGGAATCGTTCCTTCGAAAGCAGGTATTACACTGCCTTCAGGCGAAACATAACGATCCCTCGAACAAGGCCTTGGGCAAGCCATAACTTTAAAATATTAGCTAGGAGTGCCGGATCGTAATCGGCAACAAAACCTTGTTTACCCACCCTATTTACAGCAAATTACAATAAGTAATTGCCAACTTTGATAACCGAACAAAAAAATGTAAACGCTATAAAGTGAACAAATCGGGTAAAATAAAAAAGCTGTCAAACAAACTCGAGATTGTCTCAATAAACAAAAATGTTTACGATTCTGCTTTTGCTCGACACAGCGAGAGAAGTTTCTTATGTTCGGTGTTGAGCATTTATTTTTATGTGGTACAGGTGCAGTTATTCCAGAGTGAATAGTGAGCGGAACCGCACGTCACTACATCCTCTTATGTAACAGACAGTGGCACCATTGTGAGCCACAATGAGCCGCGCGAGCACGAGTGCGCATTCACAGTTGTCACCAAGCGCTGAAGTGACGCCCGCGCGCACTAATTGGGTCAAGGTTCCTATCCCGGGTTACAATAAACAAATAAAATATGTCTAAGGACTTATTTTATGTTTGTTCCTGAGTTCTTGTTATTTACATACTTGGTTAATACGAAGCACTCGAAAACAAAAACAATTATTTCAATGGAGGAGCTTCTCATACTTTGTACTTACTCTCCATTAAAATGTAATTGTTCCCTACACATTCACCACGACCCTTTGTCCTGGATTTGCGACAATTTAAGAAAACCCTTTCGGTAGGACCTGCTCATTGTCTATATTATGTAACCTCTATACTACCTAACAAAAAGCATACGAACACAATATTCATAGTTTATAATTAAAAGTCATTAGCAACCAATAAATTCCACTGAATAAAAATAACCACTGAATATTGTGTTTCATTCGAACAGCCAAACAGATCCCAAATCGGAATTGCCATGATCACCAATTGAACACGCTTGGCGGATCACGACCGCAATTCGATTCTGAAATGTCGCTAACGAAGCTGCGTTCGAAGCAAACCTTCATATCCTTTAATATTAACGTAGTTTCATTACCTTTTTAGTACCCATCATGTCTTGTCGGACTTGTCGTAAAGGTTCCAACGCATTTGCGCGTACTAGTCTGAAGGACTGCTCGTAAAAATATGTACAATCTACGGAATGTAGACAAAGCCTTAGCGTGTTGCGGAGAGCTCGTTTACAAGGCAATCACACTGAAGGCGTTTTCATAACAAACAATAGACTCTTCGCGCCGGTCGCCAATACAAACGGGAGTGGATTGCTCTTCACAGCGCGGCGTCAAGTTTGGAAACAAATACCCAACCATTGAGAGCTTTCTGCATCAAAAGGTAATTTTCGTATGAGTAGTCACACAAAAATCTGAAATAAACATCAAATAAGTTCCCCAAAATCCTTACATAAGTAGAAATCTATATTATATAGGTAGGTATATTATAACAAGCCCAGTGGATTTATAGCATTGGATAACAAAAAAACCGCCGGACATTCTTTCGTATTACATTATTTACCTTCTATTAGGGATAGGATAGGTTGGATATTATTTCCGAACCTTTCCACTACTCAATCTAATTTGAGCAAATTTCTGGTTCATGACAATGCTTAATGCATCTAATGAATTATTATAAGTTAACCGATCGCTTAAGTTAAGTTTCATAAAATATGCATGCAGAATAGTTTATTCAATCGAATAAGTATACAAGTGATAGATTTTCCTTTGATATTGATATTCGTCTCTGGCACAGCCGCACAGCGCACAAAACGAACTCCATATCCACCCCTCTCCCAAATATTTGTTTTATCTGACTCATCTGCGATGCCAGAGGAAAGTTTAAATTTTGGAGCTGACAAAACAAGGCACGAAAAGCATTTTATTCCTATACACCATATGAAGATTTATACCGTAACTTCAGCAGTCAATTTGTTTTCTTAAGAAGTTTCTTCTTGAGAGAGTCCTTTACCTGTTAAGACTGCTAACGTTTAATGTCGAGCCATTTCATTTTACTTCCTCCTAACTTTTAACTCTGATAAAAACGTAGTAAAAGTTGATTGTCTGGGAGAACATGGAAGAAGAAACATAATGAAAGTAACTGACTATACGTTTTTAAGTAAAATACAAATTAAGGTCTAAAATATTTTGAACAGGTGCCATGTTCTTTGAAAATAGTCTTTGTTAGATTAAATTTAATTAATAATATCGAAATCTTTCATAACCAGCAAGTAAGCCTTGATAAGTGATATAAATATTCGAGGTCGTGATAATTTGACGGGCAAAATTCCGCGCTTTATGTTTGTCATCTATATTAAATTAATAAAGCTGAAGAATTTGTTTGTACCCGCTAACTCTGGGACTATCAGTCAGATCAGTGGCGTGCCTAGGGGTCAAAATTAGGGCAAGCCCACAGATTTTCAAGGTATAAAAAAAACGCCCAACTGAGGGATTGGCTGATTTTCTTGTTGTTAATGGTTGTTAGTAGTACTAACATCATTATTATAATTTTGGTAAGAAAAACTTATTTCAAGCATCAGTACGTAATTGTCATAAGCGCCATCTATACTAATGAATGCGTAAAATAAATGAACCACAACGCTTAGCCGGACCTTTTTTCATTTTGCTTGTCACTTGCAAAATTTGTTCAATCAAAATGCACTAGATGGCCTCCAAATATTATCGATTTATTGTTATTTTCTCGTACGCATTATTTTATGAATTAGGTACCTACATTTTTAAAGTCAATTGATAATTTTAACATGAGCCACTACATAGGTTTGTCATATCATATTCATACCTAATAAACGATCGAATGAGTAGGTACCTATTTTATTTATTCTGTCTTCTTGACTGACAAAAATACTTGTTTTTATTTCCGAGAAGTACCGACAGTCCGACAGTAATTTAAGATTGGCTACGGTGAAGTAAAGAGTTATTTATTGGCAGAAAATTGCAGAAAACTCAATGTATTTACGTACCTTTTCGATGACAGATTCCGAACACATAATGATAAAAGAACACTATATTCATTAACCATTTACAAAATCATAGGGAATGACATCACCAATCACCACAATCAATATTTTTTTCAAATAATAAAACTAATTCTCAAAGTAAGTATTCAAAACTTCAAAACAATAACAATTTGTTTGAGTCGCGTCGTGTCATCGACTCATCGCGCCCGCCACAAGTGCTTTCGCAACTAACTTTACGCGGGTCAACGCAACGCGCGGATAGTGCATTTGCGCGAACTTCATGCCTCTCAAAAGCCTGGCTTTTCATTTCATAGAACTCTGTGTATAAGTACTTACCAATATATCAACAAATGTAAACGTTTCTATAGCAATTTGTATGCGAAAACTGCGAGACAGAGAAAGGAAAGGCAAGCCAGGTAAAAAGCCAGACTAAGTGTGAGCGAGATGGCGCATTTGAACGCATTGTATAGCGTTTAGAGCCGAATTCCGAATTTGGCGCGAGCCTAGCCCAAAGTTAGCGCTAGTTCGGATTTCGAAATTGTATTATATGTCATGAATGTTTGAGTTCGAGTTAATTGACTGGAATTTTTTGAATATATTTTTTATTGATTTTGTTGTTGTGAATTATGATTTTATTAGGGCAAGCCGGGCTTTTCTGCTTCTATGAAGGTACCGCCACTGAGTCAGATTTGAAAAATTCTTTATGCTTTTAATAACCCAATTTTCTAAGTGAAGTGCTATTTAACGTCACGCTACGAAATTTAGGGGCCGAGCAAAAAGAGAAAAATCAGAAAGAGTGCTAAGCGAAAACGAAGTAACAGCGCGGGTAGGCGACGCCTAAACGCATAAAAATATTACTGTTATTTTAATATAAATATTGTGTATCTACGACTTCCACACGAACGAAGTCGCGGGCAGAATCTAGTGTCATAATAAAATTATCGAAGCGTCCGTCTGCAAACTGGGCCAAATTCCGGCTAACTTCAGGGCTACAAGTTAAAGGACAGAGTTGCACTCCAAGACCCAGGAAACTAGATTTACATGAGTTGGCACAACGCCAGTTGTTAGTAAATGTAATTTTTGTAATATCAGTATTCAGTCCACTGTTGTCCATTTTATTAAAATCTTCTAGTTCTAAACTGATCTCAAGTTGATCGTCTCAAAATACTTAGCACCAATTTTTTGCTCGTGCTACAAGTTGCAATGAATATCTTATTCATACTCGTAATTTCTTATGTTTTCCGCAGTTAAAATTTTCTCCCCCACGTCTTTTACGGCTTCTTTAGGTTAAATTCAAAAATTTATTCTTTTTTCTATTAAGTTTTGCAAATATCCATTGTAGATCTGTATTGTGCGAATATTCCGTCCCTCGTTAATGCTTGTTCGAGCAGCCGGAGAAAATAGCCCTCCAAGGCCAATAAACGAACAGTCGGCTTGGAGTTTTGAACTACGCCAATGCGAAAAATATCCAGATATTGTCTCCGACCTCCCCTACTTAGACAAATATTTTTGTTTATATAATACTCGTGTGCTTTGCATGTAAAGATAGGCGAACAGCCGTTAAGGTGCGTCATCGTGGCACATTTACATGAACTGTCTTTTGGTATCTTGCCCCCTAAGTGGATCGATGGCGTACGGCGCGCGGCGGTCGCCCATTCATCATCCAAGCGAACCTAACACCCTTTATACACGTTAATTTGTAACACCCACCCGCAGTTTGGTAGAATCTTTACTTACATATAAGCATGTTAGTTCTTTTGAAATTCTTTCAATAACTATATAGGTTTTTTTCAATAATGTGCCTAGGAGTTTGCGGATGACAGCGATATGGAGGAGTACTACGACGCACGACGCCTAAGTTGTTGTATTTATTTGTATTGTTTTATTTGTAACTAAGATGATTTTTTTTGGTTTTCCAGGACATTTAAATTGTATCTATGTCTTGGTCGTGGCTTTACTTTTTTTCCACGTAAGTAACGTGTGAAAATGAGAAAACTTTCCGTATTACTATCAACGAGGTCTTAGCGTTCGTAGATATCGAAGGAAGAATCTTCCGGTCTACTTAGTAAAGTTTTGTAATATTTTGTATACGAACAAATTGAAGCAAGAACTAAACACATGCCAGTGCACAATAGAGTGGATACTTAGGACTGTAGATTAGTCTACATTTTGAATTGGAAAAAGCTAGTGTGTATAGCCATTTTGGCACTTGTAAACGACGAGCACGTCTGATCTAATGAACCTATTAACCCGAACTTAACCGGTCCTGATGAAAGATTTTACGCTGATTTTGCAGGTCGTTGACTTTAAATAACTACCCAGTCGAGGAAACCTGTTTAATGCCAATGCACGTTTAAACTGTCAATAGAAGAAAACGGATGGCTGTGGCGGCCGGGATAAGGATTGTGTTACTACTCACGCTCTACTGCGATCCCTTAACCGATGCGGTTTACTGAACGGCCAAACGGAGTACCATTTTGGAACTTTCGGACCCAATGACTCTAATTGTAAGTAGTGCCAGTGTCCCTACAAATTATGCTCATCCCATAAGAAAATGGGGTGCGTTTCTGTCTGTGTGAGTAGGTAGGTACTTGTATAGCTACAAAAGTGGTGTAGGTAGAGTAGGTAGGTATAGCTAGGGGTAGGGCACCCCAGCAACGGGGGTTGTGGAATGGAATTTCTTTTAAATCCTTTATTGAATTACAGAAAGTCGCAGCTCGAGTCGAGACGCAAGTCAGATCAAACTAAACTTGAAGATCTGTGGTTCGGTAAAGCTTTTTGAGCAGAAATACAAAATGTTAAAATCGATAACAGATTTGAAAACAAAAAAACATCCTTGAATGAAATGTAAGTCTGGTAATATACAAAGTGCTTTTTATAACTTTCCAAATGACTTCTCCCAACAACCGTAGAAATATGAATATAATTCGTTGCGTGACATACTGGTATCAATAAGGTGGGGTGATACGAGCTGCGTGTAGGCGAATGTACAATACAACAAACTTTGTGGTATACCTCTGCCTATAGGTACCCGTTTGTTTCTAATTTACTAATATGGGACGTTTGTTTGTAGGTATCCATATATCGGTCTCACTGATAAGAATTGTGATGGAAAGTGGTCAATGCTTTAATTTGAGCATAGAGTTGCACATTAGCCAAATTCTCTAGACTCTTGATTTTTATAAAATGTGTGTGTGTGTATCTCTTGGCGTCTAGTAATTCCCTTATTGGCGATATTTACGTCATTGAACTCAAGTTAAACTAATTTTTAACCGACTTCAAAAAAGAAGGAGGTTTCTCAATTCGACCGTATATTTTTTTTTTTTTTTTTATGTGTGTTCGCGGATAACTTCGTCGTTTATGAACCGATTTTGATTATTCTTTTTTTGTTGGAAAGGAGATATGCCAAGGGTGGTCCCATGATAAGAAAACCAGGATCTGATGATGGCATCCCAGTGAAATCGAGGGGAACATTCGAAAATCGTAGGAGCGACTAGTGCGTTTGTTAATTTTTTCATTAGGTATTTTAAAGCACTACAATTTAATGAAGGCCTGGAGTCGATCTGATGATGAAGCCGAAAGACAGTCGAGGGAACTCCTCAACGGTTTACAGCAGTTACCTTGTGTTTGGGCTTGATTAATTTGTATTGATGAGAACTTTACACCTACATGGTTGTGACTGTCATTCGGGGTCTGATGATGAAGACGAAGGACAGTTAAGGGAACTCCTCAACAGTTTACAGTAGCTACCTTGTGTTTGGACGATTTACAGTAGTTTTTGTTGGGCTTACTTCATACGGTTCAATATGCCAAAATGTTCAGTTCGTACAATAATAATACCTAATTAAGATTGTAGTTTTACATAGGACGACCACTACCTACTAGTCATGCTGATGCGTCAATTTGAAACCGAATTTAAGTTGAGTAATCGCGTCATTTCTAGCAATGCTCTTTCGTCGTGTGGCCTACTCAATAATTAAAGTAACTTGAGCATTTGCTCTCGGAAATCATCATTTGGTAAAGTGGAGCTGATGATGAAGACCACAGATAGCCATCGGAACTACTCAATGACAAATATTTCACGGGTTGCGATTCGGTTACTTTAATATGGTTGCTAAGCAATTTATGCTCGTTACAATGCGTATGGTGAGTGGTTGTTGAGGAGTTCTCCTGGCTCTTACCAGGAGAACTCCTCAACAATAAACGTCCCAGCATCGGGAAAAGCAATATTTTGTAACATGTGATGAGCAGTTAACATTAGGCTATTGTAACTTAGATAAAAAAGCTTGTAATTACAAACTGACCCACTAAAAAGTGAAAAATAAAAACTTTTTACAAAAAAAAAACAACCGACTTCCAAAAAATACACAACAAATTGAAAAATAACTTTAATTTCGGAAGTCGGTGTCATTAAACGAAAATGCGGAACCAAAGACACCGACTTCCGAAATTAAAGTTATTTTTCAATTTGTTGTGTATTTTTTGGAAGTCGGTTGTTTTTTTTTTGTAAAAAGTTTTTTATTCAACCTACTTCATAATAATTATTATGAACATGGATTCACAAGGTTGTCTATTGATTCCAGTTGCTACGTTATCTGTATCCCTAATGAGACACGTAAACGCGCCTCAAGAAACGCCGACGTTAGGCAAATTCGTTTATTTGTCCGTAAGATTTATCAAGGCCTTGCCGAACGCTTCGAGTGGTGAGTGGAATATTTCATGTCAACAAGCTTACGTATTTTTAACCATATTTTCTGTACAATTTTCATTTTTAATTGGTTTTTTATATTTTCGTTTGGGTTTAGGTATGTATTAACAACTACTCATTTTATTGTAAAAGGTAAAATATTGCTATATGGACCCCTAACAAGGTCCAAAACAGCTGGGAAAAAATAAAACAAACTAAGCACCTGCCTAGGTAGTGGATAGAGTTATTCCAAGGTATCCACAAACCATCCCGAAAATTCTTAAAGAAACAGAACCAGAACCTTCTAACTACTGATCTCTTCATATCTACTCCATGGATAAAACCCATTTTGATCCCCTACGAAGTCCTTACACTGAAAGTTGCATAAAACTTCAAGGACAAACACATCAGTCACTATAACTTGGTTTACCACAGAGACCGGAGCTAAAGAGAGTGGTTTGGAGAATCACTTACTGTGACCCTCATAGATATTTAGAAACTGCTGGCTCCTAAAATTCAGTAGACGAAACTATTTTTACTAGGAATGAGAGCTTCGTTCAAACTTAGGTACGTGTTTGCAACCCAGGTAGGTGACCGTAGTTAATTAACTCCTAGGTACTCCTTGATAATCTGGGTGCCTAAAAAGGCCACTTTGGCAGAATCATAAAAGGATAACATTTTGAATCATAATATGACGAAGACAGTCCGTGTTTTTCTTTTTTCGCTGCAGTACGTAGGTATAATCAAAGAGATTGGGATTGGATTTGGATTGGATTGATTGGTATTTTAGCACAGGCAAAAAAAAATAACTGAAAAATCCTTCACCACTGGGATTTGATACGATTAACTTAACAGTTAACTGACCATTATGATTCATAATGTTATACTTTTGTGATTCTGCCAAAGTGGCCTTTTCAGGCCCCCTGGTCTAGGTCCTCTTCAATGTTGCTCTAATAAAAAAACCTAATCACTAATCTATGGATAGGTACTCAAATCCAGTTATAAATAAATCGGGATTTATACTTGATCATTGGCCCGTAACGAATACGGGTCAACTACTGCATCTAAGTAAACCCTAGGAACAGCAGCAAGGGTTTCTTTCAGTCGCTGAGTTCAACCAAGCTATACCCACCTACCACCACCATCATTTTGATGATGCTGCCCCTACCCTGCACTATGTAAACAAAGGCGATTTACTTATAGTAATTTTAAGTTCAGATTCCCTATGGCTACACTTCACTGCAATTTAGCAAGTTCTAACAAAATATAAGACCCTTATGATACTATGCCATAAATTCCTGCCATGGGAAAATGGAATGCTGGAGTACCCCATAGTTATAAATTACACCACTTTTACCCTAGTTCCTACATAATAAATAAGCATACTTGCCAATAGAGCCTCCGTAGATAAACTAGTTAGGGAACTATATAATATGGATTAACTAAACCCATATATACCTAAACTAACAAACCACATTATATTTTGTAACCATTTTATAATTGTAGATCGGCAGTACTAACCTTCTCGCCAAGATTCTAAGCCGGTTGGTACCACACTAATAAGGTAGGAACTGATACTCTAGTGGCCTAAATTAGAATCACTTTTTATGTACCAACTCTAACAAATACCCAGTGGCGGTACCTTCATAGAAGCAGAAAAGCCCGGCTTGCCCTAATAAAATCATAATTCACAACAACAAAATCAATAAAAAATATATTCAAAAAATTCCAGTCAATTAACTCGAACTCAAACATTCATGACATATAATACAATTTCGAAATCCGAACTAGCGCTAACTTTGGGCTAGGCTCGCGCCAAATTCGGAATTCGGCTCTAAACGCTATACAATGCGTTCAAATGCGCCATCTCGCTCACACTTAGTCTGGCTTTTTACCTGGCTTGCCTTTCCTTTCTCTGTCTCGCAGTTTTCGCATACAAATTGCTATAGAAACGTTTACATTTGTTGATATATTGGTAAGTACTTATACACAGAGTTCTATGAAATGAAAAGCCAGGCTTTTGAGAGGCATGAAGTTCGCGCAAATGCACTATCCGCGCGTTGCGTTGACCCGCGTAAAGTTAGTTGCGAAAGCACTTGTGGCGGGCGCGATGAGTCGATGACACGACGCGACTCAAACAAATTGTTATTGTTTTGAAGTTTTGAATACTTACTTTGAGAATTAGTTTTATTATTTGAAAAAAATATTGATTGTGGTGATTGGTGATGTCATTCCCTATGATTTTGTAAATGGTTAATGAATATAGTGTTCTTTTATCATTATGTGTTCGGAATCTGTCATCGAAAAGGTACGTAAATACATTGAGTTTTCTGCAATTTTCTGCCAATAAATAACTCTTTACTTCACCGTAGCCAATCTTAAATTACTGTCGGACTGTCGGTACTTCTCGGAAATAAAAACAAGTATTTTTGTCAGTCAAGAAGACAGAATAAATAAAATAGGTACCTACTCATTCGATCGTTTATTAGGTATGAATATGATATGACAAACCTATGTAGTGGCTCATGTTAAAATTATCAATTGACTTTAAAAATGTAGGTACCTAATTCATAAAATAATGCGTACGAGAAAATAACAATAAATCGATAATATTTGGAGGCCATCTAGTGCATTTTGATTGAACAAATTTTGCAAGTGACAAGCAAAATGAAAAAAGGTCCGGCTAAGCGTTGTGGTTCATTTATTTTACGCATTCATTAGTATAGATGGCGCTTATGACAATTACGTACTGATGCTTGAAATAAGTTTTTCTTACCAAAATTATAATAATGATGTTAGTACTACTAACAACCATTAACAACAAGAAAATCAGCCAATCCCTCAGTTGGGCGTTTTTTTTATACCTTGAAAATCTGTGGGCTTGCCCTAATTTTGACCCCTAGGCACGCCACTGCAAATACCTAGGTATTATTAATAGATGTAAATTAGTATTTTGTTTATCAGATCAGTACCGTTTTAGGTTCATGTTTTTTTTACTTTTGCTAGCTTTAAATGCTATTACTTATGTAGAAACATCATTTACATATATCCCGGAATTAACGCACACCACCAAGCACCCCAAATAGAATAGTATTTTATAATCATAATACATAGGTACACTACATATAAACTAGTAGGTATAAACATTTTTTATTTATTAAATTAGTTATACTGATTGTGGGAGAAAATTGTGTTCACATTAAAAACATGCGCATGCACACAGCCCCACATACCTATAAAAGGGTAAAGGTAGGTAGGGTAGCAAGTACTTCATCCATTTAGGTTTGTTTTGTACGTACAGCGGAAGTGAGACTGTAATTTACGTAGTTTTAATTATTTTTAAGACAAAAAATTACCTATATTATAAATATCAGAAATCGATTCAGTAAATAATTCTGAACAAATGTTTATTCATAATGAGCATTAATTCAGTTACAAATAGTTTATGTTTGTCGTTGAATGTTGCAGCTTTTGTGCAAGCTGTTATCTGTAACAGGGTCAATAAATCTTGTAACAGCGGGAGATGGTATCGTCCATACTACACTAACGGAATTACCTGCTTACTATTCTTGAACACGTGACTATACAAAAGAAACCCCTATTTCTTTTAGTGTAGGAAAAACAAGTACGTAGGTACGATACGTGGTTGTGATATATTATATACCAGCGCATTCAAACTAATACTGAATATCAATAGGTAGTTAGTTTAAGTTTTACCATTTCTACGACAAGTTTAAGATAAGGGCATCGTCCTTTTATTATGTTTGTATGTACCTCTTAGTCACGATTTTAAATTGGCACACTATTCAAGGATGGAATATTGCTCTGACACGGTTTTAATTAAAAGAGAATGAACCTGAATATTAAGAAATTCCGACCTTATTCCCGCCGTAAGGTAAGTAAGTAACGCTAAGATTCTGTTATGGGTACTGGACTATGAAGGACACTAGGTACTGCAGTTAAAGTAGAAGACATCGTAATAGATGTTATTAAGGTGTGGCCACACCAGCACCGCAAGCAATCGAAATAAGTATATGTTGGTTATAAAATAACATCGTGTGCCACCCGAATACCTAAGTACCAATTCGCTCAGTAATAGTGATTCGACCGAAGGCTCGTTCGGTTCAACTTCAACGTACACACTGGTTAAATGCGGATGAATGCTCATTAAACGCGAAAGCTTGTGGCATTGACGCACCTTCAGACAATTATCTTTCTACTACTATTATTTTTCTGTATAAAATATAGGTAATGATCATCAAATCGACCGTGTTGGTTAGTCAATAAAACCACAAGACTCTCTATGTATACAGAATATGCAGCATCAAATACGTCATAATTATTGTCCTCTTCCCGATGATAGCGATCCATTGCTAATTTTCCTGCCTTTCGTGAGCTCTCTAATGAGTAGCAAAGCCAAATTAAGAGGTTAGCAGTGAACACGTTCAATAAGTAATTGGTACTATAGCAATTACCTAGATATTTTATTAAAATTAATAAGTGTAAGAATAATACCAATAGATTAGAAGTCTACTAGTTTCCATGAATTGTGAGCTGAGCTACTGATGCTGAAATTAACGCACTAGAATAGCATCATTTAACTAAGATAATAATTGCAAACTGTATTCAAAGGTATCGGTACCATCGATGGATACCTAAAAAAAAGGTTCTAAAGTATAAAAAACCTTACCACTGGTTAAAAGCTTACATTAATATCTATCTAGTTGGTTACGTCGTGCAGTAGGTCCCTATCTTTAGACAGGACTTACTTCTTTTGTTACGAAAATGGCTTTATAGAATTGAGAAAATATTAGCAAATGTATGTTAAGATTTCGTATATAATAGATATAATACCTACAACAAAACAATATGCGTACAATAAACAGTTTATCTATGAACATTTTATGATAAACGTTTCAGGGTAAAAAGATATAACCAAGTCGAATCTTTACACCTTTTATAGTATCTACCTAGGTATAATACTGCGTACGTTGAACGACTGGATACTATTTATAACGTAAACGTATGAAACAAATGGTATAAATCCCTCAGATGGAGGGTCCCTTTCTGGTTTTTATAAAGGAGCGCGATTTACATTTAGCATTTTACGAGCTGGGTCGCCTTCGCCAGAGCTCTGCTTTATGCCTATCTACTTATCGCAAAAAGTGGTAGTATAAAATCTCGTTGCCTGCAATAACACCTAAACTTTATGCATAAATATTCAACATTCATGCAAATGAAACGTAAACCCCATGCAGACTCCGGGCGGACTCAAATTTATAATAACGTGGGGTGACTAACTGTAGGAAACAAAAATTGTTTCTTTCAAGTTTTACGTAAGTACCTACTGGCTTAAAATTCCTGTTACTCATAAATACAAGAAACAAACTACACGTATGCATCAACGAAAAAATACACAACTACAATTGAGTTATGAGCAAAAACTTCAGCAAAGCCCTAAAAATCATAAAAGTATCATTAAACACGTACTATCTCAAATATATTCTTATTTAATTGATCACAAATAATAAAGCCACTTACGTATGCAAGATAAATCCGTTGTGTACACTTTCACGTGAAGGTTCAGTCGGAGTCGTAAGGCGAGTGGTACGGCCGCGGAACAGCGCAGGGCGGGCGCATTACGTAGCCAATGCGCCCCTACTGAAGGACTGACTGTGACGTTAGCCGGGCCGCCCCGCCCGCATACACCACTTCCTTGCCTGCCAAGTACGACATGGAACTACGAGAATTGTTTTTTTTTTATTTCTTACAAAATATTTATCAAGTTTTGTAGCGCGTAGGCCGGCTACGAGTTGCTACGGCGTAGCAAAACGATAGCTCTCCAGATATCAGCCTCACATACATACAATTTATTTGCAACAAATTCAAAATATTAATACGTATGTTTTTCGCAACTCATTAATCGATTCAATTTAATATTTCAGGTAAAAAAATTGTTTTTTTTTTCAATAGTAGGTATCTAAATCCTTGAAAATCTGAACTCACTAACCAGCCGATAAAAGCCATTTAACCGGAAACTCGAATAAGCTCGATGTCGGATTAAACCCCTTCGGAGGGTAATGCGATGATCGCGGCTTTATTTTAGAGATATTTCCCGCTTTGGCTTACACAATATTGGCTGTGAAGCCCCTATATAAAGTAGGAATTGTACGTCTCATCAAATAGATAACTTACAATAATCATTATCATTAACTTGCAAGATTCGGTAAAGAAAATGTCGTCTTCTGCTATAAATTAATGACTAAGTAGGTTGTATTAGGTCGATACCTAGTATCTACTTATGTAGGTACTAGGTACCTACCTAAGAACGTATACATACCTATACATTTAATAACAAAAAAAAGCTTGTAACAACTCTATCCGTTATAACACAAAACGAGTTCTACTTTAGACCTTGCCTAAACCTTCGAGCCAGTATTTTTAACGTTATTCCGACAAACGTAAAGTTCTTAATGCAAAATTGGCAAATAGGCTCGGATTTAACGTCAGGTTTTGTAATACTTTCTTTGTCAGATTGTAGTTTGAAAGGACCATGCGTCATTTTGGGCCCACTTATTCAACATTGTTCAACAGTGATGATTAAAATTATGTCATATGAAAGCTCTTAAACTGTACTTTATTTCATTCTATGGCAGCTAGGTTCAAAACCATTGCGATTTTTTTTTTTTTTTGCGTTTTTTAAAAGTGTTCAACATTATTCAACAGTGATGAATTATATGTCATATGAAAGCTCTTAAAGTGTAGGTACTTTATTTCATTCTATGGCAGCTAAGTTCAAATCCAGCGCGAAAATGTTTTTTTTTTGCGTTTTAAAAAATGTTCAACATTGTTCAACAGTGATGAATTGTATGTCATATGAAAGCTCTTAAAGTGTACTTTACGAGCAATATACGGCATACATGATGATCTTTTTAGTGTATTTTTAGTCAAACAAGAGCTATTTATAATCCTAGCTACTGACTAACATACTAGGTATAACATCGGATTGATTATTCAATTATAAAAAACTGGCCAAGTGCGTGTCGGGCCACGCACAGTGTAGGGTTCCGTAGTAGCCCGCTATCACAAAGTAGTATAATTCAGTTGTTCTTTATTCTGATATTAAAAAAAAAACATATTTTGTTTTTCAATGCAAGTCTTTACCCGTTATAAACAAGCAACTACTTCATCTTAGTCACTTTACAGGATTAGTGCTAAGGATTTTGTATTTGGTACAAAATTATCCAACACCCAAGTTCAACGACTATTACTGCTAAACTAATAAAGTTATCTTAACCGCTATAATTTTCCTTTAAAGGGCATGAAATGCACCGTCATCATGAATTTTTCCAGGTTTTTCAAGATAGCAGTTTAGGTTTTAGAAGGGGGGACACCCTACTGGAACAAAAATTTGCACTTTAAAGTTTATTATTGCGTAAATGGAGCATTAAATCGAAAAATAATTTTAGCAACCCTCAAGTCATTTCAGAAGACCTATTTAACGATACCCCACACGATGGGGTAGACGACGAAAAAAATATTCATCCCCAATTCACATGTAGGGGAGCCACCCTAAAAAAAATATTTTCCAAAATTTTATTTTACCACATTGTCGGTGTAATTAATATACACACTCCTACAAAATTACAGCTTTCTAGTACTAACGGTCTCTTAGCAAAACCTCCGACAGACAGACGGACGGACATGACTACGAAACCCTAAAAATTAAGAAAACCATTGCAATTTTTTTTTTGGCCCATCTCCTTTCACTCGCACAACCTTTCATACCCCTCTCACCAAACATAACGAAAACAGAACACAATCCCTTCGCGTCGTGTTCGCGCGCCAGTAGAAACTTTTCGCCTGGCGTATATCTATTTGAATTTTGAATCTTCTGTAGTAACTATACAGGGTGGTCAAAAAGTCATGGATCAAACGAAATAGGGAGATAACGGAGGTCATTTCCAACGCTTTTAAAGTGAGAAATCATTTTTGGTAACATTTCAAAATTTTAGGAAAATATTAATTGCTCTTAAAATTTGGTACCCAGAGCCGTAATAGAACTTTTGTTTTGCATTATCTAGTAATAATACAACACCGTTTGTTTTATATCACATTTTTTGTGTAAATTAGTCTAAGTAATTGTAAAAGAACTCGGTATACGAAAATATTCATAACTTTTAGGGCAATTGAATTATGGCCATGCTGTGGAAAGATTTTTTGTTGGAAATAACCTCCTTTATCTCCCTATTTCATTTGATCCACGACTTTTTGACCATTCTTTATATGCAAAAAATCAGAGGAAACGACTATGCTCAATGAAAGTATGACCGCTGGTATGCCTGGTATACAATGTTGTTTTTGTAGCTTAGATTGTAGATTATTTCGTCTATCATTTATTTCGGTTATTGAGCACCAATCCTTTTATGATTCTCCAAAGTGGCATTTTAAGGCCCCCAGGAAATATATAAACTAGGTACAGTTTATATATTTCCAAAGATATGCTTTTATCAGCGGCGGCCCTAGAAAAATTTTTAGGTGGTGCAAAATCTTAAAGTGGCGCCCCTCTATGTACACTGTTCCTATGATACCTATATGCATAAGCAGTAATTGCTTACACGGATTAATCGGATATTACATACGACTAGCTTTGCCCGCGACTTCGTCCGCGTGGACTTAGATCTTTTCAGCCTGTAATAAAACGCAACGTAACTTTAGTTTGTCTGTTCGTAAGTATGACTAAACAAATTGATCGGATTGTGTAGGTACCTACATAGATTAGATAAATAAATAGTTCTAAATATATGTAACAAATATGTAGTGTATCTGCGTGACGAGGACAGTGAAATCTGTCGAGCTCGAGCGTAACTTGATAGCAGAGGGGCCATTCTCGTAATTTTAAGAACGTTCACAGTCTGATCTCAGTCTCAATCTGTCAAAAATACCTCTAGTTTCCCTACATTTTTGACATGTTTTTGACATTGACTGTCGCTGAGATGAGATTGCGACTAGATTTTGAACGAATTCACCTTCAGTTGTCCTGCTCGCGTTAAAAAAACCGGTCAAGAGCGAGTGGGACTCGCGCACCGAGGGCTGTTATTTACCATCTTGTTTTTAATTTTTCATCGGCGAGGCCTATATTCGTCAGAGAATTTTAACACTGTGCACTGCGGTGTAGAATATTGCAGTTTTATGTCAGCGCCATCTCTTGACCGATAGTGGAACTAGTTTTTTTATTTATTAAACTTTATGCACAAGTAAAATAAATACTGTACAAAGGCAGACTTGATGCCTAAGGCATTTTCTACCAGTCAACCTTAGGGTGATGCAGAGACAAAACATGGCAGGTGCAACATACGGGATAAATAGCTAGGAGATGACTATAAAATACAAGAATAATGTAGGTAACTTTTGTTGATGATTTCTGAAAAAGTGTGCCATTTAGAGACTTCGTTTTATTTTTCCTGTAATCTTTACATAAACTTCTATCACATAGAATGATTTCAGATTTTTCTCTTTGCAAACTTCGGAGATAAAGGGGGGGAGTGGACAGTATTTTATTACATTTTTCATCAAAAGTCGAAAACTATGCGGCCTAAAAAAAAAGAAAAAATGTTTGAGAATGTGCAAACTGCGCTCTTTCACATGATATCCCACATGCCCTAGTAACCAAACTTCGAATTTTTCAGACCCCCTTTCAGTCCCTTTTGCAAAAAATGTACATATATTTTTATTTCTTTCTTATTTGCAAAATAGTTGGGCAAACGTCATCTAAAACTGTTCCAAATTTCCAGTTGATAGCATTAGTAGTTCTTGAGATATCCAGCTATGACAGACAAACAGACAGACAGACTGAGTATAAGGGTTCCGTTTTACTATTTTGGTAGGGAACCCTAAAAATGCTGCCCATTCCGTACTGTGCTTGCTCTCTTGCCCTGCTGAGGTAACAAGTAGTCAAGAATATAATAACAATCAGTCATTTAGTTTGACAACTTTTATTTACGCAGCAGACCCTAGGTGGCTTTTCTAGGTTTTGCGCTAAAAATATTTTGAATTAGGTAATTCAGAATAATTTAGCTTTTAGGTAATTGTATTTTCTATGGACAAGATTCCAAGGTCCGACAGTCTTTCCTGACACACAGTGGAACGTAAATAAGTTTTCTCTATTATGGAGCGCCGCTCGCTCCGTTTGCGCGCCCAACGGTCGATTTTTTTATTTTTTATAAATGGCATCTCGCCGTTTAACCTATGAGGTTGGCGTCTGCTTAGCCGGGCTTGTCTGTGGATGCCTCAGTAAATTAAGGCCTCCAGTCAGGGCTTAAAACACTTAAAACTAAGCGACTACACGCTAAGGGCACCCCCTGTGGGGTACGGACCTCGGCTTAGGGCGTCGCTGGGAAAGAGCAGCAATGGACAGGCTGGATCGGAATTATTTAGGGACGAATTTAAAACTACACGCTCAGCGGCGCGCGCTGGCTCGAGCAAGGGTCGGGACAGACATGGTATGGGGCGTCGCGACGGGCCTCGATGGCCAGGACGGAACACGGCTGTCGGGACTTGTACTTTCTGAGAGTACTGGTGGCCTTACTACTTTCCTGTATATGCTCTCTATGCTCTACTCCCGGGGATGGTAAGGGTATGCCTCGGTCGGCGAATCCTACTTATGCGGGAGGGAGTGTATCGGGCGACCGCCACAATCAGGGGATTGGGGTGCTTTATAGTAGTATCAAAGAAACACTTGGAGAGGCGTTTCATGAACTTCTGGACGGTGGGCATTCTGAGATCTAATCATAGAAGGGGGCTCGTTTCTCCTCCTTTCTCTATCCCTTCCTGTTTCCGAGGAAACGGTTCTGGAAGGTCTGCATTCTGTGCAGATGGTGAGGCTTAGCGTGAGCGAAGACGACGCAAGCATAGGTCATGAAGGGACGGATGACTGCGGTGCAGAGGCGCAATTTGCACTTGAGTGACAATTTGCTGCGGGCGGTCAGTAAGAAGTGGAGCCTACTGAGAGCGAAAGAGGCGCGCGAACGAGCCGTCTTTTTGTGCTCACTGAAAATGAGATGGTGGTCTAGGATAACACATAAGTATTTAGCTTGCTTCCCCCAAGGGATCGGCTTGCCATACATAGTAATCGGACTGGAGTCTCAGTCGATACCCCCGCGTCCGCGCTTTATAGTAAGTTACTACCATGTGACTGGTGCCCGGTGGTCGCATTTCAGTTGATTTCAACGCCTCGCCCATGACGGCGCCCAGTGCCGTCGCACCGCTCGCGCTCGCACCGCCCTAGGGCCGCTACGGAGCGGCGGCCCTACAATTTTTTTTAGGTGGTGCAAAATCTTAAAGTGGCGCCTCTCTATGTATGCACCATGTTCCTATGATAATTATATAGGTACGAGTGTTTGTGCGTGCGAGTACCTATCACGTAAAGAACATCGTACCTGACGGGGGTCCCCCGACCGCACACCTTTTTTTTCAGCAACTATAACGCTGTCGAAAATGGCCAAGCCTATTAAAATCAACATTTTTGAATAAGAAACCTTGGAGATACCCTTATCTCCAGCGTTTCTAAATCAAAAATGTTGAATTGGGTAGACGGTCAGTTTGCCACTGAACGAAAATTTAAAAAAAAATGGAAATCCTCTTTCAAATCTAACACAATCCATTTATTAAAACCTTTTTTGTCTGTCTTTTTCTATTTTATACGATTGTGTGTGCATGCGAATATCGCGTACCTAAGGATCTTCCTGACGGGAGTCCCCCGACCGCATACGATTTATATTATTTTAGAATTTGGCCATCCAAACACTTGGGAAGTTCACCCAAGATATATACATACCTACTTACCTGAAGTTGTAAGAATAGATAAATTTCAATTTGATATGAAAACAAAAACAAGTTTAGATATACAGTGCGAAAATATTTATTAAGTAAAATGTAAATAACATAATAATATGTATAACAATAGTATGAACTCTTAATTACACGGAATCACGCAAGTTGGCTGATAATATCCGTCAGGACCCACTGAGTGTCGCTGTGATAAGTGAATATCTGTTAATTCTGTCTCTCCAAAGTCGTAGTCAGCGAATTTCTTAAGCACCTCCGTACCGTCGAAAGTTTCCCTTGGCCGTCTTGTGTTTCTTGCTGACGACGCAGAATTGTCAGCATTCGCGTTTTCTGAATGAGTCCTATACTTAGAATTGATTAAAGTTACGTGCAGTTTCACGCTGTCTCTGTCGTATTCTCTGTTCATAAATCCTGTAAGTTTAGACACATTTATGTTGAATCGTTTCTGTAACTAAACGTATTTATTTTAAAGAAGTTCTAAATTATCATTTAAAAACATTTTATCATCACCTGCTTTATAAAAATGATCCACTAACGCATCAGCTAGCTGTTGAATCAACCCCTTCGAGTTTCCCTCTTCTTGAACAAGTCCATACAGAACATCAATTTGTGATGGATCATCATTCATGTATGACAGTCCTTTTAGTCTAATCTTTAATGGTAAATGCCCTTCAAGTATAGGCCTGAAAAGAAACACTTTTTTTGACAAAATGTGAAGAAACAATTAGCCATGTGAACAGTAAAATAAAAGGAATGCACAATAGATAATTAAAATAATAATAAATTATTCTCACATGACAACTTTTTCTCTAGCTTCAGTAAGTAGCTGGGATGCCCACAATCTTTCCTCATTGTCCATCAAGCACATTACACCAAGTGTAAGATGCAGCTTATTTGGTTTGATAAATAGAGACGTATCAAGATTTCTGCTAGGGCACTCACGCATAACACTTGCCTGAAAAGACAAAAAATGGGTGAGCCTTTTCAAAATAAGAATATAAACATGACCTAACCTTAGCAGACTAAAGCATTACAAGTTTCTGAAAATCAAGTATATTGTACCTCATGTACGATAGCCATTTATTTTATTTTTTATTGCCTACTAGCCAAAGAGAATATAACCACTAGAGAGCGTATAGGCCGATTTCTTCGAAGCACACGACTCACTACCACGGGCCGGGGGACGAGTAAGAACGCGCGGCTGCAATTGGTCAGTTCTTGTAGGTATACCTATGTAGATATCCGGCCTATGCCTACTTCATTACGGGAAAAGAGTCCATATCGATAAAATGGATTTTAATATTATAAAAATTATTCAATTAAAATCTAATTCCATCCAATTTTACTCAAAATCAATCAATTACAAAAAAAACATGTATCCTGTTATTATTGATTTTTAAAATGAATTAATTTGTTATATGTTTTACGAATTAAAGTTTTAGGGTCCTGATTGTTCTTATACGAGCGTCTACATATTTTTGAATTATGCATCTTGTTAATTCAATTAAATGATTTGTTGATTCTATTTCAAATTAATATCCGGGAATAAATTATACCCAATCAGAGATTTTAAAACCGATCTTTCTTTTTTGAAGTCGGTTAAAAGTAGATAGGTATTTTATTACAGTAAGTGAATTGAATAAAAATTGTTATCATTTTAATTTTATTATTTTCGATATCAACTTTCAGCTATTAAAGGTAACAAACTCTATTTTTTACGATAAACATACAAAGGGAAAGAAAGGGATAGACGCATTAGAATTGTCTAATACAAGAACGAGACTTTTCCAAAAAACATCAACGCGCGACTAAAAAAAGTGTGCTCGTTTTTACCCAGCGAAAATTTTAGATAGCCTGCGGTGGCTCATAATCTGATTAAATCATAAATACTGTTTACTTATGGATGAAAAGTTATGGCATTATTTTTGTAACTACATGTCTTGGAATGTTTCCCATACCACTTCACCGCGCATGAAGGCATTTTGATGCGTTATAATTGCATAAAAAGCTATAAAAATTGTGTTAATTTAGCATGCACACAGGTCTAAGACTTGGACACAACTAAAATGGTTACTAGTACCGTAGCCTATAAATAAATAGGCGAACAAAAGCCAATAGTTTTCGAGCTTAATTCGGGGCACTGTATGCGCAGTCTAGTGGTTATATCAATGATTTCAAAAGTAAGGATACGCCCGTCTGAACATTTTACATAGAAGTTCTTCGTTCGAAGTTCGCGCGCACCACTGTCAACTGAGTCGCGTTGGCCCTAAAACCGTCATTTTAGGGCCAGCGCGTTGGTGCCATTTAGTCGCGCCGTTAGCCCGGTCCTTACGCTAGTAATATATATGTCAATGGGTTATATAGACTTTGCTACTAGCTGACCCGGCGAACTTCGTACCGCCCCGCCAGCCAATCTGCCCCCGCTTTTTTTTTAATCTCTGATATCTTCTAAAATATTCATTTTAATGATATGGTGTAAAGGGCAATTTTGATCTCCATGAAATGCGCAACGTATTTAATGTATTTTATTTGTATAAGGAATAATACTGTATTGTTTTAAATAGATTGGTAAATAACCCTTTTTTTTTGTAATATGTATTAGATAAAACGGACGGCACGGTTGGCGCAGTGGTTAAGCGATTGACTGCTGCGCTGCGTGTCGCGGGTTCGATTCCCGCACGGAACAAATATTTGTATGACCTACAAGTAGTTATTCCGGGTCTGGCTGTTTGTGTACGTGAATTTAAATGTTTGTAAACGCACCCACAATACAGGAGAAATTCCTAGTGTGGGGCAACGTTTAAAAAAAAAAAAATTGTTACTGTGGGTTATCCGGGGATAAACGTAATTATCCTATCGCGGACTTTTTATCGATATTTTTAAGATATACAATTCCGTAGTACCTACAGACGCCAGACGCCAGGTCAACCTACCCGAAACTGTCAGATTTTCCCAATCAACCTTGAACCTTATGCTTTTGCAATAAAGTCGAAATCTATTAAAGAAATCTGACAGATTGTAGATTTGTAGTAACTTGATGTGCTGGCGTCTGTACATTAATTTGATCTATCTTGTAAGGTTTTAGCCAGCGTTTGCAATGTAAGCGCACAAAAATATGTTTGTTACGACATCACATTACTCAGATCATCATGGAATTCTCAGAATATTCTTTGATTATAATCACCACAAATTCTTCAAATCTTTTCTGTATGTTTAGCTGGTTCATTGGTATTGATATAAAATGTGTTGACTTCTGTTTCATTCTAGATGACATCACTATTATATTTATTCTTCTTCTTGCTGCTTTTACACTCTGAAAAATTAAATTATCGATTTATAAAAGTTATTGTATTTGTTAACTTGGAATTTTATTAAAACATGGATTGTTCAAAGGTTAAACAACATTATGAGGTCCCAGAGGTCCAGAGACCCCCTCCATGCCTCAGAAATCATGTTAAGCCTTTGATCCTGGCTGTCCTTTGTAGATCTGTGACAGATGATACTGGCAATCAGAAGCCTGAAAGTCTGACAACCAGTCTTACCGGGTACTTAAGGGGTACTGTGTCACCCAGTAGCGGGTTGTGGGAGGTTACTGAAGCCACACCACATATAATACTGGTATTCAGCTGCAACCAGTTTGACTGGAAGCCTACCATAACATAGTTAAAAGGCTATGCATAGGGCGATAAATAATCCATATTTAAAAATATATTTACAGATGCTGTGGGTCCAAATATAACAATGTCACCTTCCTGGCCATGTTTTGGTATCTTAATATCTGTCTTAGTATCTCTCTCAATTCTAATTTTGGTGGCTCCCTTCTTTCCTATAATTGATCCAAGATAATGTCTGCAAATTAAATAAATGATTAATATGTGCGAGACTGTGTGCATCTTTATTACACCCTACCCTGCAATGCCATGGAGGCACTGTAGGGTGCTGTTGTATAGAGTCTTATAATTATGCTGAGAGATGGCCATTTTGCATGGATGTGCCGCATGTTTTCCCCCAATGTTTAATTTTTTTTGTATTTTTGTTCTTTTTAAGCATCATGTTTAATGCAAATATTTTTTTTCTTTTCTTTTTTTCACTGCTAATGCAATGGTCTAAACTCTAAATAATAATATAGCAAATTTTTATAAGACATACATGCAATTACAAATTGTAATACAAGTAACTTGCACTTACTTAGATACATGTACACTGGTGCTGTACCTAGAATTATCCACTATCACTACTTCAAAGTCATCATCATCTCCTTCATCAAGAACATCATTGCATGCTATATCTGCAAAGAAATTATTTAAATTACTTAGATTATTTATTATTATGAACATAAGATTATCTAATAGTTGATCATTATGATAGTTTTTGCCAGCGGCTTACCCGTGTGAAAGTCGAAAATTGTCTCACACGAATGTACAATTGGGAATAAAAGTATCTCTAGGACATCGTCTACACAACAACGCCACAGCTAAATCCATTCAGGCATAGTAAATAAATAAACATCCAAATTCACAAACAGACTTTCAGTTTTATTTTCCACAGGCAGAAGCTAGTTTTTAATTTATAAATACATTGTAACACATAAATTGTAAACTTATTTTGCATTCCCTGTTTTCTGCACAGTCTAATAATTAATTATGACATTCGTAGTTAAAATACTATTACTTTAAACTTACCATTTTCATACAAGTCGTGTTCTTGAAAAGTAGTTGTATCTACAGCTGGATCATTCACCCTATAACATCTGCCTTCTATCCACTTTACGTGTGGTCTAAGGATGTCTGACATTTTTTTATTTATAAAATTAGTTTAGAAACTGTAAACTACTGTAGTCTGTTTACGACATTTACGTTTTGATTTTGAGATTTATAATAGAATACTCTGTGAGAGTATGGCTGGGGACTGTGATAAATTATTAGCGTGATTATTTTTACTTTCGTTCATTTATTTTCTTTTATGGACGTTTTATCAGTAGCTTCTGTCCAGTATATTTTTAATAAATAAATAAACCTACACTCCACAAAATCTGAGAGGAATTAATTCACAGGGAGATTATCTGGAATAATCATCCTCATCGTCATCTCATCTCAGTCAGGCAGGCAGGGCTAATGTTTGACATTGACTGACATTGACGTTGACGTTAGCACTTAGCATTCTGCATTAGAGTCCGTTTCACGAAAGAAGTCCCGCGGCATTATGTGGAACTAATAATTATTATATAGTTAGCAACATGCCTACACCACCCTCCTACCTCAGACACTTTTCTCTATTTAAGATTGTTCATTTTATTAACCAGTGCCTCTACTAAGACGTCGAGATAAATAAACCAATCAATATTTAGGATTCCGTCGCACGACAGTGGCGCCGTTTCTACGAGACTTATTTCGTGAAACAGACTTTACTGACAATTTGATAGCTGCCGGCTGCCGCTGCCGCCTGCCACAGACTAAAGCCGCATTCCGAATTAGCTATAATCGCTAACAGCGCTCACATAATCTCTAATGCGTTCCGATTTAGATATTACAATTATGACAGCTGAGAGTTGTCAACAATTCGAAACGCTCGTGAACGCACTCACAGTGCTTACTCAATGTTAAAACGATATTATTACAGTATTTCTTTGTATAAACAACATTTCTTCTACAGTTCTTCTTCTTTGGTTAGGTGGCGACTGTCAGCCAGAAGCGCAATTTCAAAAATGCTACTTTAGTTTAAATTAAAGATGATGCAACTCAAAACAAAACACACACTGACACATCCTCACACACACACACTGTCAATTTTGACAGCGCTCACGGTGATATTATTTTAAGGCATAGTCGGCGTTATCGCAAGATGGAGGTCATGACGTCATCTATGACGATTCACGGGACATAGTTATCGCGCTCACGCTAATTCGGTACGGGTTTAAGCACGCTTAAATCGATTATTTCCCAACTCGGAACGCAGGGCAAGAAGTACTATTGCTACACAGGTTTGAAACGTCAAAAATTGCGTAGGTACAGTCCCACAAACTTATCTGGCCCGGTGAGGGAGCGCTGATATCGCATTGAATTTTCGTATTTTAATGGCAGGCAGATTGACATTTCAAAATGGCGTCGTTAGTTCCTCTTTTTGCCATCGGGCCAGATACTTTTTGTGGCACTTTACATACTAATTTCATGCGTCAGGGTCAAACTGACTGAGTTGAACGATTCCTCCAATGTAAATGTGACCCGTGTCCTGCGAGTCCTGTCAGCTGCACGTTACAGGAACTGATGGACGCTGGTGAAGGCGCCAAACAAGTAGCCGAATTCTGAGCCGAGTCCATTTAGATTGCTATCGACACGCTAAGAAGAATGTGACCCGTGATATTCTTACGCTTTTTACCCGACTGCGCGACGCAAAGGAGTGGTAATGTGTTCATCAGCCTATGTATGTATGTATGTACGTTTGTATGTTCCTTTGAAGCACTATACAGACCAAACGCCTGGGCCGATTTTTATGATTCACACGTCAATCGATTCCTCTTAGTGTACGGCCTGAGTGCCCGCTTAAATCGAGCGTTCAGCGGGGCGGGGCGTGCGGCGTTTGTGTCAAACAGATGCATTAACACGTAGGTGTCCTGAGTGGCGGCCTTCTCCTTCCTTCGCCGCTTGCACGCAACGCTGAACGCTCCGCTGGACGCATTTTCACTCAGTTCGTACATTTAGTCCGGCGAGTGTCACTAAAGACATGACGTTAGTGAAAATTCAATATGGCGACTACTATGTATGTACGGACGCCAGCAGGTCAACCTACCCGAAACTGTCAGATTTTCCCAATCAACCTTGAACCTTATGCTTTAGCAATAAAGTCAAAAATCTATTAAAGAAATCTGACAGATTGTAGTAGCTCGATGTGCTGGCGTCTGTACCTATGTATGTCTTCAAAAAATTTTTTTTTATCAAAACCTATCGAGTGGGGTATCAAAATAAAGGGCTTTAAAAGATGATTACAAAAATATAAACAACTTATATGGTTAAAAGTAATTCGAAGTGACAAATCGTAAAAAACACGTACCAAGAACTAAATCGTCAGCGAAATCTTTCACATTTGTAAACTAAAAAGCTGGAAATAAAAAAGTTAGGTATTAAAATAAAATAAAAAACCCGACTGCGGTAAAAAACTTAAGTTAAAAGAACTGAAAAGCTAAAAACAAGCCCATTTTAAATTAAATAAAAGTTGGAAGCAGGCGGGACCCATTTGAAATTGAAAATATAATAAAAAAAATGGTATGGATCCCGCCTGCTTCCAACTTTTATTTAATTTAAAATGGGCTTGTTTTTAGCTTTTCAGTTCTTTTAACTTAAGTTTTTTACCGCAGTTGGGTTTTTTATTTTTTTTAATATCTTTTTTTTACAATATGCAGCGATGTTTTATTTACGTTATATTATGCTATTTGACAATGTAAAAAATAAGGTCATAATTATTGACACTCGTATAGATTATCGCTTTTAAAATCGATTTGCATTAATTTTACTACAAAACAATGTATTATTTATAATAAAAAAATCCCGAAAAAACTTCATCTTTTTAAATCTGGCGCCACGTAATCGAAAACGGTCTGGATTGGCTGAACTTAAGATGACGTCATGATTTAGTAAATTTCTGTCTATCGTTGACAGAACAGATGACTTTTGTCTAGTATCTCGACCGTTTCAACGTTTGTTTACGTGAATCGTGACGTCACGACGCCATATTGTTAAAGATAGCGTTTTGGCGGCTTATTTAAACAGTACATTTTTATTTACTATTTTTTAAAAGAAATACATTATGCAATTTGAAGTAACAGGTTTTTGTGGTCTCGTTAGACACCATTGAATAATCTGAGATGTTTATCAGAAACCAGTCAAATAGCCTATTATGTTGAATTATTGATACAACGCGCAATATTGATGATTATAGGTATTTACTAAATAATAATCATTAATAGAATTTTAATTATGTGGGCTACATTGTCGGATTAATATGTGGTTGTATTCCGTCAATAGTATCCGAGAATAATTAATTCGAAAGAGAAAATTCAACATACAGGGTTATTGGTAAAAACATTAACAACCTCTTATGAGGTCATTGTACTCATCATTATGAACAACTTTTACTATGAGAACAAACCTGAAAATCAGCTGTTCCATACATTTTGACGAGTTATCACACTAATCACACTAATATTAATTATAAAGGCGAAAGTTTGTGAGTGTGTGTGTGTGTGGGGGTGGGGGTGTGTGTGTGTGTGTTTATATGTTTGTTACTTCTTCACGCTCAAACGGCTGGACCAATTTTGATAAAATTTGGTATGGAGATAGCAGACACCCTGGATTAACATATAGGCTACTTTTTATCCCGATATTCCCACGGGATCGACATTTACGCGGGTGAAAACGCGGGGCGCAGCTAGTACGAACGAACAAAAACAGTGCGGTGCGATGTACTGTCGAGTACAGTCGCGTTTGCGCTGCACAGTACGAATATTATATTCGCGAATTGCGTGGCTATAGCCGCTGCCAGTTTTCCGCTATGAGTTCCCAAACCCTCATAGCCAACGAAGTATTGGAATTCATCAAACATGCCATCGACTACATGGACGAGATCAGCATCTTGCAGATCCGCAAGTCATCATTCAAGGAGGAAGAGATTAGCAGTGCCAAGTTGCTGCTGTTCACAACGCTCGGCAAAATCAGCCAGATGCCGTCTCGTCGAAGGGACGGAACAGAAAAGAGTCTCCAGGACATCGTAACGCTGATGAAGGAGACCGACCCGGACGACGTGCCTGAATTCGTGGCGAAGGATCTGCACAAGCTGCCTCCCGTCACGTTCGACTACGTAGACGTCACCAGGCTGCTGAAGAACATTACATGCCTGAAGCAAAGCCAGGCCGAGATGTAGCATATAAGCCGGAGGTGTCCAACAACACCATCAGTGATCTACAGGCAGAGGTGAGAGGTGTGCTCTGACGCCATAAAGCAAACGTTATTACTGTCCCACATTGCGTCCGTCACTAAATCTTAGTAAAGGAACCATATTCGAAAATGCTCCCGTTATTTGAGATTCGGAAGTGCCAGCCAGAAGTTTTATACGTAAATTCAAGCTGGCTGGACACAGATATTTGCATTTTTCTACTAAACCGCTGTACGTATCACAAAACTTTTAGCTCGATGCCTGTCACAAATTGATGTGACGCCCGTTGATATGCAAAAAGTCGTCAAAATCACTTCCGTTACCGAGATTGAGAGATCAGCGAAAAGTGGTTTTTCAAGCTGACGTTTTCGATCGATTATCTAAGATTCTGTAGCGTCACAAATTCTGAAATAAGGGTGTTTAGCCATCACATAAAGTGCCCTGCCCTAGTGACCTAGTTAAATGCGAGCTATTTTGAAGAGTTGTCCAGCCAGCCTGAGTCACATTTCCCAACCAGTCCGAGATAACGTGTCCGTGAGCGGTGTATATGTGTGCGTTGCTCGAGCGCACTTTGTATGTAGATTGCCTTCTGTACTCTCTATATTTTGTGGCGAGTCAGTATACTTATTGCTCTCAATTGTGGACAAGGCGTAATATAGTACAGGCGATAAGACGTCTGATAAGCTTATCATTAACCTATTGCGCTGCTAAGTAATATAGTATTTATATTTTCGTTTGTAATATAGTTAAATGACACTGCAACTTACGTGCTCGTGTTTTTTTCTCTTGAACAATAATAATTACCTACTTTTAAGACGTTGAAAAATGGACAAAAACTTCCCGAGGGTAGTAAATACGTCCTATTTGTCAAATTATCATTATACTAACGTAAATAAAGAAGGTAAGTAACTTAAATTTATCATTAATTGTGATTTCACAGGGCTTATTTTGATAGTCAGCCTCAATAATTATGATGTATACTTCGATAATTTAGCTATGAACGCAATGTGTAATATGTTTTGTATGTATGTACAGACGCCAGCACATCAAGCTACTACAATCTGTCAAACTTCTTTAATAGATTTTCAACTTTAACGCTAAAGCATAAGGTTCACAGTTGATTGGGAAAATTTGACAGTTTCGGGTAGCTTGATGTGCTGACGTCTGTACCATATTTTTAGGTTGACTGTGTATTGTAATTAGGTAGGTATGTGGTCTTCTATCTTTTCTCACTGTGCTATTTTTGTAATACTTTGTGCAATAGCTTTGCATATGATATGTGCAGTCAACCGCACTTATGTGCTTACTTTAGGCTATATTCCGAATTATGCCATAATCGCTTACAGCACTCACATCAATAAATAGTTTGCGTTCCGAATTAGTTATCACGAGTAAAACAGCCGAGAGCTGTCAACAAATAGGAACGCTCGTGAACGCGCTCGCAGTTCTCACTCAACGTCAAAACGTTATTACAGTATTTCTTTGTGTATACACCACCTTCTTCTTCTTCGGTTAAGTGGCGTTCTTCGGTGTAGCCAGAAGCATGATTTCGAAAATGCTACGTTAGTTTAAAGATATGATGTGATTCAAAACAAAACAGCACAACTGTCATTTTTGACAGCGCTCACAGTAATATTATTTTAGGGCATGGTCAGCGTTATCGCAAGATGGCGCATCTCATGACGTCATCTATGACATCGTTATTGCCATTGAGATAGGATATGTCAATGGCTGAATCACCATGGAAACCAGATACAGATTAAAATGGTTTGTGTTGTGCAATAAATTACTATATATTCCTCATTTGTTTCTCGTTTCTATTACCTACCTCAGATTCACGTTTGTCTAGAAAATACTTGTCCTTGCTTCTCATTTTGTCGCACTCGTAGGCATAGATTACTAATATGTAGGTGGTACTCGTAGGTGAAACAGTTACGAGTAATATATAAGACAATGGTTACGTTAGTACATACGCGTACGTGGTGTCATTTGCAACTTTTGACGTGACAACGTCTTAAATTAGGTTGCGGCTGGGAGTCACTTATGAAAAAGTGTAACGCTCGGTAACGTTACGATGAGTCACCGAACGAGAGAGAGGCCCGCCGAATGCCTTGCGTCTCTCTCCCACTCAACTATGATCGGTCTGTTTTTCATTCAATTCCTTGTTCCTATTGTGCAATTTAATTATATTCATATCAATAAATATTCTACCGAGAAAAAGACGTTGTCACGTAAAATCTTCGCCCGTAAAACCGACTTTACAGGCAACCATTTTTTTCATTTATTTTTAACCAAGGCGCAAGAGATGCCACTTTGGTGTTACAATTACAACTTCATGTTTGTTGTAGTCGGGATTTTCCCGGCTGTGCTCTTATTAAAATTGCCTATGTACGTTTCGTTTCATTCATTACGCTAGTGAAAATCGTTTCGTTTCGCCTAAGATAGTCAATTGCCGTATTTTGTGATACGGCAATGAGAGGACTGCCGTATGCCGTATTTTCTGAAGAACAAAACGTAGACTGCATCCTCTTTAAATTAAACTAACGTAGCATTTTCGAAATTGTGCTTCTGGCTGACAGTCGCCACCTAACCAAAAAAGAAGAACTGAAGAAGAAATGTGGTGTTTATACAAAGAAATACTGTAATCATATCGTTTTTACATTGAGTAAGCACTGTGAGCGCGTTCACGAGTGTTCCGAATTGTTGACAGCTCTCAGCTGTCATAATCGTAATATCTAAATCGGAACGCATGAGAGATGATGTGATGTGAGTGCTGTGAGCGATTATAGCTAATTCGAAAAGCGGCCTAGATAATGAGATAATGACATTGACAAATGACAATATTGACATACAAGGGAATGACGATGACGTGAATGTGCTACATAATAGTAATCTGTGGATAAAATAATATAAACAAACACACTACCATCCATCTTTCGGAAAAAAATATCTCGATTTAAAGGGCTAATAGAAGGCTATAATGATTTTTCAGAAACTTTAGAATCTGGTAGGTGTCCTTAGTACCTACCTACTTTAATAAAATCTTTTGTGTCCGTGTGAGTGCTAGTGTGTGATATTTTAAGTTTCTACTGCTACATCATGTTCCGTATATTCACAACTTGTTTATTTTTCAGATGGAAATAAAATGCATGGATCTCGGCGTGTTATAACATTTTGCCTGCTAACTACAGTTTTGCCTTCGATCCTGATTGTGTTACCCTTGTATCTGAGAAATATAAGATATGCTGATGTCATGTATAAAATATCGGACTCTGATGTTATCCAAATTCATAAAGGTCAATCATCAATATTTTGTGAGAAGCATTCACTAAAAATGAATACTACGTTTAGTGCATTCCAAATGAAAGGTACACCAGAAATATCAAACAAGCGGAAACATATTCGATTAAAAAAGTCAATGACCTTACCAGATGATACATTAGAATATTGGGGATTTTATTTATTAAAAGGGGCTGCTGTTGAATTGAAAGCATGTTCACGTCATAAAGGCTCGAAGATTCTAGTTGTTAAAGGGGACAAGATATTGAACACATGTGGAATTTTGGATGGATTTAATAGGCATGAGAAAGGCCTCCCAAAAGTGGAACACAAAGGAGTTCTAGTGACATTAGAGAAACCTGATTACAGACTTAAAAATTATAATACTTCACAACATAATAAAGAAGACGCCATGGACAAAAAGGCTGATAATAACCCACATGACTTGATGCTGAACAATGCCAAAGATGCTTATTACACAGGAAAAAAGACACATAATGATCAAGAGAGACTAAGAAGAGATATAAAAAATATACCATTACATAATCCTAACACTTTATTAGATACGGGTGTATATCACGGAGGAAATTCTTTTAATGGCACTGTGAACCTTCAGGAACCTATATCTAGATTTGAGAATAATTTGCATGAATGTTTTCACGATACAATTTTAATAAATCGTTTATTCCCCTTCTCCATGCAATGTAACAGTACAAATTACTTAGAAAATACTACCATCCTCAAGGTAGTTCATGAAGTACTCCTTGATGGATATTATTATTATATATTCTATACAGATAATGGTGTTAATGATATACATGCAATTTTTGATATTTATAAACCAACATTCCAATATGTAAATAATTCTGAATCTAAAGTATGTGTTAATAAAACCGAATGTGAATTTAATATAGACTTCTTTAGTGATGAATTAGTTATAGTTGAAAAACCCACAAAAGAAGGTTTACAAAATGAAGAAAGTGACTCTTCAATTCTAGTATCCATATGCCATCCTCGAATTTCTGTTTATATATTTTTTCCTATATCTGTCTTGTTACTTATACTCCTTTTTGCATTTTTATGATATTTGTTAATAGTTTTATTTCATTTATTTTTAGTCACTAAGAACATTACCAGAAGTGTGATATTAATTTATTAAGTTTTTAAGAGTTTATGTTTAGTGATGTTAAATGATGAATAAAAGTTGTGAAATTATATTGGACATATTATTATACTAATAATGAAGGTATAAGGCTGCGTTTACACCAAATGTATAAAGTATAGGCATAGTAAAAACAAATAGTAGGTTATCTTCATACAAACGCACCGAACAGGGTTTGACCTTGTCCAGAAGGGACGAATTCGCCGCGAAACGTTTCGCGCGAATCCATTCGCGCGTTAACGAGATACTAGGCGCCAATACATCGCGTCCACAAGCATCGCGTGATTTCAAAATACGAGCGTAAATCGCGTGCAGTTCGCCAGACTCTCGACTCGCGCGTATTGCGCGCGAGTCGAGATACTAGAGACTCCTTGTTGCGTCCACTTGACGCGCGAACTCCAGAGCGTTCAACTCCATGTTTTTTACTGTCAAATGAAATTCGAACCCAAATGCTCGCGCGTTGGTACGCTCCTTCTGGACGCAACGGTCGCGCGTAATACGCACGAGAGAATCGCGGCGAATTCGCCCTTTCTGGACAAGCTCTTAGTATGTGAGCGCGCTCGTACGTATGCATCGTCGCACGCACACACTGACAAAATTTATCGCTGCTAATATAATCAACATCTTAGAAACTACTCAAAGTTTCTCCGTCACAAATACAGGTTATCATTATCGTCCCCGTCACAAAATTTTGTACACATTTCGAAGGCCGTAGATCATCAGGCACCGGAGATACAGGTGTCCAGCTAGCTTGAACTCAGGTTGGCTGGACATTAAGTTTTTATTGATTTCTCGTAAACCCTTACATGTGACGCCATAAATCAAACGGTATTACTGTCACACATTGCGTCACTAAATGTTAGTAAAGGAACCATCTTCGAAAACGCTCCCGTTATTGAGATTCGGAAGTGCCAGCCAGAAGTTTTATACGTAAATTCAAGTTGGCTGGACACAGATTTTTGCATTTTTCTACTAAACCGCTGTACGTATCACAAAACTTTTAGCTCGATGCCTGTCACAAATTTATGTGACGCCCGTTGATATGCAAAAAGTCGTCAAAATCACTTCCGTTACCTACCCAGCGAAAAGTGGTTTTTCAAGCTGGCTGGACACGTATTCGTTCGAGTAGGAGCTAGGAGTATATGTGTTCTGTGTCTATGATTCTGTAGCGTCACAAATTCTGAAATAAGGGTGTTTAGCCGTCACATAAAGTGCCCTATTCACCTAGTAAAATGCGAGCTATTTGGAAGATTTGTCCAGCCAACCTGAGTCACATTTTATAAATACTATTATCTAAAACAATTTGAGGTCGGTAAAACATGAACTTAGTTAACTACTTTATAACAAGGGGGAAATAGACGATTTTCGACCTTTAGATGGGTGCCGATTCGGAATTAAATAGTTGTTAGCAATTCTTGTCGATAATTATATTCTTATCTCTACAAAACAATTTGGTTGTTAGTGCCCCGGGCGCCACGGACTATTATAGAAGTCGTTCTGTGACGTCAGAAGCGTACGGCTGTCAAGGTCACTTTGGCATAGTGCAGCCAGGGTTGGATTTTGTACTATAATTATAGTATTTATACTATAATTTCGTCCTTTGTACTATATACTATCCACATCTAAGGATAGTACGTTAAAATAATATAATTTAAAGTATGCTCCCGAATGCTTAGTTTTACGTCATATGAATATTTCGACCGTGCTTTTATCTGACCGAATTCTGATCTTGCGATGTTTTCTGTGTCGATGGCCGGAGATTCCCCGATTATCCTCCGCAGTACACTTATCTCTTTCCACTAATCTCGTTCCTTCCATTCCATTCGAAATTCAATCAAAGTTACAACAATAGCTTGTGAATTTTTGTGTAAATTAATACGTTTTTAGTGTTTTAATTACGAAAAGTGGCAGTGATGGTCATGAAAATGACGATAGACCGGAAGTATCCACTCCAAAGAAAAAACGTCTGAGAACTGCGTGTTGATTTTAATGACTATTAAGTTAAATTAAAAAAAATAATGAAAGCGTACCTACTATAATTTTTTTATAAATACTACCCTTTTAATTTTTTTGTGCTATCTTTTTCAACGTACCTAAATCCAACCCTGAGTGCAGCGCTAATCAGGTCAGTGCGCACACTTTTTTCCTTCACTTTACTTCTAACTATATTATTCTATTTTACTAATTAATACTTAAGTAAACAAATAGTGAAATGAATGAAGAGCTGGATTTAAACATTTTACAAGGTGTGGAATTTGAGTTGAAGTATTTTCTCCGTTCTCCAGAAAATATTCTGGCCAGAAGATAATTCTGAAGTATGTCAAACTAGATAATGATAATAACCATAACAAAAAGTAAGAATTCAATTAGTGAAATGTTCGGTGAGCCACAAACTAAGCGTCGCTTGTAGGTATCTTCTGGCTCTGGTGAGAATTTAACAAAGTTGTAATGATTACCTTACAGTTTGAGGAGATTATCATGAACAAGAGATGAGTTCAAATAAAATAAAACATACCTATTTGTGAGATTCGATTCTGAATGCAAATTAAAAATAATTGTATCTATACATATAATAAATTTGTAGAAAAGTGGTGTCTGTACAATGGAAATATATAAAAAAAAAAGTAGCAGGGGTTGTTATTATATCGATGCCGAACCCGAAATTGTAATTAATTTTTTTTTGTCTGTTTGTCGGTTTGTCTGTTTGTTTGTGCACGCTAATATCAGAAACGGCTTATTCGATTTAGATGCGGTTTTCACTCATATATTGTAGTAGGCTTCACTTAACATTTAGTGTTTATTTCATGTCAATCGGTTCATAAATAAAAAAGTTATGTCAATTTAAAGAATCACGGCGAACATTTGTTAAGGTATTCTATCAGAGTACGTACACGCCTCGGGCCTGCGCGTCCGATCTTCGGAACTACTGCACGGATTTGAATGATTTTTTTTTTGTTGTATAGTTATTATGGCTGGACAACATTCAGGCTATAATGTTTCTTGGTAACTTGAACACCTGATGCAGAACCGAAACAGACCAGCTTAACTATAAGAGATACAAAAATGGTACCATAGCAAAAATTGTTCCACGTGATGAGGATTTTCTGCTGAGAGAATAAATTTGAAGATCTGGAACACCTGATGGGGAACTCCAAGAGCCCAGCTACACCATAACACATATAGGAATGACGTCTTAGTAAAAGTTATTCGGTCTGATGGGCATTTCCTGTTGACTTATAAAAATCGAAGATCAGAAACATCTGATGTGGAAATCTAAGCTATCACTAATTTCACCTCCACGCGGTGAAGGCGGTAACAGTTTAGGACTGATTTTCGATGACGATGGTATATCATTGAAAATTTGACTCTACTGGCCAAAACTCCCATTTATTTTTTTTTTACTTGAAGTAATGCTCATGCATTCTGCACTACCACGGGGAGATAGTCCAGTTATGTGGGACTCTAACCCACTAAAACTCCACTGTGTCCTCCTCTGCCGCTTACGGCGGGAACATGGGCACGCGTTAGCACTCATCCGTGAACCCGCCGCGGCTGTCCGTCACCGGACCCTCCGCTGGGGAGTACTCCCCATCACCGGCGCACCAGAACACATAGCACGCCGTGACCACCCCAGGGACCAAACCAGCACATGGGCCAGACGATCCCGTGTCTGGGCACCCTTGGTAGGGGAGCAGTCACTTAGATTTGAATTTATCAGGTATCTTCATAATAAAACTATAACCATGCCTAGAAAGAGGTCAAATCTTTCCCAATGTTCCAAAGGAGCTAAAAGATTGAGGATCATAAGATCCCAAGAATCTACCGAAGAGCGTCAGGAGAGACTTGATGCTGTTTGAGAACATCAGGCTGCAACTCGCTCCGTGGAAACCTCTTCGGATCGCGAAGCACGCCTGCGTTCTCAGCGTATTTACGCATCTACATCTAGATCTCTAGAGACCAGTGCAGAATATGATGCGCGACTGACCGCTGATACGGTGAGATTATCATACATTGTTCCGAACACGCACACAACAAAATATTCATAATCAGAAAGTGAGAAAGAAAGAATTGCTGGAGTACGGCATGAAGAGACAGATTAAGAAGAGCGCAACGAACGTTTGAATTCTGATCGACTTCGACATTCTCTGAACAGAATGTCGATATCATCTGAAGAATCGGATGTGTCTCAAGATATAGCCGTAGGGCATGGCGACCTTCCTTGGGTTGATAAGGAACGGAGTGCATTTACGTATACTCCTATGATTGACTACGCCACATATTCCGCCATCTGAGGTATGGTTAAAAATTTTACTTTTTGTGAAGCTGTTAAATAGCAAAAAGAAACAAACGGTATGTGTTGCTCAGGTGGGAAAGTACATATTGAAATATTACAAAATCCTCCAGAAATATTAAGATCACTGCTAATCGGTGACATCACAGTCAAAACATTTCTTGGACAACATACGTTCGTACAATAATGCCTTTCAAATGACATATTTTGTTGCGAAACAGATTTCAGAAGGCCCATTTATGCCAACATTCAAAGTGCAAGGCCAAGTTTACCACCCTATTGGTTAATTATTGCCTGAAAATGACGTCTCGAATCGTCTCGCGCATCCCGTTGTTATCCAGTCCCCGGGTTCTTAGAATTCGACATCAGACGTTTCAGATCTTCGATTTTGACTACCCCGTTGTCGCTGGCATAACCAACAGGATCCGCGTACGAAGTCGCGGGCAGAAGCTAGTAAGTAATAAAACCACAGACCACATCCCTAATCAAAGTTGAATTTAACGTGCTCTGAGCGGTGTCGCTAATTAGTCGGAATTTGTCGCCAAATATCAGAATTTGTCGGTCACTAGTTCAAAAGATATAAGGGTTTATAGGTTGCGTAGATAGTTCACGAAAAACTCTTCGATCTAGCTCTTGTCGATCTATATCTTACTAATTGAACTCATTACATCTCCAAAACCAAGACCAGGGGGGCTTACAGTGGAGAGGGAACGCAGAGCATTGGCAGTTCGATGTAATATGCTGGCTCGTAGGTTTGTTTGCACGTCGTTGTACTAGGGAGGTGAAAATTACACTCTTTAGAGCGTATTGCCAATCTATGTACACGTGTGCCCTATATGGGTCAGCTATACAAAAAGCTCGTACTATGCTCTGCGAGTCCAATACAACAACGCCTTCAGTTATGTTGGGGCTGCCGCGCTTTTGCAGTGCGTCGGGGATGTTCGCGGAGAATGGTGTGCCAGATTTTTACGCACTGATGCGGACACGGATAGCATCCCTGATGCGGCGAGTGCGCGACAGCTCCAACAGCTTGGTGGCTATAGTAGCCGACAGGACAGACAGTCCAATGATGTGGAAATGGATGACCACTCATCGTGCGTCATTCCAATATTTAAAATAGTGTGTTTTCTTAGTGTAGCTATTTGTTTTTATGTATGTATGTGTTTTTGTGTATAAAATTGTATTGTGTGGATTTTTATGGACTTATGGTCTGAAATAAATTTATTATTACAAAAAAGTAGTGCAGTTCAACTTCTGCCCTGCTTTAAGAGGTGATGGTAAGCCCCCGATTAAATCTGTGACTTGGCGACTGATTCAGACTAAAGCGCAGGCCACACCGCCAGCTAGCGGGCGGGCGGGCTAGGCGGGCGAACATCGTTTCACCTCTTTACATACTTCGGTTCACACCGCGAGCTACAGACTAACTTAATTTTCGGTGTGAACCCCATAGTTTAGCTCGCCAATATTTCGCGTAGTTTGTATAGTTTCCTTCGTTCGCTTCGCCCACCCGCCCGCTAGCTGGCGGTGTGGCCTGCGCTTAATTGGCGACAAAATATGGGAGAAAACAGATCTTCACTAGGTGCCCTAGTTTTTGAGATATGAATGTGGCCCTGCTGGGGAGACTCTCCAGATCGGCCACCTATAAACCCTTATATCTTTTGAACCAGTGACTGACAAATTCTGATATTTGACGACAATTTTTTTTTTGTGTTTACAAAATTAAAATCCCTGAAGGTGGCTCTGCCAGAGTCAGTGACACCTCTGAGCGCCAAGGACTTGAAATGAAGTCAAAGAATGGTGTCATGAAAGAAATAGAGATGTACCCCATATCTTATAGCTCGTAAGTGTTTGTTTCTTTGATACTTATTATTTATACTGGTTTTTCTTACTAGGGATACTTTGACATAAAACAAATATGGAAATATTTAACTAGTTTTTATTTATATTCGTAAAGTTATAAATAAAACAACATAAGGCGTATAAATCTCATTCATCGATATGACGATACCCTCATCACTACTGTTTACTGTATATTTCGTTATACATTTAAAGCTTGGCGCCTGACGAGGCATCGCGTTCTGTGTACGTTGGCGGTGAAAAGGCTAGATAGTTGTTAGCAATCATTGTCGATAATTATATTTCCATCTCTACAAAACAATTGGTTGTCAGTGCCCCGGGCGCCACGGATTATTATAGAAGTCTTTCTGTGATGTCATAAGCGTAGGGCTGTCAAGGTCACTTTGGCATAGTGCGGCACTAATTGAGTGAGCGCGCACGCATCCTTCTTTCACTTTGCTTGTAACAATAATATTATTTTTTCTAATAAGTAAACAAATAGTGAAATGAATGAATAACTGGATTCGGATGAGCTTTTAAACATTTTACAAGGTGTGGAATCGGACTCTGGAGTATTTTCGGAAAATATTCTGGTCCAGAAGTTCTGAGGTACCTATGTCCAACTAGATAATAATAATAACGTTTATTCATCGAAAAGTAAGAATTCAATAAGTGAAATGTTTGGTGAGCCACAAACTAAGCCGTAAGCGTCGCTTGTGGCTCTGGAGTGCGAATTTAACAAAGTTGTAATAACCTTACAGTTTGAGGAGAGATTATCAGAAACAAGAGATAAGAGTTCAAATAAAATAAAACATACCTATTTGTGAGATTCGATTCTGAATGCAAAATAAAAATAATTGTTTAAGAAAGACCATAGACCACATCCCTAATCAGTCGAATAAGAAATAGAGATGTACCTCATTTCTTATAGCTCTAATTGAGTTAAGTGTTTGTTTCTTTGATACTTATAATTTATACTGGTTTTTCTTACTAGGGATACTGTAACATCAGACAAATATGAAAATATTTAATCAGTTTTTATTTATATTGGTAAAATTATAAATAAAACAACCTAACGCGTATAAATCTCATTCGTCGATATGACGATACCCTCGTCACTACTGTTTACTGTGTATTTCGTTATACATTTATAGCTTTATAGAAGTTGATATACACTGTATTTACCAAGTCGAAGGCGACAACATTTTGCTCAAATTGCTACAATTCGTGTCACTGACTCTGGCAGAGCCGCCATCAGGGATTTTAATTTTCACAACACAAAAAAATTGTCGCTAATAAGTCGAAATTTGTCGCCAAATATCAGAATTTGTCGGTCACTGGTTCAAAAGATATAAGGGTTTTATAGGTGGCCGATCTGGTGTCCCCAGCAGGGCCACATTTATATCTCAAAAACTAGGGCACCTACCGGAAACCCGTTTTCTCCCATATTTTGTCTCCAATTAGTCGGAATCAGTCGCCAAGTCAGAGATTTAATCGGGTCTTAGTGTAGGAGATATAATGAGTTTAATTAGTAAGATATAGTCCAAGAGCTAGTCGAAGAGTTTTTTTCGTGAATTCTTTGATCTAGCTCTTGGACTATACCTACACCTATAAACCCTTATATCTTTTGAACCAGTGACAGACTAACTCTGATATTTGGCGACTGATTTCGACTAAGTGGCGACAAAATATGGGAGAAAACGGGTCTTCGCAAGGTGCCCTAGTTTTTGAGATATAAATGTGGCCCTGCTGGGGAGACTCTCCAGATCGGCCAACTATAAACCCTTATATCTTTTGAACCAGTGACCGACAAATTCTGATATTTGGCGACAAATTTCGACTAATTGGCGACTTATTTTTTGTGTTATCAAAATTAAAATCCCTGATGGTGGCTCTGCCAGTCAGTGGCATCTACAGTTAAACTGACTCTCATGATGTTCAGCTACTCGAATTGCGACATAACGAATTCGTAAAGCGGTATCCCATAATTATTTTCGTGGCGGAAGTGTGCAAGGCCCTAATCGTTGTTGTTCGTGATTTACCGAGAGATAACAAGTTCGTATGATTACGAAAATCCGGTCCTTTGCTTATTTTAGGATTTTCCTAGATTCGATTTTTTCAATGACCTGTCTTATTATGACAAATATAAGGCCTACTAGTTCATAAAATAAAAAATACTTGCCAGAAATGATGGTACGATTCTGAGTAGGATTGATAAGGATGTGTGATTTGAGATGAGGTAATCTGAATAAATTTTCATTGGTTCCGGTCGACTAGTTATTTTCAGACATTATACAGGAACACGTCATTGCAACAACTAAGATGTCCATAACTTGAAATTCAATGTTTCGATTTTTTCTCAGATAGTTCCTGTTAGCAACGCAGCTCCAATTGATCAAATCTGGAATAGCGAGCATAAGAATATTATCGTAGTGATATGGGGGTACTAACAGTGTAGTGTTGAAAGAGTTAACACACAGAAAAATTGTCATGCGTTTATATCTGAATATTGATTGTCACAGTGTTTTTAAGCTAAAATTAACATTATGTTATTAAATGTATTTGGAATAAGATCAGTTGCATTACTTATATAAAGATAATATTATGTAAGCGTAGGAACCTTAATTATCATTTTTGTCAAAAGTCACTAATACTTAGAACAAAATTTATTCCAAAAATATAAATAATTCGAAATGAACATAAAAACCATGTAGAAAACAATCTTTTAAAAAGTAAAATGCAAAAGCAAATGTAAATGGGAGTACAGGATACAATAAGGACCTGTTAAAAGAAAGTAATGAACATATTGAGGAAATTTTGATTTATTATTTCCACATAGTTGTGTCCAAAGTGCGTTTCACAGGCTCAGTAGGTAGATCTTCTGTAAACAAAATTTACACAATTCAATACAATTGCTTTAGAGAAATTAAGGTTCCGATCGGGAATGGAGCGCTACAATTTTCAAGTATATCAATAACAATACAGTTGAGATATTTCATTATATTTATTTAGGGTATTACAAAAACAGTTACCATATTATGTACAACTGGAAAAAAAGTTACAATACAGTGGGTTTCCTTCTAGAACTTTTGTGATTGAAATAGCCTCTCCAGTACCCGATGAGACCTCTGTGCAGGTGGCAGAGAGGCCTGCGCGGAACGGGGGCCATCCGGCCGAGCCGGTCTTACTCCTAACTATGTATATTAAACTTATATTGATACGTCTATTATAGTATAATGTAATCATTAATTAAACTAAAACGATTATATCGGTCCGAACGAAATGAGTTCCAATGAAAATTCGGCACAGCGGTTATTAGAAGGCTCCTCCTAATACACACACCTTATAAATATCGCAATAGAACGCAGGACACAAAGTATAAACCGGGTAAGCGCAGGCTCCTCAGATGAGGTTAGCCACATCGCTGGGCATTTCCGAGATGCTTGTATGGTAAAACTCCTCAATATCCTTGAGCGCTCTCCTGTCAGCTTCAGTAACGAAGTTGATAGCAATTCCTTTACGGCCGAAACGACCTCCTCTTCCAATTCTGAAAAATAGAAAACATGACTTTAATTCCTGGGTAATTACTATATAGTATATCTTTTTTCTATTTTATCATGGTCTAGAGCACAGACAACCACTAGTTCTAGGCATTTGTCATCCTCCAGTATTATGGGTGTTAAGATACAGTTTTATTAATAGATAAGTATCTATCAATAACAGTATGTTAGATGAGCATAAAATGATGCTCAGGAGAGATTCATTTCATATCATTTTCGCGATTTCGTTCTTCATCATAATCACGATGTTTCCACTGCTGGGACACAGGCCTCCTCTCCTCGAGAGAGAGGGCTGTAATCTACCATTCCGGCTGAGTGCGGGTTGGTAGATGTCACGTCTTCGAATTTCAGGACATGTTGGTTTCCTCAGTATTCCTGCAGCGTTTTGAGAGCTTGGTTCTGAAAGTTCGATGAGATATTGTCCTTGTCGATTGGAGTATGAACCTTCTCATTGTGACTGTTTGGCCAGAGTGTAAGAACAAGGCCGGTAAACTGTCAGTGGTCACCACATACAGGGCAAAGTACTTCAGTAACCCAGGTACCCTCTGTGACATGGTCAGTAATGTCAAGGTGTTGCTGGCCTTCCTTGGGGAGCTGTTGCGGACACAAGCCTATAATTACATATTACATAAGGCCAGTTCTTTATTGGAAGTGCATCCTATTTATTTTTCATATAAAAACTCCATATCAATCGTAAAGTATGCCTACAAAAAATACATAAATACACTTACCGATGAATGTAGTTTTCACGGTTAGTGGGCAGATCATAATTGATGACGCAAGAGACTTGCTGCACGTCAATACCGCGGGCAAGTAAATCAGTTGTGATCAGGACACGAGACGATCCTGTACGGAACTGCCGCATAATTACTTCACGCTCACGCTGGTCCATATCGCCGTGCATAGCAGACACAGTGAAATCACGCTCATGCATGGATTCAGTCAGCCAGTCGACCTGAAATATAATGATAGATTTATAGCATTCATCAGCATACTATTCCTAATTTTCTTTGTTTAAAAAGCAGAATAATATAACTCAGTAGAGGGCAAGTATGAACATGATATTGATTATAACTATATTTAACTCGTAAGAACCACAGGTGCAACTTATTACTTGATATGCCATTATGGCACCTCAATTCCTTTGTATTCAAGCATTTACAAATCTTACTAAAATAGGCTTTTTTATGAGTAATTACTTAAATGCCCCAGGACATAGTTTGCAATTACCTTGCGACGAGTGTTGCAGAAGATAACAGCCTGAGCGATGGAGAGGGTGTCATACAAGTCACAGAGGGTCTCCAATTTCCATTCTTCAAGTTCAATGGCAATATAGAACTGTTTAATACCTTCCAGTGTTAACTATAAAAAATATAACAAAATTATGTTATTGATAATTATAATATACTTTAAGCATGTACATTATTGCAATAAATCCTCTACTATCTATACTAATAATATGAACACATGAATGCAATAAAGAGTTCGAGTTTAATAAAGCTGAAGAGTTTGTTTGTTTGAACGCGATAATCTCTGGAACTACCAGTTAGATTTGAAAAAATCTTATCCTAAAATCCTATAGCCTTTCTCAAGAATTGGGCTTTGCCCAATTCTTGAGAAAGGCTATAGGCTATTTAATATCACGCTATGACCCTTAGGTGCCAAGCAAAAAAAAAAAAAAGTCAGAATTAACGCTAAGCGAATACGAAGTGTTGCGACGGGGTGGGGGTACAAGAAATTTCACGCGGACGAAGTCGCGGGCAGAACCTAGTGAATACTAAAATAGAATGAATAATCATTTACCACAATGATTCTAGCAATAACCAAGATGCTCAAATCTTATGAAAGCACAAGATGATATTTAAATAATACTTTAATTTTAACTGAACTATTTTAGTTTTACTGTCTAATTGTCTGTGTAGGGTAAGGTTTTAGGTTCAATTCTGTTTGGGTTTCTAATATGAATTTCTCAGTATAGCTTGTCTACTCTGAAATGACGCGCCCAACTACTTAAGTATAAGTACACTACCGAATGCGGTAGTAGGGCGCGTCATTTCAGAGTGGACAAGCTCTAGCAGCCTGGAGTCTTGGACAGAATTTGTGCCCATAGCGTATTCAGCCTATAATGTTCCCAATGCTGGGACACAGGCCTCCTCTCGGTGTAAGGGAGTGGGCCATAAACCACCATGCAGGGCAACCTACAACACTTAAGTCGCAGCTATTATCACTGGGCAACCACTGCTCTAAAGTCTCATTTGTGCCCAGTTGATGACCAAAAGGCTCACCCCCTATTACCCAGGACTTAAGCAACTGGCAAAATGTGTTTGATCCACTTCTGCACAATCCTTGGGAATACATGTGTTAATAATGTTATTGTGTGTGTTACTTTAGTTTAAGATAAACATAGTTAACTTCTATTCAATTTTTTTTAGTCGGTAACATTCGATGATTTTGCCAATGTCAAGGTATGAGAAGATAATTAAGATAATGAACGTAAACTGTTACACAACTATTGATCAGTGTTTGTGTGAGTGTTGTTGTGATGGTTAACTTTATGTTCTACTTCTGAAACATTGCAGGTTGTAATTATAAAAATTCTGGACAGTTATATACCTCCTCCTTTTGCACAAGAATGCGCACAGGGTCTCTCATGAAGCATCGAGACACCTCCAGTACATCGTCTGGCATGGTGGCAGACAGCAAAATAACTTGAACATCAGCAGACAACATCTTGAATACATCATGAATTTGATCTTTGAATCTGAAATGTTTTTATACACAATTTTTGATATGACACAAGAAGTAATTTAAAAAAATCACATGTACACCACACTCAGTCATAGTATAAGTGAATCATAATAATACAAAAACAGCTCAGTTTGCAGTTTTTGTTCTGCAGAACTTTCTTGGAGAAAAAGGATAAGTATTTTATGGAAATCAAAATTAACTTATAGGTTCTACGGTCAATCAATAACAGCAGTCTGGATTTGCTACTGGTTGATGATAATCAGGTCACCCCTTATTACATGGGACTTCAAATTAACTACTTAAGGCGAAATATTTATTTACTATAAGTACACCTCTGCTAACTCTTCGGGAAAACTGGCTTGATGTTATGTATATTGGTAGCTAGAGAAAACATGACTTCTTATGGAATCCTCCTTAAGATTACCATTTTCTAATTTAATTTATAATACAATATTGGTGTGACTCACCCTCTGGACAACATTTCATCAGCTTCATCCAGCACAAACAGCTTGATAGTGTTAGCCCGCAGTGCACGGCGTGTTATCATGTCGTAGACGCGACCAGGCGTACCCACTACCACATGAACACCACTCTCCAGCTGACGCACATCCTCTCGCACATTGGTGCCTCCAATGCAGGCATGACATTTAGCATTCAAGTGATCACCAAGAGCAATCACGACCTAAAAATATCACACTGTTAAGTCCAAACTCTAAAGCATTAATTAATCACCAAACACAACACAAAGCCAACCACAGTTCATACCTTCTGAATTTGCTGAGCCAGCTCTCTGGTTGGGGCCAGAATCAGTGCTTGGCATTCACGAATACTGGTATCAATTTGTTGAAGAATTGAAATCGAGAAAGTAGCAGTTTTGCCAGTTCCTGACTGAGCTTGAGCTATAACATCGCGGCCCTGAATGCAAGGCATAATAGCGCGTTGCTGGATAGCAGACGGTTTTTCAAAACCATAGGCGTAAATTCCTCTCAGCAATTCTTCCTTCAAATTCATGTCATCAAAGCTTTCCACGACCTGATGCCAGTTAGTATCCAGGTTCCCTTGGGGTTCCATCCCCGGAGGTCCATCATAGCTTCCTTGATCTTTTGATGGCCCATTTTTGGAATCCTCCGGCCAATCTTCTGATCTGTGAATCAATAGTTTTTGACATTAAATTAAGATTTTATCGATTGATAAGTGGTTAACCTTGTTTGAATGAATTAGCAAAAATCATTAAAAATTGCATTAATATTAGCACTTCTGTCAAATTGGCATAGTCAGTTGTAAAGTAAACGTTAGAAATAAAAGCAATACATCAAAATCAACATGGAACTTACTACAATATGTTTTATAAAGAAAATCAAGAAGAGCAATAGTTACTAGTATGTAAAACACGTGTGTTGAATCAGACTTGCAATAATGTACTCCTACCAGCGCCATGTTGGCAATCGGCGACAGGGACATTGAAATTATTTCACAATTTATGGCAAATTACATGAAATTACTAAGCCTTAACGAAACCTAGTGTTTTTTCCAACAAATATATCATACAAACTTATGGTAGAGAGGCTCATCTAGCTCAAGAACTCAACTTACCTTCTTTCAGGTGAATAAGACATGTTCCAATCGCGGTAGCTGAACGGAAAAGAACTAGCAAAGCATAAGCAAGGTCAAGTTAAGTTAACAGAAGCTTTTTTTATAGGTTTTGCGAAATTAAGTACTGTATTGAACAAATAGTAAGACAATAATTTTAATATATTTTTTTATGATTTATAAAATTATTAAAAGTCGATATATGTGGTCTATTACAACAATGTGAATATTACTAAATTATTGTGGAATAAAATAGCGGAAGTACGTCACGAAAATCTATGGAAACCAGGCCTCTATACACGAAATTCACAACGCATTATCGATTAGTAGTCTATTGCCATTTATGTTTTTTTCATAAAAACACTTGCACTTTGAATACCTTTTATTAATTTTCACCAAATAACGTCATGCTATATCTCATTACGTTTTTTATAATATACCTAGTTCAAAATAAACTTGAAAAACCACATAAAAAACACGCCACCCCAAGACACAAATGAATGTACAAGTAGCCCGCGAAACTCAAATTTTCAGGTCAGTATCGTAAATTATCATTATCATCTGCCTAGCCTTTTCCCAACTATGTTGGGGTCGGCTTCCAGTCTAACCGGATGCAGCTGAATACCAGTATTTTACATGGAGCGACTGCCTATCTGACCTCCACAACCCAGTTACTGGGTAATACGATACCCCTTGGTAAGACTGGGTTGTCAGACTTTCGGGCTTCTGAAATCTTCTTACGTTTTTTGCAATTTTTAGGTCAGTGTTAGGTTGTATCTTGATCAAAATATGATTCGCGACTAGAACAGATACGTATTTACAGAATTAGAATCACTAATACATCTTGCTAAGTTAGATTTGTTCCTGAACAAATCTCTTCTGGAAAAGTGCTTAGAACAAATCTTAATTTTAATGAATATAAATCTGTAAATACATAATTATCTAATAAAGTCGCGAATCACGCGCGTTTCTCTTTCTATGTCGCAGTCGTCTTCTGTCGGTCAAAATGTGCCCTAAATATAGACTGTCGTACCATTCAAATATAGACCGTGTATGTTCCCTGGACCAGCTCCAGACCTGAATACTATAGAACAATGATGGTTTTTTGAACGTTATATTTTATCCCTTAAGCATCAGCCTAATACATACATACACAAACAGACATCAGTTTCCTCAAGCCTTTGATCGAGGAACTCAAAATAATAACCATCTCATCAGCCTAACACAAGCTATTTACACTTTGGATCTGAGTTTCGCGATCAAAAAAAATCTACTGTTTCCTACATTTATTTATGTTCCCTTATCTCGTCAAAATGCAGCTGATTTTTTTTCACGATTTCAGGTTTGGTCCCTTAGTAAAAGTTGTTCATAATGATGAGTACAATGACCCCTTAAGAGGAAAACGGTGAATATTTCTAGAGATGCAACGAATAGTGATTTGGCCGAATACCGAATATTCGGCGGCGCTCTCAGCCGAATACCGAATATTCGTCCGCCGAATATTCGGCGGGTGATGACGTCGATGCTAACAAGTTACGACACGTTTTGATGCGGGCGGCGCGGCGGCGGTGACGGGGCGGGAAGTATTTGGCTCAGTAGCCGGCAAGTCGTGTTACAACGTGCAGTGTTTTATTTATTTGAAGAGTGCTCGTCTTAATCGTACGGCAGATCCGTACAACTGGTGGTCAACCAACTCAAAACCGTACCCAAAGCTTATATATTTTGTTAAAAAATACCTGTCGTCACCGTGCAGTAGTGTTTACAGTGAGAGACTATTCTCAGAAGCAGGTATTGTATATGAAGAAAAGCGCAATCGTCTCTTACCAACAAATGCCGAAAAACTTGTCTTTATTCACCACAATTTCCCTTTAATTAATTTTAAATATTAAAAATACTGATGTTGTATTCTTGATTTCGCAATTAATGATTGTTGGATAATTAAATGTTTCGATTAAATTGCTTTTTTAATACCGAATAGTTGCCGAATATTCGTTGCATCTATAATTATTTCACCCTGTCTAACTAAGTTAAAATTGATTTATTTAATTATTATTATTTTCTTTTAAATAGATTGTTTTCTATTTTGTGAATGTAAGAACGTTGTAGGCCTTGAAGACTCCTACCACCATTTCCACCATTCCCTTTTCTATTTACTTACATACCTCCTGTTACTTTTAGAAAGGCTTAAGGTCTCTGCACACAGCCGGCGTGGCATGGCGGGGCGCGGCGTGGCGGGGCGGCGACGCGGCTCTGGCGCGGCGGCATCGGTTACAATGCGGGCGCGATCACGTCCCGTCCCGCCGCGTTCATGAACAGTGTCTGTGAACAGTGTTTTTATACTGCTTATGGCCCAAATCGTACAAACATACGTGAGCACGAACACATTCGATTAGTTTTTCGACATCCATTTTTGTAAAACAATACAAAATCACATTCACGCTCTTGTTTGTACGATTGTATTGTATTCCCGCTCGGCGTGGCAGCGGCGCGGCGTAGCAGCGGCGCGTCGTGGCGCGACGGTTACCGTCGCGTCGAGCGGGACGGCTCTGTGTGGCGTCGTCCGTAATATTACATTACAACTGCTCAGCGTCGCGTCGCCGTCCCGTTCCGCCGCGCCGCGCCCGCTGTGTGCAGAGATCTTTACACTGTCCTCCAATATATATTTACAGGGTTATTTGAAAATATTGTAAAAAAACTTTTAACAAAATCCGACCCGAAATACCCCCCGTAGTCGGGTAAAAAGAGTAACCATATCGTTTCTTGCCGTAGGAAATGACCAATTGGAACCGTGCTCGTGCACCTATCTATTTTCTGGCTTTTGATAAGTGCACATAGGTTAATATGTCTCAGTCAAATATAATATTTTGAATACTTCGAAAAGATCAAATTGCCAAGTGTTTTTTTTTTTAAAAAAAAGGTTCCCCAAGGAATTTCTCCTGTATTGTGGGTGCGTTTAGAAACATTTAAACTCACATACACAAACAGCCAGGAAATTGAATCAGGAAACCGGACGTATGCGGCCGGGCTAAAACCCCCCTAAAGTTTGTGACGTTTGTGTACTGGTTACATTTTCATTTCTTTTCAACACAGCTTTTCAGTATGATTTTTGTCTATGATAAGTCGTCATAAACAAAATTTACTTTTGTTATGTTGGTGATTTGTTCTTCCGGTCGTGTCTATGACTACGCTGCCATTTTGGAACGGCAGTGCTTTTTGTTCGTGTGAAGCGCTTGCTCGTTGTGAGGAGTAGATTGTGATTTAGTCAAGTGTAGTTTTATTTTAAGTCGAACTCAATCAAAATGAGCTGGCAAGATTATGTCGATAAACAGTTAATGGCATCCAGATGTGTTACAAAAGCTGCGATTGCCGGTCACGATGGGAATGTCTGGGCCAAGTCAGAAGGCTTCGAAGTAAGTTTTTCCTCTGTCAAGTTACTTACTACGCGGTCAGTGATTTGCAAAATTTTAATTTTGCTGTGAACACCAGTGCCAAACAGTGATGATCAAGTGCAGTTCGTAATAATAGGTTCGACGGATGACGAATTCTTTATCCGGCGAGTTTGACAAGATGGCGACATGTGGTGGAGCCTGATTCGGATTAGAAACGTGAAATTCGCCGCACTAAAAATGATAATGCATAAAAGTCATAACCTAAAACATTATTGAGTTGCTATTACTGTTGCCCTAATAATGAATTTATTGCTTTTATTTGTGCTAAGCAAAAGCCGAAACTGCCGGCCGGTACATTGTCAGGGTATCATCCTATCAACATCTCTTGTGAACCCCGGGTCAATTCTTTTGTGTTCAATATTTTATGATTATAGGTACTTGTTTATAATATGTATATATAAATTTAACTGGTTAAAATTTGCTTACGACCTGTTGTCAAATGAATACTTTACCGATAAGTTATTCGCCGAAGCAAACTACCACCAATGGATAGCGCTCAACTCATCACTTTAGGGGCCGTATTACAGAATCTCACTCAAGCATTAGGTACTTAAAACTAGTTTCAATCAATCAAATGGCTTCAAGGTGAATGGGTAGTTGAGACCGCGAAATTCAAATTTTCTTACGTTTTTTTGCAATTTGCAGGTCAGTGTCAGGTTGTATCTTCATCAAAATATGATTCGCGACAATAACAGGTACATATTTAGAGAATTAGAATCATTAATACATCTTTATAAGTTAGATTTCTACCATTAACACTTTTCCTTCTACGATTGGTGGTTGGTAGAAATCTAACAAAAGATATATTAATGATTCTAATCTAATGATTATAATTCTCTAAATATGTACCTGTTATTGTCGCGAATCATATTTTGATCAAGATACAATCTAACACTGACCTGCAAATTGCAAAAAATGTAAGAAAATTTGAATTTCACTGTCTACCACTATCCATTCACCTTAAACGAGCTGTAATGTGTCAGATAATGTGAATGTAATGCTTGAGTTTTTAGTGAGGTTCTGTAATACGGGCCTAAGACTGAAAGAATTTAACAATTTATATTATATTAATTATTTCACTTCCCCCAACTATTTGGCCGACAAATAACACAAATGTAGTGATGATTATTGCATGTGAACCCTAAATAGAATCATAGAAGCATACCCTATAGCCGGGCACTGCCCCCTAAGATACAGGCCTAGCCTACTTTAGGGGACAGGGTTGAACTTATTGTACTATCTACTACCTAATGCTAAATTAAGATCTTTAATCTGTATACAGTGCAATGTACTTGAACTTTGTGGTAATAAACAATTTATTATTATTATTAAATTACAAAGGCGAAATATTCAGCGTTTAGAGCTATGTATAATGCTTTGTTTCTACAAAGTGTAGTTATTATAGTAAGACTACCTCAGACCAAAGCATTCCCTTATAAAAGGGGAAAACCGTAATTACTCAAAATTGTAAAAAAAAATGCAGGACAGAATTATAATTATTAATCATAATAGTACTTTCTGCATTTATTATTCACAAAGCAATAATGATACAGTTCTGGCACTGTGAAAAGGTGAAAAAAATTACTTTTGCTTTGGGTGGAAGAAGTTTTTACTTAATTTATGTAGAATTTTATGTTTGTTACACACAAATTGGAACCTCAATATTTCTATCAGTAAATAATACAATTTGAAGGTGTGGTCAGTCACAAATGTTTTTGGGTAACAATATTAGTCACATGTAGATGAAATCAACTGATTGCCAAGTAATAATTACTGCAACATAATTTTTAGTGCCCAATTTGGCTGTGAATGAAACTTGGAATTCCTTAAGTGTTGTGACAGTCAATTTTCTTTGATTAATTCCTGTTTGATGCACTCTTTTGTTTTTAATTTTCTTAGACAGTTTCATTCTTAGATAGGTAATTTGTTTTTGACTTAATTTCAAGCCTGTATTCCCAAAGGGTTAGGCAGAGATATATTTATAGTGTACCACATTCTCATTTGTTATTGAGTTTCAAGTTATTTTTCTTTAAGCTGGTGGTTCCACAGACCTAAAAGACCAAGGTCCTTTATTCAGTGTCTTGTATGTTAGATAAGGACAAGTTAGGTTTGGCTGGTAAGTACACTAATTCAGAAAATGCTATTTTCAAATTCAGAATGGGGATAAACTGTCCATTAAGTCACAAGGATTTGGAAGTTCATATTTTTTTTGTAGATAGTACTCATAAATAGAAATCTTTTTACAAATTTTCAAGTTGCGGAGTTTCACGGTTTACGAGATATAATTTTTCAGTTTCCATACAAATTGGAAAATATCACGCCATTTGCAAATTTTTAGGTTGGATAAATTGTCATGATAGACGTCAAAGTTGACATTTCACGTTTCGTTGACAGTAGATGTGTATTTTATTAAATTTTATGTCATATTTTTCACTTAAATATAATTTTATTTTTAAATATTCACATATTAAATTTGGTGTGTAATTAATGTGCACAATAACCGTGCTGTATTAAGCAATTACATTGACCTTTTTACACAAAAAATAACGAATTTTTGTTTACAATGTGGAACGGAACGTGAAGCCACGCCATTTTGTTTTATAGCGTAGGATGCAAGATCGAGTGAAGGGCACCCCGACTTGGGTTAGGTTAGGTTACTTTAAACCCTTTACCCAGAAATAGGAGCTCAGCGAAGCGGGGCTACGTCGACATGGGATACAAGACCGAGCGAAGGGCACCCCGACTTGGGTTAGGTTAGGTTACTTTAAACCCTTTACCCAGAAATAGGAGCCCCGCGAAGCGGGGCTACGTCGACATAGGATACAAGACCGAGCGAAGGGCACCCCGACTTGGGTTAGGTTACTTTAAACCCTTTACCCAGAAGGCTTTGTCGACATAGGATACAAAAAAAAACTTTAACCATGGATATCTCCATAACCATGGGGTTCCGCGGGGTGGGGATGGTACAGGGGGCAAACTGGGGGGGAGAGGGAATCTTTCCCCCCAATTTGACTAAATAGTGCTATTCTAACCTAGCCTAACCTGAAAACTTTAACCATGGATATCTCCATAACCATGGGGTTCCGCGGGGTGGGGATGGTACAGAGGGGGTTGCCTCCCCTCTCCCCCCTCCCCCTGCCTCTTCGCACCATACATTTTTGTGACTTAATGGAAATTTTAACCGAATGTTTAATTGCAATAATGATTAAATCAAGTTGTGAGGGAATAATACCCCAACCACTTGATCCTCTTTTCAACCAAATGTAGTTTTCTTGAGGTATCAATTGTCTATCTAGACAACCTGTTTTCACTTGCTATTAGGTGTTTTTATGTAAATTTTGTTTCTTCTAATCAATGGGAAAACAAATCCATTTCTCAAATTTGCTTACCCTGGTTACAGTCATCTCACTACCTTACCTTGCATGCATCTAATCTAACTAGCCTATATAGTAATCCACTGCAGGGCAAAGCAAAGGCAAAGGGGCTCTTCCTTTTCTGCACCATTATTTTGCCAATGTGTTCATATTAAATAAATGATAATATACCTACAAGCTGACTGCTTAGAAGGACAGAATTAAGAGAGACATGTTCTATGTTATGGGTTTGGTTTCTGCACTTAGTCCTTCAAGCGGACCATTGTGCATGGGCCATGGCGGCCGTCGGTGGTTAATCCAACTAGCCCACCTTCCTCCAGAAGTTGATTAAGTCTCCTGGCCTGTTGATCTTGGTGTCCTGAGGGTTTCTGACAGTGGCGTGCCTAGGGGTCAAAATTAGGGCAAGCCCACAGATTTTCAAGGTATAAAAAAAACGCCCAACTGAGGGATTGGCTGATTTTCTTGTTGTTAATGGTTGTTAGTAGTACTAACATCATTATTATAATTTTGGTAAGAAAAACTTATTTCAAGCATCAGTACGTAATTGTCATAAGCGCCATCTATACTAATGAATGCGTAAAATAAATGAACCACAACGCTTAGCCGGACCTTTTTTCATTTTGCTTGTCACTTGCAAAATTTGTTCAATCAAAATGCACTAGATGGCCTCCAAATATTATCGATTTATTGTTATTTTCTCGTACGCATTATTTTATGAATTAGGTACTTACATTTTTAAAGTCAATTGATAATTTTAACATGAACCACTACATAGGTTTGTCATATCATATTCATACCTAATAAACGATCGAATAAGTAGGTACCTGTTTTATTTATTCTGTCTTCTTGACTGACAAAAATACTTGTTTTTATTTCCGAGAAGTACCGACAGTCCGACAGTAATTTAAGATTGGCTACGGTGAAGTAAAGAGTTATTTATTGGCAGAAAATTGCAGAAAACTCAATGTATTTACGTACCTTTTCGATGACAGATTCCGAACACATAATGATAAAAGAACACTATATTCATTAACCATTTACAAAATCATAGGGAATGACATCACCAATCACCACAATCAATATTTTTTTCAAATAATAAAACTAATTCTCAAAGTAAGTATTCAAAACAATAACAATTTGTTTGAGTCGCGTCGTGTCATCGACTCATCGCGCCCGCCACACGTGCTTTCGCAACTAACTTTACGCGGGTCAACGCAACGCGCGGATAGTGCATTTGCGCGAACTTCATGCCTCTCAAAAGCCTGGCTTTTCATTTCATAGAACTCTGTGTATAAGTACTTACCAATATATCAACAAATGTAAACGTTTCTATAGCAATTTGTATGCGAAAACTGCGAGACAGAGAAAGGAAAGGCAAGCCAGGTAAAAAGCCAGACTAGTGTGAGCGAGATGGCGCATTTGAACGCATTGTATAGCGTTTAGAGCCGAATTCCGAATTTGGCGCGAACCTATCCCAAAGTTAGCGCTAGTTCGGATTTCGAAATTGTATTATATGTCATGAATGTTTGAGTTCGAGTTAATTGACTGGAATTTTTTGAATATATTTTTTATTGATTTTGTTGTTGTGAATTATGATTTTATTAGGGCAAGCCGGGCTTTTCTGCTTCTATAAAGGTACCGCCACTGGTTTCTGACCTAATCTGGGTGATGCCTGTGCAGGGTTGATAAAAATCAAGATTTAAAAAAAAAAAACAAAAAAATCGGATTTATTTGATTTAAATCGGATTTTTTTGATTTTTTTTTACATTCTGATCTTCCTTAATTTGGAAGTCAGTTATTAATTAAATAATAACACTACATATACAGGGTTATTGGTAAAACATTAACTACCTATTACGAGGTCGTTGTACTCATCATTATGAACAACTTTTACAATGGGAGCAAACCTGAAATCGCGAAAAAAAAATCAGCTGTTCCCTACATTTAGCTTCGTTTATCTCGTCCAAATGTAGGGAACAGCTGATTTTTTTTCGCGATTTCAGGTTTAGTCCCATAGTAAAAGTTATTCATAGTGATGAGTACAATGACCTCAAAGGTTGTTAATGTTTTACCAATAACCCTGTATAAACAGCATTGGACACGTGTGTGCGCGCTGTAGGTTATGTCGGGGGAAGTCCCTTGACACATTTTGGCTGATTTGGTCGCAGTAAAAAAGTATTGATTTAAATCATTGATTTTTATAAAAAAATCACTTGATTTTAATCGCGATTTAAATATAACATAATATCAACCCTGTGCCTGTGCACTCAAAGGGCACATGTGAAACAGTTTCATCTCCATACAAGCCTGTCCGTTATGCCTATTGTGTGGATGTGTTTGTTTAGCAAGCAGTGTCCAGTGATGGTCCCTGTCACCAGGCGCAGGCCTTTCCTGTCCAGACGTAATAAACATTCGGTTAGCTTGCTTGTCTTGCAGCCCGGTGACGAGGTCCACCAGCTCTCTGCTTGTGTATTGTGTTTCTGTAGCCACCTGCGTAGTTGGTTGAAGGGGATGGGCACAACAGGTTCCGGTCCACAACAACAGAAAGAAACAGACTCATTTAATATTTGATTCTCATTTCTACTTTATTTAATATTCCAATGGACCATGTTTTTTTTTAAATTCATTGCAAGCAAAATCTGACCTAACATACTGAAATTTTGACTAAATATTAATCATGGATTGATTTAAGTCGAATCCCATAGATTTTACCCAATATCCTTTATCAAAATTAGTTATATACTTGTTTAAAGTTCAATGTTTTTACACACAAACTACTTCACAACCACTACAAGAAACAGCCGTGAGATGTGGAAAAAGTAGAGGGGAGAATTTGTCCAGTGTGGCCTGATATATGATATTGAACACACAATAAAGTAAACCGGAAAAGATTAATCCATAAATCCCTTTTTACCTAGCTTCTTCCCAACAATATTATGGTCAGCATCCAGTCTAATCAGCCAGGACCAATGACTTAATGTGCTTTCCGGGGCCCTGAGGGGTCTTGATATTAGTATGTAATTTAACACATATGGACCGACCGTGACATGTGTAGTTTAACCGTAGATTGACCTGTGCAACTGTTATTCCTTAACTTCGGGTCCAATAATTTTGACAATTGTTAATGTTGTTTGCATAGAGTGAATGAATTTGTGTGGGGTAACGAAAAAAAACCCCTACGTTAAACTAACTCTTCCATTTCGGAAGTCGGTATCTTTGGTTTTGCTTCATTATTTTGCCACCGACTTCCGAAACTGATTATTCAGTGTTTATTTTAGCTGTTTTTATTGTTGTAAAAAAGACTTAGTAATATGAAAAAAAAATTCGTTTAGTTTTAATGCCGACCGTACAAATATGACCACCCCAATTACATCACTTTATAGAGCATAGTTTTCTACGCCATAAATGATAAATAATTTTATTTCTGTAAGTAGGTTTGTACAAACACTTTTACACGTCAATCATATTTTTTTAAACTAGATGAGGTCGGCGTTTCCTATCTGACTATTCTGAGAAGGAAGGCCGAAACAAACTCAGAAGTCACAGTCTCTTTTAAAGTCCAGACAAAAATCTTGGTCAGATCGTGTGAAGACCATGTAGATTGGTGTCTGAAATGGTCTTTTGAGGAAAGAACCACACAGATTGAGCGGACCTGTCCAATCAGTCATATTTATTGTTTGCTTTTGCTCGAATCTAACATTTTAACGTTTGTTAATAGATATCAAAAGATGAAGTCGCGAAGATAGTGGCCGGTTTCGACAATGAATCACTGTTAACGAGTGGTGGCCTGACGATAGCGGGTACACGGTACATCTACCTCAGTGGCACAGACCGCATCATACGCGCAAAACTCGGCAAGGTTGGCGTGCACTGCATGAAGACACAGCAAGGTAGGCATTTGTTCTTATTATTTAAACACGCCCTAAAGTGACACTCGTGCTCCGTCTTGGCCGAACGAATGCTCACAGGGCGAAGCGTACGGTGGGTTTTGAAGTGCGGCCGGATCGTGTGACGTATGATGTCTGGTCACTCAAATGACATACTGCTTCTTCGGTGTTTGACAGAAATGCAGGCTTTAATCGATCTATACTGATGTTTACTTGTCGACCGTTGAAAGATAGTTATGATATTGTATATTTTATTGATCCGGTAAAGTGCTGTCAGCCATTGAACTGCCACATATTGTTAATACCATGTTGCCATACAACGTACCTACCTAGACACCATATTTTAGAGATATACGAGACAGTATTCTAATTTAAAAAAATCTGCTGTTCCATACATTTGTGTTCACTTAAATCGACAAAATGTATGGAACAGCTGTTTTTTTTTTTTTCGCGATTTCAAGGTTGGTCCCATAGAAAAATGATGAGTACAGTGACCCCTTTTCGGGTTTAGTATAAACAAAAAGTAATGTTGTATAATACATTAGGTAATTATTCTTATGTAAGAAGTTATATGCATAAAAGTACTGCATCTCCGACATTTCTATGCGAATTTTGATGATTCTTCTAGTCTTAATTGAATTTGTGTGGGGTAGGTACAACTAAAAAGTGAAAAATAAAAACTTTTTTACAAAAAAAAAAAAAAAAGGTTTTTATTTACGAGAATAATTGACCTTCTAATCTTAACACATCAAGCACCTGCTATTTGTATTCAGTCGGTTCTTTCTTCTTGAATATCCATGTTAAATGTGTTAATTCATACTATATTAATATTATAAATGCAAAAGTAACTCCGTCTGTCTGTCTGAATGCCTTAATGGTTGTAAAATGTAGAAAAGACAGATTTCGCAGTCGCGTCTTGCCAGTGTGGAAACGGCCCAAGTGAAAAACTGATAAACAAAGTTATCGCTGCGATTGTAACCGAAAAGATCCCATATCACAAAAAGTCACTTAGAAACATTGATTTTTTTTTATCCCTCGTTTACTTGTCCCAGCTACCCCCGATAGATATTTTTCGTAATTTCCGTACACCACTGTTTAGTGGTGCAAAGATACCACCTTCTTTCCAATTTTCATCGATATAGTGCAAATAGTCTCGCGAGTAAAATAGCCAAGTAACATCGCCTGGATGTTACACGGCCATTTTACTCGGACGGACATTACGAAATTATAAGAGCTCCGTTTTTGCCATTTGTCAACGAACCCTAAAAAAGGAATTTCGTATACATCATTTACTTCTTCGTATTATTCGTCACGTAAATAAATATGGAAGTTACCTCGCACAATCCATACTATTTTTATATTTCATCGATATGATTCTCGTAAGTCACATGTTTCATCCTTAGTCATCACTTAACCATAAAGTTAAATGATTCCCTTTCAAGTTTGTCCTCTAATACACTCACCTCAACTTCTCAGCTCCGCTGCATTCTATTTTTTCATACGTCATATTCACATCCCAGTTCCGATTCAAACAGAATGACAGCTGGTCTTGATAAGATTTGTAGATTGCCAATGTTTATATTTAAGTAATAAACTAGTAGCGACAGCAATTAAATTAATAATATTGTGACCTCGCAGCAGCCCCAGACGGAGATGGCAGGGCCTGTATGCTGGACCCCTTCGATAAAGACTGGTCCTTAAATAGACCTAGATAAAGAGTAGGAATGTATTTGCCCTGCAAAGGGAAAATTATACTGGCTAATTATAATGGTAATCTAATGTTAGCTTTATAGCTCCCAACTGTTGCCCGCGATTTCGTCTGCGTGTATTTTGTATTTAATTATTTTTTAAATACAAATATTCAGCATAAAAAGTAGCCTATGGCCTTCTCCAGGTCCCAGGATATGTGTTCCCAAGGCTTGGTGTGAAATAGTAACACAGACAAACGGAGTTACTTTCGCATTAATAATTATTACTATGATGACCAAACATGTTATACATATAATATTCATTTCTGATTAGATTTGTAACTGCTACCGTCGAAATTATTCATTGTTTCGTAATTATAAATTACTTTTATGTTGATGTTACGTACAGTAAAGTTGTAATCTCCATTATGTTAACGAAAGGGAAAGTTCGTAAGGTACTTAGGCACGGTTATGTGCGGGGAAAGTGAATCAAAGTGACGGTCGTACATATTCTACAGCGGCTAGTTTATTTTAATGTTTTGTTTCAGCCGTTGTAATTTCTCTGTATGAAGAACCCATCCAACCCCAGCAAGCCGCATCCGTAGTGGAGAAGTTAGGAGACTATTTAATTACCTGTGGTTATTAGAGGTGAGTTCTAACACTATCTGTTTTTTTAACGTTATACACGCCGGGATGTGTAAAGTACTCGTATTAAATTGCACTGAAGACTTCAAAAACATCATTTCTTTCTTTTACAGATCGAAGCGCGCCGTGATCTAAGAATACTATAAGATAATATTTTTTCCACAGGGAAATAAGTAACTGCATTTTGTATATTCTATAAAGTGATAAGGACCGTTCATTTGTTTTGATATTCGATAAATTATGGCGTCATCAGTGCGTGACACGTTTCGTAACTGTGTGCAGATGCAATTACTTTGCGGATTTTGGACCCTTTTTATACGCTCACCGCTTCCATAAAGTAATTGTGAGCTGTAATGGTTTAAACATGTATTTTAAAGTTTGCTTTTTTGACCAGTTTGCAAGCAGGTCTCAAAGCATGATGTATAGAGATTTTTTTAGGTTTCTTCTCAAGCATTCTGATACTTTATCTGGCGTGTACAATGATCTAAATTATAATTGAGGTAGACTTAAAAATAGCGTCACTAGCCATCTAGACAAAAATGCCCGCGTACAGATGCTTGAAGAGAAGTTATAATAACCACGTAATGAAATTACTGTAACAAACAACATTATACAACATTATATATATATATAATTATAAATAGCATTTGTGTAAGGGCTTGTTACAAATTGAAAGACACTGTAACCCAAGTATTACGATTTAATTGAAGATCTCTAGTCCCACTGGATCCATCGTGTGAGTAATATCCGACACATCGTGCGTGGCGCGAGGCCGGAGCCGCGACGCGCCGCGGCCGCGGCCTCCACATGGCCCGCTATTACAGTTTTCTGCTATGCTTTCTTTTTAATTGTGCCGCATTTATAATCTTGTGTAGTGAGTAATAAACATTTGCATTCTGTTCTATTCTATCTCTTAGCTGCAGAAATAGAAGCGCTCAATTACTCTGTATCCTCAGACAAGGCTTGCAGTAAACGAAGGGTGCATATTGTTTATATTTGATATTACTACTATAGCTTTGTACATTGTTTCTGATAAGCGATGGGAACTGTGTCTATCTAATAATAAAATGATTTGTATTATAATATTTTGTTTCTTTGAAAATCAACCACCTAAGTTGCAGGAAGAAAAGATAAAATTAAAAACCTTATTTTATTGCTAATGAACATAATTTATTTTCCTTTTGACAAAATCTACAGTATTAAGAGTTAAGTACACTCGAATACAAGGATTGGTATAAAATGTTTTAACTTGTAGCAATAATAATTTATCAAGTGATTTTGGTTCTTTAAAGTCCAACACCCGAGGATTTTTCTCTAATGTAGTTATAAATTATTTTCAGACAATTTATGAAAAAAGGTTTAAAGTTAAGTTGCGTTACTATCTATATTTAATTATAGTAGATTTCCTCTGATGACATACAAATTGCTGTTTATTCGTTATTTCACTAAAGAGCATTTATATAACAGTATATCAAAGAAATGAAAACGCGTTTGTTTTACTTACTACGTGGTTATCTACATTTCTACAATTCTATTTATACGAAAAAAAAAAACGCTTGTCGTGTATGAATAAAATACGTAGGTACTTATCACATCTTAACAAATAAATTATGCGTTGATAAAAAGCAGGAATTATACAAATCAATACACAATGTTTCATATCATCCCTATACATCAGATTTATTAAAATAATAATACTCGCAAGTCCCAACACATCTTACATAACTAATTGATTCCGTAACCCAACAAGTCATTGAGAACTGTACTATCAACTACTGTAGTCTCTCACAACTGCTGTAGTCTCGCACAACTGCTGTAGTCTATCAGTGTTGGTTATTAATTTTATTACAAAGTATTTCATCGAATGATTGACATGACGTATTAAACGTGTTTCAAAAATATATTCGTCATGTTCGACTGTTCGTTCAAGCAGACTTTTTATTAGTCTTTCTCTCCGAAGTACGCTCATTAATTTGTTACACTTATCGTCCGAACATTTTCTTGGTTTCCATCCTTACTGGGTGCGAGGAAAACAACATCATGAATCGTGATCAAGTCGAAAGTCTCCCATGGTGTTGCTTCAAGGGTGCTCTAGAGAGTAATGGCGAGATTTTTTCCAAAGGCTTCTGAAAAACCCTTTGCGTTGCTTCTGTCCTGGATGCTCCTCGCCTGTTAACAATGAAAAGATAGTCTTTAATTCTAAATGTATGTCGCTGGCACAAGTACTTACACATATGAAAAAATTAATCTCAAAACGAGATTAATTTTGGCGAATTGTGAAAGGTCCCCCCCCACCTGTCTTATTATGGGTCTTTTGTGCAAATTGGGCTAACATTGGTTATTTCACAGATCCAAAACCCAACCTCTGAAGTACTACTACTTTACTGCCTAAGAACTTATTTTATAAAAAAGTAGGCAAAATGAGATGACATGCAATAAATAAATGTTACACTGGTTGTAAGTATATGAGATGTTTCATGTTTTGCTTTACCAAGATAAATTTGCTTCCGCTGTATGGTAGATAGATATAAATACATACGAAGATAGTATCTTCCTGTTGCTATAATTATGCCAATGATAATGGAAGTTAAAAACGTCGCTTTGTAGTACCTAATTACAAATAATAAAATTATGTTACTATTATCTAATACACATCTATAAATAAGTGAAGAAGTTAATGTTGAAATGATTCCAAACACTATGTATGAAGTACCTTAGTGTTAGGTACTGCTGGGTATCGTTAAGGGGCTTACAGGACCTAAACGCAAAAACGCAAGTTTTAGAAACAATAAAAGTATTTGATCGACTCACAAAATCAGAAAAATAATATGATATTCTTCAGGATATATGCTAGGTAGATAGTGTGTTGAAAACATAATACAACTAAATTGATACGATAGATAAAAATCATGAATATTCCTCTAAAAACTTTCTTTTTACAATAAAAACCATACTAATATACATACAATCATGATTTTTTTGTCAGATTATTCTACAAGCAACATACCTACTAAAGAACTAAATTTTTTAGTCCAAACAATAGATTTTTTTGTAAATAGATAATTGCTTCATACTTATCTATACCTACATGTAATAAATCTGTAGACGAGGCGTTTCTGTACATTGAAATTATTAAAAAAAAAATAGGTGGGGTGTTAAAGGATGACCAACAGATGCCATTTCATCAATTTTTGGAATTTTTGTCTGTTTGTCGGTTTGTCTGTTTGGATGTGACAGATTTTTTATTTGAACAGGGCCTGCAGTCTCGACATAGATAGCGACGCTGTCGCAAACTACCGATCGCTAAATAATACCGACAATAATCGCTAGCCTTAACGATCCTTACCACAAACGCAAGTCTCTACATCTGTCAAAAATGCTCGCAAAATATATTCGTAAACATTACGAAAATTGTAAAGTTTGCGACAAACTTCGGTAAGATACCGATGACAATCGATAACTTTGAGAGTCGAGACTACCAAATATCGCTAAATCCGGAACGATAGGACTTTGCGACCGAATTCGGTCGTAAAGCGATTGCTATCTATGTCGAGACTGCAGGCCCAGGTTCAACGTAAAAAGTACCAAACCAATATGGTTCATTTTTATACTCAAATATAGTGTAGAACTCGAAGTAGTGATTAGTCTTTGTTTCATCGCAATCGCTTCAGTCTATCAAAAGATATAATCAATTTAAAGCATTCTATAACAACTTTTTATTGCAATAAGTGGAAACACTTAACGACATCTATTGGGACGATATAGTACTAAAGAAAACATATTGTGATCTTTAAAACATTATTATGTGTATTATTAACTCTGATACTTATGTCTGTGTTATTTAAAAAGTAATGATAATGATTATAATCTATATATATAAAAGAAAGTCTGTTAGTTACACCACTTATAACTCGAGAACGGCTAAACCGATTTGGCTGAAAATTGGTGGGGAGGTAGCTTAGAACCAGGAGACGGACATAGAATACTCTTTATCCGGTTTTAGACGGACATAGTATTAGTAATACTTTTATTTACTTATAGGAGTAGGGTAGGAGTAGTGTGGGAGTAGGGTAGGAGTAGGGTAAGAGTTGGGTAGGAGTAGTGTAGGAGTAGGTGAGGAGTAGGGTAGGAGTAGTGTAGGAGTAGGGTAGGGTAAGGGGTAGGACACCACGCGAACTATAGCGCCGGGCAGCTAGAAATAATTTATATGGCAAAACAACGTTTGCCGGGTCAGCTAGTTTTGTAATAAATTACCAGCGTTGTGTCATCGCGCTTCTCTTTCTTTTCTATGCAGTCCGACAAAGACCGCGCTTTAGGTCATATAGTCGCCTTAAATTCAACGCTTATTAGGGTTGTTCGTGAGTCGTCAACCCTCTATTGGGGAACGCGAATGTCAAGTGTACGAGCGTGCCGCAGTCGGCTCGTTCGTTGGTGTCTCGGCAAGCGGATCGATACAGCGCGTAGGTACGCTGCCGCGAGCGATGGGAAGAGCTTTCGGCCCGGAACGACGCGAACGAACTTTGCTGAACTACGCCGTCCTTCTCTACCACGCTCTAACTAATGACTTTATCAATGTGATAAGTGTAGGTAGGTACTTATTTGATATCTACAAACAAATGTATAAATGCAGGATATTAATATAGGTACCTATTCAAAGATACTGAATGTTGGTTAACCGTTAAATTTACTGCTGCTGCGTTAGGTAGGCTAAAAACGTTAACTTTTATGTACGTTCACTTGCTTAGTCGTGTTCAGACGAACCTAATTAGCTGCACTTTTTTATTTAGACGCTCTGGATAGAGTCATGAATTAATTTAAAGCTCACAAGACCGTGAATGATTACTCTCCAGCCAGATACCAATAATGCACCTTGATAATTCATGTAAAATACCTACATATTGTTATTTTAGACAGCTTCGATTTAAAAATAAAATGCCTAAATTTAAATAGTTTGAAATTCCGATATTTCATCTATGAAGTAAGAGACCTGTTAGTAGGGCATCCGAAAATAAACCGCAGTAAGTAGGTAGTTTCCAGCACGCGTCCCAAATGCCATGCACGCTGCCTAAAATAGTCGTGGACTGAGCCACGTGAGATGCCGCACCCGACATCCGACTCCGATGCTGGAAGCGTAATTTGTTTGTCTTACATTGAATTCATTGATTGACTGTTAGTAAGGCAGTTATATATTTCCCCCCTTCATTTGGTAAATTAAATAGATTTTATGCGTAGGTACTGTAAGTACCGACCTATTCCGTGGTATGTAACTGCCTAGAATTCATCTCTGTAACGTTTTTCAAAATTAAACTTTATGATAGTAACCACCTAAGTACTAACTTTAGGTACGATTTTGGAAAACCTAAAAAATTCTTAATTTACACCATAATGAATGATTATTCAGCTGTGCGGCATTACATAGCGGGCTTGTGTATTTATAGCACGTGTCTTGTGCAGTGGAGGTCCATCCTGGCGTCCTATGATCCAGCTAAAGAGAGCTACGTAGATAAATAATGGCAATCGGCACTTCAGTAGCTAAATTAATTTTTGAATTAGAAATAATAATTAAATTATTCTATTCGGGAAACTTACAGCTAATAATAATTATAAACAGTGCTCTTAAACAATTTGCATTAGAAGGCCATTTACAAGTTTCCACTGATATACAATCTGTCTTATCAAAAACATAATTATTTTGCAAGCTATGCAATAACAAAATTGTAAGTAAAGGGTGAACGCTTACGAAACACCAACATGGAATTATTTTTCCTATACCCATTGACTCAAATTCTCTCAATATTCAAAATGATTATAACAATGAGAATAAATTTATATCCTCAAACCGTGTTTGAAAGGGGGTAAATGATAACTGCGGAAGCTCTGTAGAAATTCGTCGACGGTAGATGCGGAGTTCCGGGTGGCAGCCACCGCAGCCAGCGAAAAGACACATTGGAGTTTGGATTGGGACATACGCAAACAGATGACAAATTAATCTGTACCTACGAGTACCTATATAGTTACAGGAAATCACTGGTTCATGCGTAAGCTTTTAAATATCTAAAGATTTAGGAAACAGAATTGCATCAATTTCATGAACCTGACGAACTTATTGAATGATCCACTTGTAAACGGATCTTTGTACATAGTTACTTAGTAACTTCATTCGATGGTTTTCTGGTGACAAAGGAAATTTTAACTAATCAGGTCACGAAGATCGACTTGGAGAAGTGCGAAGGGCTGATGTGCCAGGGACGCGTGGCGTGTGGGGGGCGGTGCGCGGGGTCCAGGGGTCGTCGACACTTCGGTGAAGGGCAGCGAGGTCGGTGCGTTCGCTTTCGTAGGCGCGTGACGGGCGGCGCGGAGCGGCGCGGCGGCGGCGGCGGCGCGGTGGCGGCGTCCACGTCTCCGCGTATTGATCGCAGCCTCCCGCACTCTATTCGCGCTACCATCTCTACTTGGATTTCCTAAACATCTACCTGCTGCCATTTGGATTTTATTCCTACGAAGATTTTTATTTAAAGTAGGTACCTACCTGATTAAAATGACCTATCAAGCTCCGCTAATGAGACACAATTGATTTCTTATTGTGTCGTACTACATAGGGTACGCGCGGAGCTAGACCGGTTAAACTTTCAAACATCTCAGTTTTTAGTTATCGAGACGATTTGGTATACTTTTCATTGAACTTTATCGGTGTACCTATGTAGTACCTACTTAATAAAACAGATAACATTGGCACTTAAATAGACTGCTTCTTTTCCCACATTACTTGTTAATAATTAGGCACCTATTTATAAACAACAAACATTTTTTTTTTAGTATGTATCCTTCGTTGATAGCCCTGAGTGTAACGTAAGTCAGCTGGGTTGCCGCAGCGACCGCGGCTGCTGGCGCCGGCTTTGTTTCTGCAACACGATCACTAATGCAGTGCCTGCTCTCGCGCTTGACATATCTTTCCTAGCTAAACTGATACTCGAAAGAGGTAAAATTGTTTGTAAAAGGTAATCTCTGGAAGTTTTACTCGCTTACGAAAATTCTTTCACTCATAGAAAGCTATACGCAGCAGAGTGCCATAGGATTATTGCTGTTTTATGGTAAAATAAAATTGTGGTTATAGCATATTAAATTTATTCACTATAATTGTCAAAACATAAAAGGCCCGTTTGGACATTTGAGAAAGACCCTAGAATGTAACTTGGAACGAAACTGAAAGAAACAATAAAATAATAATTAATTACATAAAGTGTTTTAAAAAAATATTTTTTTTTTTTTGGCGCGTTAAATAATATGATGGAATATATTGCGAGTATTCTTTTTGCGCTTACTATAAAGTAGCATGCAATTTCTAATTATTACGAAACGTCTCAAAAACAGTTACGTTCTCAGTCTTGTTTTTTTTAAATACTAGTGTTGTAACCAATTAATTAATGAATTTCACCACCTTTATTCGATTTTAATAGTAATTAAATATTGTGTAGTGATCTTTACTGAAAAGAATGAGTTTGGCGCTCAAAGCCGTAAATAAAATTTTGAATTGGCGACACTGATTTCTGTAGAATGGCTTGTCTCTGACCAAGCGGCACGGCTTCGCTTTTGGACTATTTCTGTTTATTAAGACGTTAACCGTGGCTCTTCTATTTTGGACATTGATTTAAAGATATTGATTTGGACTCGAAAAAAAAGATTAATATCACTTTATTATACATAATCAAATCGATCAAATACTCATACAAACTTGAATCGATTTATCGTGAGTATCGAGTACCGAGTCGTATGGTTACTTCACTAGTTACGTCGCGATGACAAATGTCCAAACGGGCCTATTAAGTTTTGACAACTTTTCGTAAATCCGAAAAAAATTAACTGATTAAATGCTTTGTCGGCGTGCGCTGATCTGACCAAATGGTTTAATACACAAAGACAAGTACCTAGGTAGCAATTGCAAAAATATTGATTTCTAGTAGTTCTTAAAAGTCCACGATATAAGTAGGTGTAGGTACCTATTATCTAATTTCTATGACATGACATATTTAAGAAGATACAATAAAGTTTTTGCGTGGCTTTAGAAGACAATTTGCAATCAGTTTTCAAACGCTTTAGGATTCTGTGAGAATAATAAATAATAATAAATATTGTATTTGTTAGGTACTTATATAGCTATATATGAATTACATTTCTATGGATACCTACTTAGTAATGTGTTCTGTGCAATATTCTTCCTCGTAAATCTTGTGCAGCCATTGAACTGCGATAAACGACGATGTATTGACCTCTTATCACTGGCGCAACTCTTATAATTTTACCTTGTTATTGAGTGCAAATAAGCTTATATTATTATTGTTTTGGCTCATTCTTTTAAAAATATTGTAGGTAACCGCGGTATGCACTAGCGGAGACGCTTTCGAACCATAAGCAATTTTAATGTAATAGCTCGAGTGCACTAATTAACAACGAGATGCGAACGTATCCGCGGCAACAATATTTACCGTTTGTGCAAAATGCAAAACTAATTGGGGTTTTGAGCAGTGGCTAGCAACACTAGTTACTAAGTAGGTAGATAAAGCAAGTCTTTGAAATTAAATTAATAACTAAGTAGGTAGTCGAATATTTTATTAACCTTTTGACCGCCACGCGACAAAAAATCAAAAACGTGCCCTCGGCGCGGCGTCAGTCTGTCATGTAGTCGAACCGTGGCGTGCTGGGCACATTTTGGTTTGTCATAGACTATATAGACTATATACATACATGACTGTGGCGGTCAAAAGGTTAGACAATAAACTTAGATTGATGCCAGAAGCTTGTATCTCTGATAATATGCAGGTCAGTAGGTAGGTAGGTGACGATACATGTGTGAAGCTTGACTATCTTTACTTTCTCCGCTAACCTAGGCCCGCGAGAACATACGCTCGAACTCGAGTCACCGATGGGCGACACACTTGCTAGAAACAGAAACTGCCCCCTCACTAGCAAAGTACTAACATTTAAACTCACTTAAACAGCCAGACCCACAGACCTGATCGTCCCCACTGAGCACGAATGGGAAAATCCCCATTATTGCATTTTGACTCTCGGTCTATAGCGGAACGAGTGGAAAATAAAAAGTTCCAATCGTCACCACTGGGAAGGAACGAAACTTTTTCTTCCCACTCGTGCCCAGTGGGGACGACGGGGCGGGGACGAACGGGAATAAACCGAAATAACTAGGTATCATAACAGTTGTCTCGTACGGGAATCAAACCCGCGACACGCAGCGCATCAGCCATCGCTGAGCTGCTGCACAAACCGTGCCATCTTTATAACGATAGGCTCACTTTTGAAGAATAAGGGATCGTTTCTTGTAGATTTATTAGGTACCAACAATGTTATAAGTACTTAGAATATAAGGCATAGGTACCTACAATACGACCGACAGACGTAACTTGGCGGGCCTGAACTTCGCGCAGAAGGCTGCGCACGAACGTTTTTAGGAACCAAATGGTTATAATAATATTATGAGGCGAGTGTGAGTGAGAGAACATGCGCGAAAGTTCGTAAAGGCTACCTAGCCCGCCAAGTTACGTCGGTCGGGAACGTGTCCTATGATAGCGGCCGGCCTCACGTCATAATAATGTGTGATATACATTATATTGTGTAATAATATACATTGTTCCTGCTTTATGTAGGTACTTACTATAGAAATTATACTGCAAAATTCACCACGTTAAAATTTATGGGGATACCTAATTTAATTTAATAACAGGTAGCCAGAGGTGCAAGATCATGTAATGTAGGGTAAGTTAACTATTGAAGAAATGTTCCACCTAAGAAAATAAAGTGAGTACCTAGTTATCGATAGCTTATCAAATTTATGAAGTATACGGGCTAAACCTAATTGATGGTTTAGTCACTCTCTTCCGGTAATGAACACAACAGACAGACTAATCTGTGCATCAAGGCGGAACTGATCCAGTCTCTATAACTGTGGCTGTAATATAGAAGGCGCGAAGAATGACTGTGACGTGCAACTTGCGGGTGTGACTATAGCATGTAAGTGGGTAAATATACTACTGTTATACCAAACAGAATCGCTTACGAGAAGTCAGTATTTTATTGGCACTGGTAAAGTAGTGAATCATTATAAGTATTTACAGTGTTATGATAAACTATGTAGGTAGACGTTAGGAAATTAATGGACATAGAAAATAATACTTACGAAAGCAAGATGGATTCTTGAACGTTGTTCAAAAATCTCGAAATGAAATTCTAAATGATCCTTGCCTTGGAATAATTATTGGGAAAAAATAAAGTTCGCCAAATGTGTTCGCGGTCAACCGACATTACAGCATGAATTATTAATTGTAGGCAATGTTCAGTGCAAGTTCACTGACCTTACACTATGCCATCAACTGGAAGCCTGTGTACGCCTCGCTGTACTAAATAAATTATAATCATGACTCGAAAATCAATTGGCATTTTTCAAATTTTACCTTTAAAATTCCTAATGCTGGAATAGAAAGTAAAGAGAACCCAATGACAGCTGGGAAAAGTGATCTACATACTTATCGTAACATAATTAATTATAATGTAGGTTAGTAATGTAAGTAGGTATAGGCACATTTACTGTGGTATAGGTGCTAGCTGTTGCCCGCGACTTTGGGTGCGTGTATTTCATTGTATTTTGTACATCATCATTTTTAGGGTTTCGTACCAGAATGCTAAAAAAGAACTTATGGGTTCTTTTTGCGACTCCGTTTGTCTGTCTGTCAGTCCGTCTGTCACAGCTGGATATCTCAAGGAATACTAATGCTATCAACTTGAAATTTGGAATAGTTTTAGATGACGTTTGCCCAACTATTTTGCAAATAAGAAAGATTTTTTTTTGCAACATGGACTGAAAGGGGGTCTTAAAAATTCGATGTATGTGTATATTGTATGTATGTGGAATCATATGAACTCAAACATTTTCTTTTTGTTTTAGGCTGCATAATTTTCGACTTCTGATGAAAAATGTAAAAAAATACCGTTCCCCCCCTTATCTCCGAAGTTTGCATAGAGAAAAATCTGATATTATTCTATGTGATAGAAGTTTATGTAAAGATTACAGGAAAAATGAAACGATGTAGGTACGACCTAAAACGGCAATATTCTACACCGCTGTATCAAAATTCTCTGACGAATTTAGGCCTCGCCGATGAAAATTTAAAAACATTTCACGTTTCACAATACGGAACCCTCGGTGCGCGAGTACTAGCTCTTGTATAATATAAGTACAAATATCCTGGATGAAAAGTTTAAACTTTTTTTCCAGAAACCTAAATGGTTTAGGCGTGAAAAGGTAACAGACCGACCGACAAAGTAACTTTCGTGTTATAATACTTATTATTCATACTAATATTATAAATTCGAAAGTAACTCTGTTTGTCTGTATGTTACCTTTTCACGCCTTAACCACTGAACGGATTTCGATAAAATTTGGCAGAGCATTGCATCCCGGGGAAGGACATAGGATAGTTTTTATCCCGATATTCCCACGGGATCGACACTTATGCGAGTGAAACCACGGGGCGCTGCTAGTTATGGAATATACCTAAGTTATTATAACATAATAAGAACTAGTAAAATATCTGTAGGTCTGTAGTGTAGCGAACCGTGGGCTGCTCGTTAGGCACAGCCAGCTGTAATACATATATATGTATCTACATAGTACCTATATGTATTATAATTATATTACTACATAATCACTTATAATATTCCCACTGCTGGGACACGGGCCTCCTCTCCGTGAGAGGGAGTGGGCCGTAATCCCCCACGCGGGCCCAGTGCGGGTTGGTAGATGTCACATGTCTTCGAATTTTTGGTTCTAGGACATGCCGGTTTCCTCACGATGTTTTCCTTCACCGTTTTAAGAGCAGTGATGATGATATAATTTACACAAAGTAAAGCGCCTGTCTGGGTTCGAACGTACGACCTTACAACTCGTACGTCGACGAGGCCGTCACCACTTGGCCACCATTGCTCTCGTATTGTATATTATTCCTTCGATTTTTTTCTATGAGTTAGTTATCTTTAAGATTATGTGGCTAAATAAATGGCTACTTGAACAATATTGAAATGATGAAATTAAAAAGTATTTTATGCTGTCGTGTTCACCACTCGATATCCGTGATTGGAACCGATCCAAATTGCGAAAATGATGCGAATGTTTATCAGCAGCTGTGGCTGCGAATTATCGGATTGCGTTCGCTTGTTTAATTATTAAAGGTAAAAGATAAATGTGGATACTAATGAGAACATCAACTATGAAAATACCCGTATTTGAAGATGTATTTTATGAAAGACAATGTTTTGCTTTTTTTAATTACCTGGCAGCTTTTAAAACTTAATTTGTACGTGCATAACTCATACATTGTAAGTGGTTAACAAAATATAAATGCTATCTCAATGAGTGATGATAAAAGCGCGTCAGAACATCAATTAAGGAATACCACGACACTTGACTCACCCAGTCTGCAGTAATGGATGGGAAGATTCTAACCAATTAACTAATCGCTTATATTCCCAGTGGAAAGGTAGTTGTTATGCTAGGTGACGTCACCGACTCATCGCTCTATCGATAAAAACTGACACGAGTTGGACACGTTATCCGAAAGTGAAGTGTTGTTTATTTTACTCGACATCTTATGTTAGAAAAACAAAGGCACAAAACATAATGCGGTACCTACCTATAGGTAACTGAAATGCAACACATAACATAGGTAACCCTTCTTCGCAGTCGGGTAAAAACAGAGACAGCCAGACTTCAGACTGAGGGCATCATCTTTAATTTATGAAGAGATGTCCAATCCAAATCAATTTACGATTACGAGTGAGTACCTAAAAATGTTAGAAAGCAATTTTGTGTTTGTGGACTAGGCTTACACTGCAACGAGTAGGTAAGCCAATTCCTATTCTATTGATAAACCTTTAACCTTGAGACATAAGATGCATAACGATATTATTATGTATATTAAGTTTTTCACCTACCAGTAAAATAACGTCAACGTTTAGTGATGTTTTGGTTAGATCATTGGGCGTATTTAAAAAGTGACGATTTTTAACCGACTTCTAAAAAGGAGTAGGTTCTCAATTCGGATGTTTATATCGCACACCTAGATCTAAACAGCGATTAACTAAAAAAACACTTTTTTCAGAAAAGTTGAAAAACTGATTACTAGATATGTCCCTGTGCACTGCAGGAGTTTGCTGTATTGATCAATACTTTTTAAGTTGAGTAATGGAACTATTTTTGAATCTGTTTTGTTGGTCGCTAGGTAGTGAGTTACGGAATTCGATGGTCGGATTTCGATATCTCAAAAATTGAGATTTTAGAGTTAGCTCTCTTTAGATCTAGGTGTGCGATATGTTTTATTTTGTTTATGTATGTTCGGGCATAACTTTGTCACTTAAAGACGGATTTGCAAAATTATTTTTTTCTTCGAAAGAGGTTTATTCCGAAATGGCCCCATTTAAATTTCTTAAAGATCTGATGATAAGTTTCGAAGACAGACAACGGAACCCTTCAATAAATGCCAACAAATCAACCGCGATTGCTGCTACTTACTGCTATCGCATGAGTATGCATTGTTTATTTACCATTGTTGTTTACGCAATCATAGAACATAGCATCACGCCTGTACCCTCTAAAGGGGTACGCAGATGTGTTCAATAGCTTCCTGTCACTGATATTCACATAGCAAGTAGTGTTCTATCAATTTGTGTGGGGTAGGTTGGTACAACTAAAAAGTGAAAAATAAAAACTTAAAAAAAAAAAAAAAAACAACCGACTTTCAAAAAAAACACTACAAAGTGAAAAATAACTTAAATTTCGGAAGTCTTTGTCAAAAAGCGAAAATGCGGAACCTTCTATGTGCGGAACCACCGACTTTTTCACTTTGTAGTTTTTTTGTGGAAGTCTGATGTTTTTTTTTTGGAAAAAAGTTTTTACAGAGTGAAATGTTGAAGCGGGCCATGGACGCTAAAAAGTAAGGATTGTAAGATTTCATGATGTTCATTAAAATATACAAGGTATAGTGGCCTTTTATCTTTCTAATGGTGACAAAAATACAGAATGTTCTATTTATCGCATTTGTTTCGGTTCGATAAGATAGAGGCAAATGACTTTAAAAAAATGCAGTTTTATTAAGTTTTAATATTAAAGGAATGTTTTCTGTAAATAAAATTGAATAACTTCAATATTTAAGGTAGGTACTTTTCCTCCAGAGCATAGGTAGGTACTTCAACTTTTTACCCTGTAAGCACACAAAAAGGCATGTAGGTGTGTATTAAGTACCTACTCTACTTAGCATTGAAAAGAGACAGAATTTCCATTTTGTAAGAACATGTACATTAGGTACTTTATTATAGTAGGTAGGTATCATAATATTTCTAGTGTTACATGAGTAGGTAGGTAGGCACGGAAGTCGGACGTCCTTTTATCTGGCAGTTTGTCCCATTGATAAGTCACGTTTGGCGACATGCTGACATTGTGTTTCAACGTTGTATTATCATTTATCATACAGCAGGGTGTTGCGATTGCGATGCTTTTGTGCAGGCGAGTTATAATTATGGAAATAAGTAGGTAGCCATGTACACGATACCGAGCTTGTGTTATGTTAGCACTATGTAATGTAAACTCTACATATATCAAGTTCATTGTTTTGTCTCGTACCAAGGCGACGGTTATTATTGTTATTGTCGTAATTGATTGGACGAGCTGCTATTGGAACATAAATAATATACTTAATCTATTAATATTATCATATAAGTATGACTCATACCCGTTTACGTTTTGAGATAATTATCAATTTGAATAATAATAAATTATTAACGCACTTACTGCCTTTGGCGGTTTGAAATAAAATCGTACATGCGAATATGATGTACCTACACAGTCGAATATCTAGGGAGGATTCCAATTTCCGCAAAAATGTGGTAGGATGGGGTGTCGCGAGTCGCCCTGCAGAGAGGGGTGTGCGGCGCGGGGCGCGGCAGAGCAGAGCACTAGGGGTGCCGGCTGCGCGCGCCGCGGGCCCCGGGCCCCGGGGACGCGCCGCGCCGCATGTGCGTTGTGTACCCTCCCCGAACCCCGAACCATTGCGTCGCAAACGAGGGGAGCTCCCTCCTCTTCCCGATTGAAAGCTCGATTATTAAGCACTCATTCAAGCTTTAATACGCGATTATCACCATGGTAACTATGGACTGGCGACTACTGCGAGCTCGCGATGTTAGTCAATGAAATTTTGTTAGCATAAGAACTGTCCTGTGAAGAGATACCATATGGTTTTGGGAGGTAGGTACTGCTACTGACCGTTTGCAGAGCGCGCTGCTGGTGACGTGGCTTCCTTGTTTCGAGAATTTTCTTTCTCCTTCCCGTTGTTCCCTAGAACAAATCAAAGAAATTATTTGAAAAAGGAGTTAAGTACCTATTTAATTTTATTCTATTTTAAAACAATATTTTGCAGTTAAATCTGTCGTTCTGTAAATAAATACCTAAAGTAAAAGAAATTAAAACTCCTTCGCAAATGCTCAGCCTGTACCCTAGTGTGTAAGCACCAACTCCCTAAATGTACTTATCGCAAATAGCAATCAATGTTGAGCTAGCCAAGAACTTGCTACGAGTATAACTCGAGGACGTTCAAGACGTTGTTGGCACAGGACAGGTGTGCTATCGTTCACATATAGTTCGCCGATACTAATATTAGATCCCAAGTCCCAATATAACAGCAAAGAGACTATTGATGAATTATCGAATCGCCATCCGAGAGCAACTGACACACCCAGTATAGGGATTTATATTTCTATCTTTGAACCCAAAAGAAAACGAGCTGAATGACAATTTATGAAGTAAGAAACATTTGGTCGTTTCTCGTACCTATAATGGTACCGGCATAGATATCCGAGGTACCGGAGTAATGGTCGAGTAGTACGAGGGACTCGGAAATATAAATTACCTACCACAACCACAAAGTAATAGTGACGTAATTTCAGAAAGATATTATTACTATAATATCGATACAGGTAACATTACATTTTAAAGTGATGTCGACCTGATACGTGATCGATAACACAAGTCTACATAATATCAACCTGAGGGAATCGATGACGCTCACCAACACCTAATTAAAAGTAATCGATACATTATTATCAGTTCTTACAATAATGCGTTTATTGCTTATTGATTGCAAGTCTCTATCAACGATGAAACGACTACACTGAAAACCTATAAAATTCTTAGTACCTACCTAGGCACTTATCGCTAAATCGTTTTGTATTCATTAAATAGTTTTAACTAATTAACAGGGAAAATAGTTTCGTTATTCATCGAATCACTCATATTTATTTATTTAAACAATACAGTAGGTACTTCAAATCCATATTTCCTGTTGCTGTTTCCTCTATACAATGACCGATAACACCATTGTGGAGTAGTTTTCAAACGAATTAGTTTCAATAGAAACCGGAAATATTTGGGAGCAGATAGAGGAGTGCAGGAGTGGTTAGAGGTCCGCAGAGCGCGGCACATTCCCGGGAGGATCCTTCTTGCTGCGGCTGCCTGTCAGACCGGTTCTATTGCGATCGTTCACCCGAGCACACTCGCTCGCAAATTTACATTGCACGGCTTTCCTCTACAAAGTAACAAATCGCAAATGAGTATTATTCGATACCCACTATTATCGATTTTGCGCGTCATCTCATTATTATTCTACTAAGTTCTCGGAACCTCAAGTTGAAGCGACTGTTTGAACTTGAGGCTATGCATGCTCCGTGGTCAGTCGACGGTGACCGTTCTGGAATGGGGTTGTGTTGTTAGGACATTGCTCATAACAACACCGTCTGCAAAATCCTGTTTTCATACAGGATCTAATTTTCATTTACTACTTAAATAAAATAATATATGCAAATAGGACTAAAACTATTAAAATACGAATGCGCCTTACATACATAATGCTAATCTTCGTGACTAATAGTGATAGTGTTCACAAATCTATTTTGCCGATCGTAAATTTTCTTTTTGTCTCATAGAGGCACAATGTACGATTAATCAATAAAGATAAAGCTCAGTCGCTTGCACCGAATCCAAGTAACGATTGTTCCAAGTGGCGGACGAGGCGACCTTGGCAGTGGCGTTGACTCGCGCGGCCTCAAATCGCAACCATCCATCGCGCCATAGATCTAACACATGAGCCATATTATAGCTCCTATGCTTACTCGACATAGGCAATTAGAACTATGATTTTTGAACATGTTCATGTAAGTAACCACTAGAGTTACCTAAAGCAGTAGAGATAAAGATATCGCTGCCGGTGAGATAGCAGCCATCCCGTGTAATATGTTGATAGTCTGTGACATCTAGTTGGGTCGCAATCGCAATTAGACCTTGTACATATTACGTTCCCAATAAGTAATTGGAAATTATAAAAGGAAAATACTAGTAAAATAAAAATACAGTGGGTGTCATCAATGGGACTGCTATTAGGTAGATACTTTACTAAGCTTACAATTTTTGTCTGTCCTTCTGTTACAGAGCTTTATCTCGGTATCATGAGAGAAGAAGGTAAACGAAATACCACAGATTTTGATGTGACTAAATTTAGCACCCAATGAAACATCTAAAATGATTCTTCCCATGCCTCAAATTAGGTCAGTTCGTATGATTTTTGTAATCAAATCAAATCATATAGGTAGAATCGTTCAGGGACTGTGTGAAGCTACGTGTAACGTGTCTCTGTCAATATTATGTGGTTAACATAGAAACTAAATGGTCAACATTCCACGAAGTAAAGGAAGGAAATCATGCATTTCCTTCCCTAAGTTTATTATACCTAGCCAATACGAGCTCATTAGCAGCCTGTAGTTGGACAAACTAAAAACAGTTGAGGAATGTGAGTGAGTGTTACATAATAACCTACTTACTATTTGAATTTTTTGAAGATTTCTGTGTTGTGTGCTCCATGTTATCTCCATGGCGATCAGACTTTCACTGGGATTATAAAATCTCTGGTTTATATTTAGACTTACTAATGCTGATTTTAAACTACGGCTATCGACATAACTTTGCCAGTTTGGTTCTGGCACTATTTATTCTGTGGTTTGGTCAACAGGAAAAGTAATTGTAGGTACCTAGTTGTGTAGGTACCTACATTGTATGAAATCAATCAGACTAAACACTGACAGTATGATCTTTATACTGTGCTGACAGCGATCGTCTGACACTTTGTACATATGAATCAAATATAATAAGTTGCATGAGTAATAATGTGAGAAACTGGTACCTAATCGATAATAATCAGACTAAATTCGGTGCTTGCATTTATGACTGTTTCTGAAATACAGTGTACCTATGTTAGCCAATATATTAAGTATCGGTAGCTTAGTAATGACGAGAATTAATATATTATTTATCGTTGTTATTATTCTTCCTAGGTTTGACCTAAATGTACTTAATGAATTAAAGTCATCGTTCTCTTGCCCTTATCCCAAATGGTTTGGGGTCGGCGGCTCGGCGCAACATGTTTTCTTCTTCTTCGATACTTCTTTTTACCCGACTTTCTATTAGCCGTCATCTCGGTACTTTTAAATTAAAGTAAGCACCTACCTACAATAAATAATTCAAAATTAAAGAACCAGCAATATAGTTGGCACTCATTGGATACGGAACCCTGTAGTTATATTATTTTATTCAAAATTAAAACTGACGCAAATGTAACACACTGTATAATTTATCCTTATTTGGTAGATAATAATTATAAATAAAAGGGTTTTTTCATTTAATTATATGTTATTGGGAGCATGTGTCAATCGGTGAGAAATGGCTTTCGAAAGTTTCGTGTTTTTTTTATCGTAGGTATGGTAGTTACTTGAAATGTTGTTCCAGTTATTTACCGCAATCTTCATCAATTTATCATTGTACCTACCTTTTACAATATTTTAGTTTTTTAGAGGAAATAAATTTCGTGGAGTCTATATAATATCTACTTGCGTGTCTAAAATTATTACGTGAGTCTAACGCAATAATTTTCCTAGAATTAAACGGTGCTCTTGCCTGTGAACTATAAGTTATGAAAATCGAATCCTTCTGCGCTAAGACTAAATGAGTGTTTTTAGTCAGTAACAGTAGAAGTGCAGTGTGTAAGTACCGAGGTGTGTGCACAGGTGTACTAACTAGGCATGCCGCATGCGGTATGTGGGTGATGGTCGCAGGCGGCAGCACCGCGGCCCGCGACCACCGACCGACGACCGACGACCGCCATGTCTGAACTGGAGACGAGTTTAAAAATACATTTACAGCTCGTTCGATTCTCGCCATGGAAAATAACAGATTTATACCGACTCTATTGAGTTTATTTGGTATTATTTATAGCTTGAACAGTGTATGATATGATTACATACAACCAGTAACTGAACTGTGCGAAGTTAGTGCCTTATCGAATGTTGATGGTGACTCATGCCTTTTATTGTTCAAAGAACTGTTTCGATTAGCGTAGGTACGCTCATTACAAGGATTATTAATAAGAGATGATTGTAACATGTCACAAAGGAGTAATCAGGACGTAAGTCGAGCGTGGCGCCTCGCCATATTGTATTACCACGAGGCTCGAGGTCGCGGTCGAGCGTGTGATACGAAAGGATACCACTAAGGTTAAACTTTGTAATCTCACGCACAACGGTTTTAACTGGATTACGAGAAATTATTAACTCCTTGCTACAGCGACCTGCAAAACATTCAGTACCCATTGCGCATTAAGCGAAAACGTGCAAATCGATTGCTATTAAAATTGTCACTTAGTTGAAAGAAAGTGTTATCGTTGCTAAGCGTTTTAACTTATCTTTATTTCGTTATGCGTGTTGGCAGGCAGTCCTACAAGACGTTCAATTCAAATGTTTTGCCATTGCTTAAATTCTTTTGTCAAACTCAAATAAATAAATATTGTAGCTCGTAAACAATGTATGTATTTGTTAATCTTTTGTATCCAGTTCAACATGTGAAGTAGTGATCCATGAACATGAATGTTTCAGTGAATGTGTACTCGAGTGTACAGCGCCATATGGCACTGGCGGTTGTCGACGGAGTCATACCCATAAAAAGGTTTATGAAGCTTTTAGGTTACACGCCGGCAAAGGTCGTGCATCAACATGTAGCCAGTGAGTAACGATACTCTTTTAAGGGATCGTATAGATATAGAGCTCATGGATTGAGAACACATAAGTACCATCATTGTATCAATAGACATGTCATGTTCTCTAGCAACATGAACACGAACAGATAGGCCTATATAATATTTTTTCGAGGATATTAAGTCGAGAATACCTGGCACATCTGGATTTATAACCAGTATCTAAATTCAGTTTAATTAACGAGTCGGGGTAATGAGTCTAAACGAATTCTGTGTAAGAATGAATACGTGTTGAAGTGTCTTCAGGCGAGACAGTCATGAATAAATATGGATTACGAACATGAACACAGACCGTCTGCACTTCTAAACAAACTGGAGTGTTGCGTGTTACGCGCTGAAGTTTATTGGTGTTTTTAATAAAGATTTATTTGCCAACTACTGACTCGCCGGTTGTTTAACTTTTGCTTAAATTAATTGTGCCCAGCCCACATATTGAGTGTTCGTAGCTACTCACGTACGTGTGTAAAGTCGAAGCTGATATATTAGGACTGGTAAGCACGTGGGAATCCAAGGTGAAGGTCGCTCGTGAAGGCGTTACGTAATTGAAATTCAACAGATATTTTCCGATACCCAATACATAAAGTACACCACAGCGCGGACGTCAGTGAAGTTTACTCATCATGACCCGCTTTGGTCATGTTATAGATAAGTTAGTTTATAATTATTCCTCAAGTAGCAGTCAGGCAAATGACTGTTTTGTAAAGTTATCTCATAGGTAAACATATTCATCAGCTGTTTCATCTACCAACATTAATATAAAGAGTCACCCTAGCGACATGACGAGTCCCAAAAGTGAGTCTCTAAAGTATTTTTTGATATTTTCTCGACTGTAACATTCCAACCTGAATACTGGGAAAACGTTCCACGAAACTTCAACTAAAAATATAACGGAAAAGCTGAGTTGAGTTGTTTAGTGTTTTTAAATGTATCAAGAATATCTATTTTTATGATTTCGTTACCTACCTTTTCTCGAAGCGCATCGTCGTTTTTTTGAACCCTCATATCTTGGGTTTCGATTATAACAGATAAACAAAATTCTCGGGATATGATGTCAATATTAGACTTCTTAAAAATGTTTCAATTGCATAGCTCTTATACTTTAGATTTTATTGATATCTAAAAAATCTGGATTTCGTCACTGATTCACTGATGATCATAGGGTACTTCCTGAAGTCCTAGAAAGCTGAAATTTGGTATGTAAGCTAGTATTAGTACACAAACAACAAAACAATTCTAAAACTTGGATTTTTTACCCCCCAACCCCTTAAAGTAGTGGGTGGAAGTTTGTATGAGACTTCCGCAAATTATAATGATGCTTAAGGTCTGAACATCTGGGACTCCTTGTTATCACTGACCTCTATCATACAAGTACTGTATAATACAGGTCAGTGCTTGTTATAAATAATAAAAAAACATATTTCAGGATTTTTAGTAAATCTCCCCCAAAAAAACATTTTTTTTTTCTTAAGCAACTCCCAAAAAGAAGTGAAATCCCATCAAAAACATTTTCATGTAAAATGTTGCAAAGACGAGACCATATGGCTCGCACTGTGAAAAAGTTATCAGATCTCATGTAAAGTCAAGCTTCTAACTCTACATGCCCTAACTCTACAAGCCCTAACTTCACAAACTCTACACCTTAGTCAAAATATGCGTCTTGGCCGTTTTGCTGCCTTCAATAATTATTCACTGTTCATTACTTTTCTGTTAAACAATAGTTTTTTAGTAACGAAACGGCCAGAGTTAGAAGCTCTACATGATATCTGATAACTTTTTGACAGTGCGAGCCATTATGGTCTCGTCTTGGCAACATTTTACATGAAAATGTTTTTGGCGGGATTTTGGTTGTCTTGAAAGAAATACTTTTAAGGCGGAGAGTGGTTCAGTCCAAGTTATAGTCACACCGAGTAAAAATTGTAGTCGGTTTAGTCAGTTTCTATGCCCCTAATCTATATAAGCGTGTTAAACTAAGTGGTTCGTGTAGCGCCAAGTCGAGTGGGCTAATCAGATTAGTTGACATAACTCTAAACGTTTCTCCTTTTGTTCTAAACGCCGTTTGTTCTATCGCAGGTTCCTAACTAGATTCTTTATCATATTTTTTTTTCTTTTTTCTAAAAGCTTGACGTAGCTTATTCCTATTCGATCAAGAGCATTGAAACCTTGCCATGTAATACTTACATGAGAAGGAGGATACTTTACAAATAAAAAAATCGAAAAAAAAAACAAAACCAAATCCTCTACCTATACGTAATTAGGTACGGCTGAATCTGCTTGCTCAATAAAATACGATAAATCCAGCTAGAAGGTCCGAAGCTATTTGTGATTGTTATGAATATTTTAATTAACTCCTGTTTTTTTCCGCAAATTGTAATATAACAATGTTACCAATAATGTTATAGGATAAGTAGGTACAGGAAACACAAAGTCAGTCGGAATGACATCCTTTAGTGATACGTGGCCTACCATGGCGTCAGCGGTGTTAACAGAGGGGCTGTCCAGGATCCAACAACAAGATTTTCTATATAACTATATGAATATTAAAAAGGCCTTACAACTACACACCGGATATATTATTCGTTGGGAGACGGATGTGGCGTCATTTGCATGCCCGTCGCGTACGCAGGACAATGCATGCCTGCTGCGGAGTGCGGAGCTCCCGAAACGATCTTACTAGCAGAATATATTACATACATTGGTGTTAAACTAAGTTTTATTGCGCACAAGGTTTTGAGAAATTCAATAAGTACAATTTCAATTTAACGTATTTAAATCCTATAATAATATTGTTACATATTCAATTATTATAATTAGGTATTGTTGTTTATCGAAAACAGTTCATTAACAATGGACTATTTACGTACACATGACTAATTGATTCGATTGTATATATAACATGTATTGTGTAATTCTGTTTTATGAACGTTTGTTTTAAAAATTCGTCAAAAATCCAGATACTGGTATAGGTAGGTTCCTAAACCTGTTTAACTAATTAAGGTAGGTACAACTGGCAAAATGTCTGAGTACCAACAGCGAAAAAAACCTCTCCTGCTAGATTATCAGTCAGACACTAATGTGTTGAACAGATATTCCATATTTCCTCTGATAGTAAGTTCCAGCAAAATATGGGTTTGGTTGAGCCAGGCCAGATAGCGTTGAAGTTTGTTGATTACACCGCGCTATCACTGATACCACCGTATCAGATTGCGTTATCAATATTGGATACTGTGCGCCACAGATATGTCAGGCAAGTTGAAGGCGGTTCACTTTGTCCAAATGCAATGGCTTCAAAGTTCAAAGTATGCTCTAAATTTTGGTAGAATGTGAATAACAATAGGTAGAAAAGCAAATAGTAATACCTACACACTAGGCTAACTTATTTTTGTGCAGTATTATAGAACCCAGAAAACAACGATTTGATGCCGAAGGTGCTACTTAAATATCAAAGGGCTTTCCCTTGAAAACGGAGCCAAGTTTTAAATAACATGCCAGTGTACACAATTAATGAAAGCTGGCCACCATCCAAACTATTTCAGAGAAAATATTTTCCAGCGTTTTCTAATAGACAAAAGTCGTCAAAGGGGTAATTTTATGATGTGATAAAATTGGTGATAGGTGCGGATTCAGAATTTAAAACCTGAAATACGAAAGCTATCATCTACGACAACTGTAGTAGGTAGGCGTATGCGCAGTCATTAGATTAGATCAGTCAACTAAAATTGGGCACATGGCCTGCCATCATCGTGTTAAAGGTTAAGTTTAGAGCCGTATCATTGACTCACTTTTCGAGCTTAATCAATGAGTCGATAAATTTGATGTCATTGTTATTCTAGAATGCAAGTATATTATTCTTTACAGAAGATAGCGGCGAGGTCGTATGTAGGGCAGCAGTCGTCAGTCGTTGAGTCGCGCCGCACTCCGGCTCGCTGTTACAGCTACGATCTTGGCCTCAAATCCTGACCGGTTACCTTCTTTGGCAGCGACCGGTTTAACAGACCAAGTTCTTTGTGGAAAAGTTTACTCTCTAACACTCATTAGTTGCGTTAAAGTATAACGTTACAAGGCAAATGTGTCGTTGGATGATCAGGACTTGTCGTGACGGATGTGTGAATAATCAATAATCTTAATCAGACACAAACGTGGTTTTCTGAGAAGTAATAATTTATGAGTGAGTAATAAATAATAATGGAGTCAGCCATTATCTACTTTCACGTCTCTATTAATCACAGAATATGGGTGTATTGGCATCTTTCCTGGCGCTGTCGGTGGCGCGCTGGCGCGAGGTGGTGAGTGTGGTGTGGTGACTCAGCGACGGCGACACTCATGCAGGGTGACTCGCCGTGATTCACTGACGGACGGCAGCGCCGCCATCACACCTCGCCATACCTTGCCCCTCGCCATACTATTATGCACATATTGATGTCGCAGGTAACAGAATCGCCATTGTGTGCTATTCACTATTGTGCAGCCGAACTTTTTAGGTCCCCATAAGCGATTGTTAACGCCTTATTGTTACACGGCTCGAATGTGCTGGTTTATTTAGACTGTAATAATAACAGGATTCTAAGCCCACAGACCAGTTTCATTCAAATTGTTATGTTTATGCATATGGAATATATTCATGTCTTGAGTCATGCCTGCAGCACGTTGTGTCAATTAAAATCTTAATTGTCTAGACTCTAGGTTCCGAGTTGCTTTGTTACATCGTCTGAATCTACACAGGTAGGTAGGCAGGCACCCGGCGGTTATTGTTTCTCTAATTGACACAGTCTACCTGAGTTTATAAAATAAAGATTGCACACCCGGAGCACGTGTCGGTTAACTTAGTTCTGCTATCATCTTTATCTACTTACATGATATTGACGATTTTTCATGTATTGACACTTTTTAGTCAGTCATACATTTTAGTTGCTCGCGTATGTTGGCAACTCCGACTAAGTAGGTACCTACTTAGGTATTTATAACTCATTAAAACAATGGAATATACATTACTTTAGATTTTTTCACAATTAGGTATATTTTGAGCTAAGAATTTACCTAGTGGCTTTTTTATGTAGGTAATCGATGTTAAAATACTGGAACTATAGGTACCTAGTATAATTATCATTAGCGGCCCTAGTGTCATTGCTAAGAACCAGCAATATTAGTTGCTTTACAACTCTTTTCATTTAAACCTACATTTGTACCTAAGTACCGACATTATACCTAATACTTTATGTAATAACCTACACGTGTTTTAATTTAATACGCAGATGTTTCCTATGTACGCACAATAAAATGGTACGGAGTCCTTACAGTACTAACTTTATACAATTATAATTAAGTACAATGCAGATTAGTTATCATATTAATTGAACAAAGTCCTAGTGATTGGGTCAATAGTTTAAATGAAGATTTAATGTAGGTACGGTACCTACATGCCAAGAGAGAACGCATTACCTACAAACGGAAAATAAGTAGGTATGTCTTGTCTTAAATCGATAACACACATATTTCTTTTTGTGTCTCATAAAGTAAACAGCTATTTAGACACGTCCGCGGTTGTTTGTGCCGCGCGGGAATTAGTCACACACACAATTATCACTAACGATCAACCGCAACCACTAACGCCATCTATTAGCAACAAACGTGAACACATATGAAATATAACGGTCAAAATAAAACAGGTATTTGTAACAAAAACATGATACGCAAGTAAATGTAGTTATGTTCAATCTTAAACATTGCTTTAATTTATCCTATTATAGAAGCTAACTCTAATTTGACTGAAATAATTAAACTTATTCTGCACAATGTACACTTAATAAATTTCAGGCAAGCATTATTTATTACAATGAAATGATAACTAACTAGAGAATGATTTATTTATTATGAATACTGAACTGAAATAATTGTAACGGTTTAACAAGATCAGTGTCGATTAGGTATAACTTCGAATTAAATAACCTTGATAGACCAGAATAGCCTTAAAATAGAAAATGTTAACATTCTAAATTTTAAAATAACTTGATGCCATGCATGATGATAAACAAAATTGCACATATTCGTTTAGAGGACACTCAAGATCATTGTGTTTCAGTTTTAATACATGAACAATATTTGGCAATAGCCCAACTAATATCTTACGGTTATGTCATTTTCTATTTTATCGTTTAGTTGTTGGTTAGATATTATAAGGTTAATGGCACCTTATTAAGGTCGTTATAAATGATGTCATGAATGGAATTCTTTACAGCGGGCGTGGCCATAAAATGTTTTAATGTTGAACCTTTGAAGATTGGAATTTACTTTTCACCTACAGATCTGAAATAAAGACTCCTACACGGCTAAATTATTCGATTCAGGAGGAATCAATTTCACACATAAAAAAAGTTTTCTGTAGGTACCTATCGCTGTTTGACGTCCGTAAAGTATAGCCGAAATTATTCAAAATTTGTTCTGCGAACACGACTATTTTTAACAAAGAATATTTTCGGGAGGGTAATCTGTACTTATCTACTTAATCATTATTGCACGTAGGTACATAACGGGTGAGTATGTCTTATACCTACTCATTATTTCGCCTTCAAATTCTGAGTAGGATGTGTTATTCAACATCGTGTCATTCTACACTTAAGATGACTAATTGTTTGCCTATTCTATTAATAAATCATAAGATAGTCCCATTATGAACCTTAAAATAGAGTAGAGATGCAAATATAAAAAGCATTTAAAAAGTACTAGTTTTACCTAATGATAGGTAATTATGATTTTGTTAAACATACATTAGTAATCTAATCATTAACATTACAACATTAGTAATAATCGTTTTGTATTTACGTACCAAGAAACATACTAACAGGAAACTCAAATTATATGTAGGATGATAGTTAGTCAGATTCGGTTAAATACGTACATTGTAGATGCTCTGACATAGCACAAAACATATTCGTGATAAAATCAATCTGCCTAGCCTTTCGGGTTCAGCTTCCAGTCTAACCTGAATGCAGAGAGAATGAGTATTTTGACATAGAGCGACTACAACCAAGTTACTGGGTAACACGATACTTACCCATTGGTAAGACCTGGTTATCAGACTTTTGTGCTTCTGACTAACCGTATTTTCGTCACAAAAAATTAGGACAAATTGTAAGTACCTAGTTGCTTCTGCTGAAATATTTACAGGCAGGACAATTTCAGATTGATTCAGTGGCGTAGCTATCGGAGGGCTAGGCGGTGTCGTGCACCGGGGCCCCCAAGCTTAGGGGGCCCCTCGGCCCCTGACCAGCAAACCTCGAACAGTCCTAGCAAAAATTTTCTTCCATCTTCAAAACATAAATCTGTTTGTTGTTGTTGATCTTGTGTTTAGCTACTTCATCCAATCGGCTATTATGCGACCGATTTATGAATACTAGCTTACTGTACCAAAATAATACTAACTAGCACTTTGCCCGCGACTTCGTCCGCGTGGGTTTCTTACTTTCCTCAAAAAAATTTAACACCCTGTCCTCTCTTGAAAGGTAGTTTTCGTAAATTAATGTTTGCGATCTTTATAATTTATTAAAGTAGAGAAATAAGTATTCGGGCAAATTTTTAAGGTAAACTAAGATTTTTCAAATAAACTGTCCTCCCTTTTCATCACGACAGAGCTTGTTTTTTTTATAAAAAAATCGTCTAGTACGTGTCCATTGTATGACTTAAAGATTTATTTACACCTATTTTCGAGTTAATGGAAATAACCTGTAAGATCTACCCCTTAAACTTTATTACCCTGTTCCACCCCGGTAGGAGCCGATTTTTTAAAAACCCTAAAACACATACCTACTTTTTTATTTTAAGTATTAATACCGAGTTTCGAGCTAATTTAATTTTTTTTCTTACCTATTATCTTTGTCACCCCCGAAATCCTGTGTGAGGGGTTTATAGAAAACTAAAAATGACATTCTTTATTATTTACTGAGGCAAATATTGCCAAGTTTCTTAACCAAAGGAATAAGATTTTTCATATAATTCTTAAAAATCGATTGGGATGTTTCCATAATTTGACTCAAAGATTATTTATACCAATTTTTGAGTTATCAAGCCACGCAATAATATGCTCCCTTTAAAACAATTATTACCCCTTTTTGCCTCATCAGGGGTCGATTTTATTAATACCTACTGAGTTTCGAGTTTATTGGACCGCGCGTTAAAATTCCTCAATACAAACTTTGACACCCCAATCTTCCCCTTTTTTCACCAAAAAGCGTTTGGGATGTGTTCATAACTTGACTCAAAGATTATTTACCTTTAGGTTCATAGCGACAACTTCCCAAAACGTTCACTCTCCCAAAACGTCCACTTCCCAAAATGGTAATTCCCTAAATGTCTGTTTCCCATTTCGTCCACTTTCCCAAAAATTTTCGAGTTAATCAAGTCACGTAGGTATAGTAAAATCCGCCTCTGGAAAACTAACTATCTCTTTTCACCCCGTTCGGGGGCGACCTCTCGCGTCTGGCCCTGGTGTAAGCCATGGCCCGGAGCGAGAGGGAGTTAGGCAGCCACCTCCTTCTGCGAAGCAGTGATGCTAGCGAAGGAGGTGGCGGGATGGATGAGGGAGAGAGCCTCCCGTCCCAGCCGCCGCGGGAGACCCTCCGGGCGTCGGGAGCCACGGGACGACTCCCGGCCACCGTAGGCGCGGGCCTGCTGACGGAGAATAATGGGTAGCTCACCGTCCGATTAGGACCAGGCCCGTGCCGGACGGCGCGAACGTGTTCCACGCGCGCCTCAAAGAGATGTCAGCAACAGAGAAGGGGTGCCGGGGCAGCGGGATTGTCCGAAAGGGTTACCGCTACCCCGGAACATAAAGGGCTAAGGAAGGAACACGGGTGGATTTTAGTCGGTAAGAGTCTGACACTCCCTTCCGCTCCGCCCAGAGCGGGAGGGGTCATTTGATGATTTCCCACCCAAAAAAAAAAAACAAGGGGTAGATTTTCAAAAAACCGCGATACACGTTATTCTTTATTTTTGGTTAAGTATAAATACTGAGTTTCGATTTACCGGACTGCGCGTTAAAATTTTTCCGATCAAATTTTGACACCTTAAAGTGGTAGTTTAGAAAAACAAGAAAGGACGAACTTCATTAATTTACTTAGATAATAAGTATTCGTGCCAAGTTTATTAACTCAAGGAATAAGATTTTTCATAGAAACAAAATCCTACACACATTCACATTCCTAGTCCCATAAGTGTCCGCATAAGTGTCGATCCCGTGGGAATATCGGGATTTAAGTATCCTGATTTATAAGCTATATTACTGTAGTTTCATCAAAATCTGTTCAGTAGTTTTTGCGTGGAAGAGTAACAAACATCCATCCAACCTCACAAACTTTGGCGTTTATAATATTAGTAGGAAGTGGGATACAAGATATGTATTTATGTTTTTACTTGATAAAATAAAACCACTTTAGATAGAGCCCCTACTTTTTTTTCGCAGCGGGGCCCCTGGCCACTTGGCTACGGCGTAGCTACGTGGCCGATGATGACCAGTGGCGTAGCTGCTACGCCACTGGTCATCGATTTGATATTTAGTATGGAGATACTTGTGAGCGACTTCGATGTTCATGGCAGTGTTATTTTGTAAATTGCATCTCAGTCTCCTTCAGCGTTTTAAAAAACACCATCATTTGACGTTAACTCTGTTAGTTTTGAAGAATTTACATTTTGGTGTTGCGTCCTACTGCGTAGCTCGTAATAGGTCCGAAGTTCCGGACTCGTCTACCTCCTTCACAATGCACACGCGATGAGCTAAATTAACTTACATTGTCAATTCACATAGATGACCTAGCTAGACAATGTTAAATTTGTTGATTTTATGTAGAGCCAGGCAGAGAGGTACAAATTCACCTATAAATTAAACAAAATTAGTCAAATTTTCTCACCTTTTCGTATTAGTAAGCTGGTTACCCTGCGAAGCGCTTCCCTGGGTGACTTCTGGAAGAACTTAGGCGTCAGGTTTGGCGGCAGGGTGAGGGGCTTGCGGGCCGCGCTGCCCTCCCAGGCCACGGGGTGCTCCACCGCCATCTTGGACGAGGCTGTTAGTCGGTCCAGGTGCTCCGTTGAAGCGGGCCTGCCAGCAAGCGGACTGGTTAGAGAGCAGGTCAATGCGAGTTTAGAACGTTAGTAAATTAATTTTGACTTATTTGAATTTGATTAGATCTAAAGAAGGCAAGTACTTAGAACCAAGTCTCCCTAAAATTAGAATATTAGTTTAGTCCTAGTATTTTTTTATGAGTGGCGTTCAAGCACGCAGCCCTCCATAAAGTAAGTGGTACCTATGGACATCTACAAACCAGGGGTACCACAGTTGCGTTGCCTACCGTTTTCGACATTGGTGCATTTTTCAGCTTTGGGGAATAACTTAACTACCTACTGTATTAATGACTAAACCGTATGGCTAGTAAAAAATAATAAGTAAATTCAAGGCTATATTAATCAAAAGAGTTCCCCTTTGGTATAACTGTTTCAGGTTACCTAATTTATATGAATCCTCGAGACTGCTGTTCAGGAAATTTAGTTTACCACAACAATTAATTACATTCATACCTATTATCCAACAGTACCAAATATTTATTAGGCCTACGTGTTGATAACATTTGGACGTTCTGTTAAGAGGTTTTACATAGCATTGATTTTCCTTAGTTTGAGGATAATCTGGTACAGAGGACAGCATGGTAAACAGCGATTGCGATGCTTTAGTTTTCCGACAATTTAACAATAACGTATTTTAAGTACCGATTGAAAGGCTACAATGTTCATAACGATGTACCTACTTATGTAATTAGTGGAGGAAACAAATTGTATATAAAACATAATGGTTAAAATTCCCAAATCTGTCATGCCTATTGTCTGATGGTAGTGCACCTACCAATATGGAACGAACTCGAACGAATGACTAAACATAACTATTTTGATTATTTCCTTCCCATTACTACGACAAAATGCCATTTTTTTCCTTTAAATTAAACTGCAGCTAATAAGAATAAAGGTACAACTCATGTTTGTTCATTACACGTGTCATATTTAGTATTTAAGTTTAAAAACATCGCACCCAACTATTACCTACTGAAAAACAAAACTAAGTATCCATACTTAGTTTTGTTTTTCAGGAGGTAGTTGTAATTTATTTATTTTTAGTCTTTGTTGCTGCTGTGCCTCCCTTTTAATTAGGTATATTAAAGAACTTTGTAGTATTCTTACGTAAGTAAATAAAGCATGTTTTGGCCCAACACTGTGTCCATCGTCAGGACTGAATTTTAATATTTTGTAAATGGTTAGTTTGTATATGGTTAGACCATCGACAAATATTCATTCATGCTACAACTTGATTCTCCATTTTAATAGGTAGTCAAGTTGTAGCATGGTTCCCTGCTGGTGGTGCATACCTGTGTCTCTGGCGAGGGTACCAGCCTCGGGGCGGGCCGCCAAGCCGCAGCAGGTCGGCGCCGGTGCAGACGCCGGTCGCGCCCATCACCGAGCCTCGCCCGTATCCGCCCAGCGTCGCCGAGCTCCCTGTTCACAAAAAACCATATTTTAATTAAATACTACCTAGAAATTCAACGTGCTTCTCTTCTGACTGTCATAAAAAGCAGGTAGGTACTGAAATCAGAGATCACTCGCGGATATTGCGATCATCCATACTAATATTATAAATTCGAAAGTAACTCTGTCTGTCTGTCTGTATGTTACTTTTTCACGCCTAAACCACTGAACGGATTGCGATAAAATTTGGCAGAGAGATATATTATATATTGCATCCCGGGGAAGGACATAGGATAGTTTTTATCGACATACCTCGCGGGCGAAGCCGCGGGCGGAAGCTCGTGTAATCATTTAACTTTAAAACTGTGGTGACAGTATTGCCTGCCCCTATGACTAGCCAGAAGTTTATAAGTTAAGTGGACAGGAATGGGTATATACGTCACGGTTAAGGGGGAAGCTCTAAGGTGGCCCGCGAAATTCAAATTTTCTTAAGTTTTTTGCAATTTGCTGGTCAGTATTAAGTTGTACGTTGATTAAAATATGATTCGCGGTCGTAACAAATATGTATTTACAGAATTATAATCATTAATGTCATCAACACAACTCTCTAAGACCATGTAATCCCCAAATGTCAAGATTTCATGAAATAGTCATTCTTGGGGATTACATGGTCTTAGAGAGTGGTGTTGATGACTTTAATGATTATAATTCTGTAAATACGTATTTGTTACGACCGCGAATCATATTTTAATCAACGTACAACTTAATACTGACCAGCAAATTGCAAAAAACCTAAAAAAAATTGAATTTCGCGGGCTACCCTGGCGCTTTCGCCTTAAAATAAAAGTCGGTATCAGCAGAAGTGAAGCTTGCTGCACCTATTTATTGTTTGGTCAGCCGTGGATCCCCGCCCGCTGACCAACTATTAATATACATTACAAGTGCTGAGGTAGTCATCTCTTATACTGATTAATCTATTGTTTTCAAAAATTGTATGTGACCACGTAATTTTAGCAGTTCTATACCTCCTATCATACGTACAATGCAAAGGTAATACAAAACCTTACGCCTTTTACCCATATTTGTAACTTCTTATCAATAGCATAATATATTATGAAATGTACAAAGACCTATGTGATTCCTTTGAGGGTCAAACCAGACATCATATTCGATGTGATGCTGTTTTCCGCAAGTGTCCACGTACTTGATAGCTAGCTACCTACATAACTATTTATAGGTATCATAATACTGGGTTGCTGCAACAAAACGTTTCCCTTGTTTCCTTAATTAATCGGTGCTACGTACTGTCAAGAGGAAACTCAGGCCGTAAATGGACCTATGGCTACATAAAGGACAACGATAGCACAAGTTACTAGACGAGGCCATAATCTGAGTTATAGTTGGTGACACTGGAAGGCAACCTACTATAAACCCTATTATACGGATATAAGGTTTGAATTTCAATAAAAAGCTTTAGTTTATTTTTTTTCATCGGGCACGCTGTCGTCGCTCTCATATTACTTTTTGTTCGGTAGGTAAACTGGAAGGCGCCTAGCGGTAAAGACGTGAATTAAAGGCCTGAATGAATTGAAAATGAATAAAAACAATGAGACATCGGCTTTTAGTGAGGTCAGACAAAAAGAGTATTCCGACCATCAGCCGTAAATAAATAAGAACTGCCTTTTCAGCACTCTGGTAATGGATGAAATAGAAAATATTATTAAAATTATATTATACGTGACGTAATGTTGTTATAACATGCTGAGAAGTTTAATAAAGGATAGGAGCACAGCACTGGAAACATAAACATTACCTATTATGATTATTTCTATTATCAAGCTGCACAACACCATGCATGACATCATTGGAACGATTGTAGTTTTTAGGTATTATTAGTGCTTGCCATGTTAATAGGCAATTTGCTCGACTTGAACTATCTACATATAAATTACTTGTTTGTTCAGTAGTTGCGGTAAAGGACGCTTATAATTATACAAATGGTATTGATGCTCATTGTAATTTACATAGTTTTTGATAAATATAATACATACGTAAAGTAAAATATTAAAACTAATCGAACTAATGAACAATAGTTTTATAATAAAACGAAATATTCGGGGGCTTGTGGCTATATGATAACAGCCCCAAGGGCCGATCAAAGGTTAAGCTACGCTTGCCTTGATTGGTTCCTGGATGGGTGACCATCCCTAACATATCGACACGGAGGGGTCCGTGCCTCGTAAAGCACGTTAAGTCTTTAGCGCGTCGCTCACTGGTAAGTCGAGGCGGGGTCGCGGCGGCGTCGAGGCGTAGTCTCTATGTTGAGTCTAGGCGCGGGTGTCTATGCTTCCTTCATACATTCCAACTCATTCAACATGTCGCGTCGCGTCGCGGTCGGCCACAGCGCCCCTGCCGCGCCTGCGCTTCGACGCCGCCTCGACCGTGCCGCAACGCTTGTATATGAGCGCACTACCATTCATTTGTAAAGAAAACCTTGTTGCGGCGTGCCGCTTATGTGGCCGCGCCTCAACTCTACCTCGACTGTGGATCGTGTGGGCGACGCGCCTTTGGTTCTTTTGGTCTTTCCAGCTGTAGATCTTTGACAGTTGTTTCGGTTAGTCAGAAGTCCAAAAGTCTGACAACCCGCAATCCAATTGCGTAACACACTCCGAAGGATTTTGAAGGAAATTCCAAATCTATTGCTACATAATTATTTAGCAATAGATTTGGATTTTCCTATGTTTCGAACATATTATGTTAAAATTGGTCTCGACAACGTAAATAACGCAATTAATGTTGTCGGATTGTCAAAATGAAAGACAATGGAATTGTATGTAGAACTGAGGGGTATGATGGTACCCAGTAACTGGGTTGTCAAGCATGTGAACTACCTATTTAGGCAGTCACTTCATGTAAAATACTGGTATTCAGTTGCATCCGGTAAGACTGGAAGCCTACCCTAACATAGTTGGGAAAAGTCTGGGTAGATTTAATTAAACTAAACGTTCAATAGTTCGGTGCTTCCCACGTGTACCTACATAATAAAACTTTTATTAGATGTGTGAAGCTCAACAATCTTTCTTCACAGCAGACTGGAGCCTCTCTAAGAGTGGGCAAATGTTATCAGAATAACCTCAGATAATGTAAGTATGTATGTTGCGTAGGTATGTGTATGTGGATGTGACCGTAGCGGTGTCGGGGAAGTGGCAATCTGTAATTTTGTAGTTGGTTTTAAGAAACTACTTACGTACTACATGTTCAGGCAAGATCAAGATTGAAGGAGAAAAGACAAGTCTTATAAAAAAGTAGTATAAAATTGACCCATGACAGTTAACTGAGGGGCAGTTCTCGTAATTTTAAAAACGTTTACACTCTGAAGGACAATTCTAGTAATTTTAAGAACGTTCAGTCAGGATCTCTGTCGCAATCTGTCAAAAATACCTCTAATTTTCTTACATTTTTGACATTTGTCTGTCGCCGAGTTGAGATTGCGACTAGATTTTGAACGTTTTAAATTACGAGAATTGACCTTCAGGTATTTTGCGTTTTCAAATAAAAAATATGAAATACCTAAACAAGCACAAAACCTTGTTTCATTTGAAGACTGAACTTGTCTCAGTGTGAGGTCAATGTGTGTCTTAAGGTCGGGAACTTAGGGACTATGTTTTAAAGAAAATACCGAACAGCTTGGTCTGCTTGTTTTTAGTTAGGCTGTCTGAGTTTGATTCGACCATTATTTACGGTTAAACATGCATCTAGTTTTAACCTAATGGGCTAACTGACAACTTTACCAAATCCAAAAGAAAAATTGGTATGTTTGAAGAAAGTCTTACAAAATTATTCAATTAAACCTTATAGGCTGGAGGCTATATCACACTTCGATTCGGCTCTTTTTCGGTTACAGTAAAAGGCTCGTTTTCGTTTGAACTTTCAAAGTGAACGCATCTACCACAATCGGGAGCGAGTGCGATTATGAGTCATCTGTAAACAATGGCTTAAGATTCCCCAAATTTTTTGTTTGATATGATATTTTTGAACATATTTGTTAAAAAATCATTATTATTTACAGCAGCATGCATACCCTTACCACTTCTATCTTTATTACTACTTCTAGATCTTCAAGTGTATACGTGTAAATTACAATAATTGTAATCATCATCTGCCTAGCCTTTTCCCAACTATGTTGGGGTCGGCTTCCAGTCTAACCGGATGCAGCTGAATACCAATATTTTACATGGAGCGACTGCCTATCTGACCACAACTCAGTTACTGGGTAATACGATACCCCTTGGTAAGACTGTTTGTCAGACTTTCGGGCTTCTGACTACCCGTAACGACTGTCGAATATCCACGAATGACAGCCGGGACCAACGGCTTAACGTGCTTTCCGAGGCACGGAGGGGTCTCGGTATGTAAAGATGGTCACCCATCCACAGACCGACCGCGGCAAGCGTAGCTTTACCTGATCGATCGACCTGTGCGGCTGTTATTATTTAGCCACGGGCCTAATGTAATATGAACCTAAAATAAAAAAAAGGAAATCTTATACCAATTATGGCAAAAATTTTGCTGTTGCTACGAAAGTGCTACGAAAAGGCTACGACGTCGTAGAAGGCATATATTTTGACCTTTCTTATATCTACTAACTACCTCTCTGCTTTCCGGTTCCGTACCTCGAAAACTAGTACTAAGTAGTTTACCTTATTTTTAAGATAGAGGCCATAGTGACACCTGTTCTTTGTATGTTGTGTGTGTGTTTCTGTGTGCGTGTATGTTGTGTGTTCTATTAAGGTTAAAAAGTTACAGCTCTGTGGCAGACAGACGCACAGATAGCCAGACGGCATAGTCTTAATGTGAGGGTCCCATTGGCACCCTTTGGGTACGGAACCCTAGATAAAATATATTGTTAACCCAAACATGCACAAATTACATTTACATAATCTGTACTGGTGTTGCTACGAATGTGCTACGAGAGTGCTACGACACCGTAGACGGGCCTTTATTGACCTTATCCTAATACGCGATAAAAACACGTAGTTATCTATTGTTACTTTACTCCTGAGTGCCACGCTTGCAGATATAGATTAAACTATCCAAGAGGTAGTAGGCACCCTCGCAACCTGCAAACGTAGCATGACCACCGTCGAAACCAAAGACCAAATGACAGGTTGAGATAGATTTCTACGGTGCGATGTCGAAAATGAAGAAAATATATGTCCCTGATAAATCTGTTCTTCGTAGTGTTCGTGATCTGGCGTTTGCTAAACGGTAGGTACAGATGCCACAAGAGTTCGTCATATTTTACAGGTATTAATAACCACGGCAACTCTCTTGTTAGTAACATATGCTAATAAGATTATTATTATTTGGTTAGACACACTAGCAGCTAATTAGCTGATGCATGTGTTATGTGTATCGTATAGCTTGGAGATATTTAATCTGTCTAGTCGATTCTGGAAGCAGCTCAGTGTGGGAGCCGTCACAACATTTTCCGGGAGCCTATTCCATGCTGTTACAATTAACTCGGTTAGACAAGAATTGCTTCAAGGGCTTTTTTTGATGAATTTTCCCATAGCTTTAGGGAATGCCCACGCAAATGTTTCTTCGCATTCAGTGTGTAAAGGTCTTGAAGGCTGGGCACTTCGTAGTGTTCTGTAAGTATCTTGTACGTCTCAATGAGCTTAAATCCTTATCCGATAGACCCGGTGTTTCAATCACGATAGGTCAAAAACAAATACCTACGAGTATTTACAGTTTCTCTGACCAACAGGAGGCCTATTATATTATATTGTTAAAGTTAAAGAAACTACAGCCTGAGGGTAAGTATGAAACATGAAATCATCATCTGCCTATATAGGCTTTTCACAACTACGTGGGTGTTTTAGTATTTTACTTAAAGAGACTGCCTATCTGACCTCGACAACTCAGTTATAGGGTAGCACGATATTCTTAGGTAAAACTGGTTGTCAGAGTTTCGGGCTTCTGACTACCCGTAATGACAGGCAAAGACTACGAATACCAGCCGTGACCAACGACCAACATAAAATAATAATTTAAAAATAAGTTAGCTAACCTATCGACTGTATTGAATTCATGGTGTTGTTCCTGGGGGGTCCGGTAGAGTTTCTCGGTGGGGTGCGCGGCACGTCGCATCCTCGCGCGAACACCGGCGTCTCGGGAAGGCTGGCTGACGTCTGCAGGGGCCCGCGCCCTGATGCTGCAGCTTCGCGGCTCTGGCGCTGCAGGGTCCTACGTCTGGCACCGCTCGCTCCGATGTCTGAAAGTTTTTAATGATAGTTTCTTCAGAAGCTGCATGGAAGATACGGGCGTAACATTTTTACTAGATGCAACTTCGAAAGGTCAAGTTTAGTCTTTGGTAAATCTGGCACTGACCAATTTTTTACCCTAGCTTAGTATTGCTACATACCTACCTGTAGCTCGGCGAAGACGGCGCCATCTATCGATGTCTATTTAAACTAACATTATTAGCACGTCGTTTTCCGGCTATATTTTTAGAGTCAGGATAGGACGTTACACATAGAGCAGAAACTACTTAGAAAATACATAATGAGTAAGTGGGATGGCTTTAGGATCTAAGATTTTATATTTTGTATTAAAGCATAATTTTACCAGAGATTGTATTAAGATTGCAAATGAAGATTTATGTTTATACCGTAAGTCAGCCCAGCATCTTGCTGACTGGTTAATATTTTTACCACGGCATGAGCATGTAAAAAATGTTCTAAAATGTTCGAGTGTTGTTATTGTCCCTCGCAGACAGACTCTACAAGTATAAAGGTGAATAGTGAAATAGAACGCATAGGTACCTGTAGGTAACGTTCTTCTATCGGTTGAACCACTCTTGAAGTTACTGCTTCTCCTGTTTTTGTTGTAACTGGTTTCCATAGAGCGCGTCTTGAGGCTGTTTGTGGTGTCACGATGCGGCGGCACCGCGGGGGGTTCCGAAGGCCTGAGGTAATTTTTTTTTATTTAAGTACCTATGAATATTCTATGAATAGGTTTATTATTTGATATTTGATACGATTAAGCATTTACCTTCTCCTAGACTCCATAGTTGGTGTTGGCAACGTGTCAGCTTTCTTCACGTGACGTTTCTCTGAGGGCGTTTGCATAATTTCTGTATATTCATCTTCAACCTCCTGCACAGGCGAGGGAGGTAGGGGAGGAAATTTCGGCGACTCTGGGGTTTGCGGCAGAGGCCCCATCTCGTGCACTAATATCGGCGATGGGGGCAGAGGTAGCGGTGGGTGCCTGTACGAGTGCTCAACTATTTGAACATTGAGGGGGAAGTCACCGCCGCTCGACACAGCAGAGTCTGACGAAGATGGCTGCCGCATCAAACTAACTGGTACATCCTTGGCGCTCGTGGATTTATGCATACTGTTGGACCTCTTCGAACGGTCTCGCCGATCCATCGACCGCTGATTCTGTATTTCATTGTGACTCGACGATTTCTGTATATCATGTCTCTTTTGTCTCTCTCTAGAACTATAACGGAAATTGTTTTCTAATATATCTTTAGATACGTCATCACAGTATTCATCCTTATGAATATTCCAGTCTTTAGGTATATATGGGGTAAAATGTTTTTGGTCCCGACCTTGACTTAATATAGCGCTAATATTGTTCTCGATCTTGCGCAGCGGCGAGGTGTCCCCGCTGGAGCCGGGCTCGCCGCTCTCCGCGTCCTCCTCCTCCTCCACCGTGGTGATGAGCGCCGTGCGGCCGGCGCCCGCGTCGTCGCCCAGACTCGGCAGCGACACCACGCGCACCATGTTGGGAGGCACCGTGGTCAGTTCGTTGACGGTTTCGTTGCATTCCGTCGGGGGTGTCTCTTCTACTTTTCCTTCTCTTATGAGTGACTGAATATTATCAAAAGTCGATGAATACTTTTTAAAATCGGAAAACCTATTTTGTGGGGACAGCTTGCTCTGAACTTTAGACGTATGAGCTCCTTTCTCACTATGTGATTTTCTACTTTTGGGACTATGGCCGAAGTACTCCTGCGCGATATATCTATCTGGACCGTTATTAAGATCTAAACTAAGACGAGATTTTGGCGATGTTATCTCTTTACTCAATCTAGAATTCGGTGTGCAAAGATCTATACTATATCTAGAGTTTGGAGTGTTAAGCTCACGGCTCAGTCTCGAGTTCAAGTCTACACTGTATCGAGATTGTGGCAAACTTAAATCGGAGCTCGGTCGGGAGTTATACGAGCCCACTGATCCGGAGCCGCTGATTGATATGCTCGATCCGTCCATGGACTTATCAGTATCTAAACTTCTATTCAAGCTGTGACTATTGAGTAGGTTGGTAGGAGATTTGTTGGTCGTGTTCTTGTTGAAACTGGGTAACTGCTTTCGATTTTTGCCTTTTCTGATGACGTATGTACCACACGCTAGATCTTGTGCGCGTCGGCTTTCTTGTTCAGCATCTGAAGTGGGTGACACAAGAGTCTCACACTGCGTCAGTGGAGGTGGTGGCGGCCAGTACTCCTCTTCCCAATCATCGTCTACTCTTTGTGGTATTGAGCTTGTACTAGAATGAGACTGATCACCTGACTTTCTTCTTCGTCGGCCAATAACCTGTAGTCAAGTAAAGAAAACTGTTATTAGTAATACAAAGAATAAGAGTGATTAAATTGCAGGGCTTGGTAGAAATTAGTATTGATATAGGTAGTACTATAATTAATTGATGGTTGTAGAGTCGATTTTAATGATGGTAATATGAACTATCTCTGAGGGATAGAATCCGAAACGAGGTGATCCGGCAGAGAACCAAAGTTGTCAACATAGCTCACAGAATAAGCAAGCTGAAGTGGCAATGGGCAGGCCATATTAGCCGTAGAACCGATGACCGTTGTGGGGTAGACGTGTTCTTGAGTGGAGACCGCGAATCGGTAAACGTAAGGTGGGACGCCCTCAGACTCGGTGGAGCGAAGATCTCGCAGGATGGCTGGTAGCAGCTGGATGAGAGTTGCCGAAAATCGAGTTGAATGGAGTGCAATAGGAGAGACCTATGTCCAGCAGTGGGCTGCTATAATAGGCTAATGATGATGATGATGAATACAAACTATATTAAGCCATTTAATTCCAGATGTGAGTATGATTTATAATTCAGTTTGTTGCTTGCAAGTTGCAACCTTGAATAGAATTTCTCAGCGCCCATGGACCCTTGTATTGTAAGTGCTAATCCATTTTCTGTCGATGTAATAACACAGTTTACTAAACAATTACCTTTGTGCTTCCTGGTGTAAGTAGAGGGTCATCACCATCGAGTGACACTTCCCAAGCTATGGAATTGCGTTTCGAAGGCGTAGTAACAGCGGGCGGCGGCGGTGGGAACGACTCCTCCAGCGAATCGTCCGAAAAGTGCTCTTCGTCGTTACTCTTACTCGAACTTCTCCTCTTACAGCTCACAACCATGTCCTCCGTAGATCCTCTACACACTTCTCTATGTCTCTCCATAGAACCGGCGAGAGTCCGCGGAGGTAATTTCCCTTTGGGTGATAACATTTCACCGTCCGACCTGCTGTCGTGTTTCATACTGCTCTGTCTTTCCGAGCTTTTCGTGTTAGAAGGTGAAATTTTTGGTACGTTGTATGTCGGTGAAAGTGCTGGTTCCTTTTTGAACGCAATATTTGGCCCTGGATATATGGTGACTGGATGTTCATTGTACGGTTTGTCGTTGAATTCACTGGAGAAACCCATGAAGGGGAACACCGGTGGGTTCTCGACACTGGGTGATTTCTTGAGGCCGGTGGGTGGCGCGTTGTGTCGCGGAGGCAGCCAAGCGGGCGCGATGTCGGGTTGCGGCGGGCGCGCGCCGTGCTGTAGCGACGCGAACCGGTACGGAGGCACTGGGGGCTGGTGCAGTTGGAAGTCGTTAGCTTCCGTGTCTTTTTCCCAGCCGTAGGGACGTTGGTGCCTTGTTTTTGGCTGAAATCAAGATGACCAGGTTTAAGAACATATTTTCTTTAATGTGAATACTATCTTACGGATCTATAAATTATAAGGATTTCTTTTTTTCCCATGTTTTAATTAAAAAACTGCATCTACTTACAAAAGTGGTCTGTGTGGCCGTGGTGATGCCATTGACGCTGATGATGGAGTCCAGCCTCTCCTCTGCCTCCCGCTGTTCTGTTGATATCGTTCGCTTGGCTGAATTCGCCGGTGACACTCTGTAATATTATTATGATATTGTTAGTAACTGTAATAAATAATGATGATGAATTATGATGTATATAATATTATAATTATGAGGGGCCCGTGGCTAAATAATAACAGCCGCACAGGTCGATCGATCAGGTTAAGCCACGCTTGCCGCGGTTGGTCTGTGGATGGGTGGGTCTTTACAGACCGAGACCCCTCCATGCCTCGGAGAGCACGTTAAGCCGTTGGTCTCGGCTGTCATTCGGTCACGGGTAATCAGAAGCCCGAAAGTCTGACAACCAGTCTTACCAAGGGGTATCGTATTTATTGGGGCTTTGGAGGTCAGATAGGCAGTCGCTCCATGTAAAATACTGGTATTCAGCTGCATCCGGTTAGACTGGAAGCCGACCCCAACATAGTTGGGAAAAAGGCTAGGCAGATGATGATGATGATGAATTTATGATGTATGTAAACCACTGAGACTGAGGTGTATTTCGTAAAATTTTGTTTTCTATGATAAAATATTCATGCTTTTTAGGTATTTAGATATAATTTTTCGGGATCTGGGTGCATTCGGTTTATTAATCTGTCTATAAGGTCTAAAAAGATGTTCTCTCAATTGGATTTTAGGGTTCAGAATGAGTGCAAAGGTAACCCTCAAGGAAACATATCTATTCTATTCAATTCCATGTTTCAGTGGTTTAGACTTACCTTTGTTTGTCAGGCATTTTCTGAATAGATTTATACATATGTCTCAATACTAACTTGGGTAGTAACGTGGAGATAATGCGCTGGGCCTCCTCGGGCGGCGGCGGCGAACGCGGCGACGGCGGATCCGGGGGCGAAGGCTCCTCGCGCTCCTCCGTCGGACGGAAACCCAGTGCGAACTTCGCTCTGAAATATACAAAAAAAAAACACATCAGTAAGGAAACGTGAAAAAGAAATCGTGTGATTTTCAGGTCCTTAGGTTTAAGTTAAACGAATCGGTGATTTTAGCATGCTGTTAGGTACTAATCAATAGAATAATACCTTCTCTTGACGTGAACCATAATCAACCAAGTCAGTCTCCAGTCTGTCTCTGCCATATTTAAGGCAGTCAGTATATAATATGAATCAATAGACAAAAATAAAAATGACTCTAGATGACCCTAGCAAAAATGGGGGGAGGTTGATGCATTCTTTGAACAGTAGATATCTACCTACTATGAGACGGTTTTATGTAAGGGCGCTATAATCATATTGTGAGTACTTATTACACGTGTTAAAGGTTATAGTATTTCAAAGACCTGTCTAAGCAACAATAGCCGAACGACTTCGGTTGGGCATACCAATGTACCTAGGTACAGACGCCAGCACATCAAGCTACTACAATCTGTCAAATTGCTTTAATAGATTTTCAACTTTATCGCTAAAGTATAAGGTTCAAAGTTGATTGCAAAAATTTGACAGTTTCGGGTAGCTTGATGTGCTGGCGTCTGTACATTATCAACCATTATCTGTTATCATTGTCTATTGTTGTGGCCTAAAGTGGACGAGTTATTATTATCTTCAGTCTATAATTGGGTATGCATGATCTAAACCAATAGGACAAGAAATCGAATTCTGATAAAAAAAAACAACTTGGGTTCGTTAGATGGAAATGAGTTCGTTTACGTAACTCTCCAAGAGCCATAAACTCGTTACCACTTACCGCTGTCTATAATTATATTATATCTTTGTCTTCTCAGAAGCCTACTGAACTCTAACTGTACCAGTTGAGTGAAGTTTAAAAGTACAAAAATCTAAGTTTTCAGACATTGCATCGTGTGAATTTTAAATTCTTGTCATACTTACGTAACACTAGCAAGGTTACAGCTTCAACTGGATAGATTGGAAGTAGACCTCAATAGAGTTGGGAAAAGGCAACCAGATGATGAGCTATTTGTTGGTTGATGACATATAGCTTTACCTAGTCAGGTAGTCGCCTTTGGCTTTACGTAAAGTACGAGGTAAAATCAAATGAACTTAAATTATTGTCTGTTTAAGGGATACCCCTAAGTACAAGAATGAGTTCCTCACCTCCTGCCGTTCATGCTCATGTATCCATCGTCCTCGGAGGTGTGTCCGGCGAGAGGTGAGTCGTCGTCCGTGGCGGGCGTGGCGGGAGTGGCGGGGGTCGCGGGGGTGGCCGGCGCGCGCGCCTCCAGCGACCGCGGCTCGCCCTCGTCGTACTCGCTCAGCACCTGGTCCAATAGCTCCAGCGAACGCTGCACGTCGTCGCACCCGCTGGAAACAAGGAAAGTATGGGAATTCAAAATAATGATTACTTGAAAGAAAGAAAGAACATACTTTTATCTAACACAGTCTAAAAGGTACACAACGCACTCTGCAAAATTAAGAGTGTGTCACTCACGGCTACGCCAAATAGGTCCAGGGTTCAGCAAAAATGCCAGACAACTAGTGCCTGAAGCTGATTTTCAACTAGACCCGAAGTTGAGGTTTTGGATGTAAATCAGTTTTATACTTGCAGAAATTAGGTAGGAAGATATGCCTACACTGTACACGCAAAATACTCATCCATAGTCCAAAGGACGAGGTAGGATATATCGCCTTCATGAAGGGGCTGGTCCTGCGACCAGCGGCTCCTACTTGCTTAATAAGATAATCACAAGATCAACCTATTTAATAATAGCCTGAGTTTAGCTAAGTAGACTGCATGCACCTTGCACCGTAGGTACCAACAGCTTTATCTCAACATCCATTGAAGTCTTTGACCTGATGAAGACATTGTAACTTTCTCCTGACATAAAGCGAACCTGTCTTTTATGAGTCTTGTTAGTACTTGTTAACGGTCTTGTTTAGCCAGCTTCATAAGTTGGTCAAAGAAAATTGAGAAATATCCAAAATTAAGTAGACAAACAACAGAAGTCTGGACTGAATTGTAATATCGATAGGTATTAAATATTCGGATAAAGTTTGGAACCGTTGTTTTATTTTTATTTTTTTTAAAAAACGTTGCCCCACACTAGGAATTTCTCCTGTATCGTGGGTGCGTTTACAAACATTTAAACTCACATACACAAACAGCCAGACCCGGAACAACTACTTGTAGGTCATACAAATATTTGTTCCGTGCGGGAATCGAACCAAGAAGAAGAACCAAGGCCATATAAAATCCACAATAACACCGCGCACCGGCCGGCTTCAATTTCTAAAGCTAAACTATTTTTTATATAATAAATAAGGGCCTCGTCCCTAAAGCTCAGTATTCAATAAAAATCGAATTCAATAACTCCGAGTCACCGCAGCACTAGAGCGAACCCAATTTGCAACCGTGCAATTTCCGTGATGGTTTTCTAGTTGGGTTGTCATATTAAATAAGTCAGCATAACAAGTGGCGAGCGAGGTCGCACCACTCAATTCTCCGAGATAATGGTAAATTGAACTCATTTCCTTCACGAGGACTGGCACCGCCTCGAGAACGCTTCCTTAACTGTTCCATTAGAACCGAATTAGAGGAGAACGATATAGTTACATCCTTATATAAATCAGCCGTGACGTCCTTCTATTACGGTGATACTATCTGGACCAGGGACTAGGATCGTTGAACAATTTGCTTATCGGACACTGTTGGAGTACATCGTCTGAACTTTTTTTGCTTATCTATTACTACTTTCTTTGAAACGAAATTATGATATTGTAATAAAAATGCTTTTTGTTCCAAAAGGTATAATAAATTCATCTTGGCATTTACTTTATGTAGGCGCTGTCGTTTTATCCCTTAGATATCTATTGTTGTTCTAAAGGTCAAGGAAAGTTGCGAAGATCGCTTATCGGGGGAAGGTTACAAAGTAACCGTGTTATTAGACTGTAAGTTGGAATCTATATATATAAAATTCAAAGTCCTGACTGACTGACTGAAATATCAACGCACAGCCTAAACCGCTGGTCCTAGAGACATGAAATTTGGAGGGTGTGTTCTTTGTGAAGAGTAGGTATCCAATAAAAAAGGGTTTTTCGAAAATCCACCCCTAAGAGGGTGACTGGGGGGAGGGTGAAATTTCACGCGGACGAAGTCGCAGGCGAAAGCTAGTTAATTCATAGAAAACTGGTAGTCTGGTAGCTTATTAAGCAAAATGGTTATATTTAAAAGGAAGCATGTCTTCAGTGCTGGAAAGTGGTTCTAGTGGAAGGCACAAAGCAACCCTTTAGATAGAAGAGTGCTCTCTCGCCATCTCTCGATAAGCCTCCGCCGAGTGGCGGGGGTCGCCGGCCGGTATGCTCTTATATTTGCTCAATGCACTGCAATACCGACTCTACTTAAAATGCAAAGATCGACTTCACAGATTCTTCACAAACTCCATTAATTTGTTTTAAGTCGTGTGAAAATTCTAAAAAGAAAGACGTAAACTTGTAAACAAATAGGTACTGTGGACTTTATGCAAAAGAAAGATCAGATAGCCAGTTGCTATTCGGTTTATGATTTATTTCATAAATAAAGCATGCAGAATTGAAAAGCTCTTAGGGTAGTGACTGGAAGGCCTGAGGCGGGTTTTTGTAAAATTCTTGTTATGAATTCTTGACACGGAAAATCCGATATTTGGTAAAGTCACCGCTATCTCGAATGAGCGCTTGTCTCCTCCGGCAATCTGTCGCGATCGAGGGGATCATTAGTGTTCACCTCACTAATGATCCTCGCTGCGCGGCCGAGCGTAAGGACACCAACAATCAAGTGGAAATACTTTTTTGGAGACAATCCATTGGTTCAATTTATTTAGATTCTCAACTGATAAAGCCTGATATCGGTAGGCATATACCATTTTTTTGACGTGACAACGTCTTAAATTAGGTTGCGGCTGGGAGTCACTTATGAAAAAGTGTAACGCTCGGTAACGTTACGTTCTTATTTTCATTTAATTCCTTGTTCCTATTGTGCAATTTAATTATATTCATATCAATAAATATTCTACCGAGAAAAAGACGTTGTCACGTAAAATCTTCGCCCGTAAAACCGACTTTACAGGCAACCATTTTTTTTTAAGAAAAGAAGAGTAACTTGTTTATAAGTGTGCATTTCCTCCTCCTCCTTAGTCGTTCACTCTTGACAGAGTGGTCGTGGTTGATGATTCTGCATTTTCTTTGGCCAAAGTAGCCCTCGCGATGCTCCATGATGATGATGATGATGATGATGAGTGTGCATTTAGGTAGGTACAAAATGGTCTTTTCAAAAAGTAATAATTAAAAATATATTTATAGTTTTAGTTTTTTGCCACCGACTTCCAAAATTAAAGTTATTTCATAGTTTTGAGTTAATTTCTTCTTGAAGTCGGTAAAATTTTTTTAAATGACTTTTTTATTTCGTAATTTTTAGTTTTTGCACTAGAATTTGACCAAGGTTTTGAAATGTTTTCCCTTTGACACTACACCCGTAGCTCGTATCAATAAGCCAGGCCGTCACTCTTACACGTATTAGTCCATATCTTGAAAATTACTGAATCGATTTTGATGAAACTTGCACTGTTCCCTAAGTTGAAGTAAATGTAAGCCAATAAAAAAAATGGTCACGGTCCGATTAATAGTTTCGGAGAAATGCGTGGACAAACATACATACGTCTGTAAAATTTGGTATATTGGTTTGGAAACCCTAATAGATTGTCATATGTGAATATATTGCAATTCCAATAATATTCCTACATACATACGTGTCGAATTGATAACCTCCTTTTTTTTGAAGTCGGTAAAAATAAATGTTTTCCTTTATGAAAAAGCAGCTTATACCACATACTTAATTATAGGTACCTACTTATACATAAATAGGTACTTTTTCGTACTTTGGATACAAACAAAAAAAGAAGATTTTCTTCTTTTTTTGGCAAGACTAACAAAACTTGCAACCCTACGAAAAGGATACCTAGTGGGCAACACAACGCATTATTCATGTTCGTTCGCTAACGAAATACTGCGACGTAATTGTGGGCCGTACATTTAGCAGGTAACACAATATCGGTTCCGCATCGGACGTACGCCCGCGGAAGCCTACTTGGCTATGCTCAGTAGACTTGTGCTCGTCAGTGTGTGTATCGCGTATTGCATTGTATCGCCCAGCCTGCCACAAAGCAGAGCACTCAGCATGAGTGCCGCGGCGGGCGCGTGCCTGCCTTTGTTTTATTTCACCCACACTCCTGCGCTTTCGAAACTTTTAAGGGGAACTTCAAATTGCGTTTCTCCTTTTAACTGGAGCTGGTTTGCGCTGATTAGTTGGACGGAGTCGGTTTAGTTGGTAATTTATTTTTGTAACCGGTCACGGTATTTTATTCTCCTGCTCTGTATACTGTACTTGTAGAAGAGCTGGTGTTTATTAAAGCTATCAGAATGTCTTGGTAAGAGATACTATGCGTGTCATAAACGTGTCAACGCCTCGGCGGCAGGCCTACATCTTGCTACGGTGAGGCAGGTACTATTTATGCGGAAATGAGTGCAGCGAGGCGGAAGTGCAAAGCAACCCCGTGTCGCACCCCCGCGCGGCACCCTCGGCCGTCGACCTCGCGTACGTACGACGCGCTACTTCGCTACCTCGCTACTTCACTACTTCGCCACACACAATAACAACTCAATGCCGTCGGCCTCTCAACATGGCCCGCCATGGAAAATCTCTCGAAGATCAATGAAACCTGAACTCGAGGCTACGTTGTCAACAGATGGCGTAATGCGATCCTAGGTAGAAACTCTCTGTCCATGATAGTTGAGTACATTTCTATTTCAATAACAAAAGACTTGTGGCTGCTCTAATCAGGAACAAATGACATAATAATAATCTGCATAGTAATATGGAAACGGTTTCTTTTTACATTTGAGTGGGTAGATAAAAATACAGGTTTCATGTTATTGTAAAGTAATGCGCTTCAAGCAAAACTACTAGCTCCTGTGTTCTTATAAGAATGTTGTATAACTTTAAACATCTAGTCATCAGAAAATATGTATTAAGATTACATTAACTGCAAGCTGGTAGTAACTTCAACCGATTTACTACCAAGCTGTCTTAAGACGAGAAAGTCCGAATAGTTGGTTGAAACTTCAAACTTTTTCAGTCCCGACATAATTCAACTACTTAGCTGTTAAAGTGTACAGAAGTTGGCCAATTAGTTGTTAGGAAGTTTTGTTAGTATTGTTCCTTAGGGATAAACATGTAGAGGTACTTTTATCATAAAATCATTGAAGTCAAGACAATGCACAGCATGCATAGTGTTGGTAATAGTCACGGTGTTTCAGGACCGTTTCCTTCATCATTTCAGGCCGTAGGTGACTGCTGAAACCGGGGCATGGAAATGTCTTGAAATAATTAAAGTGTCATCATCATACTTGGTCGTCCTCGTCGGTTACTTGCATCGTGTTTATCATCTATGTGATCTATGCCTCTATACTATGAGAAGGAAGTATGCATATTGTTTCCCGGAATGACCAGAAACGATAACTATGTTAACTTTAAAGCGTTTTCTTGCGGAAGGTAAAGGAATGATTTTAACGGTAAGCCGTAAAAACTATACCTTTCGTTTTCTTTTCTCTGTCGTCGGCTAACAATGTTTTGATTGAAAACGCTCAGTGCAACAATGCTGCTATGTACTGCAGATAACTTATCTACTTTAAACATTACATTGTGATCAAAATCATTGTTTCCCACACTGATCTGAGAATTATAGGAAACAACGTATCAGAGCTTTTCATCTCGGAGAACAACCTAAGAGTCGACTTAGAGACATAACTCGGGTTTTCCAAGAATTCGTAATCGGTAGACGGTAAGCTAATAACTTGTTACCAACATACATTAGCAGCATTTGAAGCTCTTCCTGTTTGGCTATGCTAACTACTACTTTGGACGTTGTCTTTATAGTTACACGATAAGTGACATACCTACTTCCTTGATAGTTAGTTATCTAAGAAGCGGCAAAATGATTTTGAAGCTATCTGACTGTAATATAAGACTGGAATTTGGACATCAGATGAACCAACGGTTTTTGTAAAGCCTGAACATAAGGATGATTTGATTATACTACCCTGCATGTAATCTTATTAACCATCTTTTCCTTTTTCTCCCAAAGTAGGTCGGGGTGGGCTTTGGGATCCGAGAATAACCAGATATCTTGCAACAGTAGGTAACTATGTCGTTCTTATTTAATCAATTAAAACCATCGTACCTACCGTGTTCCATTAAGTTTTCAATTAAATATAAATCCGTGGCATAGGTATCATAAAATGGTGTGTAACGTGACCAAAATACAAGCGATCGGCTCGTTCCACAATTTTCCGGAAAGTGCTTTCACTGAAATGAAAACTGGTTGTCGTTTGAGAATAAGTGTCGACATGGCGGACCTCGAAGAGGTTTTTTAACATATATTATTTTTTCGTTTACCATATGACTATCGGGTGACCATATAAGAAATTAGCTTCTACCCGCGACTTCGTCCGCTTGAAATTTCTGTTTCACCCGACCCAGCCCCACTTGCGCTATTACTGAAATCTTTCTGACTTTTTTTGTTTTTTCTCGACTCCTTAGTCTTAGCATTATGTTAAGTAGCGTAGAGACTACCTCCAAAATTGGACTATCAAATGGGCAAAAAATATATTCAAATTCGACTGGTAGATCCAGAGATTTGCGAGTTCAAACAAACAAACTCATCTCTCTTTAGCTTTATTATTAGTATTATTATAGACTAGCTTCTGCCCGCGACTTCGTCCGCGTGAAATTTCACCCTCCCCTCATTCACCCTCTCTTTCTCAGTGGATACCTACTCTTCACAAATAACACACCCTCCAAATTTCATGTCTCTAGGACCCGCGGTTTAGGCTGTGCGTTGATATATCAGTCAGTCAGTCAGGATTTTGAATTATATATATAGATACTTTTCCGGGATAAAAAGTACCCAGTGTGGTGCCCAGGATATTAAAGAATAATTATACCAAGTTTCATCGTAATCGAACCGGTAGTTTTTGCGTGATGCCTGAACAAACAGACAGACAAAATTTTTTAAAATCACATTTTTTGTTTCGGTGTCGGTCTAGTAACACCCATTATTTTTTTGATATTTTCAATGTACAGAATTTTCACTTCTACAGATTTATTATAAGTATAGATTAGTATAGATGAGCGTTTGTCTTTCTAGAAAAAACAATGTTCGGATAATAAGTTCGCTGGTAAGTGAGGACCTATCTCTCGTAAGCATTGAAATGAATGTCGATTAAGGTACTTTAATAATTAATTTCATCCCAAGATTTGTTGTCTTTATCAAAAGTTAAACCCACACTTTTATATCTTCACAGAAAAGCTAGTTTTCAGTTTGATAAAATAGTCAAATTTTGATTCTCCTAAAGATAATTTCCAGAGACAGACTGGTCGAGTCCCAAAATGCCCGAAATGATATTAATGCTCCACTGAGTCTTAGAAGTATAACGAAAGGGGAGGAGAATTGTATTTAAGCAGGTATTTTATTACTGTTTACGTAGGGACTAACTAGGCTGTACCTTATTAGGTACGTTCTAAATTATAACGGTAGGTCGGATAATTATCTATAACATTTGGCACTCTGAAACTGCGAGCGAACTGTTTTAATCGAATTTTGTGGAACAGGAAATTGGGATACAATAAAGGATGTACAGACAATGCTAACGATGTAAATAGGCAAAGTTGGTAAACCCATATCAGTCGTATCATCAAACGCACTGCCATTAATTTTGTGCGCTCGAGTACACTCGAAAACAAAATAACTTTGGTATATAGATACGATACACTTTTGTCCACGACAGTCGAGGCCTAACTTATTCAGGCCGATCCCGAGACCCGAAGTACAACAGTACAACGTACCTACCTCGAAGTACATACTTATTACACATGATTGAATCACGTGTATTTTTGTTTTCTATAAATAAAAGTTTGGTAGTGTATGTATTTTTCCCGTGTATGTATTATATGGCTAAATAATAACAGCCGCACAGGTCGATCGATCAGGTTAAGCTACGCTTGCCGCGGCTGGTCTGTGGATGGGTGACCATCTTTACATACCGAGATCCCTCCGTGCCTCGGAAAGCACGTTAAGCCGTTGGTCCCGGTGCCCAGTAACTGGGTTGTGGAGGTCAGATATACAGTCGCTCCATATAAAACACTGGTATTCAGCTGCATCCGGTTAGACTGGAAGCCGACCCCAACATAGTTGGGAAAAGGCTAGGCAGATGATGATGTACTATTCTCTGCAGGTAGTCAACAACGACTATCTACAGGATAGTCGTTGTTACTACTAAAGGGAATTTAAAAAAATGTAATTCGTATAATAGTGTGATAATAGGAACGTGTCTACCGACCGATGAGTTGTAAATGTTTTAAGCTAAAGCTTTTTTGTAAAAGGAAATAATCTAATATGTAGTTGTATTGACAAATTGATAGAGCAGTTGATAGAGATATTCTTTCGATCATAAAATCACGTCCAGATTTGCACCCCTCATATTGAACGAAATCTTTGATATATCTATTATATATTTCCTAAAGGTTGAATGAAGTGTATAAAACTTTGTCTATGTCTACGATAATATATTAAAGCCAAAGTTTCCTATTGATCAAAAGCCTTTGTAGGTTTGGCTCAGGCTTACAAAATAAATTAATCTAAGTGTACGGCGTCGGCAGGTACAGAGCGTTGTCTAAACATTATTGGAGGGCTGACTTCTAGCGGAAAATCCTCACCATCTTGGTTGTGTCGGAAGGAAGCTTTGAGGACATGCCAATAACCGCTGGAGCGGTAACAACACCTCCCAAAAACAAGGCGCGGAAGCAATTCCATTCGTGCGCGCTTGCAATAAGGTCGACATTCCAAATAAGCTTTCACTATTATCAGCTGCAGCGACTTAAAGCAATTTTGTGAGTCAATATTGAACTTTTCAACTTATAGGAGCGATGTGTTCGCTCACACTAAAATACTGTGCAAGACCTTACTCACTGAACCACTTATATGGCTGTGCGGATCCGCGCAGCACTATTTTTGATATTTATTTTAGTTATTATAAGTTTTTGTCTGGCTAACTTTATAAGTAGGAATCTACTTATTTAGGTATCTTAAAGGATTTGTGCAAAGCGCAGGAAGCTTTGAAGACGCTCACCGATAAACGTTTAACTAACAGTAATCTAATATGTTTAAACTTTCAATTAAATGATACTGCTGGGTAGTTATCACACAGTCGATGTATCAAAGTGAGGGTAGATTACGCTCGGCGTCGTCGGATTGCGGTGTTAATTAAGCAATTAGGTCTCGTCAGCGGCCTCAGACCCGTCCGGCGGCCTCCGAGTACCCGTCAGGCAACCACGCCGGCCTCGTTAAGGTATTAAAATGGCCAAGCAGCCTCCTGCGACCTTATTATTATCAATCCCAAAGGCCGACGGGAAACTTACTAGGTATAGGTACGTAGACAGATAATAAAACCGACTCAACCCCTAAATGGCTGGGAACATTTATAAGCCGTAAATAATTTTAAAGGGAATGTATTTAGATAAAGCTCTTTTGTTGTTTCTTTTTACCAAACTAATAGATATATTTTTGGTACATTTTATAGAGAAATGCGGATGCCTATTGGAAAGTATAATTTACAAGTGTTAACTGTTTTATTGAAAAAGTAATGTGCAACGCGGAGCTGAATGTTTTGTTGTACACACGGCGGATTGTATTTCGCTTGTGGGTGCAATCTGTGGCCGGGTGACATTTCCACCCTAAATCACGTGTGAGCATTTCATCGAAGCCGTGTTCACGACGCGTGGTTATACATATTACACAGGGTTCAGGGGCGTGGGAATGCAAAATATGTGATACATCGCATTTTCATTTTAATTCCGAGTGGTCGAGTAATATTTCAGCGGAATAAACGTTCTCCCCGCTGTAATTTACGGTACGAGCGCGTAAATTAGTATTTATGGATTTTACTACTTGTGGTGTAATTAGTGGTTATCAAATTAGTGCAACGGAAATCGTTTTTACGTTTAGTACCGCAGTGCCGCGAGTGAGGGTCTAACTAAATGGTCCCCTTTTCAAAACGCTTGCGTCGCGTGTCTGTTTCAGGCCTGCCGGCGAATTTTGTTTATATAAACTTAATAGACGGGATCTCATTGCTTAATATTATGCTGCTTTAGAAAGTTTTAATTGAAAACTAATATTTTTATAACTTTACTAGCTAACACGTACTAGCTAGCTATGCCTTTTTAATTATTTTTTTTGTTAGGAACCTTCTTTGGCGCCCGCACAACAACTTACCAAAGTTTCATCACAATCGGTCGAGCCATTTTCTAGTTTTTGTGAGATTTACGCACGGCAATTGATATTAATATATAAGAAGAAAAGAGATTTAGGAAGCCCTTTGCTTTTGCCATTATATAGTTTCTGTTACTTATCTAATGAGTATAACTAATACTTATGCATATTCAATTCTACATCTATTGAATATCGGTAATGATAAAACCCAAAGGATAAACTTTAAATTAAAATGGAATTGCAACAACATTTAACTTTCGATAGCGTTAAGTCTTCTTATTTTTTACCGACTTTACAAAAAGGAGGAGGTAGGATGTTCGGGTGTTTGTATTTTTTTTCTTTTTTTTTTTTTTTTTTTTTTTTTTTGTATGTTTGTTCATCGAATACGCCGCCAATTGTCGACGGATTTTCAAAATTCTTTTTTTGTTCGAAAGTAGATAGTTCTGAGGTGGTCCCATTGTCACCAAGTTAGGATCTGATGAAGGGATCTTAGAGAAATCGAGGGCAACCCTCAAATTTTATAGGCTCACTTATTGTTTTTCGCATATTTTATGAAGTATCTTGTGTATTTGTGTATGGTTGTCACCATCTCAGGTAGCTGGGCTGATGATGGAAGGTACAACTCCTTAACAGTAAGAAGTTACTCGAACAGGCAAGGACTGTTTTAGTAAATTGTTTTGATGTTTGATAGGGCATTTGCCACATTTGGTCTCATGATCATCAAGTCATGACCTGATGCTGCAGTCAGGATAGTCTGCAGAGTACCTAAGTCCTCGACAACTAACAGCAGATATATCGTGTTTAGGCTCATTGAAAAGGGCTCGATGTGTGGATAAACGTACTGATACTGAGGAACACCGAAGACCTGATGCTGAAGCCAGGAGCATCAGAAAAAGTACAAACCTTTAAATTACAGCACTGTAGTCGTGTTTGGGCTCATTTTAAACAGGACTAATTTTAAGTTCAATGCAATGTTGACATAAGTCTGGCCTGATGCTGCAGCCAGGATTATCAGCATGTAATCTAAAAACTAATAAAAGGAGAACTCCTCAACAATTAACGTCCCTGCATCGAGAAAAGGAATATTTTCTAAAAAGGCGATGGGCAAGTTGACATTAGGCTATTGTAACTTAGATAAATTATAAATAGACCCACTAAAAAGCGAGAAATAAAAACTTTTTAACAAAAAAAAAAACCGACTTCCAAAAAAACACTACAAACTGAAAAAAAAAACACTACAAACTGAAAAATAACTTTAATTTCGGAAGTCGGTGGCAAAAACTAAAATACTGATCCCTAAGACACCGACTTCCGAAATTAAAGTAATTTTTCAGTTTGTAGTGTTTTTTTTTTCAGTTTGTAGTGTTTTTTTGGAAGTCGGTTTTTTTATTTTTTGCACAAGTAGTAGTGGCAGACAGGCAGATAAAGCTTGTAAAGTGAGCCAAGGTACGCATATTATCTCCAGTGTCCGCAATACGGATGCTTTTTGTAACGGTTGTAAAAATGTGTCAAGTCCTATGTTTAATTTAAACGCTCATCTGGGGCTGTGCAGTGCGATCTGCAAGTTATTTGTAAATGGATGTATGTAGTCTTTTAATCCGGAAAGGCTTTAACCAGGGTACATTAAGCTTTCAGCCTGAAACTAATAGTGTGTTATATCGTTATTTTCTCATATAAAGTACAGACATACCTGTTTTAAACACGACAATCCATACTAATATTATAAATTCGAAAGTAACTCTGTCTGTTTGTCTGTCTGTATGTTACCTTTTCACGCCTAAACCACTGAACGGATTTCGATAAAATTTGGCAGAGAGATAGATTGCATCCCGGGGCAGGACATAGGATAGTTTTTATCGACATACATTTTATAAAAACTAAATTCTTTAGATTATTGTTAAGTTTAAAATTCTCGAAATGGTTACACATAGATAGGGTTGTGTTAGTACTGTTTTTGATCGTTAGTGTCTATATTTGCCTAAGGTTAGTGCCAACGATTTCTTTCACATCGAACTGGGACTGCGGCTCTGGCACTGGCACACAGACAACTATTAAACTATAATACTTAATTGGAGCTTAGAGTGATCTTTGTTCTTGTCAACTATTAACTGATTGAAAAAGAGAAAGAGGTACTTAATTATTAATTATTCTTTTTTTTTTTATAGATTAAATTAAATAAAATACTTTAGCAGAGGTTTTTAATATCACTAAAGCCAGTTTTAGTACCTATCTACTACGGATTTCAACTTTAACGATTCAGCGGTCACAACTTCAGAAGTTCAAGTAAGTATATTGTTTCGAAAGTTTGTATTGACCAGTCCAACTCGTAGTGAAGTACGTACACGAAGGATATAGAAGACATTAGTCAAGTTAAGACAGTGGCAGTAAGATTGTGTCTGGAGCTGCAGCCAGGCTATCGATTTTTGGCTGCGGCCAGACGGACGACGACGCGCCAATGAAAACTATGCTTTTTGTTCACAACTCTAGTACCAACTGGTTCGCATGCATTCGTAAATCGACAAACTTTATGCAGATTAGTATTATAACTATCTAGACTAGACTCTAGTTTGAATGTGTGATCTTGAGATGTGACTTTTTTTAAGTCTATGATTTTGTTCATGTAGATATTTATAATATTTCTAGGTTTTGCTGGATTATATATTTTGTACCTTTGTGTCGTCATTATAAAGTAGTATTTGCATTTAAAACATTAAGCATACATATTCATAATCTTTTCGGGTGGCCGCGAGCCTATAAAACGGTTTACAAAAGCGTTGTCCTATAATGCCGGGTAAGAGAATGATGGTAATAATACCATCGAGGGTTCCACGCTTCATAAATACTGACACAAGCCCCTCCCCGCCCCCCTGCTTCATAAAAAGGATGCGCAATTCTTACAATTTGAGAAGTTTGCGAGTTTCTCTCTTTATGTCTGCTGTTACGTAACGATATTTGTTAAACTTTTGATATGAAGTGTAACAAGGGGAATTGTGCAGTGGCGTTTGGGGCCCGTGGCAAATTCAAGGGATGGGGCCCTCCCTCAATGTAAAGAAGCTCAACCAACGTTATAGTTTTTTTTTTACTAGCACTTCTCCCGCGGCTTCTTGCGCGTAAATTTCATATTTTCCCCTACAAAATTTAACACCTGACTGCTTTATTGATCTAGTAGTCGCAAACGCTACAGTTGAGCATGAGGTCCTGTCCAAAAAATTTGACTAATAATGGGAAAACATAAACGTTGTGACAATACTGCCAGCATCTTACGAATGTACTCATGAACTTTTAAGTAAAATGATTATCGGTTGGTTGCATCCTGATTTCATTGAAGAAGGCGATTATTTGATGATTATTGTGGTTGGCACACATTGTACTGAAACAAGGGGGCTCGATAACTAAGAGAAGTGGGAGAGTCAAGAAATGAAAGCAAGGTGGTCAAAGCCCTTTACTCTCTGCTCTGGCGCATGGTAACCACATTAGAAGCGACTGATGCGCAGAGATCCAGACTTCTACTTACGCAGATTGAAAATAAATCGTATGCAGTCATTGAGGAGACGGTAAAATTTGCCGAGGACATCTGCATTTAGGTCATAGTACCTAATACGCATCACCATATTCGATAATAGGGAACATTAAGGACTGCACAAGCATTGTTTTCGTACTCGAATTGTATTAGAAATGTTTATTGGACACAATCACACAAGTGAGTTGTGTCCAATAATACGATTCTGGATGGTATTGTTGTTGGTTATTTCAGGAAAGAGAGTTCCGTGGTGTTTCTTCAAATCTTGTTCCACTGTGCATTCGTTTGGAGCGATAATTAGATTATTCTCAACCTATATCAACGTGGGATTAGATCTCAGATCTTAATCTGAGGTTTAGACAAAATAAGAACCAGTTTTATTTGCTTTGGAAAATTTTGAAAAGCACTAGTACGCACCCACTTGACGTTGCTGGTGTCCGCGTCGCTGTGTGGTTATTTCAATACTTCCTTCTTCTCTTGTTTTGGTTAGTTATTACCTACTAAAGTACTCTCTGAAGACTGGCCAACATAATTATTGCTGGTTGGCTCAGACCGTTGAAGTTACGGACTCATATACATATATGTACAAGTTCAAGGAAAAGAAGCTTCATTTAAAAGAATACAAGCCATTTACATTATTCCCGTCTCCTTCCCGAATAGGAACAAAACGAAATCGTACAGGAAAGTAATTTTTATGAATTAATAAATTGTCGCCTCCCTCGCGAACGACGACAGTCGCCGAGGGTGACTGCGGCCCGAAGTACCGAACATACGCAAATGTCGGCGGCTCCACAATAAGCGGAGACGCGCCGGATGCTGCAGCATTAGCTCGTGATTTATACGTCTGGCAACACTACTGCGTTAACTCCACAAACAATGCAGGGGCCAGGGGTAGCTGCAACATGTATCAATGGACAACTCTTTCCTACCTACGATGCTATGGAGCTTAAACAAAACATTATCCGAAACGCTATAAACATGCAAATAAGTATCAGGGTACCACATCAAAGAGATTATTCTGATGGAATTTAAATATGAATGGGTAACGTTCAAAGTGCACCGAACCGGTTCAATGGCGGCTTTTTGATTGTCCAAGAATGAAAGAAAAATCAAAACCAAATCAGTGTTTTGTTAGGGTCGTGTTTGACAAAAAGCAAGCTTATTATGGCTTATTTTGATTTTATATTAACAATAAAAACTTCCGATGCTTCTGCAATAAACACGAGTCGCGACAGATGAATTTGAAATTGTTTGCTGTGTTAAGTAGGAATCACTTCAGCCACAAATTGAAGGGTTAAAAGAGATGTCATTTTAAAAATCAATATAATCACGGTCGTTTACCTAGCCACCCCTACAATTTGTTGAGCTCCATCGGTCGCCCGCGGTGCTCTCGAGCAGCCCGGCGCGCGGCGCCCCATGCAGAGGCACCGCTCTTTAAAACTTGTGGGTAAAATTTGATCCTATACCCTTCCCTTGTGCCACGGATGTACGGGTAGTCGGGTAATCGGGTACCTATCTGCAGTTAATTATCTGCGTGCAGAGGGGACGGACGGGGGAAGACATCGCAAAATGCCAATTTCTCCCCCAGCTACCATTCGGGCCCAAGATTCACGTCGAACCATTGGAACGATAAGCCCCGTAATTAGTTTTAATTAAAACCATCAGAAAATAAATGGTTGATCGATATCGAACTGTTATTTGGGTGTTAAAGCACCTTTCCCGTGTTTAATCATCTTGTGCGACGAGAATAAAGCAAAAAACGTCAGATTAAAATTCACTGAATATTCAGACAGTCTGCGACTTTAGCGATAAACCTATTCTTTGTGACGAATCCATACTAATATTATAATGGGTATAAACGTTGGATAATACATATGTGGTGTGAAGTCATTAAGGTAAGTGAGAAAGAAAGGCGCTAACGTGGGCCGCGCGGGTTACTACTTACAGGACGTTCAGCGAGCCTGAAAGAACTCCCTCCCTACATTTGTCTCGAGAGCGTAATTACCGCCATCAAACGGATAAATTACATTAATCACACTTGCTGTGACGGTCAGGTGCTAATGGAAAGTCACGACGGCGTTACGACCTCTAAACTTGTTAACGATGACTTGCTCGTCTAGGATGTCGTAAAGTGCATACGTCGCTACGCTCTGACATTGTCTTGGTGTTTTAGAGAAAGTTTATTAAAGTTTAAAAAAGTGACGGTTGACAGACAATTAGAATTAAGTGGTTTATTTTGAGTTAGTTTAGTGCGTCCGTGTGTGGTTGGTTGCAGCCGGGAGCCGTGTGGCCGCGCGCGCTCCGGGGCGCCTCCCCCAGTAATTAGTCAGGAGCGTGGAGTGACGCCGACGACCGACGAGCTCCCGACGCGCCGTTGTTTGCTAACATCACTACCTCCGCATCCATTCATAAAAAGCATTTGAGATGAACATTAGCTGTTTATGTGCATTCCAACAATGGCTAAAGTGGCTATAAATAACATGCGCTATCTTATTCTGTATGGCAACAAAGCATTAGTGTGTGTGCATAATTATATTCTCACAATATGGTCGTATAGGCAAACATTTTCCCCTTATGAAAATATTGTTACAGATGAGATTTTTATTTAAATAACTCCGTTAGATGTAAAAAACCCTTAGAATTTTTGTAAAGGAATTCGTTTAAAAAATATATTCTACATGCTAAAACAAAAGTACATACTTCCTATCTCGAGCTGCACTGTCTAAGACACATTTTCATTATAAGAATTAACACTTCACTTCCTCGAGTACCTATATCTGTAAACATTTGAAATGAATCGGCGTCGCTTTTACTCATATGAACCGAAACAACAATATGACACGACATAGGAGGCCTAAGCGGAGTGTGAGGGGGGCGGAGGAAGCGGAACTGCGTACAGCTTAGCTCGCTGTTTTACACGCAACGTAAACAATGTGCTTACAAATCTCACAATATCATCTAGTCTGGAGGAATCCTGTGCGGGAGAGGCTTCACTTGAGTGCCTGCTCGTTAGTGAGAGAGCTTAAATTACGCCGCAACTCTACGGCAGCTCTTACATGCGTAACTTACTTAAAATAAACCAGACGCCACACTGAAAAATGTTTCCATTTAATTTATCTGCGAACGGCCTCGCTAACGATGTATGAGATGAGCAACATGCTTGTTCGCGACAAATATCGAAGTGTTACCTACTTTAGCTTTATTATTATATCTTGCGAATTGTTTGTTCACAAGAAAATGTTATTATTTTTATGTCACACTTGAGTGGGAATGTTTGCCTTTGTAATTTTTGTGTAATAATAAATGTGAAGTGCCACCAGGAGCATAGTGATACAAGGACTCATGTTTGAACTAAAATGGATCAAGTACTTGAGACACATAATGTAATTTTACAAAGACATTTTGTATGACTTTGAGAAAACCTTCCAATTGACTATGATTTAAGTAAAATAAATTAAGAATTTTACGACAAGTAGGCTAGGAATTATGTGAAAGAAACCGACGCCATTGTAGGGAAGCCCCCCTGTCTGTCAGTCACAAAGTTTATCTTTAACAGGTACCTATAGATACTCTTGCCGCTGTCTGGCGGGTTGTAAAGATCGACGTTTATTTTGCGTCTAGATATACCTTCACCCCTACCGACCATTAGATATTTTACTCAGCGGTTCTTTCAGAACTGTAACTATCTATTATATTGAAAACGGAAATGTAAACTATTCGCATACCATAATCCGTAATTTTCTCATAACTGTATTATGCAAAAGTTTCCTTGGAGTACTTTCCCTGGCGTCTGCGGCTCCTCGGGCGTGCATCTGCCGGGGTGCGTGGGGGTGGCAGGGCATCGGGGGCTGCGACCGGGGGGTTGAGGGGGAGGGGAGCACCTTCACTTTCGTCCGCCACCAGGCAGCAGCGCCCCGACCTTCCCAACTGCACAACTTTCCCAATCCTCTTTGTTAAGCCTTTCATAACTCTGTTATCATTATATTATTAAAAGAATTCGTGGACTATCGCAACATTTATAGATATTTCGTGACAAATTGACGAAATTTCATAACCTTCTCACTTTTTGGAAACCGTAAATTGAATAACTCAATAATATTACGTATCTTGCTATCCTCGGCACCGCCGCTTTAAAAACGTGTTTTGAGATTTGTGGGTGATAAGCGAAGAATGAACGATTATACTTGATAAATACTGAATAATGAACCTCAGCATAAAATGTTAGAGTGTTTCTACAGTCCATAAAAGGCAAGGCAGGCTTTCTCTAGACGCAACTGTCGCCTGGGATTAGGTAACTATTTTCCTCTCTGCAAGACTCGTAGGTTAGCGTGGCATGACAATTAACTGATTCACTCTCACTTTCAATTTCTTTTTCTGTCTGTATGATAATAATAAAACGTCCAGTTTAATAACCAATCAGGTAACAAGTGCAGCCAATTAATTTCTATTGCAGTATTTAGCTCTAGGTGTGCCTTTGCATGGTAGTTTGTCTACCTTTGTGAAATGATTTTATCGAATATGGCAGAACAATGAGCTTACACAGCCTACGGTATAATAACAGCTGGTCAGCGGAAGGCCGACATCGTTCCATTATGGAAATTGGCAGGTGGATGGGGTGCCTAGACGGTGGGATGTTCGCCGTACCTAAAACAGTTTAATATTTTTACTCAGTGTATACGTGAAACTGATCATACAGAAAATAGTTGAAGTAGCGTTGTAAGTGTAGGTCTGTATCAGTAGCGAAGGGTCAATTTTTGTAAGAGGAAAGCCGGAGTACATATCTTTAATTTGTCTATAAAATACTGACTGTGCCATTTTTCAAAGGGAAGCCGGTAGGAATCGAGTTGTATGGAACCTTCGCCCCTGGTAGGTACATATTGTGTCCATTTATTAATTTTGTCATGTTTAAACAGTTATTATTTCATAAATTGAATGTGTTATTAAATCAATATGTAAATTGGATACTGAACCTAATGCGAGGGTGTAACTTTTTTGTATAACACTAAACTAAGTTATAGTTGCTAGTAAGGTCAGGACGGCGTATCTTATCTATGCTACAACACTTTCTCTGATTAGAGGAAGTGCCCACTAAATCATCATAGCGCACCCTACCACATGCGTGAGGCGTGGTTAGAATTTATAACAACTATAACTAATACGCATGCATCACTATAGCATGTTATTTCGGGTTGAACACAAAATTTTAATTTATGTTCTATTTTCGAGGAGGATTTTTACCCCGATAAAACTACGTGAATTGAAAAAGACTGCGTTTATCGAAAAGCTATTTAATTACTTACCATAGTGTTTTAAAATAAAGTCCCCTTATTATCAAAGTGTTAACCCCTTGGTGCCCAATGCTAAATAGAGAAGATCTTGAGGGAAATTAGTACGTAAAATTAGTACCTACTTACGCTCGACAGGGAACTGTTAGAGATCGCAGTAAGTTCAGATTAGTGTGCAAGGAAGAGGCAATTTCTACCCATCTTCAAAGCAGGTATCAGACCCATAGGGATATAGCAGATGGAATTATCAAGTACCAGAATCTCAACATTCTTCGTGAACACAGATAAAGCCATTCAATAACAAATTACTTACAAGCCATCCAGGGCATTGTACAGACACAAAAAGGTTTTAAGTAAATTGGCATATAAGTCTTGAATCGCATGCAAATATTGAGTGTATTGAGAAAGTGAAATGGGAAAAGGAACAGCTTCTCAATCAAAGAGCAACAGAAGTCCTAAGCAAATTGACTGAGCGTTCGGAGTACTTCGAGACGTCGAATATTTGGATTTGTGCTCGTATTGCCCTTTTCTTGTAATGCAAACAGAAGTTTTCTTGCTATGTTACTTATTTGAAGTTCGTTTATGAACACAAAGGTACAAAGGTTTATAATTTTTCACCTTGAATGACCTACTAGGCTTTTTGTCATAATGTCGATGAAACTGTCACTATTTCCATTGACAGTAGCTTCGATGAGATGTAAGTATAAGTATAATCCATGGTGCAGAGGTACAAGAACATTGAACATTGACAGATTTCTTGAACATGAATTCTGTTCAAGAAACTATAGGCTTTCATGAATGTGTATCTTTCATGAATAGTGTTGTTCTTTAAAGCCTGTAGTTTACTTTCTTTCACTCACCAGACTAATTAAAATTGAACAAAATCTAAAGGGCTTATATTATCTATATTTTTTGCTTGACATTTCAATCATCCCGAAATTCCATCCAACAGAAAAATATCTCTCAGTAATGTTTTGATTATTTACTCACCTCTATAAATGATAACATGAATCGCTATCGTACATCGGAAATCGGTTGTACACACGTATGTAATCTGCGAAATCGAAAACGTTCGGGAACTGTAATTCCGGCCAATTACAGATTTTATGCTCCATTTTCGATTGGAATATTCTCAGTCGACATCTAGCCACGTGTTAATTAATTTTGTGGGACTGGCGGAGTCGGCACTGCAGGCTGAAACGACGGAACAAATCGAATCACTTGTAATATTATTACCTGCAGAGGGTACCGTCATTATGAACTTAGCCATTAGCCATAGGTAGGTAGCGTTCGCCGTAATATCACGTTTTTATGAACTCACAATCACTCCAACAAGACTATGAATTTGCAGCAGCTATTTGCTGCTGCAAATTTTCATAGTCTAGTCTAGATATGTCTTCACAGACACTGTATTCCAATTTTATCCTCTTGGAATAGTACTTACTAGTGGTTATTGAAATGATATTCAAGTTCTAGAATGACTTTCACTTTCGTAATCGAGAATAAGTGCTATATTGTGTGGGTGGCCTTCGAATTTGTTTGTCTATCTATAACATACGTTCAATATTAGACGTTCGGAGCGGTGGCGGCGATCACGAACAAAATACAGAATCCTAAGCAAATTGTTGAAATGGGTCCTGTGCGCGTATTTATTTACTTTTATCACAATATTGCGAACATTGGACGGAGACACTTTTATGCCACAGCAAAAGAATTTGTGGCTCGCGTCCACATTGGGGACCAAATTCGTTTACGTAGGAAGACCTATAACGTTGATAACTCTAATATTATAGTTTATAGTCTCACTGGATATTTTAATTATAAATACATTAGCGTATGACTAAAGCAAATTATTTTATGTTAAATCATCTTTTCATAAAAGGCGATCCGGCTTAATCATCACGCCTACTAGCGTTAATGAAAACAAAAGTTAATCTTTGGAAACTAACAAGTATATTTGTAGTTTATTACGTTTTACTAAGTTACTAATTAGTACAACTCGCGATTTATACAAGGAACCGTAATACGTAAAAGATCAAGGGTTGTTTAGTAACGACAAATATCTTGCAGATCGTTTAAGTGGGTGCCCAAGAGGTATCTCTGAAACCCATTTTCTGAGTCTATTCTTAGAACTCTTGTAGAGTAAGATCTATCGCCTAACCTCTATTCCTAGAAAACAATAAGCAGTTTATGTTTGACAAAATACTTCCTTTGTCCTCCATCTGCGGAGAAATTTATAATAATAGGCCTTAAATATTTAGTTCTTCATGTTACGGTCTACACAACACTCGAATCCCTCGTGCTCTATGGGCTACACCACCTTCATATACATACACGCCTTTGTGTATCTACGTTCCCATTGATTTATGGTAAGCAGTGCAGAAGAACGAGCGGCAGCTTAGACTCAGTAATTGCTTTCCGGGTGAGTCGACAGAATTTGCATCGCGCGGTGCCGCGAGCGCGCAGCTCCATCACACCGAGATGACAGATATCCATCACTTTCATTGTAGCGTTTTGTAAATACACATCAAAGGCTTGTCTGCTACGCTCCATGCATCAAGGTTCCGGTTTTAATTAATCAACAACGTTATGAACCATTCAACTCAATTAGTCCAAATTGCATTTATCCAAATTAGTTATTACTGTGTCCTCAGGGTGCAAGTGCCGTAGAGAATACAAATTTTATGAAGTAGTGATAGCGAGCTTTCCAAATTCCGTTGGATCTAATGGACTAATGAAAGTGTAAATTATGCACTTGATGTTGGTCTGTGTAATGTGTCTTAGGTTTACATTAATTGTACAATGCCGTCTAGCCGCGCCGCAACGGAGTCGACACCCGCGCCGCCCCGCAAACACTGAAAATAATTATGCAGCCGCCGGGCGCGGTGGTTCACAATATCAACTCGATGCAAACAAGATTACATATACTAAAACTAGGCTCGAGTTCACCGCGACGTCTGGTGACATTTGTGTCAAGTGTCGCTCGAAATTAGTGGCCTTAGTATAGTCGATGGGGATACGTGGCGAAGGGATAAAACAAACGCATGATTTTTCGAGAGTCTCATGGATTGAAGGGTCATCGTGTGGAGGGCCGGAGCTTTGATCTGCTGCGGTAATGCGGCTGGCGGACCACATTCGCGGAAACTTTTACGGGACACTGACCCACTTCTAAACGACCAGTAAAAGTAATCTATAATGCGGCCCTCTTTAAGAATCCTCCCATAATACAGAAAGTCATAAAAAACAACAAGCTCCGCGCCTTCGTTGTTATGTAAATAAAATAAACGTGGAATGGTTATAGCCATTTACTTTGATAATGAAAACTACAAGTTTAAGCATGTTTTCATACCTATGCACGTTTCGCATCTGCATATTTTAGACGTATCTTAAATCCCCATGAAAAAGGAAACAGGTGTTTATTGCATGTATGTATTGCTCTATCTTGGGATATTCGATAACTAGGATACCTTAAGCCCGTTGTAATAAGATGGGTCTTGTTATTTTGTACCATACCTATGTATAATGGAGGCTTTGTTAATCCTCGTTTAACTAAATTAACAGCAGTTGCGGTTGTAGAAGGTGATTAAATCCATAATTACACACGTAGCTCGTTGGGTTCTCCATTAGGCACTGAAGGCTTGAAATTAAATGTCTTTGTATATTCTATTGTTCGGATAGTTTGTACAATGTGGCGAAGTATCGTATATGTAGGTTTTGTTGTACAGTGTATGAACAATGCACGCATTCGAGCGCCGCATTGACCCACAATTGGACGGCGAGCGAAGGTGAGACCTTGCACGTCGAAGAGGCTAATCAAAGTTATGAGCTATTTCGTAGCCGTATAGAAGCGAGATACTGATTTATGACAAGCCCGTTGTGTCGTAAATAAGACAAAATCACAATACTTTGGCTGTGGGCAGTTGATGCTTTATATAAAATATTCTTTGGAGAGTTGAATAAACAATATAGTGCTCTAATGGGATTTATATTGCAACAATATTATCTTGGTAATGTTAAGAAAACTTTTAGTGTTCGTAAAAGTTGTAGTCAAAAAATTATGAATAAAACATCATATTACAATGTGTTTAAGTTTCGGTGAAGTCATTACGTACAATATAACATTTATAGCGTCATAAAAGCTGTGAAAATAAGGCTCGCTTCCACGTTGTTGGTGGGGTTATACCTGTGTTGTAACTAACATGTTATTATAAGGCGCGAGAAGGCGCGAGGCGGGGTCTCGTGCGTGACGGATCACCGCCGAGATCAAGTCAAATATCGCGTCCCTGCTGCGCCGCCGCCCGCTAGCTAGCGTGGCGGTTAAACAATAACAATATGTATGTGCAACACTCCTTTGTGCTTATTAAAACAACACACGTATTTTGTACTAAATTAATTTTCTTCACACGACGCGCGACGTCTCTCTAACTATTTCAGTGATGAATTCGATAACAAAGCACTGCGAGCTTCGCAATGTTATGCAATAACATGAATGTAGAGCAGGTTAACAAAACAATCCCAATAGTTTATTTTGTTGTATGTACGATGCAATGATTCAATGTAAATATCTCGATTGTTTGAGCAATCGCAAACAGAATCAACACGCGATGAATATTTTTTAAACATTTCATTTTAATAACTGTTATTCCAGAAAATTGTCATCTAAAGTTGGAGAGGTATGCAATGTACAAATAAAGTTCAGCCGAGTGGGAAGCAAAGTTGCAGCGTACAATTTAAAGTTAGTCTAAGATGAGTACGAACTGAGGTGAGAAAATGTTGGGGGTACAGGAACCGTCAGTGGGGGGAGGGGGTGCACCGGACATCAGGTCTGGCAGTGTTCTCTGGCATTGATAAAGTTGCGCCGAAACCAGGGGTAAGTAACTTAACCGGCGGTGGTCTAACTGCAGTTAGCCTAACATTGAACGCTCTGAAACGTCGTGAACTGAATAACTAGACTCTGTCCACAGGAATTTCAGCTGTTATATTTGCAGTAAAATTATTATTAGCCAATTACAATTCGGGAATGCGAAATACCAAATGAAGGGTTCACGACGACAACGGCGGCGGGAGCGGCGGACGGCTAGATATTTTAGTTCGTTAATAAAACATCGTCTGCCTTCCCGAGTATCGCAATGCTAAAATCCCTAATTAACGTGAACCACATCAAAGGAACGTGGGGAATATTCACCGGGGACTCGTCTGCGAACTTCGACTTGAGGCGACAAGACGGATAGCGCCGCACCGCACCCGCGCCGCGCCGCACCGCGCCGCGCCGCGCCGGCTAATAGGGTGCAACCGACTTGTATACTATTGTTCGCTAGTGCGGGGTTTGTAACTTATCCATCGATTTGTTACTTACATGGGCATGCTCTTCCAAAAGATTTGGATCGTTTACAGCAATAATGCGCTAAAGGACTCTCACAAATCCTTTTATTAATTTAGTCTGCATAATACTTTTGTATAGGTACCACCGGCATTATTAGATAAAATAAAAAATATAAGAAATCCATTCAAGTTTTAATGTGAGAGAATAGCTCGTAGCCCTTTGTTAGCTGTTAATATCTACTGTAAAAGTAATTTTTCATGAGGTATTTCTTTGTAGCTCTGAATAATAACAACAACTTTATCAGAGAGTGAAAAGCGCCGGATGCCTCCAGAGACCGGCATTAAAAATATTAAAATAAGTAATTGCTCTATCAGGCCTGCACCTGCCGCCCGCCCAGGCGTGCCATACCGCCCGCCCTTACCGCCACGCCCTTAAGTACTTTGTGATAAGGGCAATCGTGCGAGCTCCTCTGCGCACTTTATATTTATGCCGTTCTATTTATAGTATAAGGACAAAATAAACCCTTCACGACGTGCCTCCGAGAGATATAAACAAACAAAGATTATGCCATAGTGCCGGTAAACATCCGCAGATTACAGCAAGAAGTGTTTTAAATGTAAATGTAGCGAACGTGTTGTAGAACTTAGTTCGAATGTTTATAACATTGTGCCAATTACGTTAAGTGCCAAATCATGTCTGGCAGAGAAAGTCGGATGTAGGCCGACAATCCCGAAGAATATTGTCCTCGTATGGGGGCAATATGAAGTGAGCCATTAACTAAACAAATTAACTTTCTTGACAGCACGTTGATGGAACTTTAATACTGTGGACCTCTCAAAAGGAATCGTAATGATCGTGTTTGTTTGCACATTATATTTGTATATTATTCAATTTTATGTTTATGATAGAGAATTGGGTGGTTGAAGTAACACTTTACCAGATGCTATACTAAGCTATGACGACCTTATTTTCGGAAAAAATCCAATGTCTTCAACTGTCCTCCTTGTATCAGGGCTGAAGAACAGGGTGCGGTGAAAAATGACCAGTTAACACGAGTAGTTCAGGTTAATACTTACTCGGTGCCATTTTTTCCACCCCTGTGCAGCATGCCCGCTCGAGCCATCTCACACCCACGCCCTGAAAAAAAAAAAACGTGCCATCCATTAACGTCAAGTCGTTCTCGAGCCTTTTCCGCATCTTTACGCTCACTAAATACAGTTTAGGCTCCTCTTAATTTATTATTAGTCGGATGATAGACCAAATTATGCCGGCCGTCCGTTTTCTCAACTTAATTTTTGTCTACATAAATAATGTAATTTGTTCCCCAGACCGAAGAGATTTCGGTTCAGCGGGCAATATTTCTTTAATATTTTGTCTTTCTGTTTGGAATTTTGACAATATTTTTATACGTACTTATTACCTACTAAATCAAAGCGTTATTCGATTTCAATAATAAGACCGTTTTCGCAAACATAAGAATACAATATAAGGAGAAGACTAATTAACGTAACATGGCTTTCTAGTTTTCCTCGTGATTTAAAAATTTATCACCGATTAAACTAAGAGTTTTCTATAAGTAGCACCCTATATTTTTAACAAAGAACACGGAAACGGAAACAATACATCACCTTGAGCCGGATAAACTCCGAATCGATGTAATGCCTACTTGACAACTCCTTGGAGGATAAATGCAGTAATTTAACAATTTAATCAGCGATCTATTTGGCAAAGAACTTGATTGATGGCCAGGCGACGATATTTCAGCGCCGGCGCGTGTTGCAAAGCTGCTAAATTGCGACATCAACGGCGATAGGTACACAATGAAGCCGCCCTGGATTTATGAGCCAAGAACAGCGTGAAATAGTTGGAGTTTTCTTAGACAAACCGTCGACTGTAATTATCTTATTTATAGATGTCTTTCAGCCTTCGTCCTTCGATGTATTAATTTCCTTTGTTAATTGTAAATGTAATCTTTATCAATATCTACACTTCTTCTTTTCGTGTCGATGGTACATTATTTTTATATTTTTGGAGTTCTGTAGGATGGCCACGATGATTGTGGCATTCCTAGAACCCGTATACTTGTAATAAAGAAGACCTAAACTTCTTTAGAGCAAGTGAATGGGCACTTGGCACACTCCAGCAAGAGGGTGATTGAGAGCTTTCCGTATAGGCTATACTGCAGATCACGCCTGGGCAGCAAATGTTCCTCCGGGTATGGATGGCTTGTCTTCCCACAGTTTGCTTCCCTCATTGGTTGGTTTTTTCAAAAACAGCTCTTACAACTTTAAGGGCTACCCGGGTTCTTTGTATAAAAGTAGATGGGATCAATAAACTAGGATCATTATTTTTTAGATCTTTGTTCACCTACACATTCATCACATACCCTATGACTGCTTTTGTTGTGTTATTTTAATTTTTCTCTTCATTTATTTATTTTTTTGTTTAATGTTTGTAGAAATACATGTTACCTGCCTATTTATTTGTATAATGCCCATAAGTGTGGCCTGGTGACCTGTGAAACAGGTTTTTTCTAAAACCTACTTCAGGCACCAGCTCTCACAATGTGATTTTTTGTAGTACAAAACTGTTAAGTGCTACAAAACCATTGTGAGAGAAAACATTAAAACTTATTATTCCATTATATTATTTTTATTTGTTAGATATGAGTATTTTCTGCAAAAAATGTCTAGAGATTTACAGTGAAACTTGCGGTTACCTTGCTTTTAGTTTTGTAATAGAATTAAAGTAGGACGAAAAAATGGATTATACGCGATGTTTCGCCCGTAATCTGCCCATTTCGCTCCTCGTTTTCATAAGTGAATACCATTGACAGCCATCTTTTCCGGGGGAACCGGCGTAATGTAATAAGTATGTAAGTCACTGTCAGGGTTCTTTTGTCTACTTTTCTGTTCCTTTTTATCATTTTGCTAACTTAGATACTATTGCATTTTCAGTACCGTCAGAACAAGTACCGTTATAATACTCTGTCGCCCACGCTACATTATTTGTGTGTTTTTTTTGTCAATTAATTTACGCGGAAACACAATCACGAAAATTGTTTTTAATTACATTACCTGCGTCATGTTGCTAATTATATAGGTACCTATGCCTACGGTTCATTCACAAAGTTAGCATGCCTGTTTGTAGTTACGCGCGAAGGGGCAACATTATGAACTTTTAAGTGGATTACAAACGATATTAGTCGTGAGCTTTCACTTTGTCATGTAATATAGCGTAGAACGCGCCTGATAATTTGGGAGAGCACGCGATGCCACCATTACCCCGGTTGCACTTGTCGACGTAGCCTGTGTCGTGAATAGTATCGGTATCAAAAGATTGTGATTGAACACGTGAGTGTTTCTACATATCGGCGCTTTGTACATTTATAGGTGCGCAGGTAATCCTGGAGGCGCCAAGGTGCACGCGAGCGACGGGTTCACACGCCGCCGCAGCCGCAGCATGGCGGCTGACGCGGAAATTGTTTTCTAATTGCTACTTTAGTGGCTGGTAATGTTTTTACGTCATTTTGCGGTGCAAATATCCGTTTTCACAATTGGATAGAGAATCCGATAAATCGTTTGCTTTTATGTTTACCTACATAGACGATATTTTACATTTAGTGGCGAATATAGATTTAAGTCATTTTAATGTAAATATTCATATTTCACTTTGAGTTTGAGTCATATTTTGACGTCACAAAATCTTTAAATAAATATTATCGCGTGCTGTTTTTGTTGTAGCTTATTTTACGATACATTTTATTACCTACTGTGCTAGTTTCGGATAGTAATATAACTTCGAATTTTGACGATAACGAAACATGTATTCACAAAGCGTATTCTATTTCGTTGAGAGAACACATAAAAACAAGCAGTATGAAACGAAAAAATAAAAGTGCTTATGTATAAAAGCATAAGTAAGTCGTAAAATGCTGATTCCGTTTTTGTATGCGGAATAAAATTGCAAAAATCTTATGCAAATGCGTGTTCAGTGAGTGTCGAGGGCCGCCACCGCCGCCCGCGCCGTCCTCCGTCTGATACCGCATCTCGTAACTGTGGCAACTGTTAAGCGTACCTTTAAACTTTACCTACCCATTTTATTTTGCTCGAGTTACGGTTTGTGCTTACCTTGGGTTAGTGGACCCGTCATATTTAGTTTCACACTCAATATCACTTGCGTTATATTATGTCTGCTGTAAACCGATAGCATAGGGAAGCTTACTATACAATGCGATGTTACAACTACGTAATAAGCATTTATGTGAGAAAATATGAATGTTGACTCACCAAGTCATTCGATCGGGGGGTCTGATGTGTTGTCTTTTAGTTTGGATCATTCCAGATACCTGAAACAAATATGTCTAGTTTAATTCTCAATCCTGAAATCTAATTAATTGGGGTACATCTACATTACATGTCGGGAAAACCTTGACATTTAACCAGACCATCATTCTCCTGCCCTTATCCTAATTTATTTGGGGTCGGCACAACATGATATTTTCTTCCATACTTCTCTATTAGTAGTCATCTCGGTAGTCACCCCCTTTCTACCCATATCATCATTCACACAGCCCATCCATCGTTTTTTTAGCTTCCCAAGCATTCCCAAGCTTCCCATTTAAGGTGGAACAAGTCGCGAGCTCGAACTCACTATAAATTACAAAATAAGTTTATTGAGCACTTCGATAATTGAGCTTTGTCGTTGCCGACTTTGTTTCGAAGATTTTACACTTCTTTTATTACTTATTTACACCTAAAGTTACGTTAAAATTAGCAAAAAAAAACGAATCTTTGTTGGCTCATAACTTTTTAATGGCTTTTTATTTTACTATTAAGTTTCCGTACAGACAAAATTAATAATAAGACAAAACGATATCATGTTTAACTTTGTATGTTCAATGTCAAACAATGAGTCGGAGCAGTTGCTGCGAACTCGCATTTGTAAAGCTCATTGTATATCTATATTAATCCATTTCCTCCCCACTACCAAATAAGAACTTAGAGAGTTGTCTATCGTAGGTACATACGTCTCCTTCTTTTATCGACGAACTTATTTTACATGGAAATTCATGGCAACTTCATATCGCCACATATCACGACTTTACGAGAGCAACGTTCCAAATTCAAAATACCTTTGGTCGAACCATGTCGAAGCCGAAGTGATCATAAACTCTCGAAGCTGCCATAAGCTGCATGGATTTGATATGAGCGTTACTTCATACTACATATATGTAGATGTTTGAAGGATACTCTATTAGAAGTATATTGCGGACGAGTGCGCTCGACCTCAGCTGCTCGTGTCCCGCTAACACCGATCCAGATGACCCAAATGGAGCACCGACCCGTTTGCGGATCACTTCACTAACTAACTCTTGGAACAAAACGAAACAGACCCACCGACACATTAATATATGGGCTGCTGCTCCCGGCACAAAAGCAATTGACAATTAAGAGCAGTTTAGTATTCTCTCTTCCATGATTCTATGGTATATTGGCAACATAAATCCTCTTCGGCGTCATTCAGAATCGCGGTTTTTCGCGTCGCACCTGTGGCTGCAGTAAACATTTTTATAGCCCACAAATATACCACGCATTGTTTTGAACGTTCTGTTTTGTCAAACACAACATTATTAGGTATACCTGGTTTACATTTGACACATTTTGTTTAGCACTAATATATTTTCATTTGTAAATGAATTTCAGTTGCATATTTAATTATTTCGTTGTTATTACCTTATTAAAACACAGAGTAGCGGTTAGCTTTTACATTCAGACCGGCTGCGACCGAAATCATTCAGTTTTACTTTTTTGTTAATTAGCATCCGAACCCAATGTGCTAATGGCAAAGTTAATGAAAAAATTTAAAGTTCGGCTCTTTATTTTAAGAGAAGCTCAGCTGTGGGAGCTCCCATGAGCCGATACTCTACAGTAATGTAACTGTGAAATTGTTAATAACGATCGACACGATTGTACTCACTAATTACTACCTTTAGGAACGAGGAAAATTAACTGAGAAATTCAATAAAGCTTCGTTCGTGCAAAAAACGGTCACTTTTCCCGTTTTATCTATACTAATATTATAAAGCTGCAGAGTTTGTTTGTTTGTTTGAACGCGCTAATCTCTGGAACTACTGGTCCGATTTGAATGATTCTTTTAGTGTTGGGTAGTCCATTTATCGAGGAAGGCTATAGGCTATATAACATCACGCTACGACCCTTAGGAGCCGCGCAGCGTGTGACACCGCGGGGAACAGCTAGTTGTCAGATATACGGTTTGTTCCGATACAGAGTTATGAAGGAGAACGGAATGTTGATAATTTACAGCGGCAGTCGGAACAAAGGCATCTCCGGCACGCGACCTACATCCTGTGCCACTATTCGATATCAACTTACTATAAAGTGACATCCGCCATACTACCTTCCTGAAAATATTTCCATTTCGACTTGATAATGTTCGTCTCGTATTTTAACTTCTACGGAAACTAATACTAGTTTACTTTATTAAAAAATCTAGTGTTTTTAAAAGAAAGAAATTACAAATATAAACGACTTTATTCAAACTGCACACGTAAACAATAATTATAACTTTATTTTCTAATATTACACTATTTTTTTATAATAATTCTTATTACACTATTTTATAACAATTCTGAAGATGTTACTCGCACTGTGTTCAACGACCAACTGTCGATCATCTATTCCAATATTCGTGCGGCAAGTGTCGCCCCACCATTGCTCCGGAAGTACGTAACGGGGCAATAATGGCGCGACACCAGTGCTGCCAACTAAACATGAATCAAATAATTTATTTAATTTTAAATAGCTAAACGTAGTTCATTTCGAGTATCTCTTAAAAGACTATTAATTAAATATGTTTTTACAAATAAATTAACTAATAATTAAATCTTAAATCAAAATATGTATGTTTGTCCTTGGAGCGACAACATCCGGCCGTCCTGCACACGCATCCGCCCTCGGATAGCGTCCCAGTCTGGTGCAATTGCTGAGAACAAAGTAAAAACAATGAGTCACAATAATCCATAGAGTGAAGCTACGATTACTAATTACTCATTCGAACTGAGCGTCTACTCTACTATTCCATCAACGGCCAGCAGAGAAAGACCCCAATTCAAAAGATCTGTTTACATTACATATGTTGGTATTTACCTATAAGTATCTAACTGTTCCATCAGCGGTCAGTTATGTTTAGAGTTTGCAGTTTTCCCTAGGCGATGCCTTTGGCCAACCCTAGTTGCATATCGCTACAAACCCTAAACTTGTTTGTCACAGATTTATTTTACACGGATAAATACTGTAACTTAAAATAATCCAAATACCAAAATATGTTTGAAGCAAATGCACTAGACAAATGTTAAATAGTAGTAAATACTTTTAGAAGAATACATTGAATCATTATTTGGGGTTAATAAATACCTGACAACATCTTAGGCCATTTCCGAACCTTCAACATCTAGGTCTGCCAACTTGATCCAAGGTTTCATATTTTCAGCACACGTGGTCCCCTCATAGCACTTGCTTGTTCTTTCAGCGCCACGCATATCCTTTACTTTATAGCGGTCGTGACCTAATACTTCAATCACCTGGAAAGGTCCTTTGAAAAGTGGTAATAATTTAGTACTTTTCCCGTCATTGGATTGACTGGGAATTCTTACAACTACCAAATCGTCGACGTTGTAACTGCGAGCTTCTTTTCTTTTAGAATCGAAAGCCTGCTTTTGTTTGTCTGCACTGACCTGAATGCGACTGTTGACGTTATTCCTCAATAACGTGACATCAACTGAATGGTCTTCCTGTGCCACCATGTCAGCATCAGTTTGAAGTCGGTATCCAAAGAATACTTCACTGGGAATAGCTGAAGTGGTTTTATTAATGGTACTGTTAATACCTTGCTGGATACTAGTAATATGAGTGTCCCATTTGTCATAGCTAGTATTAGCACCCATACTTCTCAATGCGTCAAGGATGGTGCGATTAAAACGTTCCACCTGACCGTTTGAGCGTGGAATAGCAGTAGCTATAACATGTTGACGTATATTTTTGTCCTGACAGTACTTAACGAATAACCTAGACGTGAAAGAACTTCCAGCATCACATATAATACGCTTAGGATTACCAAAAACTTTAAATATTTTATCTAACTCGCTAATAACAACTTGGCTTTTAGTGTTACGAACAGGGGATATAAATACAAATTTTGTAAAAGAGTCAACAGTCACCAAGAGATAGGTATTTTTACGCGTGGTCTTTACAAATGGACCCAGGTGGTCTATGTGAAGCGTGTGAAAGGGCTTTGCATATTTAGGTATAGGAAACAGTTTGCCTTCCTTTTTTCCATGGATGTTTTTATAGTAAATACAGTTAATGCAATTTTTAATATATTTGGATACTACTTTCTTAATTTTGGGAAACCAATAACATGATTTTATTCTTTCAACCGTCTTATCCACGGCAAAATGGCCAAGGTCATCATGATTAGCTCTTATAATTTGCCAGATGCATTGTTTAGGGACAACCCATCGTCTACCGTAATCAGTCCGACGGTATACCTTATTACCTAACAACTCATACTCATTATACACTTTCTTATTTAGCTCGGCCTGACCTGATTCTAATATTTCTTTTATTGCACAAATACTTGGGTCTTGTAACTGAACTGACAATAACCAATCTGCTTCAGTAATGGCCAACACACTGTCATTGCATATGGGGGTGGAATTTGTATCAACTGGATTTCGGCTTAAAGCGTCAACATGTTGCATTTGAGCCCCTGGTTTGTGGATTATTTCAAACGTGAATTCTTGTGTAAGTAATACCCATCTACCGATTCTAGAATTAATTTCTTGCTTATTTATTGTATATTTAACAGCATTGCAATCTGTATAAATTTTAAAAGTAGATCCCAATAAATAGTGACGGAATTTTTGAAGCGCAACAATTATTGCTAAAAACTCTAACTCAAAAGAGTGGTACTTTTTCTCCTCATTAGAAGTCTGTCGACTATAAAAATGGATTGGCTTTTCACCTGTAGTAGTAACTTGGGTCAGTATGCAGCCAATACCATCACGACTGGCATCAGTGTATAAAATAGTAGGTAATTTGGGGTCATATATTTTTAATGAAGCATTATGTAACAACTCATCTTTTAATTTATTGACCGCTGAAACTTGATCGTATCCCCACTCCCATGTGATATCCTTTTTTAAGAGCTTTGTTAACGGTTTTGCTATAAGAGCACAATTCTTCACAAATTTTCTAAAATAATTAATTAAGCCTAAAAATTGTCTTACTTGATGCACATTGTTAGGTTCAGGGTAATTTTCTACTGCCTTTAATTTCTTTTTACCTGGACGTATACCATCTTCAGAAATATCGTACCCAAGGAAGTTAACAGAGCTCTGGAAAAAGTGACATTTTTCCAAATTTATAGTCAAACCGTTATTTTGCAATATCTTTAATACTTCGTCTAACTGCCTAATATTATCATCCACTGACCTTATAGCTATCAATAGATCATCCATGTAACAAATAACTTTATCAAAACGAAGTTTACCCAAGACAGTGTTCATTAACCTTTGGAATACAGACGGTGCATTGCATAACCCGAATGGCATCCTCCTGAATTCAAAGTGACCATCAGGAGTAATAAATGCAGTTTTAGCAATAGAATTTTCATTGACCTTAATTTGGTAATAGCCACTTTTTAAATCAATCGATGTGTAGCATTTACATCCTCTAAGTTTATCTATAAGGTCTTCTACAATGGGCATCGGATATTTCTCTTTGACAGTAATTTTATTTAGTGATCTATAATCTACGCACATACGTTTTTCGCCCGAAGGTTTATCGACCAACAGAATTGGACTGGCATAAGCAGAATTACTTTCGCGAATTATTCCATTTTTTAATAAGTCATCAATAATTTCCCTGGTCGCGGCCTTTTCAGATTCAGACATACGATAGGGTCTGTGGTAAACCGGTTTATTAGTTATTAGTTCAATGTCTAACTCAACACAAGAAGTCTGTCCTAACGATTTTAAATCTTTTGAAACAACCCGAGGATATCTAGAAAATATTTCATTTAACACAGATATGTGTTTAATAGAATCAGGGTTGAACATAGACGAATCTATTAAAGCGACGTGGTAGCTACTTATGGGGCAAAAAGAAAGGCTACTTCCTACACGTGCATACATAATTCTTTTATCTTCCGTAAAATTTCTACCAATTAAAATAGGACAGCCAGCTAATTCATCACAAATATATAGGACCACATTAAGCTCAGCATTATCAACCATAATGTCCACCTGTGCACCATGTGTGACCTCAGAGCAAGAATCTGTTTTAAATCCTGTTAATAAAACAGGTTTATTTAATTGGAAAATTGTAAGGTTTAACTCGTGTGCCAAACAAGATGTTATTAGAGAACAACTACTGCCCATATCAATAAAAGCTTGTTGTTTACATCCGTTAATTACAATTGCCTTATAAAATTTATCCTTAGGTGTAGGTTCAACAATTAATTTTACTTCGCTATCCTGTTCAGGTTTAATTTTAGGCTTGGACCTACATGCAAGCTCTAAATGACCAAATCTATTACACACATTACATTTGACATTATCTTTCTGACTGCAGCTGGTCTTTTTATGGCCAGGTTCACCACAGCGAAAACATGTTATATTTGTACCAGCATTGGAACCAGAACTATGCATTGGTACTCCATTGGAGTTGGAAGAACTGTCTGTCTTTTTATCAACATTACTATATAATAAGCGAGTTGAATGTTTATGCTTCTGAACGGACTTTTGTTCCGGGTCAACATGAATTTTCCCGTGCAAAAATGAGGCCAACTCATCACAGTATTTAAAATTGCCAGCGTCTGCTGCAGTGATTATATTTTTATCGCCAATTGATCCTACAATTACTGAAATTATATCTTGTTCAGAAAATGACAATCTCATCTTGTCAATTTTTCCTTTTTGTACAAAATAAAATTCGTATAATGACTGGCCATCCGAGGGTTTCGTTTGGACCAAGTCTTTTAGCAAACAATACATATTACGCTTTATTTGGAATGTATCTAATAGTGTATTTCGCCAATCCTTCCATTTCCAGGTAGTCCAGGAAGTTTTATTTTTTTGTAGTGAGTCATACCATGTTTTAGCAGTATTACGCAATTTTTGCAACGCTTGATATTGTAGGACACGGTCAGACCAACGAAAAGCACGGCCATTGGCTTCAACAACATTTATCCACATTTCGATATCATCCACTAATGGGTCAAAATCAGGAATCACTGAAGATAACATAACATTTTGGCTTACTGCGGGAGACGCACGCCTGGTGCGTCTCTTTTTCCTGCGTCTGTGTCCATCAGAGCTGCTGCTGCTGGATGAAGGCGATCCAGAGGTCGATGACGAGCTACTCGTACGACTTACTTTTGTCGCACTTCTTCTCCCTCGAGTGCGCTTGCGGCTTCTCGGCATCTGGGCGCGTTTCCGTACCACTTCTGATATAAACGACTTTATTCAAACTGCACACGTAAACAATAATTATAACTTTATTTTCTAATATTACACTATTTTTTTATAATAATTCTTATTACACTATTTTATAACAATTCTGAAGATGTTACTCGCACTGTGTTCAACGACCAACTGTCGATCATCTATTCCAATATTCGTGCGGCAAGTGTCGCCCCACCATTGCTCCGGAAGTACGTAACGGGGCAATAATGGCGCGACACCAGTGCTGCCAACTAAACATGAATCAAATAATTTATTTAATTTTAAATAGCTAAACGTAGTTCATTTCGAGTATCTCTTAAAAGACTATTAATTAAATATGTTTTTACAAATAAATTAACTAATAATTAAATCTTAAATCAAAATATGTATGTTTGTCCTTGGAGCGACAACACAAACGATGTTACAAACAATCAGTGACTATGAATTAATAGCACATGCCACGTGCGGTGCGTCTCACTGTAGGCTGAGACTGCACAGTGCACAACACTATTACCCTCACCGCATCCACATAATATCCTGGTGTGCAGCGCCCCAGTTAGCCAACGACAATGGAGAGAGCTATTAGAGCCGTCCATGTGTGTTAACCAGTTTAGTTCTTCTTGCTCGTTTTTTAACGTTGAACGGCCTGAAAAACAGAACGAGACCGGCAATCGGGTCGGGTCGGCTCCAATAAAAGCCCGTTGAGAACCTGATGTTTATAATACGACCCGTCCGTAATACAATTTGCGGTATTGCTACCGCTGCTATTCGGATATTATGTCAATACTGCATTGTAATTAACTTTAATTAAGGAGACTTTGTTGTATAGACCTACTGAAATATTTCCTCTTTCTGGAAATGTACAAATATTTTGTTTGCTACGTACTTAATTAACAAACAAAATAGTAGTACCTGCGCTACAATGTTATTACGTTGTTCTTAGAACTTGGTAATATATTACGAATTGTAAAACAGGATAAAGGTGACTACTTAGCAGAGGGATGTTTGAATGACTACACGTTTAAAACATTTTATTTCAATGCGAATAGTGAATTCAAGAGGCTATTACCACTAATTGAACTAATTGCATGACAGGGAGCAGTTGTTTATTAATTGATAGGCGCGCTTAATATGATTAATTTGTAGCTCCATAAATCAATATGAGATTGAAGGCAGCAATAATATAATGAGCGGATTATTGTGATTGTAATTGCTATTTTCACAGAACAGTATGAACAATATTATCTTATTTACAGATACTGCAGCATAGCTGAAGGTTTTTGGTAAGCAGATAACCAGATAAACATTTAAAAAATACTTTCAAAAGTAAATTCTGCGATATCAAGTTCCTATGTGTATTTGAATTCTAATCAAAAAAGCAACATTCGCAAGCGTTCCTCTCGCCTCTCGGTCCTCATTATCAAGGTTTGTTTTGTACGTTTTCGTGTTAACTACAAACAACGACAATTTTATTTTCATTATATTCGTGGCTGGCGGTGGCAGTGCAGCGGTTGCATAAAGTGCATCGTTTATAAAATGTAACAATGAACAATATTCACGAGGCGGGCGGTGAGCCTCTTATCGAGGCGGCCGCGCCGAGGCTCCTGCGCCCACAATCTGATTGCGGCTCGTGTCAACAGTGCTGAAATAACTGGCGCCGTTTTACAAATCATTTCAAGAAAAATTGATAGCAACCTTAAATATTTAGTTTTGTTCAATATTTTTAGATCATAAACGGAAAACAGCACACATTCCGGACAAGCATTGTGTTTTATGGGATTTTAAAAACCCTGTGATGATTTTAATCTTAAATATTTGTACAAACGTGAAAATTTATAGGTAAAATCCTTTTACAGATTATATCAGGAACTTGAAATGTAGTTGCAAGTCGGCGACTCTTTATCTGATTGTGGAGTGCCAACTGAAAAACTTAGTTGCCTTCTTGAGAACAAGTTTTTTATTCCACTGGTTCTCCATTTCGATAATAAGAAAATTTAATTTTGTTAAAGCGATAAAAACGTCCGAATAGTTTATCAACACGTTCTTTGAGTGAGGGTTGGACTGAGAACAAAGTTAATATTAGGTAGACACCTACTTTTGTCGAGATTACGTTTCTTTTGAGACTAAGCCTATATAATACCGCTCGTTCATAAAGTAGGTCATTTGTTTCAAAGGCGGCACGTAAACTGTGATAGTAAAAGTTTTTTATGGCTCGATTACTGTGAAGACGGCGTGCTAGCCGGTTTCTCTGCCGATAGTGGCTGGTGTTTACAGAGTCAGCATCACTGCGGGTATTCCCTTCATCTAGTTTGTAACTTTCATTGTTACTCACTTACATCTCGTTGGATTAATGACTGCTGCATAGTCAATTAACTTTCGTAATAAATATGTCACTATTAGAAACTCGTATTATGCTGAATCTTAGTGGAGGCTGTGTAGGTACCAGTAATTACGATACTTACGCAGGAAAGATCCTTTTAAGTATTCTGTGTAGCTGTAGCAACTAAATCCCTCGAGTTACTTTTATACATCTTGTTAAAAAGTCCATTATTGACGGGGAAGCAAAGTTGTTTCAGGAGCGAAGGTAAACAGTGGCATTGTGTCGCTCGAAAAGCAGACATCAAAAGGCGTGTATCAAAGACGAGTGTTGCCACATAGAGGGATGCGCGCCAGGGTGGCCCCCTTCAATATGTGAGGGCGCTGCCAGCTAGTTCGAATTTTACATGTAAACTACTCTACGGGAGACAGAATGGCAAAGCTTGTTACAAACATGCTTCCGAAATATATTAGGTACGTGAATATAGTAAAATAGCAGCCGGCAAACTAACCGCCTAAAACGAGGAGCATGAAAGCAACCAAGTTATCGTTATGAACGTAGTTTCAGATGGTAATCAATTTTATTCCATTCAGTTTATTAGCTGCAAATGCATTAACGACGAAACCAAAGATAAAGAATAGAACTTCTCAAACGACTTATTGCAAGAATCCTCAACTATAAGTTCTGCGGAACACAAGATGAGATGCGGAATGCTTGTAAGAAGTTTTGCGAACGATCGAGACCTTTTAAGAGAATTAACACGGGAGTCTTCTTCGAATTAATGAAAGCAAGATGCGGAGCAAGTAACTACATAAATTAACGCGAGTGAATATCTAAGTGATAGATAACGTTTAGTAATTCGGCAATAGGGATGCCTTCGGAACACGAAGGTAAGCAATACGACGAATATATCTTCGGAACTGTTCCAACAACTACACTACACTAGAACAATAAAAGTAATTTAGGTAATTAAAGTACCTACAAGACTCTTCTTTTCCCAAGGCGCATTTTTTACGACTGTGTTAGAATTATTGGACCTAAGTAAGTCGTATTGAATAAATAAAAGGGCTTGAGAGCTCCACTGGGGAAAAAATGTAGAAGTCGAGTAATTTACTGTAAATAATAAACGAAGAATTTCCCCTAACTTGGCGGAAGAGGAGATGTCGAGTCGAGGGCCACATTAGACTTATGGGAATATAAAATATATCAATTAAAGACTTTCTCTGCGGATAACGTAGCACAAGAGGTTCGAATTGTACAATTGAGGAAAACGTGCCCATAAAACGCCTGAGTTGAACGGATGCGTATGCGACGCGACATATGTAAGTCGTCTTATGTAACATGTGAGAACGGCTGGGAACATTAACAAAAGCTTCCCGATATAGATCAAGTTTGTTTTCAAATCGCCATAGCAAAAGAAAGTCCGTTTCTCAGTGAAAGCGGACTGCAAATAAATCTTGTCTCGGGAAACAATGCATGCATTGTTCGCTGTAAATTGGTTTAAATAATTTACCTATAACTTAGTTTGAACTTTGCCATGATGTAGATAAAATTCATAAAATTACTGTTTCTGTGTGTTGCACTATTGTGAAAAACTTTCCTTGTGTTTCCTGATACAACTTGTAACTTTAGCTACCTATTCATTTCTTGCTTTATCACGTCTTCAATATGGTATAGTGTCTTGTTGTATCGCATGTCGTTTTTACCTACTATAGTAATCTAGTCGTTAGTAGGTGTCTAGTCGTTGGCCCTGCACCTGATCTCTCTCCGGTCGTGTCAGACTGCCGTCCCATCGGACTATGAGACTGAGGGAAGAGGGAGTGCAGCTGTGTCTGCGCGCACACTTGTGCACTACTTATAATATCTCCCGTGCCAAAGGCTTGTCTCCGTTGAGATTGGCCGCCGTTTCCGAAATACGGTCTGGAGGACTTTAACTCTATCTATTCTTAGTTTCCAATGGTAAGCCATTGGAAACTAAGAGTAGGTAGAGTTAAAGTTCTACATCGAATAAAAGGTAAGCGTTTTATTCGATAAAATATAAAGATAAAAAAGGCAAGGCTTTTATTCGATGTAGAACATAGGTACGCATGATAGGTCACATTCATAAAAAAAGGATAGTTAGGTATTTAATTTTATTTCTCGTTGGAATTTTTGCATAAGTATAGCCTACAGCAAAAAGTTAACAATAGGTAATTCGCATAACAACTGCATCGTCACAATAACAGGAGCAACAGAATAGCACAAACGCATTGTCAACATATTGATTGAACAATGCGAGACTGCAGCATGACCCAGATATACTCGTAACACGAGCGACCCACTGTGCGCTGGTGTTAATGCTGTTTCACGGATGCAGGGTAGCTAACGCTTGTGTTTATACAAACTAATCCTGGCTTTACGATAAACTGCTTACACTAAACAAAGTCTCTTCATAATTCTGTGATAAATAGGAAGCGGTGAAGGGTTTGTCATTTTGAGACTGTCTTTTCCAATGTTTACACATAATTTGTTACTGATTAAATAAATCCGCGACGTTAGCGCAGCGTATGGGCATTTATGGGGCATAGACACGATGGCTCCGTAGCGACTAGTGTAGCGTAGCGTGGCGCGTAGCGTAAACAGCTACGGTGCTCAAACACGAACTCAAAGCATTCATTTCAATTAAACCAATTAGGCAGGCACTTTTGAATTGTCAAAGGAGTCGATCAGTCAGAAAGATGAAGCTATGTAGTTACCCATTCCAAAGCTTAGTTGGTGCCTATGGAGAAGAACGGGCAAGGAACTCCACGGTTTCATCATTCAAATTGAAATTATACGCTTTAGAACGATGTAGACGTGCATGTTAAAAGCGTCCGTAGTAAACATAAGCCGTGGCAGCTAAAGATCCAACACATGCGCCACCAACTGCCAGGGCACATTCAAGGTAATAAAAGAACGTACCCAGTTAATGGTAGCTTTATAGGACATAGTACTTACACATGTGCTATGCAATTTCTGAAACGTGACTCGGAAAGTCTACACAGTGCTAACACAGTGCCCGCAATGTACTTACGCGCCTACGCAGCGTCTATACAGAGCCTACGCAGCGTATACGCATCTATTCTCATGACGATTTATCTTGTGCCATTTTACTGTGCATTCGGTTTTCGACGGAGCGATTTCTTGAGATTCATCAATATTTATGAGTAATCGTCAATGACGGATGCTAATACTAAAAAGACTTTTACTTACCTAAGGTAAGTCTTGTTAGTGTTTAGCTGTTACGAACAACCACGAGGCACTATAAAACTAACCGAACCAGCACAAAAGAAACAAATTGACTGTACAGGTAAGTTCAGTTAACTTACGACTGGTACATACCTATATTTTACGTTACACACTAACACACAGCAATGACTACGCGATCAAACGTTGCCACGGTAACGACTGTTTTAAACGCGAACAAATTAAAACATCTTGTATACACTATACAACCGAAATTAAGTTCATCTACTATATTAACGCCAAATTTAACAAAACAGTTTCAGAAACTATAACTAAACTAGGAGATAATCGTAAACCCTCTATGCGCATAATAGAGAACGTTTGTATTATTGGATAAACTCGTGGGCATCAAACCTGGACATAAACGCGCGTGTCCCAACATTTTACGATAATTTTACTGGCTATATAAAACATGTGTGACTAATTTATTAGGTCCTCGGTTACGAAATACTTGAAGACAAGTTGTCAGTGTAGTCATAGTTTTGGTAGTTAAATACGACTATATATAATGACGAGATTTCACAATTGGTTCAACAAACAGCTTACACCTTCATAACTCCACAGCTTGCTGTATGCCATCACTATGGTTATAATGTAAAAAACCGGCCAAGTGCGAGTCGGACTCGCACACGAAGGGTTCTGTACCACATAAAACGCCGAAAAATATGTTTCTTTTATACCCCTTTAAATTTTAACTTTATTTTATTATTATTATTTGTTGTTATAGCGGCAACAGAAATACATCTTCTATGAAAATTTCAACTGTCGAGTTATCACGGTTCATGAGATACAGCTTGGTGACAGACAGACAGACAGACGGACAATGGAGTCTTAGTAATAGGGTGCCGTTTTTACGCTTTGGGTACGGAACCCTTAAAATATTTGAATATACCTAGTAGATAGGTATTTGCACACCTACTCAGGTAGGACATGGTTTGAATAACCTTTATTGCATGTATCACTCTCTCTCATCTATCACTGTACTCATATTCCAGAACATTAATTATTTGAATTTGAATTTTTAAGCTTTGGTTGTTTAACTTCAAGTAGGTACTAGTTATCTATAACCATAGGCACGGATATCGAGTACTAATAGTTTCAAGATGATACCAACTGACAAAGATTTTTCTTATACGGAGTAATCCTGATGCAGTTAGTTTACTTATCTTTCAGGAAGGTTAAGAGAAAGTAGATCAAAATTCAGGCCAGCCTTCAATTTCATATTGTTTAAGAACACTGTATAAATTAGCTGTAGGTATGTTTCTCGAATATAATAAAATAAATAATTATTAAAATTGATTTGCAAAAATCTTAGAAAACAAACAAGTGAAATTAAACAAAACGTAACATTAAGAAAACAATCATCGTGATCTGATTGGTTAAATTTTCTTCAACGAGTAACAAATTACTTTAATTAAGTTAAAAGTTACAATACTTTTCCAAGTTACGCTGGCGACTTTTGCCATTTGGCGCTTTCCTAATACAGGAAGGTGAAATGGTAACCGTTTTCCAAGAATAAATTTACGTACCTGGAAACACTAGCAGTTAATATTCCCGTCCAATGTTCTTGGAAAGTGATCTGAAACAATACAAAATTAATTAGCAAACATTTCAGAATCACTCAGTTATATTACACTTTCTTAAAAATACAATATAGGAAAGTCAGGAAAATTAAATATGCAAATTGATTAAGCACCAACTTAAATTGTCCGCATATTTAAATCACAACTGTCATATTTGACAGATGACAGATGTATCAAACGGCTTTAGCACGGCAAATTGACGTAGGGTTTCAATTTTCTCTGTACAAAAAGTGTCAATATAAATAAATAAATACAAATTACATACAACGATCATTGGGGGAATTCACGTGACCCAAATAAACTTCCAGCGATATTACCGTTCATGAATTTGTTATTACTACGTCTGAACATAATGTAGTATAGGCATATAGGCACGTTGAACGTAAAGTTATAGAGGTAATAGAATACAGTTATCACGTGATGTGCCACAGGCGCTACCTTTCTCTAGATTCCTAATGGAAAACCATCAACACTTTGTCCAACCTGGAAATCGAGCCCAGGACCGCTCAGAGAATCGCTCAGAAATCGCGTCTGCGACCACGAGACGACGAGACCAACGGGGCAGATAGAAGTAGTTAGTACTCGTAGTCCTAGGTACGTAAGTTGTCATTAGGAAGTTTACAACCTAAAAGTAAAGTAAACTTACACAAAATCAAAGTTCATTATAAGGGATTCCCTACTTGATTTCGAAAGTTGATGATTCGATTTTTATTATATCGAACACGGTGTGTCGATAATTCAGTTGTACGATGTTTTATTCCATCGATGCTTTATTGGTGCGATGTAACGTTTGTGCGAAAAATCCTGTTGCGAAAAACCCTACAGCGGCAGCGATTGCTCATTAGTTCGGTAATTTATTAGTTCGATAGTATGTCGGTTCGAAACGCCTACTGTTGTCCGTGACATTTAATTAATAACCTTATTTTGCAAGTATGTTATGACTGCGAGGTCCAAAGAGTACCTTAGTCTTTGACGTATTCTAGGTAAACTAAAATAATGGTTTTAGAAACTTTAATGAAATAAGAACACAGGCACAAGTCCTTGAACGTAAGATTTTTAATTTAGGTTTACTTTAGGTTCAGAGGATTTAATTATAAAAGTTTCACTATGAATCTCAGATTTATATCCAAATGCTTTCATTTCTTCCTTTTGTCTATCCGAGATCAAATAAAACTTGTAGATCTTTACAGGAGAAAAGCTTTTAAAATCCCCATTTTTTTTGTAATTTATTATTTATTATGAAATTCTATCTATATATATAAAATGGTAAACTGACTGACTGACTGATTGTTGATATATCAACGCACAGTCTAAACCGCTGCTCTTAAAGACATGAAATTTGGAGGGTGTGTTCTTTGTGAAGAGTAGGTATCCACTAAGAAAGGGTTTTTCAAAATTCCACCCCTAAGAGGGTGAAATTTCACGCGGACGAAGTCGCGGGCAGAAGCTAGTTCTATATAAATTTACAGCTTTCTGCTCGAGTTAACTCTTTCATATCCGATTTGAAGCCTGCAATAATTGAAGCGAACGGCGCAATATAAACAAGCAAAACAAAAGAGATATTTCTATTGTGTTCGCTAAAGTCCGCTTACCCCGCAAGCGACAAAATTAAATTTGTGTGACATTTTTTCCCTCTTTAACAGTCTCTGCAAACAAAGAAGCAACACAGCAAGTAGTCAAACATAGTCACCTAATTTTGTTTGTGCATGGAATGAAAAAAATCCTTTTCCGTTGAACGTCGGATTCGTGCCAACGAACGGGAGCGTTTGATATCAACATAAACAAACAAACTTAACTTTCGTATTCGGGCGTAAAAACTCGGCCAAAGGGTTCACTGACAGGCCCATATTGAGTGTTACAGGAACAAATTAGCATTTCACAGACACGCTACAAAATGCCTTTCAGTCGACTTAATGAACGCGGAACATCGTCATTAAACGCCTCAGAGATGTAAACGCACTCCGACGCGCGACGTGAACCTTAGCCTAAATTTAGCAATTAGGGGTGCACCTACACTGCTACTTGTAAACATATTGATTAAGTCGAAGCTTCTGCAAAGTTTCAAGGGTTAATGCAGTGCTTCTAATCGGTCTATAAACTTAATTGAAGAGGATCTTCGCTGTTAGTTTTAGCAATTTATCTCGGGATTGAAAATGTTAAAGTAATCTTGAATTGTTTAAATAACAGAAATAAATACACAAAGATAAATTAAAATCAAAATGAAAGTATCAATTGTTTTTAGTAGCGCACAGTGATTATTGGATGAAAGTAGGTGAAAATATTTTTCTGCGGACTCAGTTTACAAGCCCATATAAAATGAGAGAATGGAGAACGCACTTTCATAGTCTAACTCGGCATCAGTCGGGCCGTCGATGTTGCTGACTCCCACTCCATAAAAACTAATGGCGACCCATTTAGCGCTCCGCCCACGGATCACCGAGCACTTTCACAGTTTCTCTATTATTGTTATATTTCACAATATACGTTGTAAAACTATTATAATGTCTTCTTGTGTCTGTCTGTGTGACCACGTTGTTCTTCAAAACTACGCACCAGATTTTTATGCGGTTTTCAGAATAATTTAGAGAACTTATTCCGGGAGGTTTGTGTTTATCATTATACACATAAACCTTCCGGAATAAATTATCTAAATTATGCTGAATTTAGATATAGGTCCTGTAATAAAGACATATCCTTGTCGTAAAACCCGTGCAAAGCAGGGGAGGGTCACTAATTATAAAATAAATAAAGTGGTAACAAAACAATTACCATTTTTTTCGTTTTTACGGTTACGTACCAAAATGGTAAAATGGAACCCTTATGGTGAGACTCAATCTGTCTGCCTGTCTGTCTGTCTGTCACAGCTGGATATCTCAAGAGCTACTAATGCTATCAACTTGAAATTTGGAATAGTTTTAGATGACGTTTGCCCAACTATTTTGCAAATAAGAAAGAAAAGAAAGAAATATATGTATATTTTTTGCAACAGGGACTGAAAGGGGGTCTGAAAAATTCGAAGTGGGGGCTACTAGAGCATGTGTATGAACGAGCGCAGTTTTCACATTCTGAAACATTTTTTCTTTATTTTTAGGGCGCATATAGTTATCGACTATTGATGAAAATGTAAAAAAAATACCGTTCCCCCCTTATCTCCGAAGTTTGTAAGGAGTAAAATCTGAAATTATTCTACGTGATAGAAGTTTATGTAAAGATTACAGGAAAAATAAAACGAAGTCTCTAAATAGCACACTTTTTCAGAAATCATCAACAAAAGTTACATTAGTTCCACTATCGATCAAGAGATGGCGCTGACATAAAACTGTAATATTCTACACCGCAGTACGCGGTGTTAAAATTCTCTAACAAATATAGGCTTCGCCGATGAAAATTTAAAAACATATGATGGTACGGAACCCTCGGTGCGCGAGTCCGACTCGCTCTTAGTCGGTTTTTTTACTACCGATGCTATGGTTATTATGAGCGCCAATCTACATAGAAAACGGTTACCTTTTTAATACCAAGAAACGGTACTAACGGCTATTAGAATACAATAAGCAAAAGGTTTTTGGTAGACAAAATACGAAACAAAAAAAAAAAAAAAGACAAAATAAAAATGTTGCAGAATTATGGTAAAAACAGGTAGCGCGCTGGGGATACCTGAGTGTCGACAGCTCAGGATTTGAGGAGACGTGCGAAATGCCGCTGCGACACCGTCGTCTGAAAATAGTATAAATATTCCTTCTTACATTTACGAATAACATTTGAAGAGACGGAAATAAACAAACTCAAGTACGATGTAGATGTTTGCCTAAAAACTACTGTATTTGCAATCGTGCCCCAGAATACTTCATTGATATTTTTGTTACCGTCATTGATTTTCTCAGCACGGAGAGTCCTACTTTGTAACCCAATGAATGTTGCGTAAATTACCGTTATAATATTTTACCCGGAATTATCGGGGTGATCTAATAGAAGTAGATACTTATGTACATATAAATAAAGTTCTGTGATAAAGCGGGTGCTATCAAAATGTTCTGACTCCGGGCCAGGATTGGCTTCCGGCTGGCAAAGTGCCAACTTCCTACACCAAGTCTCATGCTACTGGTCTTCGAGCAAGTAAAACCATGAAATTTACAACGTACTCCGATTGTTATAATACTATCGACCATTTCCAAAATAACCAGTAGGTAGTCAGCAAGCTGATTTCCCCGAATTTCCCGAAATATCTACTACATGACGTGTAAAGAAATAAAAGAGTTATACGGAGCTTTTGTAAAACTTGGTGAGTAGTTCGAGAGTAGTCTCTTTCGAGGAACAAATTAAAATTAGTCCTATTTTGGCTTATTACTCTGGAGGGTCTGAAATTCTAAACTTTGACGTACAGTGAACTAGCTTTTATCGTAAGTGCCGGCGGCGAGAGCGAGGGGCGGCAAGGGGATGGAAGAAATATACATTGATATTTCCAGGGTCCTTTAGCGGCTGTCGTGATCGCGGCTCGAGTCACTCGGGGCTTCGAGCCTCCTCGAAGCACCACTGAGGGGCAGATTGTAATCCTGCTTTGTCAGTCAACCGCGGAGACAGGAAGTGGTCGAGTACTGTTCACGGTGGCGCGGGGTGCAAGGCGGAAGTGAAAGGCGCTCACATTGATTGTTCTATCAGAAATTGATGTCGGTCCAATTTACACAGTTCATTATACCCAATTCTGTTAATTACCACTAACCGCTACTGTTAGTTAATTACTGAATAATTTTAAAACGTTAGTATTTATTTGTGCATTGTAGTTCCTATAGTTATTTGGAAAATTCATATCCAATTTTTCGTTTTCATAAAAGGAATATATTAATATTTTAATAATATGTTTATGAAAACGAAAAACTGGACATGAATTTTGTGAAACGATTTTTTTTTTCTAATACCTACCTACAATTTATGTGCCTATCATAAACAACAAAGTATTTTATTACAATAAAATTTAAATGAAAAATATCGTAACAAACTCGAATAACATAAATCATCAAAAGTTTTGAACGTTGCGCGTTGGCCATTTTCGGAGGCGTATTGATAAAATATGAATAACGTCCAAATGTAGCATCGTTACGGTAGCTTAATATGGTTATAGTATACAAATAGACAGCACAAATACTAGTAGTATTCACTGTACACTCTGTCTACAGAGTTAATATTTGTTGTAAGCGAAAAGTTTACTCTCCACGAGTCCACGACGTTACTTGGAATGGCAATGAGCCGAACGGACATGTCACTTTTTATTTGCCTCCGCACTAATGCGCACTAATGGAGCAAAATGAGCAGAGTGACATGCTGTACCAACCAGTTAGATTAATCCTTAAACAAAGTAATATAGATGGACAATCTGTGTGACGTAACATTTAATAGAAGTTTCAGACTGATTGAGTGAACATGGCGCCTAGTCTATGAAGCTTTTTCAGGAGCTTAGCAAAACTTTCAGCGATTATAGTAGTCGTTATCACGCAACTTTTACTTTTACATTCATTTTAATTTCCAAGATAATATTTACTTACATACAGTTTTAAAATAATATAGGTATATACCTACAAGTATATAAAAAGCCCCTCCTTTTTACGTATATATTTGTAAAAATAATAATCAAAGAACATAAAAAATTCGTCCGCATTGCTGTCAACAGGAAAAGTGCCCAAAAGGCTGCCAGCATTGCCAAAGAATCAACATTGCCATACAACGTGTGTATGGCAATGTTGATTATTTGGCCATAAAATAAGACATCACACGACTATGATCCGAAACATGCTTGTATGTGTGTAGATTATGTTTCGAAGATGCAAGTAAATAAATTCACTCACCAATACAAAGTAAGTAGGTAGTACCTACCTAAAGTACAAAATTATGTCTATTACGAACATAAATATCCGTGATTACGAACAAACTAGCATAATTACCATTGACGTTTTATTACAAGTGTAATATGCGTGCAAATATGTAAATAGCATGTCAATGTTCTACAAATTATTGACAATTGTCAAAACTAACAGCGTTGTTTAATAGTAGCACGATAGTAGGTTAGTAGATATAAAGCTTTACGACATGCTCTTTCACTTTTCGAAAGTAATAAGTATGTATTGCTTTATTTTCCACATAACATAACATCACATTTACTGATATCTATACGCTTATCTATGTCGTAAGACCATTAACATGAATAAAATCCGCATAAATATATGTGTCCAATAAATTAAGATAGATTTGCATACATTTCGATGTTGTTTGATATGTCATTGACCGTTTTATTGCGCTAGTTTTCTGCAATTTAAGCACAACGAAAGTGTTTTGTGTATCTCAGCGGTACTTTTAAACGTGTACATTTAAATGAATAGCACACATTAAAGTTATCTTATTGTTTTCAGCTGTCCCTGACGTGTTCAGGTACTAAACTCCGTCATTATGAATCATAATGGACAGTTAATTGTTAAGTTAATCGTATCAAATCCCATTGGTGAAGGATTTATCAGTTATTTTTTTTTGTCTGTGCTAAAATACCAATCAATCCAATCCCAATCTATTTGATTATATCTACGTAGTGCAGCGAAAAAAAGAAAAACACGGAAGACTGTCTTCGCCATATTATAATTCATAATATTATCCTTTTATGAATTATAATATGGCGAAGACAGTCTTCCGTATTCTACCATACCATTTAGTGTTAATAGTGTAAAAATATTAAAAAAAAAATCGATTATTAGGAAAATGCAACACGAGAATAGATTTTACAGCTTCGGAGAGTCATAAAGGAAATCCTGAATAGGTATGCGATAATCTGAGTGCATAGCGAGTGACGTCACGGGCCACGTCCGACAGGACGCAGCTGTCGCGGCCGCAGCCCTAGCCTGGGAAAGCGTCGCCCTCGCGCGCTCTCCGCCGCGCTCGCGATGTCGCGTCCGCATCGCCATGCGCCGCCCGCCTGCCCGCCGACTCGCGCTGCGACATTGAACCGTTCACGACACTACTTGGCTTACTTTTATTTTCACTATCACAACACAATGACAACAAGAGTAGGACATAATTAAAGTATGAACCGATATTTAATTAAGTAAATATTTTGGGACATTGTTGTCACATTTTGTATCTAAAGTTTCGTTTGCTTTCAAATACTTGTAATAACTTACTTAGTTTCTATTAATCCACAAACAAATGTTATTTCCATTTTGTGGATCAGATATTTTGTTGTTGTGCAAGATGTAAGTTAATGGTGCAGCCGTTCGCCAGAGATCTAATAATATCTCATTTGTTTTCATCCAATCAGATACGAAGCGGCAGTGAGGCTTCCAGGCTCCCAGGTAACCAAGCGACTAGGTACTAAAGTAAATAACATTTTCAGCAAAACAGAACTGTAATAGATTTTTTTTTTTTTTTTTTTCAGTTTGGGAAATCATCAAATGATCCCTCCCTCTCTGGGTGGAGCGGAAGGGAAGGTGGAGTGTCAGACTCACTGACTAAAACCCACCCGTGTTCCTTCTTGAAGATAAATGACACGCAAATAATATACGTGAATTTGTGGAAAAATTTGCATTGGAAATTATTATGATTGTATTTAATTGTTTATATATAAGAGCTTTTACTTCCGAGTCCGACATCATGTTATTTTTGGAGATGTCGTAACATAAACCATTTTACTCATTTGACGCTTGAGGAAAACGTTAATTGGCGTTATTTTCGTTGAAGTTTAAAAATGTCCTCATTCTCGGTAATTATAGGACTTGCTAAACTTGCATGTAGGTACGCGGCCTGCCAGACAGTCACTGTCTGCGGTGGGCGAGTCTTAAGCACTGTTTAAAAGCCTTGACCCTCTCACAACACAAGCATACGCCTCCCTTCTAATGTAGTTTGTTTAGTCTTAATAATAATACATTACATTTCTTACTTTTTAGATATAAATCAGTTAGCTAATAGGTACTGATTCATATTGAAAATTTAAAAGTTAAGCTCTACAAACTACACAAAGTAGTTAAAAGCGTAAATGGACCAATATTTCACTCTTTCTCTCCAATCACCGTAAATTAATGGTGTAGTGTAGGTATGTATAATATACCCACGTTAGAATCTTTATATTCCCAAAGTGCTCAGATGCTCGACTTACCTTCTTAAGTTCTGTTTCAAGAATTTATAGATCAGTAACACTACTTTCTACTGCTCTTGAAGATCTCACAACTAACGAGACATGGATAATTTTTAACATTTCTCAAAAGTATTCTATTTGGATAATATATTATGTAAACACTTGCTCGCAGACATTAATGTATGTCTGCGAGCAAGTACCAATGTTTATGATTGTAAATATATTCCCAGAGGAGATTGCGCCATTTTCAGATGCATATTACATGAATCGCACTAATGTTTGCATGTATGCTCGTTAAAATGCCCTTGGGTGTTTGAACTTGGGTTACTCCCACCGTCTAGCTGCCATACTCTGTCATATTTACAGGCACTCCCGGGAAAGAAGCAATAGCTGTTTAATGTAATTGCGTTTGAAGGTAGATTAGCGGACATATTTGTACCTGTTAATCTCAGATATCATTTTCAATTTAAAGCAAAACCTACTTATATTAAAATAATAGCATTTCCTGTTGCTACATTAGGTAAAGCTACCAAATATACATAAATCTGTATTAGAAGCACGATATTTCTTCCGAATGCATATTGGATTTGGTTTCCAAGCGATAAATTTTTGTGAATGTAGAGAGGTGTCTTTAACAATTCCATCAATATTGGTGACGTCGACGGTGTAAAAGGGATGGGGGTAGAAAATGTAACAATGCATTGTAAAGATCGATATAGTAACTGCGCAGCATCACAGCAATCGAGAGATTTGAATCGAATTTAAAACAAATAATACTAATAACTTTTATATTAAGATGTCGTACGCGACACGTTAATCTTTGTATAAAAACTTTGGGCTCAATATCCGCAAGATAAGTCCAATACATATCTACCGATAACTAAATTCCTCGTATCGATTACTTATCAGAAAGCTACAATAAAAAAGTGCAATACGATAATATCGGTGTCCGCAAGACGACGTTCTGCCGTATTCGGCCTGGATCTCAGTAAGCCGCTGTGAGCCGCTTTACGGCCAACAAGAAGCTTGTGGATTTCAATTCTCTTTGTCAAGTGGACTGAGACGTCGGGAATGCGTTTAGAGACAAGAGCACTTACGGCGACCGATATCCTCAACTACGCTCAAGTCAGCGTTCAGAATTAGTTTGCGGTAACTTTTGCCGGCTACACGCAGTAAGTGTTTGCTCTTTATTTAGTAATCCGGTTAACAGAGCGGCGATTGAATATGAACAGTCATTTGCGACTAAGAGAAACTTAGTGAAAGCATCTTATTACTAGAAATCGATGAAACAAGATACCTAGTTAAATAAAATACATATTATATTTGGTAGATACTCGTTTAGTTTTTTATTTCTGAGAGGTAATTGCTTCATGTTGCAGCATCGTTACAGATCTGTAACCGTATGTGTAGTAAGTAGTCTGTTCCTGGTATAACTGCAGTGGAGCCCGGCCGCAGTCGGCGAAGGCGTGTGTAATGGTTCATTGTTTTTGCCGTAAGTGGCCTGAGATTACACAAATTGATGCTTGTGTGTTTGAAGTGAAAGGAAGTGTTCTGTTCCAGATAATGGGCTCGCTTGTTTTTGTTTTTTAACAATGAATCGGTTTCTGCTACCGCCTCGTATGTTATTGTTCTACTCATATGACTTTTTGCGTACAGTAACCAAATAACAAAGCAAATTTTCATATTGTGGGGGTCACTCAGCCTCGAAGGTGCATTTATATAAAGTGACGGCCACTGTGAGACAACCGAGAGGTTCTAATGAATTCATTTAGCGTCTCTACGACAAGGTACCTAACATACACAAGTAATAATATGACGAATAACTTTGTTGACGATTACTTCACCGGCTCGCAGCTCACCTTCAAGTTGATGCACTAGTATGAATGTCACGGTCTATGATTTCACGGTATTGGTATTTTTAGAGGCATATTTTTGCGTTCCCAATTCAAATACTGCATGAGAACCCTTGAGGGATATTACGCGCGTCATGTGCAACCAATCGCATTCCAGCTGATAGGATGCCAATCTACTTTACTGGTGAGATGCGCTCGGGGAGACGCGCGGCAGCCTACCGCTAACGTTGTGGTGGTTTCTATCGAAAATCACACCTTAGTCGCATTACCATCTGTACTCTTAGATCGGATTTGTCGGCGGATCAGTCTGGGAGCGATGCTAGTATTTGGCTGCTAGCAGAGTGGTTGTAAAACAAGTCTAGCGCTTTTGTCGCGTCTAGACGGCGCGCGTCGGATCTCTATCGGCTGCCGTAAAATTATGTGACGTGGCCGGGCAACGTACCGCTCTAGGATATCCGGTTCAATTCGATCTTTACTCGCTTATTTAATTTATTATAGACCTTTCCAAATGCCTAAAAGTTCGACAAGCTTGCAGAAGGATTAGCTTCTAAACATTGTCGAGCGGTCTCTCTGGTCGATGCTACAGACCGTTCAATAGTATGGCTTAAATTGAAATGTATTTGTATAATATATGTATTCTATCATTGGAAATACAGCAAATCTGCTTCTTATTAATATAAGTTTTATAGAATCGATTATGCTACAAAATACCTGCGTCTCTTGGAACTTAAAACTTCTAAACGGATTTGTCTGATTTTTTGTTGTCTGGCAAAAACGGCAAGAGCGGCGCTTTCATAGGAAAAACAAATTTGTAGGTAAATTAATAGACATAAAAGTTTTAAGTTAAATAACTTACTGATAGTCTGTTAAAAATACAGACCGCGTACTTATACAACATTATTTTTAGTATATGCGAAACCCGAAACACGTGTCTAGTATTTTTATTTCTTTACATAAAAATACTAGACACGTGTTTCGGGTTTCGCTCGCGGGGAGATTCTTTAATCTATGTACCTACAAAATTTCAGAACTGTATCATGAAAAATCACAAAGTTATAAGCTTGTTAAGTTACCTGTTTTTCCGTACAAAAACATGCTCACCCGCGCCGCGCCGTCTTGCGCTCATTGATAATAATACCTAGGTTTAGGTACCTAGGTATTATTATATAAATATTTTTGGGACAAAATATACCTAACATGGGGTAAAAATTATTTAGTTACTTATTCTGAACAAACTATATTCAGGTTTCGCATATATACTAAAAATAACTTTGTATAGTTTAACATAATCCGTTTAACATACATCTATTCAATCACTGTTGGATCTTGAAACAAAACTTAGTGCAGGATCATAGTGTTTTGTTTAGTCATGGAGCGTGACGTGTAACACTCAAGCATAGTTGAAGACCATAGTTGCCCAGCTTGGGCAGAGCACCGCCGTGTCCTCACGGCGGCGATCGGCGGCGGCGATCTCTCGCGTCCGGCCCTAGTCCGGGCCATGGTACGGAGCGAGAGTGCATGGGAGGCTATCGCCTCCTTTTGCGAAGCAGTGATGCTCGCGAAGGAGGAGGCGGAGCGCGTGAGGGAGCGGCAATCCTTGCGCCCTTACGCCCCCAGCCGCCGCAGGAGACGCCCCGGGCGTCGGGAGTCGATAGCCGATTCCCGGCCACCGTAGGCGCGGGCTTGCGGGCGGCAAGCAATGGGCAGCTCGCCGTCCGGTAAGGACCAGGCCTGGGTCGACGGCGCGTTGTGTTCCACGCGCGCCTCAAGGAGATGTCAGCACCAACTGACGGGGTCCGCTAGGGCCGATGCCCGCCGGGGTCGCGGGTTGTTCGAAAGAGATACCGTGGCCCCTGGCACAGGCAAGTGAAGGAACACGGGTGGGTTTTAGTCAGTAAGAGTCTGACACTCCCTTCCGCTCCGCCCAGAGCGGGAGGGGTCATTTGATGATTTCCCAACCAAAAAAAAAAAAAAAAAAACCATAGTTATATGAAAGAATCATTTCTATGTTGAAGACGAAGTCCGAACACGTCGCGGAAACGATGGGTGCACCTCGATATCCGTGGGTGCACCCTATGAGTGTAGCACTGCACCCCACAGTTGCACCTCCGCCGATCAGCCGCGCACTACAATTTCCTCGCGCGAGCTGACAGTATATGTAATAAAACCGTTAACACCGCCAATTACGTGGAAATCTTTCTAATGGCTACGGGAATTTCTGACAATTTACATTTTGCACGTAAAACACGGAATGCACTTTCAGTTTCTGGTCGATCAATATGTCCTATCGCAACAAGATCATAAATCAATGCTACTTTTTCTGCTCTCTGCAGATATTATGTGCGCTTGTTTCACCGTCACTTGACGTCGTCGCCCGCGCCGTATAAACACAGTGCATTAGTTCCATTGCAGATCATGTCTTAAAAGAGTGTGTGTACTTCAAATCCATTAGTATGTTTGCGTCACATACGCAACGTGAACAGGATCGTTTCACAATAGGTCGTTCGAGATAACCCGTAGGTACTAACTAAATAGAATAAATGCAACAATGAGCAACAAAGAAATCTAGATCAAATGGACAATGAGGTGTTTACGAAACTCGTTAATAATTTGTGAGGTGTTAGCAACTTTTCTCTGTGGTGAGAGTCGTGCTAAGTGGCGAAACTGTTGGCTTCACAATGGAACAAACGTTTGCTACTGGAACACGGGGCGAACACTGCGCTCGCGCATATCTGTCGCGGGTAGGGTTACCATATCTCAGGATTTGTCCTGAGATCTCAGGATTTTTAAACTCTTCTCAGGATTACGGCCGGTTTTTGTAAATCTCAGGATTTTCAGAATTAAAAAAAAGTAGAATTTTTAGATCTTTTTATTAAAAAGGTACCTACTTACAGGACAAAAAAAATATTTACACAATATAGTGACTAATTAAAAAAACAACTGTGGTCATGTTAATTGCACAAATAAAATCAACACTTATTTATCTATGAAAGTTTCTAGTTTTTTCAATCGATGATAAATGTACCTTATATACGGGAGGGGTGGAGTGCATTCGCGCCCAACGTGTGGGCAAGACCTCCGAGAATCGAGATCCCCAGTGAACAAAATTATGAATAATATGACTTTTTAAACGTTTGAGAAAAAAATCTGAAATAGCGACAAATTCTCAGGATTTTGTAAGGAAATCAGGCTTTTTCTCCGGACTTTTAAATTTTTCATCTGGTAACCCTAGTCGCGGGTCATCGCGCCGCAACCTTTCACTAGCGCCCGCAGAGCCACGCCGCGCCGGCTACTTGCACGACCGATACCTCAAGCTGTTCATAATGCTGATCTTCTCACGGACCACTACGTGATTGGAACCAAATTTCTATTTCGAAACTTAATCATTTCTTTTCTAGCGAAATACTCGTACACTGACGTCTATTTTTTTCCGAACAAAAATTTACATCTTCTTAAAGAAGATATTGGAACCAACACTGTCATACCTATTGAATCAACAAAAAGTAAAGGCCCTATGCGCTGTGCCTGTCTAAAGAAAAAGACCGACTACGTGGCAACGACGTGACGGACGAATACCTATAAATAGTTGAGAGAAATTATTCATTATTAATTTTTTTGATAATAATATTTCCCCTTTGTATCGCATGTATGGCAACACTAGCCAATGTAACGCGGGGCCGCGTTATATTGGTTTTTGGCTAGTGTGGGGCGGGCGGACCCCGTTATTACAGGGATATGCGACATATCCGGGATGATGTGGCGAGACACGCGGTTACACGACGCAATATACACCTGACATCTGCTTATAAGCCTGGGAAGGTGGTAAACCAAAGTGAATTTGAAGAGGTTTACGCAGATTCAATTATAATAACGGGAAACCACTTGCAACTTGTTCTTCCCTGGTAGGTATACATTTAAAAGAAGTTTAAAGTGCAGAAGGAGTAGTGGATGATTCCGAGCTGAAATGATAATGATGATATGACATTTGTCAATGACATCGGTAATCTTACATAACTGCTGAATTAATTTTCTTTCTAAAATTAGTTTCTGCAAACCAAGTCCAATGATCGATTATTCTATACGGTTCTAATATTTGAAGCATTATTACAAAAGTCAACGCCCTTGAAGTTTCGGGTAATCATATGATGTAAGGTAGGTATTTTATGTTTTTGAAGTAGTATTTTAGTGCTAGCCCGACGAAAGCTAGTAAATCACTTACATTTCATGGTCAATGCATTTCTATCAAATGTAAATGCAGAGGCAATTATTTCTGAAATTTCATTACAATCAATTTTACCTATATTGCGAAGGAATAATGTCGTGAAGCAAAATGTTCCCATCCTGGTATTACATTTTGTTTATTATTGTTTTTGATTCGGTGAGTAATTTAAATTAACAATGAAATAAACAAATAGCTACCGTATCAATAAAATTAATCATTACAAATTAAAAAATTACGCAGGTTAAAGTACACTCGCATGAAACTACAGGTAAGGCTTTAAAAATCATGGCTTTCAGGGATATACCTACTTGTAAGTATGTGTTTATTAAAAAAAAAAGAACTAACATTTACCTATTTTAGATAAAACCCATGACGTAACTAAGAAACATGTCAGTAGAGTCGCTCCAGGCAATGGAAGCAAACTGCTTCTAAATATTAAAAGACAAGTTGATGATCTTGATGAGGTTGGCGATCGAGTACTGGACGGTGACACCAGTGTGTACAACAGTGGCCAAAGGTGGCAAGATGAGTCACAGAGTAGCGCAGAAAAAGGTAAGAGAGACAAGTGAACAAAATGTCTTAAAAATTCTGTAGGGTTTATAAGTTGAATGTTCTAAATTATAACAAAGTAAAGTAATAAATTCACATTCTGTATATTTATAGATGAATCAATCAGCGACGATGATGATAACGACGACAGCAGCTCAGAAGGTGGTAAGAAAGGCAATTGAATCAACGTGTAGGTACAGACTAGCACATCAAGCTACTACAATCTGTCAAATTTCTTTAATAGATTTTCAACTTTATCGCTAAAGTAAAAGGTTCAAAGTTGATTGGGAAAATTTGACAATTTCGGGTAGGTTGATGTGCAGGCATCTGTACAATATGGCCAGTTTACTCTTCAAAATTCTACTAATAAAAAAACCAGCGAAGTGCGTATCGGACGACACACAATGAAGAGGTGCCGTAGCTAGAATGAATTTATCCCTAGAAGAACAAACTCAACCTTGCAGGTAAAAAATGTCCTCCCATACATCGATTTACGTCACGGTTAATTCTCCAACTACAAATGCAAGTTTGTATCTCATTTTTTATGTGACAAAACTACAAATTAGGGGGTTTTGAATTTTTATCATTTAAATTTGTGGTGTGAGACCTTGCTCCTTGCCAAATATCATGATTTTAAGTCAACGGGAAGTGCTCAAGTGCCCTATAGGATTTCATTCATTTGCTAGTATCAAAAAAGTAATTTAAAAAAATTAAACCGACTTCAAAAAGAAATTAACTCAAAATTATGAAATAACTTTAATTTCGGAAGTCGGTGTCTTGGGATCTGTATTTTAGTTTTATGCCACCGACTTCCGAAATTAAAGTTATTTCATAATTTTGAGTTAATTTCTTTTTGAAGTCGGTTTAATTTTTTTAAATTACTTTTTATTTCGTAATTTTTAGTTTTTGCACTAGTATTTGACCAAGGTTTTGAGATGTTTTCCCTTTGACACTACACCCGTAGCTCTTATCAATAAGCCAGGCCGTCACACTTACACGAATTAGTCCATATCTTGAAAATTACTGAATCGATCTTGATGAAACTTGCACTGTTCCCTAAGTTGAAGAAAATGTAAGCCAATAAAAAAAAAATGGTCACGATCCGATTAATAGTTCCGGAGATATGCGTGGACAAACATACATACATACATACATACATACATACATACATACATACGTCTATGAAATTTTGTATATTTGTTTGGAAGCCCTAATAGATCATCATTATATGAATATAATGCAAATCCAATAATATTACATACATACTTATCGAATTGATAACCTCCTTTTTTTGAAGTCGGTAAAAATGTGTCGCAAAAATGGCCGTATTTTTTTCTTCCTACGCATTTGATTATTAATTTCAACTTGCCTCCTCCAAGCGTTCTTGAGAAAAATAGTTTTGATAGACGGCTAACGAAGTGATCCTAAAAGGGTTCCGCTTTTCCTTTTCAGGTACGGAACCCTAAAACTGATGAGTGTGGTCGATTCAAAGACTAGTGGCTATATTCTCTTTAGGTCAATTATATTCATAGTTTGTTAGGTAGTATTTTATGTCTATTAGGATTTACAGATGGAAATCGTTTGTTCATTCGTTCAAAAGAATTATTATTATTAGCCTCCCTACTCTTTTTCCACTTCTCTCTGTTCAAAGCTGCTAAAGACCAGTTCTTGTTGAAGGAGTCCAGCTTATCCCGCCATCTCCGTCGGGGCCTGCCACGATGTCGCTTGCCATTAAGAGGGAACCCCATTGGGTCGTAAGTTGGCCCATTGTTCGTCTGACATGCGGCATATGTGTCCAGCCCAGTTCCATTTTAGCGTGGCAGCTTTCCAAGTTGTGATGGAATGGATGGTTGTATTCCTAACCCGGTCTGTTAGTTTGTTATATACCCAGAATACTCCGTTCCATAGCCCTCTGGCAAACCTCGAGCGTGGACCTCTGCTTGTTGTGTTTTACCACCATTTACAACGTTATTTTTAGTAGGTATATGCGAAACCTGAATATAGTTTGTTCAGAATAAGTAGGTAACTGAATCGATTCTAATCATTTTTACCCCATGTTATATTTTGTCCCAAAAATATTTAAAAAAGGTTAAAAGTTGGCCACCGAGCGACACTAAGTAAGTTATCCAATCTTTGCGCCGAACGGTTAGTAACCTAGGTATTATTATCAATGAGCGCAAGACGGCGGGGCGCGGGTGAGCATGTTTTTGTACGGACAAACAGGTAACTTAACAAGCTTTTATACCTTTGTGATTTTTCATGATACAGTTTTGAAATTTTGTACATAGATTCTTTACATAAAAATATTAGACACGTGTTTCGGGTTTCGCACTAAAAATAATGTTGTATAATGTGAGGTTGGGACAAAGGAAGATCACCCTTCATTAGGTCTTTCATAGACCAATAGCTCCCCCAGGAATTTTCGGTGCGTCTTGCAACTTCTTTGCTTTGTCTAGCCTGGAAAGAGACTATTTGACCAAAATAGAGGTACTCATCTACGTATTCAACATCCCACCTGCCGCAGTGATCCTGCGATACGCGCTGTTCGTCATCAACTTGGTCTTTGACATATTCATTAGAAGTCCGACCTCTAGTTCAAAAGAAGCGTAACATTATTCACATCATTTATCTTAATTTAGATTTATTTTCAGATTTAAAGACAAGGTCGGTGCAAGCAGGTAAAAACTAAAAATAAAAAATGCATTATTTATAATATTAATAAATAATTACAAACAAAGTAAAATTGACATCATGTTATTTCTCAAACAGGTGATGTTATGACTCCAGCCGATATGTTACCGGTCGCCTTAAAGTTGCTGAAGAAAGGTTTGTAAATAAAATTAAAATGTTTTTAAAATCTTAATATAGGTATCTAAATATACAGGATGAAATTGAAAACTTGCACCAACTCGAAGTAGGAGGTCCAGTACCTAATTGTTACATAATCATCGTATGGTTATATTAATAAAAATAAATATCTATGGTTAGGCGACTGTTAACCTTTTAAACGCCAGAGCATAAACGCACGCGCGTGCCCTCCACGCCAAGCCACAATTTTAATTAATTAAGGTATACAAATAATAACACACAAAAGTAATGATTTAATTGTTTATTTCGTGATAAATTGCACCGCATTTTTTGTCACATATTTGTGTCGCTCGTAATAGGATAGGCGACACACGACTGGCGTACAGGGCACGCGCTTGCTTGTCACGTATATGTGACAATGGCGTTCAAAGGGTTAATGAGGAATTCCGTGTGTTTACAATCTACTGTTATATTATTTTAGTGATAGCTGTGTGATAGTGGTGCTGTGTGTGATAGATTATTCCAGACGAACAGCAGACGAACAGCAGTCAGTGTATCAGTGTTATGCCATTATGGGGGAATCCCCCTCTTGGCATAAAATTTTTAAGCATAATATTGGTTGGCATTACGTTTTCGCATAACTTTTATTAGCATAATAATACTGTGGCTTAATAGTACTTTGACATAATGCATAACGAAAAATTGTTTGGGAAGTGATAATTTGGCAATTTCTTTTCGATGAAACAAGGGAGACCCACAAAAAACTAATCACAAATTTTAATTTAAAAAATAACGTTAGGTAAATTTATACTTGTTAAAGTTATCACTTTACAAACTATTCTTTCTGTAAATAACTCATTTGACAAATAATTGAAAGACATCACAACACACATCATTTGACAAACTAATATTTTTATAATCATGTCAATTGGTAAAACAACGCAAAGCATAAATAACGTTTGACAAAATGCACTGCTTGATAATTACTTAATTTATTTGACAATTTTTTTTAAGTATCGGTCCGATAGCGAGCGAAGCGAGCTTGGGACTTGGGGCACCCCGACTCGAACAGGTTAGGTAGGTTCGAAGGGGATGATGGAGGCTCATGTGAGCGAGCAAAGCGAGCGAACGAGCCCCCATCATCTCCTTTGTGTTAGGTTCCTTTAAACTCTGTAGACAGGAATAGGTCCTTCGTCTACGTCTTAATATTTACACATTACATTCGGCATTACATTGGAGCAATAATCAATAATGCGAAATAGTGTCTACAACCGTTGGGAGTTATTTATTAGGGTTTATTATGTTTATTCCAAAGAACATTATTTGTAAATATCATTATGTGTTTATAATACTATGCTTTATAAAATTATGTTTCATTATTATTATGCCAACAGTATTTATGGCAATAAACAATATGGCAAATCATAATTTATGCTTATTAATATTATGCGTACCTACTGATAATTATGCTGAATTTCGCTATGCCAATGTAAATTATGACAATATATTTTATGCTTATCATTAGTAAGGTGATAGTGCGGCATGATGAGAGAACACCGAAAAGATATTTGAAAAGTTTCAGATAGGAGCCCCGTGGACAGGAGACCACTTCCAGATTTTAAAAATGGACCAAAAATAAAATGGTCTTCGGAGCCTTTGATTTTGGTATGATCGTGTGCGGCAGTGCGGCCTAACACATAATGACTTAAATAGGCAAATTTGATGAAGAAATTCTGGGCTTTCCCTAAATCTGACTTGGAATAACTTATTTTAATAACTTTTATTCGACCCAAATACCCTGTTAAAATTGTCCAAATCTAATTTTTGTCAGATGTAGGGGATCTCTCATCATGCCGCACCTACTCAACTATCAACTTTTTGCCCTGCATATGCTTGCTCAAAAACCCTATGGGTTTCCCTTACTAATAAGTGGCATGCAGGAACGCAGGCGTTCATTAATTTACTAAAAACGAAAAACTTCACAAGCAATGAGAAATTGCTACTGAAGGAGATGTCAACCTCATGTCTCGGAGATGTCGACCTCAGGATGAGCCGTTTCTGACAGGGATCACTTGCTTCAGGGGCACCAGTCCTGACTCTTGTAAACGTCAAACGTAGTATACAGGGAAGTTTTATAAAAATGTGGCTGTTATTTTAGTATATTGTGGTATCATACGACTTCCACGCGAACAAGGTCGCGAGCAGAAGCTAGTCTGCATTAAAATTGAACAATAGGTACCACAACACAACACTTCGATCTAAAGCACGGGTACCTATTTCTCAGCATCTAAACTTTATATATTTCACATTTTTTCAAACATAAACCCCAATGTGTTCGCCAATGAGTTACGCGATTGGAGTGCTGGCTTAAATACTTAACTTTAAAATTAAAAAACCTATTTTATGTTTCAGTATCAGGAGGTAAGAATTAAAGACAAGATAAAAAACCTATAATAATTTGACGTCTAAATTTTTAGTAACCTAATATTTAAATTTAACTTCATCATCAAATGTAGAAGGCAAGGGAATTGTGAGTTCAACGAAAAGTCCTGAAGATTTGGCGGATAAACTGTTTGCAGCTTACTGTATGTATATAGAACTTAAATTAATGCGCTTTATTTTAGTGTTATAGATGAAGATAAGTTAAACGCTTTTAATGTGTGATTTTATTATTTTATAAAATAATGCCTCCTGGACAATAAAACATAACTATTTTTACAGTCTTAACCACAAGAAGAATCGTATATGTGACTGGTAAGTAGTTGTGTTCAGATTACACATATAACTAGGTACAATTTATTAATATGTTTTGGTTTTTTTTAATCGGTTTAAATTTATTTCAGATAAAGACCTCTCTGGCTTGGATGCACTTCAAGCGCTGGCTCTCGAAGGAGAAGGTACATAGTATTGGCAAGAATTTAAGATTTAAGTTATTAGTTTAAACCTTATCTGTGTACACGTTACAATCAATTTGTTTAGTATGTTAGTGTTCTAACTTAACTAAAACTATACAGAAACTAGAAAATAGCGTCAAAAACTCATCCGCATCGCTGTCAACTGGTAATGTACCCAAGAGACTGGCGGCATTACCACGTTGTATGGCGATACTTAGCCTCTGGCCAAGGTAAAAGCCAGCCCTTGGGTCACGGGAAGTGTCAACCAGCCGTTTCGAAATTTCTTTGAAAGACCATGAGCACTCGGACCCCACGTTGGGCCGTGGGGTCCGAGTGCTCATGGTCTTTCAACCCCAAACGGCTCGAAAATATATAATTTCCGATGAGGTTAGTAAATTTTCGCAGCCGCAGCAGCAGCGCCAGCACAGCATGCCGAGCCAGGAAGATGGGATGGCGCAAGAGTATCGACACACGTAGCGTCCCACACTAAAGGCCTACCCACCTTCCATGGAAATAAAGACATGCCGTCCGGTCTCTTGCCATTGTCGCGTGCCAAGCCATTGGGTTTTTATACAGCTGGAACGCCGACGGTGACAAGAGCTCGTCGGATGATGTCATTAATGTTCACGTGCCGCGCTAAGCAACCCGCACTTCGGCTGCAAGACAGGCCGCGGTGTCCGAGACTGTTGACACCTTCGCCACAGTGACAGCGATGGGGAGAACAGCAAGGAGTGCCCAGTCGTAGGGAAGCAACGAGGCGAAAAGTAGTGTCGTCGAACAAAGTGCCTATGTTCGACGAAGGTAGTGCATGAAGCCAAAGACTCGACTCCCACCTACCATCAGCCAGCAGGCGCGCACGTTCCGCAGTAGTAGCAGACGAGTCAAGTAAATTTTTCTGTACTACTCTGCAGAGTGGCTCATCCCACCGTCTCTGGGAAGATGGATTGTCGGGTGGATCTGTATTTGGGCAAGCGAGTCTCCAGGCATCCATAGCCTCGGTGAAACACGGCACATCAGAATTAATCAGTATGTTAGTTGACCAGAATGCATGTGGTGTTGTATGTTTGATCTTGCAATCATTCTAGTCATATCTATACTAATATTATAAAGAGGTAAAATTTGTAAGTTTGTATGTATGGGGTAATCTCTGGAACTAATGAACCAATTAAAAAAAAAATTCACTGGTAGAAAGCTACATTATTCCCGAGTGCTGCTATAAAGCCTTTTTTTTTTTTTTGCGGATGGGAAGTCATCAATTGCCCCCCCCCCCCCCCCCCCCCCCGCTCTGGGTGGAGCGGAAGGGAGTGTCAGACTCTTACTGACTAAAACCCACCCGTGTTCCTTCCTTAGCCCTTATTGCTTAGGCTATAAAGCCTTAAAATATCTCCCGCGCCGAAGGCTAGTTAGAGATAAATAGAGACTTTCATGTTGCAGTTGTGGATATGAGGACTTCAAGCAATTCCATGACAGCATCACCGTTTCGAGATGTTAACCTCCATGGTAATAATACATTTACAAGAGTCTTTAAAAGGTTTCTAAAATGCAATATAATACCTATTTACGTAACATTTTATATTTCAGGGCAAATCGTTCAAATGGATCCAAATCCTCTGAGATGTCACTATAAATGTAAGTAAATTACTTTACTTTCTTAGCTGGCATTTACGAAATCTCCATAGTAAGTGACTTTAGCTGTTGTTCCAATTTATTGATGATTTAAAAAGTTTATTTTCTTGTTAGTGCTATTCAAAAAAGTCAGTCCTCCAGATAACGTTTTAAGAAAAGGACAAAGCGGTACGTACTTTTGAATAGTCAGGTCAAGAAAAAGAATAGATCATTCTGTATAAAAAATATTAGACGGCAAAGCCATTTCCTAGAGTGCACCAAACCCACAATTGGGTAAACTGTATCGCCATTCGTGGGGTCTATGAAATGCAACTCAAAAGTTATATTAGAACTCATTGTAGAGTTTGTGGTCAACCTCAAAGTCAATCCGTCTGTGGGTCTGTCTATCAGAGAGCTGTATTTTTAGAACCGTAATAGCCATTCAGAAGAAACTCACAGAATATGTGTAGATAACTATGGCTGCTATCATGACAAATACTAATAAAATTGTGGCGGCATCTACATCGCTACATACGAACTACGCATCACACTGACGTCACGAAAAACCCTGCATCGCGCAAGCAGAGTTTAACGGGCAAGTAGCATATTCTGTAACGGCTGGGGCTTTGCAGGTAGGCTGTGCAGACCGTTAACAATTAAGTTAGAGTAAAGAAAGACAGGTAAAGATTAAATGTATAATTCTTTACAGAAAGTAGTAGGTTTACATAGACACGTAGTAGTAACCTAGGTCGCGGGTATGGACACTAATCGTTCTTATACAACGTCCCGACATAAATCGTCGGGCAATAAGCCACCAGGCACGACACCCATCTTGTCGGAGGACCTGCCCTTTTCTATGGTGGTTGAGTGAACTTTTCTTCCTGTTCCTTATACCTTTAAAAAATTAAAAGTCAAAAAGCAAGGAGGTCTTTAAGTTTGGTTGGCCTCCTTGGTTCCAACTCTGTGACACGTGGACTTACATTTGATTGGAGTTTGTATTCATTATTTTTTTCTTGATTTTTAGGAGGCATTACACCGTTCAATAAAATTTCTAAATTGGAAAAAAAAATGAGCCCTAATAGACATTTGATTATAAACCATAAAGGTCGTAAGTCAAATAAAGAAAATAATGAAACAAATGAAGATGAGGTGGAAATGGTGAAAAAGGATGGAGAACATAAAAAGTACAAACTAAGCAAGGAGGGAAAAAAGAAAGGTACCTACCTACCTTCTTTGTATAAATTGATGATGTTGAACTATGATACATCAGTTTTTGCATTTCTTTTCCTGTCATTTCATAAGTCACATACCAATTATTATTATTTCGTTTATTTATTTAGTTAACTTACTTTCTTACATTTTTAAATATTATTATTATTGTAAATTTTCTAAATTTTTTTTTGGCTGTTAATGTCCCAATGCTTGGTAAAGACTCCCTACTCTCTTTCATCCTCTCTCTGTCCAGAGCTGCCGTGGACCAATTTTTATTAAAGGAGTCCAGCTCTTCCCGCCGCGCGCGGTCTCCGTCTGGGCCTGCCGCGATGTCGTTTGCCATTAAGCGGGACCAGCTTTGTCGTAAGTTTGGCCCACTGATCGTCTGACATGCGGCAGATGTGTCCAGCCCAATTCCATTTAAGCGTGGCAGCTTTCCAAGTGACATCAGTTGTTTTAGTGATGGAACGGATTGTTGTATTCTTAACCCGGTCCACAAGTTCAATACCCAGAATACTCCGTTCCATAGCTCTTTGGCAAATCTCGAGCGTGGACCTCTGCTGAATAGTCAAAGACTATGCTTGATACGTGAGGATGGGAAGAATAGACATATCGATGAGTCTTCTCTTGAGGGATAGTGGAAGATCGCCCTTCATTTGATCTTTCAGAACCCAATAGCTCTTCCGCTCTAGGCATTGTCGGTGCGTCTTGCAACTTCTTTTCAAAAATGTATAATGCTGGAAGTGGCAGTATTTTAAGTTTTTTAATAGTGGAACACAACTGTCCTGTGGGTGCGCTTCACAAATTGAGCCCTACGCATATTAGTAGTAGAAAGGCCGTGACGAAATCCGGCCTGTTCGGGGGCTGATGTTTGTCGTGGACTTCGGCTATTTTGTTCTCGATTACTTTAATGAAAGCTTTGTGCTGGTGTGAAACCAGACTGATAGGACGGTAATTGTATATTGTCTATTTGGTCACACCTTTTGTGGAGTAGAATAATTAAAGAGTGACAAATTGTGTGTGACAAAATTCCAGTTTTTGAAATACCGTTGAAAAAATTTGTAACATGTGGAAGAAGGACAGGCTCTCCTATTTTTAAGGCTTCAATGGTTACACCATCCTCCCCTGAGCTCTTATATACTTCATGCTCCGCAGTGCCTTATGAACTTCCCAACCTGTGAAAGGTGGAATGTTATCGGAGCTTAAACAGTTACGTTAGGTTGTACAGTCGGTTCGGTGCTGTACAGATTCCTACAGAATTCTGTACAATGTTCAAAATTTTGTCCCTGACTTTTATGCTTCAGTTTTCATTTTCGTAATCATTCTCTCTTCTAGTCTCTTCCAGGTCTTACCAACTTCAATTATTCTTTAATAAATTAATGTGTCCTGTCATTAGTTCAGTTGTATAAAATATTAATTTAATTAACTGATTACATAGTGAAGAGACTTAAATCAAAGCAGAAACTCAAACACCGACAAAACAAAAGCAGCCGTAAGTACAAGTACAATATTATTTTTATCCGTTTCAAGATTTGCCCCTCACAGTACTAAGTCGGGCGAACAAGTATCCATGCAATAGAAATCTTCTTTCTTGTATCTAAGATCCATACTGAAAAGAGTGAGTTCACCCAATAATAATAGCGTTTCCGTGACAGTCAAGTCTCCGACATTGTGTGTATCAGAGGTGTCAAAATGATACTAAAACGCGACCATCTTTTGACACAGTATGCGCTCTTTGCGTCCAGCATATAATCCGTCAATATGAAACCCAATTCCTGGCAGACAGACAACGCACAACCTTATAGTGGAATGAATACAGGATGGCAGGGATATAGACGCGCAAACTGAAACCATGAATCCAGCACGTGATTCTAGACCGTAGAAATTTTCCGTCACTTATAAAAATAAATCTATATCCGTGGCTATTTCACAGAAAAGTGGAAACCTACGCGCTCAAAATGAATGGAACTGCAAATTAATCATTTTTTTCGTAGGCGTCAAAAAAATTTAACACAGGCGGAAGAATCATAATCGTGTGCTGAATTCATGGTTTCAGTTGGCGCGTGTCTCTGCCACCCTGTATCCTGTATATTGACCGTTATCATTTTTTATTCAGTGGCTAGAAACAAGAAATTAAACAAGGAGCGTAAACAACGAAAGAAGAATCGCAGTGAGTATCTATGTTGATTAAACAATAACATAATTGATATTGATTTCAAACGAAATATTCCCAAAACAATAGTACATAGTTAATGACGTAACTTTTTCTATACAGAGCCGAAGTTTCCGGAAATACAGAAACATCTAAGGAATAAAAATATCGGTTAGTTCACTATGATTGTAACATAGAGGAGGAAATCAATTCTTTCTTTCTATCTTTTCTTTTTTAAAAAAAACGTTGCCCCACACTAGGAATTTCTCCTATGGTCGTTGTCTCCTGTATTGTGGGTGCGTTTACAAACATTTAAACTCACATACACAAACAGCCAAACCCGTAACAACTACTTGTAGGTCAAATTTAATATAAAATTAATAAATATTAATTCATTAATATTAAAATTAATTATTATTAATTAATTAATATTTATTATTTTTTAATTAATATTAAACATAGCTTTTATAAAATAATTTTGTTTATTCCAGATCTAAATATGCCTGTAACCACGACACAGAGGCCGGTGTGCAAGTGGCGATATATCTGCAGGATACCTGGCGACCTGGACACGTGTCGGCTACACACTTCATGTATCAATGACATAAATAACAATCCTATAATAGACCGTGAGATTTATTACAGTTTTTCAAACCTCCTAAGTTACCGTTTTGTTTTTTACGATATTCTTGTATTATAGTACCACGTAGGTATACTTGGAAAATTCAAACTCAAACTCATGTCTCAAACTTAGGTATGTCTAAATTTATTGGTTAGGTACCCATTTTCTAAGAAGTCATTCTTAGTGTACGTAATTACAGTAGTTTACCTATTTGAAACATATTCGGCTTCTGGTGGTATACCAAAGTCACTAACATTTAAAATAATTTAAATCCATGTTAGCCATTTATTTTATGCGCGCTAAAAATGGTATAATCAAGGCCAATTTAATTATGGTAGGACATAACTGATCGTTCCGTTATACAAACATGTATTTCTTACCTTCCACAATGAATATTAATATTAATAATATTGTATTTTTTGACAGAAAAATATGTTGACTTCGGACGAAGGCAAAACAAGGAAGAGGAGGAGAAAGTACTGCACTTCCGAAAAATGTGTAAGTTTCAGTATACAAACTTGTTGCGATTATTCAAGTTTTTCCCAACAGACGTTGACCTGTCCAAAAAATAGTTAAAAAAAAGGACGTTCAGTTTTTCCCACAGATATAGGTAGACCTAGATAACGCAAGTATCACGAACTGTATGAAAACCAAGCATGCCATTTTTTGACTACCTACTATGACGTCACAAGCTCTGCTCTCTCTACACAGGACTGAGCGCGAAAGTGGCGGCTTACGATTTTTCAACGTAAGTTGGTGCGATTTTTGGCACGTGAAGTAGTTGCTCTTGCGATATGTAGGTAGGTGTATCTATTATCTGTGGTTTTTCCCCAATTTGATAAAAATCCGGGAACCTCTTCCAATTTTTCTTAAGTATAGATAGACTAAGGAGCCGCCTCGGCTTCGCATGGGTGCAACGATGTACTGAAGTGACGACATGTCAAAACATCAACATTTCTGTGCTAAATCTAAGTTAAATAATCTATATACATATACATTCGAAGTCCTGACTGATATATCAACGCACAGCTTAACCGCTGGTCCTAGAGACATGAATTTTGGAGGGTGTGTTCTTTGTGGAGAGTAGGTATCCAATAAGAAAGGGTTTTTGGAAATTCAACCTTTAAGGGGGTGTAAAGGGGGGATTTTGTTTGTATGAAAAATCTTATTCCTTGAGTTAATAACCTTGAAACTTGCCACGAATACTTATCTAAGTAAATAATGAAGTTTGTAATTAATTTGTTTTTCTAAACTACCCGCTAAAGAGGGATTGGGGGATATCAATGGAAGAATTTTAACGCGCACTCAGTATTTACTAGTACTAAAAATGGATTTTTATTTTTGAAAATGGATTTTGAGATTAATTTTTTTTTTTTGCCAGAAAGGACTGTGTTTACTGTATTATAATTAACGATTAACGACGTGTCCTTGTTGGCAACAAACTATATTACATTAACGTTAAAATCAATTTTAAACTTTCGTCCCGATTCACCCCTGCATCCCTATTCACCCCGATTTACGGGTAGGACCTATACTTTCATACGCATTTTGTAAAAGCCTGTTATTTTGACATAACAAACAGACACTAATTCAATTTTATTTATTTGTAAATATGTAATGTAATATACTTAGGTTCCAAGTTACTAAATGATGTGTATTTCGTGTTTCACTAACTGTGTCTAATTAAACGTTGAATTCTTTCTGACATTTTCTAAATAATTTTATTTGCATTCAACAGTCGGTATTACTGCTTTGGATGAAGAAGTCGAAAAAATAGGTACGATATTCTTTAGTTTGGTCTTTGGAATTTAATTTTTTATTATTAGTAATAAGTCATTGAAGTAATTATTATTAATGGAGGTTTACAATTTCTCTTCAGTGGAACAACATGTTTTATTAGTGAAACCAGAAAACATGAGTAAGCAATTTTTTAATAAGTTCTTTTTTTAATTATGAGTTATGTTATACATGTGAGTGTTAACATAGACGCATTACATGGCCCTACTAAACAATTTCAGAACCTGATGCTAGGATAGAAACCCTCGACGAATATTTCATGAATGTCCTCATGGCTCAACATGCATGTAAGTAATAAATGAATTCATTCTTTTGAACTCACAGTGTCAGTTTCTGGGTACTATTAGTACTACCTGTTACGTTTAGTGGTTTTTCATAAACTAATAAGGTTTTTACTTAACTTCACAGCGACGCCCGCAGGCGTCGGTCCAAATGAGGTAATATAACTAATAACAATGATTATACTTTAGACACGTCAGTTCAAAGGCAGGCGCTTTACTTTGTGTAAATAATTTCCTCACCACTGTTCTAAAAACAAAGCTATTTCTTCCAATTTTGGTTGTCCACAAACTGCTGACTGATACCGGTGGACTATGTTGTTCAAAGTATACACAACAAGGATAGACTTTCGCTATACCTACTTATATTGTAACGCATTCAAGTTTCACCGAAACATTACAAGTATGACAACTTACTGAGATTATTGGTATAAAAGAACCCAAGTTAACTTGAGTAAAGATTCCGATGAACTAATTAATTTATTAAAAATGTTGATAAAAATACAGAGTTTGATGCTAATACTTCGACACGCCCCCGCCAGTGACACTATGAGTGTAGCTGCCATGACACCAGCCCTTGCAAGTATAGCTACTACCCGAGATACTAGTCAAGTGTAGATACAAACCTCTTGGCGTTTTGGGGGAAGGCGAATGGCGAGCAAAAACAAAGAACGCGGGAGATGTTATAGTGCACAAGTGTGTGCGCAGACACAGGTGCACTCTCTCTTCCCTCACTCTCATAGTCCGATGGCGTGCCAGAAACTCGTATGATGCGGTAACACGCCACGAATAGCTGCACTGCAGTTATTGACTTGACCAGCCTGCTAGCTCGCACTGTGTAACCTTGCTTATAATACCCTGATCGACTCGTAGGTACATGTATATTTTATGACTAATATAATTACGCACATGGTGCCGTAATTTATATACTTTTTTATTTTTCAGTCGGACATCACCCCTCATCCAATGGGTGCAGTTGTCACAGACATAACACCCCAGGTATAATACTCACTTAATTGTTACCTGTTTGAAATTAGTTGTTGTCCACAAATTATAATTATTATTATTTGTCATTTTAAGGATTGGCTAAGTTCGAGAGAAGATCCGAGTCGAATGGGTGGTGAAAAGGTTAATAAGGTAACACAAAACAATTTTAATACTTTTATAATACATATGAAAAATTTTCAAATTCAAATTCTTTATTGCGAATTAAGTGTATAGAATTTTGCAGATGTTAACAATAGGTAGGTTCTTAGAACTTAGTTGCCTGTTAAGGCATTGCAATTTAAATGGTTAGAAATAATAAAAAAGTATGTAATACTCATTATTACAGTTATACAGTTTACATTATAATAATTATATTAATTATCAATATTCAAACATTTTATATCATATTCTTAGCATACTATTCTTATAATTTATATCACATTATAAGTAGATATCACAATAATTTTAATATTAAATAATTATTTTTCATCAAGGAATTCTTTAACAGAGTAATATGCCTTTTTAATCAGGAAGTCTTTTAGCTTCCTTTTAAAAATAGCAATTGAATGCAGGTTCCTAATGTCTATGTGTAGCTTATTATATATTTTTATACCCATACAAAAAATACTATTGCTATAGACTGCAGTGTGAGATGTTTTATTGCGTAATGTATTTTTAAGTCTACTGCTTGTTAATGTGTCATAGATGCTGATGTTTGATTTAACTAATATTGAGGCCGCGTAGATATACTGAGCAGGGAGGGTTAATATCTTGAGGTTTATGAAATGAGGTTTACATGAATCTATTTGGTGTATCCCACATAATGATCTCGCTAAAACCTTTAAGCCTTCTCGTCGGAATATTTCATATTCAAGTTCAACTTAAGGTGAATGGGTAGTATTAGACCGCGAAATTCAAATTTTCAAATTCAAAGTGTCAGATTGTATCTTGATCAAAAGATGATTCGCGAAAATAACAGGTACATATTTAGAGAATTATAAATTTATAAACATTAGAATCATTAATACATCTTTCGAAGTTAGATTTCTACCATAAGCACTTTTCCATAAGAGATTGGTTCTTATGGTACAAGTTAACTTAGAAAGATGTATTATTGATTATAATTCTCTAAATATGTACCTGTTATTGTCGCGAATCATATTTTTCAATCTGACACTGACCTGCAAATTGCAAAAAATGTAAGAAAATTAGAATTTTGCTGTCTACCACTACCCATTCACCTTAATGATTAACTAATATACTTCATTATGTCAGTTAACTCTTCACAAAGAATCTTGCAGATTGACCTTCATTGTTGTTATCGAATTTTGTATCAATTTTGATTTTCGAGATGGTTCTACGCTTCCCTCTAGCCATTATAAAATATGACTTGATAAAAAAGACACTACCTAAATATTTTAATAATAATAACAATACTTCTATAAACTCTATATGATAACTATATATACACATGTATGTCCATAAACACTATAGTTATATGTACCTAAATTTTTTTTTTAAGGTCAGATTAGATGTAGGTAACTAGATGGAATACTAATACCTACTTCGTAGCGGGTAGAAACTTCATAGAGTAGGTACTCGTACCTACCTAAGTAGGTAGGTACGTATTCTAATGCCATGAATTAGAGGTCTGATTGATGATTTATTGTGTTATACCTTTTTTCAAACTCATTATATATAATACTTATAACCTTTTTCAAACTCAAACATTTTTTCAAATAAACCAATTACACGCACTTTCGAATTGTCAAGGGGTCGGTCAGTCAGAAAGATGAAGCTAGTGGCCCATTCCAAAGCGTAGAAGGTACCTATACCTATGGAGAAGAACGGGCAAGAAACTTCACGGACACCCTTAATCAAAATAATATGGTTACAAAATATTGGTTACATCATTCATGTTAATTTTTTATTGTTATTATTAGGCTTCAGGAAATAAAGACAAAAATAATACAGGGTGTCCAGTGGCAGATTTCAAAGTTTGAACAAACGTAATGTCTGAACGCAACACGTTAGAGTGATGCGGGTGGCAGTGCAGCGGTGGTGTGGAGTGCACGTGCACCGAGCTTTTGCCACCGAGGCGTACATTTCAAGTGCATTTCTCTCGACTTAGTAATCGTTACGATACAGTCAATCAGTCAGCCAGTCAGGACTTTTCTTTTTATTTTTATGATAGATAGATAGATTACGAAATCAACCTTACAGGTTATAATGCGAAAAAAACTCAAGTTCCATCCGTATAAAATTCAAATCGTTCAAGATTTACACGATTCAGTCGCTCTGTAAACGCGTTTTTGAAAACATGCCTACTAGACTTGACGAGTGTAGATACTAGGCCAACATTTGGAGAACGTGGTTTCAAAAAATAAAATCCACTTACATTGTTTTTAAATAACAATATACATTCTTTTTTTTTACAATTTTTCCAACTTGTTTCTGCTACTGGACACCCTTTATAAAATTTTAAATGATTTTATAACCAGGTAGGTATGGAGGCTTTGCAAAATAGTATCGAATCAGTACGTAATGTACGAACATCTCAACAAATTGAATATCACAAAAATATTTTACTTGTAATCAAAAGGATTTTACACAATTTGTATATACGTATACAATTATTACACAACTAACTACATGCATATTTACACTACATTCTAAATATATTTTCTTATTTTTTGTAGAGTTATTATTAGATTATAGATTGTAGTATAAACTCGTAAACATAATGGAACTGGCAATTTTTGATCAGTAAATTGTTATATTTCAGATGAAGAGCACACCTACATCAAGTTTAAGAGATCCAATGCCCATCTAGTTTCAGAGTCAACTATGATTACGACTCCAAGATACAATAAAAGATAATTATGTGATGTAAATTCTTGTACAACTTAATTTAAGCACCCTCGTAGTTTAGAAAGTTGCCCTATATGATTAAAATAGCGGGGTAATTGCGTAACACACTATTAGTAGCAAAAGCTTTCATTTTGACAGTTTAACAACATTCATTGCGTTATTTATGTTGTTGACCAGAAAATTTTTTCGAACATATGAAGCAATGGATCAGCAATATCCTTCAAAATTATTCAGATTGACATTAATAGTGTGTTACGCAATTAGAGAGCCGCTTCTGTCCGCGCGAAATTTTGGCCCCCGCCCATCGAGCCCCCCGCCCGCGCTATTACTTTGTTTTCCCTTAGCATTATTTCTGTAGTTTTTTCTTTTTACTCGGCTCCTAAGAGTCGTAATTTTTTTTTTTAAATTCAGCTGGTGGTTGCAGAGATTAGCGCGTTCAAACAAGTAAACTCTTCAGCTTTATTATTAGTACTTACCTATAAATAAAAAAGCACCCTGGGCAGCTAGCCCTGTGACCACCCTGCTGGCTGGCGTGGGCTATTCAGATTTTATATATAGTTCGTGCCGATCATCAAGCTATCATCTCATCATCTGCCTAGCCTTTTCCCAACTATGTTGGGGTCGGCTTTCAGTATAACCGGATGCAGCTGAATACCAGTAATTTACATGGAGCGATAGCTTATCTGACCTCCACAACCCATTTACTAGGTAAAACGATACCCTTGATAAGACTGGTTGTCAGACTTTCGGGCTTCTGACTACCCGTAACGATTGTCAAAGATCCACTAATGACAGCCGGGACTCTTTCCGAGGCACGGAGGGGTCACGGTACGTAAAGATGGTCACCCATCAACAGACCAACCGCGGCAAACGTAGCTAAACCTATCTATCGACTAGTGCGGCTGTTATTATTTAGCCACGGGTACCCATTCGATTTTTTTCTTTTTGTTAATTCGTACTGTCCCACTGCAGGCCTTCCCCAAATCCTTCCAGGGACACCGCGCCACCTCGAACCAGCCCTCGCGGTACGTTTCCAGGAAGATACCTCTTTCATTCGCTTATCATCACAAAAAATGCCGCCCAAGAAAGGACAGGAAAGTTTCAGAAATATCTTACCTACTACATATTTTCATTAATATAAAAAAAGTTGAAAAAATTAAGTATCTTTTCCAATAGGATATTATAATATGTGTATGGTAACAGTTTGCGCAGCGATGTCTCTTACACCGCGTATTATTTGTTTATCATATGGTAATATAATTTGTGCTGCTGTGTAAGGTCAGAAACGGCGAAAGGTTACACGCGCCGACGTCCAAGTGTAGCCCTCGTCCCCACGGGCGATTTTTTTGAAGCGGTGATTTATTATCGCGCACTGGATTTTCGACTCACTGCTAGGCACCGAAATAAAAATTCAACAGTGTATTTTTTTGACGTGCTGAATGCACTCTGTTGGATTCTCAATGCCTAGCCCCACACTGCGAGTTGTAAGTCCAGTGCGCGATTAAAAATCGTCGCGTTAAAAAATCGCCCGCGCTCACATTGACTCACCGCGAACTGACGCAAGTCTCACTGAAGGCGGGCAAGGCCAGGCTACTGGGGATGCTCCAGATGTCCCGGAAATCAATGACATCGCTCACAACTTCCGTTCTCACTGTTCAATAGCAGCGCCTTCACTGCGCTATACAGAAATAAATATCTTACGCTTTTGTTGAGGCTGATGAAGGCCCATGTTCAGCAGTAGGAGTTACCTGGTGAGGTGATGATGATGATGGTAAATTTAGTTTATGTCTGTTAATTTAGGATTCCGACCATAGAAGGAAATATGAAACCTTTTCAAGTACTTACAATCAATAGTTTGTCCGTCTGTCACAGAGCTACCTATTTCAAATAATATATCTTCTTCTGACTGGAGGCGGACCCCAACACAGTTGGGAAAAGGCTAGGCAGATAATGATGATGATATCTTCTTCTGATATCTATTAAGTTTATCAGGTTTATAAATGACTTGAAAGTAAGTTGTTATTTATACCAAAGAATTAGACTTATATAATACGTATTTAGTATTCGCATAGAAATTAAGACATCTATTTAATTTCATACCGATAGAAAACGAGTTCCTTACAACAAACGTGAAAGCGATGGCAGCCTGTTTTGAATTTCAAATGAATAGACCTAATCCATATTTCTCGAGCCGCGATGGATTATTAGACGAATCTCGAACCAAATCCAACGGTCAGATGAAAACTGTCGATAGTAGTGTTACGCAATACTGTATTTAAAAACAGAATATAAACATGTACTAATGAACAAATCGATTATGAACTACTTGTCATTGAAATATCAAGTGACTGATGTGGCATTTGTATTGCAATCAGTGAAAGTCCAGTGCCACAGGCAAGTTGTATTGTTGTGTCGTGACCTTTAAACTCACAGGTAGGTACATAGTATACAAACTGTACAATATACGTGTAGGTGTTGTGTTGCATAGAGGTGCACCTATAATGTTGACTTTCGATTCGTTAGTCGATTGGTTAGTAATTGATAACTCGGACAGTAAATGTAGAATCAACTGAGTTTGTAGCAGGCGTGATTGGAAACTATCAGAATAGTGCTTTCAAAACTACACGGGTAAATACTTAAATATCCATACTGTAAACATTAAAAACATGTTCCATAAGCAAGCAAGCTTTTAACTGATGTAAAGATACATTTGGAATTCTGAACAACAGAGAGTTGTTGGTCTGAAACATAAATAGGTACTTATGTATTATACTTACTTAAACCAGCATCTTGCTTTGCATGCTATTAGGTTCACTTCAAGATAACTACACATCATGCATATTAATTACAATCAAAATTAAAGTTTCGCAAAAGCTAGATTATGCAAATGTGCAGACTTCTTGTCATATTTGAAAATATTTGCAAAATGACAAGGTTAATTTAGATCTAAATGTCTCGACTTATGAAGTAGCTAATGCCGCAAATTCTAAGCGCAATTAGGATCATATGCAACAATTTAGTCATGTAATTACAGTTCTAGAACGCTGCTTCCGAAACACTTCCGAAACAACAAACACGTAGCAGATCCCAACTAAGCTTACAAGTTACAGTCAGGGAGGTGGAACTACATCGTGTGAATATTTGAAAGGCTGACATTTCAATTTGACTTTGTTACGCTCGGTTACCAGCGGCTGGTAAAACAGTGAGCGAGTTTTGATAGCTTCGAGCTTGCAAGTGACAACATCATTCTAAAACCTAATGTAGGAACTGCATACTGATGGTAATTTTTGACTAAATAGATATTGAATACTACACTACTTTTCAGCAAAAACTCCTGAACCACGAGCTAACAATAACGAGTATTTTGTATGAACCTGAGCCTGTATTAAAAAAATAATCCCACCTAAACGTCCGCTCGTACACACAAATTGTCCGGCTATTGTAAACGTAAACGACCCGTTCAATTATTACAGCTTTTATTCGCCTTTAGATATATTATTTTTGTTTGCCATGTTCAGCTATGTCGGCACAATTATTTACACGCAAAACGGATAAAGTTTTTCGTAAGAACATTTTTAAAATATTTTTCCGCGAATTGTTTTCCTTGAAGCCAAACAATTTCATGGAAAATATAAAATAACAAGTTTTTATTTTATGTTGTATAGCTGCGTTTCATAACGGAAATTATTGCAAGCATGGATGCTGCACGTAGATATTATAAATAAGCCAAAGAAAATGTACGCGATCACATCATTACGATAAAGATCTACCTACTTATCCTAGCGTGTGTGGTCTTTTTGCCCAAGCTAACAGTTGTAGGTAATAGCGTATTTCTAAGAACTTTAAAGGTTACCAATAGGCACTCCTTTTGGTAACCTTTTTGGTTAGAAGAACTAGGTAAGGGTAGGTATCAAGTTTCCCCTTCCAGTAACGACTTTGCAGTAAGTATGTAGTTACCAGTAGTTACCATAAATTTACTTTCATGTTTCACATAGTTAACATTTTGTATAATCCAAATTAATTTCAGAAATTATCTATTTTAATAGGTGTGCGGTGCGACAGGTGAGCACACCCAATTACATTTCGATCAGGGCAGCGCCGGCGGCGGCGCGTGCGGTCGCCCTAACCGGATTATTGGCCGGCGCGGCGGCACGGTAGGGCTGCGCGGGCGGCGTGCTGGGGCCGACGACCTGCCGCCACCTCGCATTATAATTCGATACAGATTCATCAACAACTTAACAACATTCACCTAGGCTCGCCGAGTTAGATTACAGACCTTTGACCGCGCAACTTTCAACCAAGAAGTATTTAGAATTTGTTTAGATAAGGCCAAACAGCAAAAGTTGAAAGTCGAAAGTTTGTCTTGCTTTTCATAGAATTAGAAGACAACGAAGCAAGTAACCAAAAACAACCAAATTTATTTTCAAACTGCAATTCGAGACACAAAGAAAACATTCCCGCGATAGGCAATATCAGCAATCGCTAGTTCACCGCAGTATATGAGCCACAAAGAAGAGCTTGCAGAAAAAGCTCGCTGCTGTGTCACAGTTTACACAAACAAAACCAAAAAATATTCAGCCAGTATGCATTGAGGCGGAAACTGATACAACGTAGACAAACATTGAAATGTGATATTTTTATGTGCTTCATATTGATGCTACCAAATGAAAAATAAACTAGAACACGTAGAACACCTTTTATGGAATCATTTGATTGGATATAAAAGCAATGCAGTCGTAGGCGTTTTAATTAATTTTGTCAAATATTATTTAATTAAATAAAAATATAATTTTAGGGCATCGTACAGTTTCCATTAGTAGTGTTGCGTATCGATTTGTCGCTAAGCAACTTCAAAGGAGTCCAATGACCCAAATATGTCAGTATATCAAAAAGGTCGTAATCTGATTACATCGTTGATTCCCGGTCCGTTTTCTTTCGTCACAAAACATCTATTCAACTTTAATTCTTTTATGGCTTCTTTAGCCTAATTAAATGCTGGCTACACTGAAAAAATAATTTCTTACTACACCACATTAAAGCGATTTCATTAAGACTTACTGACTTTATGCAGTAAGAAGAAATGTTTGTACAACAGTAAAAGACAAAACAGTAACTTTTAATGATTGAACATCCTATTAAAGTATTTACTGGAAAAAAAACTGGCCGAGTGCGAGTCGGACTCGCACACGAAGGGTTCCGTACCAGAAGGCAAAAACGCCGAAAAAACACGTTTGTTGTATGGAAAAAACAAAACAGAATAAAATAAATATTTAAAGGGGGCTCCCCCTTTAAATATTTATTTTATTCTATTTTTAGTACTTATTTGTTGTTATAGAGCGGCAACAGAAATACGTCATCTTTGAAAATTTCAATTGTCTAGCTATCACGGTTCATGAGATACAGCCTGGTGGCAGACAGACAGACGGACAGTGGAGTCTTAGTAATAGGGTCCCGTTTTTACTCTTTGGGTACGGAACCCTAAAAATGAAATCAACTATCCAAAATATAGATCGTAAAAGAAATCGTTTAAGTTGTTCAAATCAAACAAAACAAGGGAAAGAAGGATCAGTACAAAATTAACAGGAAATCCCTCTCTGATTTTTGCGTCAGGTTTGTTTGAAACAAAACTGTATCAATACATGGAAACCCAATTGATTGTTACATGCTATCCTCTTTTTGTAATATCTCGTGCATCGAACAAAAGTATCGATACAAAAGCAAACGGAAAGAGTTTGCTCTACTAATAAAAAAGTTATACGACCTTAATTAAAAACTGAATCAGATAAAGCGCAAACTCTATTCAGCTGAACGTGGAAATTCCATTCGTCCATTATGAATAGCCATCTGACTATTTACTTAACCTGTTTCAGAGAGCGAGACATACCCCGCACTCATTCCACATTGATACTGCACCGACACGCGCACAAAGGAAATAAATGACTGTCACTGCGGGATATAGAATTGACCTATCACATTGCGCCATTTTCTTTTTTATCTTACGTCTCTGTCTAACAGGCTTTATCTTTTAAAATTATTATTTGCACTTACTCTTAAAAGCGCGTTTCAATTACCTCCCTTGAAAGCATGTGAGGCAATCGCTTGGAAGTCGCATAAAGGGACGCACCTTAGCGAAGTTACGCCACTTCTAAAATATTCAAATCTCGGGGGCGACTTTCCCCACGCTCCAGTAAAATGCAAAACAAGGAAAGTTTCCCCCTAAATCAGCGGAGTCAGCAGAACGGCTCCCGGAGTCCCGGCTCGCGACAAACATACCCGGACAACAAACAAACTTTCATTTAGCTACAGCGGTCGCGTTACTCAAATTTTAGCTGCAAGATGCTTTATTTCAGCGCAAGAATTTAACATTGTCGTCTTGTTTAATTAGTGTGTCAAAGCACTTTCTTCAAATTGCCTTTTCATTTTCTCAAGACATAAAAATAAACGACACATCATTATGAGACTCATCATAAATATTAGAAATACATTTATGAATTATTCATTTAATACGATGCACATACTATCTACACATAGGTAATGGTGGAGGGTAAAATTTTGTAACAAGGATTTCACTCACTGCCATTCAACGCGTGTCCATTGTTATGAATCGGATGTTTGTATAAGCTAACAATATAGTTATCCAAACCCGGATATTTTCATTGGATTTTGTTTACGGATATACAGTGAAGTGCGGACACAAAGAGGCAGTAATAAAACAGCAGTGCGCAACTCTCAGGAAAAAGCCAAACATTGTTCAACTATTAACTTCGAGGAGTTTTTCAATAAAATATAGTCTGTACTCTGTAACGGGCATCGGGCGCGGCACAGAATGCCTAACAATGGAGCAAAACAAACGAGATGGGCAGCTATTATCTCACTATAACCTAGTTTTGCATGGTGAGCGGGAAAAGCGAAACGAGGCTAAATTGCCCGCGAGTTGTTTTATAAATGGTCCAAACTTGAGAAAAAAGCAGCAAAAGCTGCCGCTTTAGTTAGTACTGTTGTTCGCATATAGCGGAGCGCACCCGCGCGCCGCCTGCGCCGCTGCCGACGAGCTATAGCGATTCCGGAATCAACATGCTGTATTGATAGCATTCTTTGTAAACAATATCGGAGAGTTGTTTGCTTACTTTTAGCTGAATGTTCAAAGGTGGTAACGACGTAGATCTGAAACAAAGCAACAAACATGTTACATTTTGTTGTGATTTATGTATGTCTAAGTTTTTAAGTGGCGTAGCTCCACGATGTTCAATGAGGAGCGACAGTACAGGATACTGCATCGCGTTAGACTTTTTCGATTCATCATAATAATATGTAATACCAATTGACAGTTCCAATTTAGGTATATGTACTAAGTATTTTTGAGAATAGAACAGACAGAAAAACAGTTTGCATAAATAATTACATGGATATGTTCATAAACAGAGTTGTAAAGGCAATTGAACATTTTACGCATCATGACGTGGGTACGATACGTGGGTACATAGTAGCTACGAATGTTACGATGTGCTAAAAGAATTGATTGTAAACAAGTCACACCTTATCGAATACGCGACATAATATGTATATGTATACCATCGATCACTAATAAAGATGTATACAATAATTGCTTATGAATTTGCATGTACCTAATCCTTTGTTATGTTGTATTGCGCAGTATCAGATGCCTTTAGGCGTGCTCCCAAAGGCATCTGATTATAATATTACTATTAGGCAAATAGAGGCAAGACATCCGCCGAGGCCCTGAGGTCGCCGAGGGATCGCAGCACGTACTCTCGTCCCCAATACGCACTCTAGCCGTCTTCACTTTCCCACCTAGTCAAGTGTTCGGAATAATAAAACTGTGTGCAATTCTTTAGCCTCTCGACAATGTCCCGAGCAGATCCATTGTGCTACGTCACTTGCGTCCGTGTTCAAGAGCTTCGGGTAGCTTTAATTGTTCCATTATTACCCTTTCAACTTTTGTGCTTAACTTTGAGGTGCTATATTTTCGCTGACACCAAAATGTTTTGAACGAGTTCTATTAAATAATACTGAGAACATTAAGAAAGAAATTATAAGTATTTCAATATTTATGTTCAATTAAACTAGTTCACTAAAGTTCAGTTGATACGAGACGAAAACTTGTTACGGACCCTACAGGAAAACACGCAAGATTTATTTTATTTGATTAACTTAACGGAAAACTTAGTTGTCGAACACGCCCATTAATTTCAATCGTATTATCGTCTCTCTCTATTTATGGAGCTGTCATATAAATAAAGCTCCCAGCCCATTAGCCTCGGCCGCTGTGCGATCACCGATCACCGAGCAGTATTACTGGGAGCCTGCGTGTAACATCGGGCCCATCAATATCTGTCATCAGTCACCGAGTAGCCAAATAAAAATGTACGATCGACCTCCGCCGATAGACCATGACGTGCAGGTTCCTGTTACGATCTCATATTACATGAGATGACCTAATTCGCTGGAAATATTTCCCGTGCCATCGGGGAGATGAATGGTATTGGCCGATAATAATGTTATTCATACTTCTATTTTTATTATATCTTAAGCAATATTATGCTAGTCAGAAAATGTGCAAAGTTAATTTAATAAAACTAGCGTCTACAACTGTGTCAAGGATGATAAGCAGAAAATTTCCTTTAAAAGCGCGGGATTGAATAAGCCGAGCTTTGTTGAAAAAGGCTTTTGCCTGCTAGTACACCAGTAATGCCAGCCTTTTAATAAACGGACATTTCTTTAGCACAATAATTTCCTAAAGACGTCTTATATTCATAGATCTGTATTAACCGTCGTGGAAAGTTACTCGCAAATCTGAAAGAGCGGAAAATTTCTGCTGCTCTAATAAATATTAACTATTAAAATTGTATAAATCGGTAATTAGATGAGCTGGCATGCGGCCAGCGATAATCGGACAGCTGCATCGATGCCGCGGTAGTAGTGCACATGGCCACTAGAGTCTGTGTTGGTTCACTTTCATGTACATCGCAGGCGCACGCCCTCATTATGAAAACATTCATGACTCAGAGTAGGGCCGCTATCTTGCACAGCTGTACTTATGATGATACATGGGGACAATGGTCCGACCGTAAACTTATAATTGAAATGGAAAATATTTTATACGTTGCGTACCTAAGTACGTAGGCAGTGGTAGGTTCAATGTATTTAGCTACCCACCAGGGTAATTTTTAAAACCTATGATATCCTTTAGAAATTATGTCGGCAAAATTTCAAATAAAGGTCCTCCTACACAGAAAGTATGTACTTTAGGTATTAATGTTAATCTTTACAAATAAAATGTAATTTTTGGATGAAATATAATAGTGAATTACTCACTTAATGTTTCTGGGTAGCCGTCTCATCGTCAAAAAATATGAAACAATTTTCATAGTGCATTTGTGCTTAATTTGCTAAAGGGTGTTTTATAACTTAACGTGCATTAACAAAAATTGAATAAAAGGGCACGTGGCGAGGTAAGGGCCGGTCAATGACCTCACATGGTAGGTACCGTTAATTACTTTCGCAGGGAAGAATGTAGCACGCAATTATTCATTTAAGTACAACAAACAAACATTATCATCAATCATTTGGCGAATGTGATTTTGTTTAAACAGTCGTAGTTAAAGTGTAAGTTCCGTACAAAGGCTAATAAAATTTGACCAAGTATTATAGGTATTACCTAATCAAAAATAATTTGATTAAAACTAGACTACAAGTTTGTGCCAAAATATCTGTTGTAAATGCAAAATTGCAAAGTAATTCTTTCTCACTTGCTACATTTAAGGACACTCCAAAGTGTGGTGGCCAAAGGAAAACGTAAGCCTGAAAAAATTGCTATAGCGGATGTAGCGACATCGCCTTGAGGCAAAAAAGAGAAAACGAACGCCTTTAAAGTGCTGTAGTTTATCATTGGGTTGTAAACAAGAGCCATGTATTCATCGAGGCTCCAACCAGGTCGTCACGTGGCGCGGACGTGGGATCTACAGGTCCTGATTGTACTCATCATAAAAACTCGTCACGTCACGTCTACCCCTCCCCTTACTGCTCGGAGAAAGCCTCCCCCTACAGTGGGAAACTCGCCCCCAGGTTAGAGGCTTGCGTCTCGACAGATTCGTACCTAACCACAGGTAATATGACCATTAACTGTATATAATTATGAAATGAAACGTCTGACTATCTGTTAGAACACTTAAAACTCGATTTGATTGTTCTACTGATCATAATTTTATTTTCTCATACATAAATACATTATCTAGGTAAGTTCATTGAGGTGTATAATTTCTTGCAATAGATATTATCAGAAAGAAGGAGTAATCATACTTACTGCAGGAGGCGATGAATGCAGAGAACTAATTGTATGTAGCCGACGTGGAGAGATGATACGCGAGCCGGTTGAGTAGGTATATTTTTTATATCGATTAGAGCGAGCAGAGCCGCGGGCAATACTAGTACCATATTATTAGAGTTTTGCATGCACTTCCACGCTCCATAGAGTTGTTGCTACGCCGCGCCGCTTGACAGTAGCTGTCAAACGGCGTAGCAGCGTAGCGGCCTCATAATGTTTTTTTGGTACAAGTAAAACTGTTGCTGAAATAGAATTATAGAATTTCCCCACATTATATTTTGCACTATAAACCTGATGCGGAAAACTCTTTTTTATTTCGCGTTATGATCGCCTGTCAGTGGGGATTACTACAATTAAGTATTTATCGTTATCGTTCCATATTATGAATATTATTTGCGATACTGCTAATGTTCTATAACACATCCCAAAAACATGAAAAACAATATGAATATGACGACAAATAAGGTCACTAAAATAAAGTAACAAGACTTTGTTTTAGACATCGCATCGCTGACACCTGTTCTGTGTAGCTTTAATATAATACGATATGATACGGCGAACATTTTACGTAAAAACGGTAAGTAACGTGATGTTTTCGCACCTTCCTTACCGCAGTTGACAAGCGTACTAAATGTGAGCGTGGAGAAGGTCGCCTTCGTACAGATAAAGTAATATGAGATTATTTTAGCACATTTGCCGCAGCACGTACTCACGTAAAAGTAGCAATGAAATAAAAGGAAACAGATATAACAATATAACCACAGATGAAAAACGTATTCAAGTCAGCACGAAACCATTTTCATAAGGACCGTATACGTCTTTTATATACATCTTTTCAAACTTCCAACAAATAATTATTTGGTACTTTATTCTATTATTGTGAGTCTAAACCCTTATTATACTTTCCGCGTATTCATTACTAAACCACTTCAAAATTCTACCTTCGTTAAAACTTAATTAATGACATCATTACCATTACCACTGTTCCGACTTGAGTAGTAAGCAGATGTTAAATAGAACGTTAGGAAATAAGTTACACCAAGAATTAATGAATTAATGTAGGTACACTTACGCAGATAAAATGGAACGGTACCGGACCGGTGGATGCGACATTGTTGCCGCAGTTCCGACCTCTAACCCTCTTATGTATGACGCCCAAAGAGCCGTCCTATTATATGGCCGGCAACTTTGCGAAACAGCCGGGACAAATTGGGCACAATTTATTGTTTTGATTTTCTTGGAAAAGAGTTTTGCGATATATTATGTAAGTACCTTTTTATTTAATATACCTTTGGGTGTGTAAGTGTAAAGCTGTCTATGATATAATTGTTTTGAACGCATCAGCTACACTGATAAAGATAATGTACCTTCGTTTAAACCAATCACCATTCACTCTATATTTTGAAGTTTATTCAAACAGAAAGCTATTTAAATGCTAAGTAATGGTTCGCTAAACTGTCGGATTTACATCAGACAGTATTACCGTTTACAAAGTAAAAATAAATATAAGCTAAACAATAAAGCACTGATCATGGCCTACATAATTGCAACCAAATCTAGTCGTCTCTATTTCATTTGTATTTTGTGAATACAGCCATTAAAGAGTCTTGTTGGAGGACAATGACTGCTAGAATTAACACATGTTACATTAGGTTTTTGCATACGAAGAATGAACGACGTGTGTAACTTTATTTTAATAAAAAAAGTAAGTACCCGAGACTTGTAACAAATGTGAGCCGCGTGCAGTAAATAGTAGGTACATGCTCAGAAGGTTCATGTAAATGCAGAGCTTTACTTTAATATTGCTAAAGCATATTTCACATGCAACACTGATTTACATAATTTCATTAATTTTGTATCTTTATAACAAATATAACGCAATAATGCTTGAAACAATATTGGGAAAACTGGGTTGCACGTTTCATGAGCAACAGAGGTTGTACTTGTGCTTAAAGTGGAGACAAGATCTCGCATTTCTCTTATCACCTCGGATAAAAAATGACGTAACAAAATCCGCACTTTTATCTTGTAGAGCTACTCACATAGAAGTAATAACTAAGTTGGAAGTGGACTTTTAAAATTTGGGCTCCTGAGCTGAACATTAATGACCTACGCCGCCATTTTGAAGGGCTGTTTTAAGGAAAACCCCCTGTGCGCCCTCACAGGGGAAGTAATGCATTTTCCTTTATCACGGTGCGGACAGTTTGCGCACTTCTCGAGGGGGACCAGCTTTTACGATTATTGTGCTCACATCGTTACAACATGAGATCTGTAATAAAAAAAACACTGGATTCGATCTCGCCCGACGTAAAAGGCAGCGCAGTCGCGGAAACGCTCTAGTCAGATAATATTATGGAGTTAATTCGATTTTAGGAAACCAATTTAGGCTTGCTGATAAAGTGAACTTCAAGGTGAATCTCAAGGATTTTATAAAGCATACCAATATGGATACTAATAGGTATATATATATAGTGAGATTTATAACATCCGGTTTAATCATTTAAGTTGTTGCTTTGGTTGAACGAACTTTCAGTCGGCCTATATTTCAACACGTCTTAAGGCAACAGTTTTTATAAAAGGGTTAGGTTTGGTTACAATATAAACAGTGTTACGACACGCGTCACAGGCACGGTATTTCAAAGCGTTGTATTGCAAGCATCAGGCGAGATCTAAAAATGTCAAATTCGTGTGGATATTTTGCCTTGGGAAGTAAAGTGACGGCTGGCTTCTATTGCGACGCGGCATGGGGGCACTCGGCAGTGCATCGCGCACCGGAACACTATCGGCCACGCGGAGCGTGAAATAATGCACCACATGTTGAATAACATCGTTAATTAATAGCATCGGGCGAAAGCGCAAGTGTTCACATGCGAGTTGGGCGTAAAACTTGACTTATTAGAACATTAATTACGAATAGGGATAATGTAATGCAGCAGCACATAATTAAGGTTGTTATGCGCTCTTGCGGAGGGGAATGTGCTCGCTTCCTAACTGCGGAGTTTCACGAGGACTTGTAAAGTTTCAGTCGTAAGGATTATGCTTCACTTAATATTTTCATAGCAGATAATTACCATAAAAGAACAAGGTTGCAGTATTAAAACGCAAACAACAAACAATATGCTCTTCTAACCTATTAATACCTTCACACTCAAAATGTCCACCTAGTTATCTTTCAGAATTCCCACCTGAGTTCATTGCCCCCTCAAAATTTATCTCTAAACTTATAACTGTCGGTCGCCGTGTCAGCCGTCGCAGTCGGACAACAAACATGGACTTATTATAGTTCACACTTGTCCATGTTTAGAACATCGACGACCTAAAGATAAAACATGCTCGACGTTTCCTGGGAACAGTTTTGAAGAAGTTGTATTTATTTGTGGATGTTGCATTAGTGGAAATACCATATTACTTGTATTTAAATCCAGTATTATCGACGAAATATCAAGATCTTTTAGGCTAAGTTAAATTAATGAAAGTGTGATTTGCCGAAGCACTGTAAGCACTATATAGGGCATTCGTGCGGGAGAAAGTGCGCTACTTGCGCGAGCGCAGCCCGTCCATCGTGAGAGCCGGGACGTGCTCACATTGCAAGTCGGCCACTCACCCACGGCGGCTGCAGCTCGCCTGTGCATCATGGCCTAACTTATCAATGTCTATCAATCACACAAGCATGACGGGAATAAAACCTCGTATTTGCAATTGAATAGGTATGTATTAGCTGCAAATTTTCCAGGAGTCTTTTGCTATTCCACGTTAGGCTTTGGCCCGTATTAGACTTAGTAAACAGAGATAGTTACAGATTTTTTGACCCATTGACTGTCATACTGATCGGCCATATTGTTTGTTTGTTACGCAAGTTTAACAGTTCCAACTTTGAAATGGGCAATAAAACGTAGCACTCGTATTCAATTCAAGTAGGTACAAAGTAGTACAAACATAAAAGGTACTGTAGAGTCGAAGATCCTTTTCAAATATTAAATCTGGGAACATAATTCGTGGTGTCGCATCGTGAGTTCGGCGAATATGAATGCGAGGTCACGAGTGGCCGCGCGGCGCCTGCTCTGTGCTCCGAGCTCCGCAGGGTTTCACTAGAAAGCCTCCGACGACACCAGACACCGCGGCCGGCACAACTTGAGGCTGTAAATCTCGACGAAGTGGAAAGTAAACGCTTTCCAACATGCACTACTTCAGCAAATAGATGTCATTGTGCTCTCTGAACGCGCACAAAAGCAGTGGGATTATGTATTACGAAAATTCACAGACCATTTTGGAATTATAGCACTCTCTAGATTCCTCAATTCCGGTTTGCTCGTCATAAAAACCGTTCAGTCCTCGCGGCATGTTTGACAACTCAAAGTATAAAAGAAACATGGAATATAAATAGAATAGTAGAACATCCGGCGGAGGAGGCTATAAACAATCGAAGACCCTTCCTTGCAACGGTATAATTACTGAGTGATTTTTTTTCTTTGTGCCTCGAACAACTACTGGCAGGAATGAAGTACCGACTTGGAGATTAATAAAAAATCTCACGGGAAGCAGAGAGTTGAGAGTCGAGCGCTGGACTAAAGTTATTTTACAATTGAACAATCAGTGGGGAACATCATATAACAAAGTAGTTATGATAGAGGTCGATTAGAACTTAGTAGGTACCTACATTTTATAGTTACTTATTGTCGTTCTATTATAGTGGTACATAATGTTTTCCACAGTGTCATTCTTATTAAAACCTTTATACATACTTTTTTCTAACAACCTTAAACCTTAAATCATTCTTCCAAAAGATGTATTATTATTTATTGGTGATCTTGAGGATCTCCTACGAGGCTACGAACATTCCTTATCATTGGACGGACTGAAGGGAAACGCTCATATTCAGCAGTAAACGTTTACGGACCGTTTTTAAAATCCCACTTGCTTTCCGGCTTCCCATTTACTTTTTGTGTCGCCGTTTATTACATTCGTTGATTCATTATTCATTAATTACCCAGAAACGTTTTCATTTGATTGAAGATTAACCTGACGGTCGCATTGACTTTCCTATTCAATATTCATAACATGACATGTTTGCACGCTTAATTAATCAGTTAATTGCTATCTATTTATGTTACTTTCATTTCAAACGTTGTTAAATCTTTTATGAAACTATGTACATATTATGAAATTTACTTAATATGTGGTGTTATGTGGTGTTATTTGTTGTTATAGCCGTGTGCCAATTACGCGTGCCGGGCATCGAACTGCTGCGCAAGCGGCGGCGCGGACGTGACCTCCGCCCGATATGCACAACGGGACCCCTTATTATTCAGCTCGTGAACCCTTGCCCTTATGTGTAAGATATGCAATTTCATTATAATCAAAAGAAGTTAGCTAGTGAGTATTTTATTAATATTGTTGATGTGGTAACTTGTAACAAAAATAATCTATTTATTGAAGTGCGATGAAACCTATTTTTACCGACTTCAAAAAAAAAGGAGGTTATCAATTCGACACGTATGTATGTAATATTATTGGAATTGCATTATATTCACATATGACAATCTATTAGGGCTTCCAAACAAGTATACAAAATTTTGTAGACGTATGTATGTTTGTCCACGCATTTCTCCGTAACTATTAATCGGATCGTGACCATTTTTTTTGTTGGCTTTCATTTACTTCAACTTAGGGAACAGTGCAAGTTTCATCAAAATCGATTCAGGAATTTTCAAGATATGGACTAATACGTGAAGTGTGACGGCCTGGCTCATTGATACGAGCTACGGGTGTAGTGTCAAAGGGAAAACATCTCAAAATCTTGGTCAAATTCTAGTGCAAAAACTAAAAATTACGAAATAAAAAGTAATTTAAAAAAAATTTAACCGACTTCATAAAGAAATTAACTCAAAATTATGAAATAACTTTAATTTCGGAAGTCGGTGGCAAAAACTAAAAATAATAAAATACAGATATCCCAAGACACCGACTTCCGAAATTAAAGTTATTTCATAATTTTGAGTTAATTTCTTTTTGAAGTCGGTTTAATTTTTTTTAAATTACCTTTTTAATGATTAAATTAATAAAATAATTACTGAAGGAACTACAGTTCATTTGATTATTTAGCCTATTTTGGAGTAGGATCTTAACTGCTGAGAAAATTTACAAAAAAATCTTTTTCGACAAGCAATAAATTGTAAATAGATTTCCGCTAACAATAAAGTCTAACTAGACATACTAGCTATCATATCGAGCACATAATAAACTACCCGCTTCACAACTATCAATCCATCGTCACGATATTGTCACGGTTTAGAAATCGTAAGATATATTACTACATGTAGATAATTGTATACTATCAACTATGTGCACACCGTTGAGGATAGTTTAGACTATATTATATTGGTATGCATTTCTTATAATCACATTTTTTCTTATAATCCGTTTCACGATTTCACTGGCAATGAATTTTATTGAAAGATAAAACACTGCGAAATTATAACAGTATTAGGATGTCGACAATAGCTGTCGACGGGGATTATTGCTTTCAGCTTACAACAAAGCCGTATACGCGTAACGAGCCGTGGTCGTCCAAATATAGTATGAACTATGAAACAATAACTAATGGTTACTGATCTGATGCACGCAGCGCAACACTGGGTAACTTTACAATCAGGTTTGATGACTAGATTGATGCAACGAGATTGTAGTCATTACACCAACATCATGCGACTCGAGTGGGTCATGTCAGGATTGTTCACCGTCAATTGTTAAATGAGGTGAATTTGCAACGGTAGGATTATCTCAGCTATAAAACGAACAGGCTTGAAAGCGAGTTTTACCTTGAGATCACATTTGTTAAGGTGAGCGTGGTTTAATCTGGGAACGTGCTGTTTACGGCTGTAACAACAACCTGATTTTGGTTTGAATTTGAATTCCGAGCGACTTGGACATTATTGCTCTTTGTGTGTTGTTTTAACACTGCAAGAGTACGTTCTTACGTACGTGCTTTACATACAGTTTTAACATTGCAATAAGCAAAATGGCCAATCGTCTGATGCAATTGATATTTTTAAACAAAAAGTAGGTTTATAAAAAGTAATTACTTTAAAGTTTAATTTATCAAATCTATAAAAAAAGCAAATGTGAACTCCTACTCAAACACCTATAAAATAACAAGAATTATAACAATTGTTTTTGTTTTCAAATTTTCGTAGCGCTCGTAGCACTTTTCGTAGCGCGTATCGGTTGAAGTTATCCGGGAACAACTTGAGCGTAACTTACAAACACTGAAATCATATAACAACATTGTAATCCCTTCGATAATTTAAACCGTAGTTTAATTTCGATACGTATAATAAGTGACAATAACCTTTCATTATAAATTAATATTTCGGTTAAATCGCACTGACACAATATGATCATATCCCTGCGGACCCGAATATCGGGAACTACCCTATTACCTATAGTTACACAAATATGTTAATAAGCACCCTTGAGCAGCTACCTCTTCCAAACAAATTGGCTTTTAAAGCTGCTGAGACACTCGAAAAGGGATTATCCCTTGAGTGTGCACTTAAATGTGATCCCTTTACTTTACTGATGTCTATAGTTAAAAACTTCCTTAAGTTATACCTAATATTGTTTTAGTGAAGCTACATGTATGTATATTTAGGTAGTAGGTAAGATTCTTGATTTGCTAGTGTGTAAAAACTCAAGACGATGAGGTCATGGTAGCGCTAGGTACCTACCTACTTGTTATTAATTTATGTTTGCAGAAATAACACAGGAACAAACAACACTGACGTTTAAAACACCATATTTTACAAGCAAAGTATTTAGATTCTTTATCTACATATTACTTAGTGCAGTTTAAGCCATGCAATGCAAGAATTCATGGGTTATTTTAATAAAATCGTTAAAATAAGTTCATTCCAGTGTATTTTAGGTCACATCGAATTAGGCAGACGATGACAACATAATGCGTCTGGCGTCCTACGAGTATTAATGAACGTTTTTTGAGGTTCGTTAAAATATTCTGGCTTGTTAGTTATACGGCACGGATTTAATATTAGGCTCTCGAATGGGTAAATAACCAAATACGGGTATTTTCTATTCCCACGCCCCGTTTAGGTGTTTCGTTTGACGGTTTGTTAATGTATTATGTATTCAAATTCACAGGTAGGCGTTGACTATAAGGTCTTCAACTATTACCTATAAATAAACTTCAGTTATCCATGACCGAAGCAGACCTAATCGAATATCAAAGTTGAAAACTGTTTTACCTGCTTTGCGGTTCCGCGAATTTTGGGTAGAACGTATTGATTTCACTAATACATTTTTATTTCAGCCTAGGTGCCACCCGCGACTTCTTTCGCGTGACATAATACTACCTTTTTCTAAAATAAAAGCGCCTAGCCTTAGTTACTTCTTAAGAAACCAACATTAGCAATCTGCCAGTGAAAGTTCCATCAAAATCGGTGCAGACGTTTCGGAGATTAGCCAAAACAGACAGCAGACACACAATTTTTTTTTTTGTTTTGTTTACCATAATATATATTTTCATACGTGTTTAATAAAAAGCTGTTATTTTGACATTTTACTTTTCCCTTTTGATATTATTTACAGGTTTTGATTTATAAGTACGTTACATAGGTGCGTATTAAGAAAAATTTGTAAAAGGAAATGAGGCTCGCGGGTCGGGTCCGGGTTAATCATTGTTAGTAGCGTGACGTGCTCCATCACCCCGGGATCAGCGGCAATTTGTCAATCACACGTGAATGCCCCTCACTAAAGCTTTCAATAAGCGGTCCCAATCCCGGCCTAGCTGACGACGCTATTATCAATATTCAATAAAATGTCAGACAGCCATTTTATTAGTCATTTTCAGTAGATAGGTAGCACTACGTCACGGAAGGGGAAATGCTCAATAATAGAAAGAAACACTCGATTTATGTCCCTTCTCAATATAATGACACGAATCTCCTACAAATCCAGATTAAAAGATTAGAACGTAAAATAAATTGGATAAACTTTATTGATCTGAGACTGTATAAAGAGACATAATGTAAGTAAAGGAATTACGTCTATTTATTATCTAACTCAATACATTCTGAACCATAATACTTAGTCATAACAGCTTCTTTCTAGATTATGATGGTTATGAAACCGCAAAAACTTAACCAATGTTCATGCGACACGACAGTCTTAGTAAAGTAATTTCATAATTTCGAAATAAATACCGTACATCACTTTAAATAAACGACGTTATATAACAATAAATAATGCTCAAACATGTCATTAGGAATGTCACGCTTGATTGGGTTACGATAGTTACTGTTGATAGCATGATATCATTGACCACTTCGAGACCTTGTCATACCTTGTACAAACTGTTTACAGGTAAGAACGTGTTAACAATTCGAATGTAATATCGAATGTGGCAACTGTCATTAAACACAGTGTCACTAATGCCCAAATTGTGATGAAATCATGTTTTATTTGTCGCATTTTTATACATTCGTGTTTGGTTTTGTTAGAACATCATGCAATACGAAACAATGCTCTTTGCTTATTTAGTATAGCGATGTGGATCGTGTACATACATTCATTTGTTAAAGTATAATTTAATTTAATGTTATTGTTTATAAAACCAAGCTCAATCAAATTAGACACAGTTACATCACTAGATGTAGGCATAAAAAGAACAATTCCATGTGAATAGGCGCTTATTACTCTCAGTACAATTTCTTCAATTCCAATTTGCTCGATGAAGATATCGCATGTCGTCAAATCGATATTAATTAAAAGCGCTCAAACAATGCTGTCATTATTCGCTTCGCCAAAGCCGTCACGAGGGCCGATTGTCTCAGCACTCAGTCCGCGCACCAAAGGCTCGCTTGCCACCACCACTATAGAGCTGTATACCTTACTTCCTTGCGGTTTTCATCAATTATTTGATATTCCCCTTTCCCAAGGGGCAATTAATATTGAACCGTCTAAATTTATTCGATTTACTTGTAACAAGTAGGTACCAACTTTACGTCAACACAGCACGTTAATTATAATTAATCGGCACTGTTTTTCTTACTAGAAGAAGATATGATACATATGTAATGAGAAGTCACGATAACCAAAAGCATGACAGGTCTAGAATGCATGCGTTCACTAGTCGCAGTCCCGTTAGTTCAAAGACCCAAATAACAATGATCATAAAGAGGCACGTGAAACTTTTTAATTAAATCGATTACACAGACTCGATCGTTATGCGATACACGTAAAACATGCAACAAAAACTTAATGTGTGCAGTTTGCTGCTTATTCTTTCTCGCGTGACAGTAATGGCGGAAAGTTAATTTGCTTGAAATGTTTCTCACGGTGTTCACTAGCGAGTCCAGACATTACTGCGATAGACATAATCGCAGGGCCATGAGTAACTTGTATGAAATGCTACAGTGAGATTAAGTGGTTTATTACCACACCTGCGTTTACGGTAAATACCGGTAACCGCACAACGGGAAAGAGCTGGTGAGGATAGTGATAGCATTTTGTTTTATAAATTGTGTCATGGTGATATTGTTAATCCAATTCAGCATTGAATGGGATAAGCTCAATACAATTATATCAAAATAGACGAGACAACTTTGTTTTTAGGACAAGTACCTAGTTTTCGAGCTCTACCTAGGTCTCAGCAAGGTTGATAAGTACCTAATTAAATCACGGAATAGGCTTCGACACCTACTCGCATTATGTGTGAGTCACGAACATCTGGCGTTATGCAAGACTCAGTATCAGCATAAGACAAGCAAGCAACCGCAAGCCTACTAACGACACTTGAATTTTTATGGTTACTTCCAAATGTTCTTTGACACTGGGCAAGGTGACGAGAAAAATATTTTTTAAACTACCAAAAAGTCACGACGTTAATAGCTACGGAGCATTTTGTTACCCACCACGAGCACGAAGAACGCGATGCTTTAGGCAATAAATCCTGAACTTTAGACCATCGCAGTGAACCACATTTAAATACCGGAACATGAAAATGCCAAACCCTTAATAGAAGATTACAAATAGCAGCAGCGTGTTCTATTTGTGACCATTGTTTTGATCCATAAATACAGCATTTATAGAACCGCGATGGCGCGGCAAGAGCAAAGCGACTAACTAAAGCTAGCGTGTTCGTCGCGATTGGCAACGAGCGTGAAATGTGGGGCGACGCAGCTGAGCCGCTCACCAGATCGATACTTGATACGCACTCCGCGCTCTGAATGCCGTCGTGACCGGATTCGATGATTTATCCATGAGAGGCCAATTTTCTAAAAATAAAGGAAACTGCAACGACCACTCGAGAGCACGAAAGCAACCGGTACACAAGCATAGAGCTCCTATAAATGGTGATGATCGGGTGTGCCAACAACCACTTGAGTGATTTCATGAGTGATTCTTTGATGACTCATATAGCGGTCAAACACTTGTTCTATTTATAAATAAATTTGATTTGTAACCATTTGTAGGTTTCAAACATAAAAGTTATTTATTAATTCTGGCGATAGCTGCGAGTACCTAGTAAATAACATTGATCTAGAAAAAATACGTGAGTCACTTAACAAAGAACCTAGTAAAACTCACGTGACGATAGAATAAACAAGAAAAGTGTTTAAAGTAATTCCAAGTTCGAGGTCAGCTACTTTATCATTGTTAGCTAGGCGGCTGGGTGTGACGTGATCTGGATTCCCCGGCGGTTTTTAACGTCACCCGTCGTCGGCCGCAGCACCACGTAGTACGTACAAACAACGGCGAATCAAACAATGACCCAGCTGCACTTTCACTTGTTTGTTTTGAATCGTATTCAATCACTCACAAAAAAGTTGTAATGACAATTTTTGCCCATTAATACAATAGAGGAAGTGGAGTTTCGGAAACTATGTTTAAATCGCATGTCTAACTAGCATTTTCTCTCAAAAAATAACCAAGAACTAACAAAAAAGAGAGAATATTTCAACGTCCATCTCGTAATACCCGTGATTTGAAACAATCTTATTTTTTGCAGAGAATTTCGCCACAATCATCACTAGTCACGCGAATACACACAAACATTCTAGATTGGTTAATACAAAGATTTTCATAATAATTTTGTTACTGTAAGAGATGAAAAAGATAAGGTCGGAGTCATAAGACAAGATGATTCAATTAGAACCGGTCATAAAGTGGCATTTGATGACGGAACAGAGCGGTCGCTTAGTGAGATTTGTCTGATGAGCCGTGACAGCCTGCGACCATTATCCATAATAAATAGTTGCAGTGAGGAGCCGCTCCACTCCGTTATCCGTCATGCTTCGAGCCACGATCCGAACAGCAATAAATCAGTTTCGGTTTTTACTCTTCGAGCACATTATATCCGTTTCTCATGTAACAAATATCTTCGCATTGTACGTGTCATCTCAACTCCATTATTATCGCTCATTGGTTCGATATTGTTGGCATTAGATAATTAATTATCTTTGATTGTTACAATTACCAATGTATTATTTTAAGACTTCATATTTGTGTTAGGAATTATATTTTCATCAGTCTGACCACCAAGAGACTCGACAAAGTTAAGATTCTTATCGACAGTGACAGTAGCACAATTTGAATAATGTTAGCTAGTCTGATGTAATATTTGCTCATCTCGCATTCAATATCATCACATAGCATCGCAAAAAGTAAATTCAGATTATGAGTTTTGAATATTATGCGTGCGCATGCGCTTTGTGGTTAATTAAAATTTAGTTGAAATTATGAAGACGTGTGCTCGACCTTGAGCGTGCTCGCTCCGCTGCACTCGCCAGTTCCGGTCTCTCTGTCTCGGTCTAAATACATCACCACACATGTGTTAAGTCAACATTACTCAATTACACAATTTAAAGATCACATCAAATTCTTGTTAAATATGGAGCCTCCACTTTATTGGTAATTACATTACTTACATAATGCTTACGGAATCGCAACTCATGAGCGGGATCATAAAATGATGTCATTTGTATTTTTAATTTGATTTAATGACTCGTGACGTAAATTACGTGATGACATTACCTACTGTTTACAGTGGCTTAAATGAAGATCTCTACTCCACTCCTTGGCATCCAAAGAACTAAGAATGGCGGAATTTTATCAAATATGATAGGTACTGAAACTTAAACAACCGCAAAAGCTCCATGCAAATGGAAATTAAAATATCGTGGGAACTACATAAATGACTTTGATGGTCGGTAAATACTTATTTTTGCGTTGTCTGTTACTGCTACATCTCCCAAAATAGCTGTAGCACGAACAGAACGGAGGAATCCTTATTTGCCTTATTTATTAAAGCACAAAGCTACTTCCTTATCGTGTTGTGCTATGCATTGTATAAGATTTTTTTTTTCATTTTTATGTGGATAAAGAAGGAAAAAGTTATTTTGGTTCAGTTCATCCCATTATGCATACAGAAACGGCACAAACATTTCTGTTCCGAGTTTTAGTAATGATATTTTCATGAGAAGCCTTTTATAATAATATTTTAGGTGGTAATGCGAAATATCGGATGTGCCGCAGTCATGCATTAATGAGACTAACCAGTCCGACCTCGACCCGCCTGTTTCCCCCCCGTCCACAGCCGCCGGCCGCTGTCAAACCTGCGCTAAGAGAATGAAGTCGCGTGAAAACTAATTAAACTTTGACCTCCTCACTTTAGTGTTATCTCGGGCCACCACCTTGTTATTGAATAAACAGCTATTAATAACTCATCACATTATTAGCCTTCCTGAGTGCAGACAAGTATAAAAGTTGCCAAGGTGAGGAAAAAAGTTGCCGTTATGGAAGACTTACCAAAAGGGAGGCTGTGAACCATAAATAATGAGATGTAGGCAACGGATGGTCATCTTTTTATCTCGCTACTTTACGACGCCGAATGCGTCACAAACACCCGTTCAACTTCACACATACTCTATAAGAAACAGCGATCATAGGTATATCACTGATTTTCAATGTTTCGGTCGCCTAAAACACACTGAATAAACCTGAATAAATATTAATTAGTGATGCCTAGACTTCGCAGTTTTTACTTGTAAATGCAATGAAAAGAGATTGAGCAATGATTGCGCGCAAAATGATATCATTAAACAGTCATCATAGAGCAAATGTCGGCACAATGAAGATTGAAAGATTAAATTGCATAGTGCGGTCTGTGCGGTACATAATGAGTATAACTTTTAGAATGGTCGACCTGATTGAGCAGTATGCTTGAACTCTGTTTGCTGGCGTCGCGCGTCGCCCAGGTAACTCTATACCAGCACTTGTCAAGGATACGAGCGCGCACACGGCGGCAGAGGGCACCGGTGCGAAGCAGGCGGCGTCCCTCGGGAGAGGTAATGTGGGACGCAACGAGTCTTTACATTCAACACGCATTAGAGGGACGAGCCGCGCAACGTGACAGAGACACCGCTACTCATTAATGTGCTCACTAATTGCAATAATCTACTGACCTTTTAATATATACTATATTCATCTTTTTTGTAACATGAGCAAAACTGCGCAGTACTCCTGTGCCGATGGCGTCACTCGTGCTTACAAACTGATGCCATCATTCTGAACTGAGAGCTGAGTCACAGCTCTGTATGCCGCGTGGTGGGTCGCATGATTTACCATTAGTTTGTTTACAAACAGACCAAACTGCGGTCAGCCGGTCTGTTGATTACTTGCCCATTTCGAAACTCAGCGCTCAGAATTAGCGATCGGCGATCGCCCACATCAGTACCTAGTTTACTTTTGTTCCTAATGAATTTTTTATCCACTTTGTTTAATGGACTGATTAATTATTGATGAGATAAGATCTCGTAATCCCACATTGTTATCAGGTGAGACGTGCACCCTACGTTGGTAGAAGCGGTACCTAATCTAATTTTCTCAGTAGAAGCATTTCATGTAATATGCTATAAGAACATACGAACACGACATCGTGTTCGTATGTTCTTATAGCATATTACGTAATCGTTACGCTATGTAATTTATTCTAATTTCCCATGGGTTGGGCTAATGACATCCTTAAATGCTATTTCAGTTCCTAACTCAATATCTTGAGGCAGTTCAACTTCAATTTCTTTTCCAAGTATTAATTCGATTTCGATTGATTTATTTTGTTACTTGAGTAAAATTTTAAGCATAATTTGTTTAATAATTTAGAAGGGAATTGCTGCCATTGCGAGACGCGGCGCGGCTGAGCTGGGCGAGTGGAATTAATACCCACGCTACGATACTTATTCTCATTGAAGAGGTAAAATGAGTTGACTCGTTATTCTAGATCTAAATATAGCTCCTTAAAATAGGGCAGGAACAAAGTCATCTTCAGGGAAAGGAAACAGGTAGAAGTGAATCGTTGAATTTATTTCCTATCAGAAGCGGAGCGCAGCGGAGGAGGAAATGAAAAAGGGAAATGAACTGAGGTGCCAAGTTATATAATTTTTCTATTTAGAATTTATGAATCCAAAGATGAATCGATAAAATGAGATACGGTTGTTATGGGGATGACAGGCCTATAGCCGTGTAAACCTGTGTAAACCGTGGTCAGGGTGATACTGAATAAAAGTGTTTCCTATGTCTTAGTATTTCAAGGGCTTTGAAATATTAAATCCGATAAGGAAAAAGAGTAAAATCTAAACGCTGTTCAATGTAACCTTGCTTTGCACGTATCTTACGAGAAAGAGGAAAATCTTTGAAATAATTTCACGAAAATCCAATTAAGAAAATTTTTATAAGCAGTTATCTCTTGGTCAATCATGTATCATAAATCCCGTTATCTGGAAGTCATCAACTCTTACCTATCTCGGTAAGCTTGTAAACCGAAAAATACCATTCATGTCTGATGCTTCAAAAGGACATGACGTTAAAAATCCAAACATTTTACTGCAATATGATGCGAAACCTGTTGAAGTTGTGTACTGAACACGAAATAAGTAGCAAGCCTGGTCATATAATAGAGGAGTGGAGGCGTGTTCTGTCCGCCAGACGACCTCATCCCGTCGCCATTGTATCACGACTGGCGCTCATCAAATATGCAGACCATCGCCTGAAAGAACGAATAGTGCGACTACCCTCCGGCTTGCCTGCTGTCATATACTTTTATCATATCAGCCCGTGTATGTCCACTGTTGAACATGGATCCGCTAATTAACACAATTAGGGTACATCGTTTCCCGGATCCTTTATTGTACAACGGTTCTTTTGTTTACTAATGTATTACTTAGTATTTTCTTTCTTTTCTTTCTATTATATATATGCTGAACTGTAACAATGAGGTAGTCATTTTTAACTATGGATGTTGGTAAAATATGAAAGTGCCGACTCCTACGCCATACCTATTTAATTTCATTGTAGAATATTTAACCAATAACGGTCGGTACGTGTATATGAATTCGGGGGTTTCATAGTTTTATTCACTTCTATCAAAGGATTATTTAGGTATCTCGAAGAATCATCATCAATATTATCAATACATTTTACACAGACGAGACGTAGCAAAATTTTATAACTAACGACTCGTAATGGTTCTCAAGTTTATGCTTTCTCACATAATTCTGTAAAACCTGTTTTCATTGTGTAATTACTGTACCTGAACCGGTCAGGATCGATGCAGAAGGGGTTCATGGCTACCAAACCTGTTCGGATATTTTGATGGCAAGATTTATGGGAACCGCTATGGGATAAGGTGCATCATGCTTTGTGCTTATCAAAATCAATAGTCACTAGGTAACTTATTACGAAATTTCGGATTTTATTAGGTACTCGGAACAGCAATACCTACCCCGGTATCGTGTACTCATTAGCTTGTACGAAATGGAATAAAAAGGACTTTTTTACAAAACATTTTAGTACTCATGTTTGGGACCATTAGTTACAAAAGACTACTTAAGTATTTGCTGTTCGCTAGATAAGCTGTTCGTACGTCTGAAATAGAAATTAGAAATCTGCAAGAAGACAAAAGCAACGCAGATCCTGGCAATTGTATCTGGTAGGTATATACAGTAGTACATCTTCTAATAGGATATTTAGACACTAATTTAAAACGTAAGTTAAATAAGCATTACATATGCCTTTTTGGTTTTACGACCATCATCCATTTTTGTTGTTACGAGCTCTTTCATCCCACGCCATAGAAAGCATTTTGCAACCGAGTGGGAAGAAACGTAATCTTCTGTTCACTTCTGAAGCTATCTAAATTAAAACGCTTTCACTAATTGATCAGCGATCGAGACGCTCACAATAAAACGCTTGTTTACTTTCTTAAAATTTATTTGATATGCTGTCGTCTTGAGCACCTAGAATTGAAACGTTTATTATGAAAGCCATTATTAAAGAACGTAAATAACATTAAAATTACGAACTACAAAACTGAAATGAAAAAGATAAACGAACTACATGAAAGAATTCATTAGAAACGGAACGAAATAAGAAAACATAACAAAAAATTAAGAAAGGACTGTAAAGCCAACTTACCCATACTATGTTTTCATCCGGGAAATTGTGCGCGTACCTATCAGTAATTAGGCGGCGAGCAGTCACCACAGTGCATATTCCCAAGGTAAACAAAGATTACGTAAACGCAATCCCACGCACGCACGTCACCCGATCGATTTTCAAACTTTCGAATACGCCCACTTAGATTTTAAGAAAGACTAAGTTAGTCCTGTTCCGACAGCTCCACAACACTACATCCACAACACTATCTAACCAAAGTCTTTGTGCCCTTGAAATCGTACAGGTTATGTTATCGATAAAGCACAACACGCGCACTGACAGTTGGAGCAAACAATCACAGGTCAAGTTCGGAGTCGGGCTCTGGGATTCAGAGATGAATAGTCTGAGGGGAGTTCATTAAGTGTCTTTAATGAGAAGTCTTGTGCTGGTGTATCTCGAAAGCTTCGATGTTCGCAAGATTAGCGAGGCAGTCGTGGGGTTCGGGCACAGCGCGGCACTCGTGGCCGAGGTCGGGCGCCGACTGAACCGCTTGGGCGCCGCGAGTGAGTGCCGAGGACGAAGCCCCGCGCTCCGCCGACGCCTGCCGCCTGCCGACAGTGCGCGCGCCTCTCCCACAAACAGCCTACCATAACTTCCCAAATTATTTATTTTGATACAGCACACGACTTACACCATTCATTAGTCTTTCACATTTGTAACAAGAATCTGCAGTGGCTTTCCTAGCGACTCTACAAAAGTCAAAGTGACTCCACAAACAGATTTCAGGACAAGCTTTGCTTTTGAATGATTGTTGACACTTGACAGGCATGCTGTGGCGTCAGTCCGACAAATTATTTCATATCTACTATTTATTTCCTAACGTTTTAACTCTTGAATACTGGAAGAATGTACCAAAAAATCAATTCAGTTTCATTTCTTGTCTTCACCCATTTTACCGTTCCCTTTACAAGGAATCTAAGCAATGTTGAGTCGATTGATCAACAACCTGAGGCAAATCAAGTTTTGGAAACACTCCCGAAAAACATGTAAAAACAAACGTGAAATAAATTAAGTACCTTTAGGGAGATAATAGTTAACCTTGTATAAAAGTGCAATGTGCAAACGAATTCCTAAAAATGCTTATTATTTTCTTAACAACAGTCACATTTCTGGCGTTATGTACTGTGTGGCATTATTATAAAATAAATAACGCAATTTTATTTTCTTTTATTAAGGCCACAAATACGTTATCGGCACCACGCACTCCTTGCATAATAATAGATGATAAATATCATTTGTTAGGAATTCCTCGATACATAAGGGTGCGACTGCGAGCAGTCACCGAGCGCGGCTCTGGCGGGGGCAGGTGATTGAGTCTTTATCGCAGCCGACGGACGGGGCCCGGGGGTGCAACCTGCGTCCATGTCACTCTCCTTACCCCAGCCATTTATCATAAACAGAGTTTTCGAGAGTTCACTCAAGTGCTATGATAGCAAAAGAAACAGGGGTACGTCAAATTGTTAGATACAATGATTTGATTTTATGACATCCTTAAGTGCCCAAGAGTTTAAAGCGGAACAAAATGGGAAAAAAAATCTGCAGCAGTACCAACACCGAGTATCGAAAACAATGGACTATTTGAAACAAAAATAACTCTTTCTTTCGACTCCCATAAAATTTCACGTTAGTGTTTTGTGTTTGTTGTACCTGAGCCAAATGGTCGGTGCTTAACGGCAGGTAAGGTAAGGTAAGAGAGAGGCAGGTAAGGGCAGGTAAACGACGTCTGCCGCGGCCGCAGGGTATCCCACTAACCCGCGGCTTCTGAGAACCGCGGACACGCAATGGCCATTGCACGCCACGCCACGCCACAAATAATAGGTAAGCGTCATCTGGATAACTCTGGCTGTCTGGCTTATTGAACACGCAATGGGTTTTACTTGCAATAATTATATAGAATGCGTATACAATATTGGAGAAATAACTTTTACTTTATACCAGCGAACACATCTCGAACGGCAGAAACATGTTGTTAAAAATAAAATAATGCACGTCTGCTTTCTAAAATGATGCCAAGGCTAGGTATCTACGCTAGGCACACGTATGGAGAGTAATTGAAATAAACATTGATCGCCTGGTGTTTGAAAATAAAGATGCTGCTGGCTATTTTAATAATACAATACTAATGCCTATTCCTAACAACATCAAGGTTGTGTTGTGTCTGGTATTTTTCGGAGAAATAGAAATAGCACTTTCTATTTCCAGATAATATCTGTTTGTAGTTAAATCCAGTGCCGTAAATAGGGCGGTGCCAGCGGTGCCCAGGCACAGGGCGCAGACCCTGGAGGGGCGCAGAAATGACCAGACCTGGGTCACTAACAATACCTATTATTTATTTATTTATACGTGTGGATTCGCGTCGTCCGCGTATACCTATTCTTCTTACAAATAAATAATATTATCAATATTAAAGACGATGAAATCGTAATAATAATTGTAAAAGTTTGTGAAGAATGTGATATCGAAGACGATTTTCCTGAAAAGCGTAAAAAGCGAGTAAAGAGACACGACTTGATAGAAAGTTCAGACGCCAGCTTACGATCTTACCCCACAACAAAACTTTAAAATTCATATAAATGACGCAATATTGATAAAATAATTTCTGAATTCGAATTTTCGAATAAATTTTTCTCCTAATTTATAAATGCAAATGTTACCCCAGGACCCGACGGCTTGCCAGGTAAAGCCTGGGTCCTGGCCTCGAGGGTTCTCGGGCCTTGACTGGAGGCGCTCTTAAGCGCATGTTTGGAGAGAGGCCAGTTTCCACTCCGTTGAAAGACGGGGAAGCTGGTCCTCATTCGGAAGCAAGGGCGCCCTGCGGACTCTCCGTCCGCATACCGGCCCATCGTGCTGCTCGAAGGGGTCGGCAAGCTCTTTGAGAGAGTGATTGCGGGCCGCCTCGTCGGGCACCTGGTGAGAATCTTGCGGACAGTCAGTTTGGCTTCTGCAAAGGGCGCTTGACGGTGGACGCTATCATACGCGTGAGAGCCCTCACGACGGGGGACGCGGTGTCCCGGGGTGGGGTCGTCGTGGCGGTGTCACTCGACATCACCAACGCGTTTAACACCCTGCCCTGGAGCTGCATTTTGGAGGCACTCCGGTATCACCGGGATGCCGACCTACCTCCGTCGAATACCTAGTCGAGGCGTATTTGACGGACAGAGCCATCATCTACCCCGGTCGCGACGGGGAGTGGAACCGGCGAGAGATGTCGTCCGGTGTCACGCAGGGATCGGTTCTGGGGCCGTTCCTGTGGGACATCGGCTACGACTGGGTGCTGCGGATCGACCTACCTGATGGGGTTTGCTACACTGACGACACGCTGGTCCTGGCGCAGGGGAGGTCGCATCAGGTGGCGGCCGACGCGATGACACGCGGGGTTGCGATAGTCGTGGAGAGGATCCGGCAGTTGGGTCTCGAGGTGGCATTGCACAAGCCCGAGGCCATGTCGTTTCATGGGCCCCGGAACGCGCCACCATCGGGATCCCAACTAACGGTAGGAGGGGTTCACATCGGCGTCGAGACGACGATGAAATACGTGGGTCTCGTCCTCGACAGCCGGTGGAACTTCGTCGAGCACTTCCGAGGTTTAGCCCCCAAACTGGAACGGGCCGGAGCCGCCTTCAAGTGGCTCTTGCCCAACCTGAGGGGGCCAAACGCCTCCTGCCGGAGGCTTAACGCGGGGGTCGTGTGGTCCATGGCCCTATACGGGGCCCCGGTGTGGGCGCGTTCACTGCGGCGGCGAGCCGCCCACTACCCAAACGCGCCCCAGAAGGTGGTAGCCGTAAGGCCTACCGCACGATCTCGGGCGAGGCGGCAAGCCTCCTTGCCGGTTTGCCGCCATGGGATCTGGAGGCGATAGTCCTCGCGCGCTATATGAGTGGCGCGCGGAGGCACTACGCCGGGGGGAAAATCCGCTTCCGCGGCAAATCGCGGCGGAGCGGACGGAACTCCAGCGTGATCTCATGGCGACATGGAAAGAGTGACTGTCGCAACCCAGCGCAGGGCACGCCACGATAGCGGCGATAAGACCCCTCTTTGAGGAGTGGCTAGAGAGGCGCCACGGCGCCCTCACCTACCGCCTGACGCAGGTTCTCACCGGACACGGAAGTTTCTGGAGGTTCCTGCACATCATCAGGCGGGAGGAAACGCCAGGGTGTCACCATAGCCAGGATCGCCCAGAGGACACGGTGGAGGTCTGCCCCGCTTGGGCGGAGCACCGCCGTGTCCCCGTAGAGGCGATCGGCAGCGGCGGCGACCTCTCGCGTCCGACCCTGGTGCAAGCCATGGTCCGGGGCGAGAGGGAGTGGGAGGCAGTCACCTCCTTCTGCGAAGTAGTCATGCTAGCAAAGGAGGTGGCGGGACGGCTCAGGGAGAGAGCCTCCCGTCCCAGCCGCCGCGGGAGACGCTCTGGGCGTCGGGAGCCGCGTGACGACTCCCGGCCTCCGTAGGCGCGGGCCTGCGGGCAGGAGTAATGGGTAGCTCACCGTCCGATCAGGACCAGGCCCGTGCCGGACGGCGCGTAAGTGTTCCACGTGCGCCTCAAAGAGATGTCGGCATCGAGGAAGGGGCCCCTTAGGACCGAAGCCTGCCGGGTCAGCGGGAGCAGAGTCTGACACTCCCTTCCGCTCCACCCAGAGCGGGAGAGTCATTAATTTGATGATTACCCATCCGAAAAAAAAAAAAAAACAGGGCGCGGATATAGCAGCTCGCACCGGGCGCATAAAAGGCTAATTACGGCACTGGTTAAATCTAAAAATTCTTAATACCGTTTCGATTTTCCCCCTTTTCCCTATAGTTAATCTTTCGCCCTGCAGTTCATCACACAAAAACTCAGGGTATATTAAAAAAACCGGGCAAGAGCGAGTCAGACTCGCGCACCGAGGGTTCCGTACCATCATAATTATGTTTTTAAATTTTCACCATTATTTATTGTTTTTTTCTATTTTTTTGTGAAAATCTTAATGCGGTTCACAGAATACATCTACTTACCAAGTTTCAACAGTGTAGTTCTTATAGTTTCGGAAAAAAGTGGCTGTGACATACGGACGGACAGACAGACAGACATGACGAATCCATAAGGGTTCCGTTTTTGCCATTTGGCTACGGAACCCTAAAAAGGGGTAGGTATGTCCAAAAGCCATTTTTGTATAAATCCATAAATTTTATACTATCCACGTGTCAGTACAAAAGTATATTTTCATGAAATATTTCCTTTGCCCGTACGGGTATGCAATAGGCCGCGAATAAAAGGGCCTGCTCCCTCAATCATCTCATCCCCATATGTAGATAAATTTAAAATGAGCTCTTTTTTACAATTACTGATGCAAATTGAATTCTTTCCTAAGCACTACAGCACCGCTGTACTTAGTACTTTATATGATACTAGAAAGATAAATGTCGACAAAGGGGTGTATGCTTAATTTTAAGTTGGATTTTTGCAGTATTAAGTGGTTATACTATGTAACTTAAAAGTCTGGTTTAAAAAATCAAATGACGCAATACTTAACAGCCCAAAATAAATCAATAAAACCTCACCTGCACAGGTACAACACAGGTACGTACAGCTCCAAAGCCAACGGCACAGCTCATCTGGTGGTCATTTCCTGTTCAGACGCGGCACAGACACTGTGTATCTCTAAATATACATCGAATATCGCAGATCAATAGTATGGAGTCGCATGCTTACACACTATGCGCCACAAAAAATTCGCAAAGACTGAAAGGAATTATAATAATAATGTTATTCAAGTGAAATGGATGAGAACACGCGCCTCGTATATTTGTAAATATCGCTATGCAGATAAAACTCAGATTGTTTACATTCGCTCAACAGGAATAAGTTGTTCTAAACTGTTGTTGCATTGTGAGCGTACGGCTCTCATTCATCTTAAACCTTTTCAGATGCACGGTTTAATTCTCGCCAGACGAATGCAGCCGCGCCGCCGCCCGCCGGCCGCCGCTCTCCGCGCTGGGACACATAAAAACGTTCATTTGCATTGGTGCTCCCGCAGACCCGGTATTTATCCAGTGTTACAATACCGCATAATAAGAGAACACCGTGGGCTTTGACGTCTGGCGCAAACCCTTTTAAAAATCTGTTGAAAAAATGCGCGAGTACTCGTGGGAGTACTGCTAATTAGCCGATTATGTACGTTACACCTGACGTTAACTGAAGTCGAACATGCAATATTTTCGCACTCGTACCTAAATTGCCGTTCCAACATAACAGTCTACACATGTATAATGTTAATGCCGGAGCCAGCAATTAAATGGACGGTAAATTACTACCGGCTGCAATTAGGACATGACACGCTCCTAATATTATGTTGTATGGAATCAAGAGATTAGTGTTTGTAATAATGTATGGTGTTGAAGTTGCTCTGCCAATGACTTCTCTTTTAATTATGAAATATAAACTAAAATTTTTCTTTCTATTTCTGTGGTAAGTTTTTCTTTATATGTATTTTCATTGTATTGCATTACACCGTACTCCGTACCTGAAAAATCTTCAGTATTTCTGTAGTCGCGGACGACGACGTGTGGACGCTGCATTTTTCCGCATTCCATTCCGCCATGAGCGAAACATTTTATTGTCGCTTGTGTAATATGTCCAGGTCGCCGTTACTTGCAGACATTAGGTGTCCACCCTATGGCTCCCTTGCCCGCCGTGGCCCAAGGTACCATAACAAACAGTAATAACAACTTATCTTCATCGCCTGTTTCATTTCCGTGTCCAACTTATCGCCACATTTCAGGCGTAATACCCTGTTTTTGTCGTAGGTACTTACTTACATACGCGAGCATAACTTTCCCAACTTACAATTATATAATATAAATCCTTATGAAAATTGGCATAATTACGGTAGTACAGTGAAAAAGAGGTGCAATAAATGAAAAGTTTAAAATACTTATAATAAAAACTTAAGATAATGTTTTCACTCAGGCAGTTTTCCTTTTTCAGTTTTTTAAATTCATGTGTCCTATTAAAACCAAAATGGTGTAGTGTTTAATAAACTACTACCTCAATCGACGAAAAATTATAAATAGTAAATCTATGCAATAGCTAAATATAGTCAATACTTACTGAACTCTACCAGATCGGATAAAATAAGAGAAATAGCCTTTTACTAGATCCTCGCGAACGTTACGTGACATCATTGTCGGGTCCTATCTCCCTATATCGTTGTAGTGGTTATAGTCGGGGAGATCGCCTCAAGTGGCGCTCGTGATTTAGTGGCCATTTTTCATGTGAATTGCACGTGGGCCAACCCAGGGCAACCTGAGCGGCGCGCTGCCCTCTCGCACCGCAATCAATTCAACTGTTTTTATTGCGTGCTCCGACCATTATATAGAAAACTAGAATTCGTTGAGGTTTTTCTTTTATAGACACGTGATTGGGTTCGATGCTACTTCGTTTTATATGCGGTAGTCTGGACCATATGTAATACAGTAAAAAATAGCACGTATAACTTTTTTCGCTTGCCATCATACGCTTTTCAAAATTCAATACGAAGCACGTTTTACAAAATAAAAGCCGCGCTGCACATTTTTATCAAAATATTAACCCAAAGGTAGGTATAACTTAGTCAGATGAAAGTCCCACAAAGGACTCGGGTAGTATGTTGTATTATTAAAAAACTAATGCTTTGCTACAATGTTATAAAAAGAGGAAACAAACATGGTTTTCGCAGATCTACTTTTATCTTCGATGCCCAAAATTCTGAAAAGGGATCCGACTGAATAATGAACAACTTTGAAAGGGAATTGTAGAAAAAATGCACAGGCGAATTTCATTTTGGCAAGGGAAATGAAAAAATTGCGCCTGTTTCTGGAACGGGCCGCGCCGGGCCGGGTCGGGGTGGTTCCGTAATGGCGGACCTAAATGCCAATTATATCAATTAAATACGATTGCGGTTAGCGTGGACGCTTTTTTGTGGATTTATATATTTTTAGTGTCCATTTATAGACACAAAAAAGGTTTTCGGTTGGTAAGGCAATGTTTACGAGAACAAAACAACAAGCGGATCGCTAATGGCAGACTGAAAGCTGAAAAGGTAAAATATACAAATAAATATATTAGACATTAACTTTAAAATAGCTTCATGTCATATCAGCCAGTGGTCGTAAATGTCCTCTAATGAACCATGAATGTCATCATAAAGCGGTATAATTAATGGTCACGGGGGGATCATAATATCATAATCAGCAAATTTGGCAGGTAGACTGGTGTAGCATTTACTGCCTGCACACTAGGATTAACCACAGGAGGATATGGAACGATTATTCTTGTATCTAAGTCACCATTAGAATAGACTGTCGTACGTGACAAATATTGGTTTAGTTTTGTGTAAAACGAGTTGGTGACCAAATTAAAATATAAAAAGAAATGGAAATAAATGGCTGTAGATAGATGCAATTGAAAATACGATTGAAGAGTAATATAAAAGTGAGAGAATGTTATTAGAAACAATTCAAGAGAAATGGTGGAACGTTTCTTGCTGGTCAGTATAGTCGAAAATGTTTACAAATATATACCTACCTACATAATTACTGTGAATTATTTACGAAACTCACGAATATAATAAACTGAATATCTCAAAATACCAGAATGGCGTAATTATTCCGTTTCCTTGGTGGTTTCAATGAAAAGAACTTAAGTTCGCTAAATGGTGGGCGACATTGTGAAGGGCCGACTAAAGTATTTAATTACGGAGAGGTTCTCGGCTGAGCCTCGTTTGTTTCGGTTCAATCTTAGCTGTTGGCTGTAAGTAGGTTAGTAGAATCCATTATTTATTAGCGGAATACAGTAGGTATACTATTTATGTAGATAGAACGAATTTTCGTACCAGTGCAAACAAGAGTAAGAAAAATCAATATAATATTTGCAGATATGCACAGATTATATTGTTAAAAATTTATATGTATTAATTGCCAGTGATTTTTCAGAGGCCTAGCTTGTGAACTTTTATGAAAACCTTTTTTGACATACTAAGGTATTATTTATTTTGGTTTGAGCAATGCAAGTTTATTTTCGCCGAAGGCAAGTAGAATGCTTTATTCGGGTTATCTATACTTAATATTATAAAATTATATATTATAAAAACAAATATGCATAATCAAGTTATGTATTATATAATTATGTACCTAGATCGTGAGCATACGAGAGGCCCGCTCCCTCTCACCGAGAGGAGGCCTGTGTCCCAGCAGTGGGAACATTATAGGCTGATTATGTATGTTATGTATAGGTACGAGACATCTCTAGCCGCAAATTGTCGTTACACGCTGAAGCGACCTACACTAAACTGATTTTCATCATTAAGGTGGCTGCGATACACCAGCGGGATATCTCACTCCCCCACATAAATTATTACAGGACACACCGTTTAAAAATATTAAGTACAAGAGATTAAAACTTGGAAAACAATTTGAAACCCAATGAGTTAGTCTGGCTTTACTTCTCTCTCAAACCCCTTCTGAATTTCATTATCATTAGATTAGGTAGATGACTCTGCATTTTGATTTTTTTTTTTTTTTTTTGGAATATATTTAAGCTAGTTTTATATGCATATCTATGACAAAAAAAATCAAACCATCTGCAAAATTACTTAACTGAAGAAAAACAACCAAATTACAGCTATTACTATATGAATCGCACAAAATTAAAGGAATTGCAAATAAACAAACAGCGTTGGATAGAAAATGCTAGTTTCTTTGACTGACGTTGAGAATCTCAGCCGCGCTCGTTACGCACTGAATACCACGTAATTGAACCGTCCTTCATCCCGACTTCTTTGGTAATTACACCCTTTCGTTGACCGCAACAGAAAATAAGGAGAGCATCCAAACAACAAGAAAATAAAAAGGCAATAAAAGTATTTTAAGATTCCATCCGTTAATCTTAAAATTCCCAGGTCTCTTGAACACTATGTAGGTATGTATTATTAAGTTCCGTGTGAAGGTAGGAATGAAAAATTATTAACTTTTGTTAGCTACCTTCTATTGCCCACTATGAACAAACTAGAACACAGCCTACTCGATACTGCAGTCTTAAAAATACAACAAAGTGCGACACGACGAAGCTTAGTACTAAGCTGCACTCACACGTCATTCCACAAAGGCGATAATGTCACGTGGTATTAAGATTTATTTCCTCTTTAAATCTCTAGCCAAGGTATGTGCTTCATAATTTTAGACTTCCTCGTGTAAGGGTAGTAAATAAAAATGAGCAGACCAGATTACACATGAAATTGCAAAAGCAGAACAATAGTCGCATATTCAGCAAGACGACGACGTAGCACATTTCATGAGGCGTACGCCCGCCAGCCGTATAGTGTCCGAAAAGAAAAATGTGGGGCGGGGGACCCGGAATAGTGCGCGAGGTCGACGACCCGTGGGCGGGAGCCGGCCGGCTGCAGCCTTCAGCGCCTTCAGCCATCTTACATTATTTAGCGCGATCTATGATAACTAATGGTATATTTTGGCTATAATATCACCATGAGGGAGTTGAAATTGCGAAAAGAGGTCACGTGTACCAGAGGGTCCTGCTCGGTGGAAACGACAGAGCTCGGCGGAACTTTATTTTTAAACTCTCCGGAAATAAAGGCGCTTGCTTCGATATGAGCGAACCATAAATCGGTCCCTGAAGACTTCTTGCCGGCTGCTATCTTTTATTCAGATGGACAGGCGCCGCCGCACCTATGACAAATGATGAGCAGCTGTGAGAAAGAAAGGCAACGAATACGACGTTGTAATGTATCAGCAGTGACTAATGTTACTTGTTTGTTTGTACGAGAAAGTTTTTGCTTCGATGCTCACTATACGTACATATATTCGTAGAATTAACGCTGAATACATTCTAAGACATAGCGTACAACAAATGCTTTATTAGCGCAATTAATTCAGCTTAGTTTCAGTTAATTCAACACCCTATTTCCAAAGACTGTTACCTCTGTATAACAAATGAAGCTAGATTGAAATGCCTGAATAACATCTAAGCTAGGCTTAGATGTAGATATTTATCACACGACTCTATGTATACATAATAGGTAGGCTATAGGTACATAATCATAAATGCGTTTTAAGCCAATTAATAAACACATTTATTATTGTTAAACGCATAGTCAATTAATTTAACTGCGTGATCGTAATCACAAGCAACTAAACACGTAATAACTATTATAGATAATAGTGATGGGAAAGTTCTGAGTGCTGTTACCTACTACTATACCTACTGCTACAATTTGGTGAAATAAATTAACGATAGCGCAAGTCAATACCTATAGCAAATGGTTTTGTTAACATCAAACCTACTCGTATTTAGGATAAGCAATCTTTCCTTTATTTTTGAAAATAAATAAAATTTTAAGCAATTAGTTGCTGTTGTTTATTGACAATTCGTCATCATCTGCCTAGCCTTTTCCCAACTATGTTATGGTTGGCTTCCAGTCTAACCAGTGTTGCTTTTTGTGAATTGTTTTATTTTAATAGATTTATCTCCCTGCTTGCTAATGTGTTTTCCCTGAAAAAAATCTTTGGTGTAATCACTGAATGTTCATTGGCTGTTCTGTATAGTAACAAGTTAATTCAAAGCACGCGCACAAATTGATTTAGGACTATAATCACAACAGACTTTGTGTCACGGAGTACTTAATTGTGCCAATTGTCTGCGTTTTATTGGGAGCTCTGCACTGCGCTAACCTACTATTTAACTTCTCAAATGTTTTTTTTTTTTGTATTTGCACTAGCTTCGGCCCGCGCTTTCTACAGTCTATTTTTTTTTTGTTTTAACATTAAATGAAAGCATTTTCGGAAGCTGGTCAGAAGTTACGATATGCAAGGTACCCCGTACATACATAAATTCAAAAAAAAAAAAACTTCAAATAAAGATGTATCATCGGCTGTTACTGGCCAAAACATAATTACCTAAGTGAAACACAACTACGTATTTATTTATATAAGAAAAGCAAATTTCAAAAGCAATTTATTTGGCTTGTTTGAGACCTTATTTATAAACAGAGGTTTGGGACCTGCCTAATAAATCATTTCCTGGCATCAAGCTTTAAGGCGAGCACAAAACCCTTCACTTGCACTGGCTCGTAAAAAGTAGCGGAGCTTGTAAATTGTATGAAATACCTACGTACGAGCAGGACGCAAGCTACGGGTTAGACGATGCTCGGTTATCATAGTATCTACACGCCGTGCAGTCACTATATTCATAGTTTTATTTGACATGTGTCACTCTGCACAAGTCGGGAGGGGAACACCGTAAACTTCATCGTTGCCAAGCAAATAAACCGGCAATAAATTGATAGACATGTACGCAATCGACCGCCGCCCCTCACGGCAAGCTACACAACGGTGACGACGGGATTAGGTTTGTTTTTCACATAAATGTCATTCGATTTCAGTTTATTTGCAATACATTTTGAATAAATGACATAGTTTTGACCTGATATTTATAATATTTTGCACAACTTTCGGACTATTTTCACGCTATTTCCAAAAACAACAATAGCTACTACAGCAGAGGTGCATAACTTACGACATAAAATCACAACATAACATCACGCATGTACTCCCTGAAAGATTGGGCACAACTTACGACTTTCCAAATTATTGGGAATCATTTTGCCGTTTTACTATAAAATTGTATTGTTGGTCTTTTTGTCAGAAATGATGCGGCCATTTTAGCAGCGAACGATACCCGAATACTTTGCCTAGATTTTTATGATCTTTTTTAACGCATAACAGTATAGTAATAATATATGAAAATAAGCAGGGAGAGCTGCATAATATAACATTGTTATGTAGAGTGGCGTATCTTTTGTTGATATCCGCGCGCCCCTCACGCGAGCTGTATGCGAATCACGCGCGAAATTTCCTTATAAAGTCAACATTTTTCATCAGAAGACGTTCACTCAACGCCTTGTCTCCCCCCTGTGCCTCGCATCAACGCTTTCCAATTACATTACATTTAGCAAGAAAATTTAAAATTAATTGCATCACACATTTTATACCTTCGGGGATCATATTAATATTTTACTAAGTAGGTACCGCAAGCTTAAAAAAAGGTGTTACTACACTTGACAATGATTCTGCAATAAGTACAATATTTTAAATGTTAATATCTAATATAAATTCGTATCAATTCGACAGAACTTACCGTTCCTTTAGACAGCCATAATCTCCGCTCTAGGATAATATCCCATCGGAAATCTTTTGATACCTAAGAATTATGCAGCAATCCCCAGAGCCTTCGTTACCTCGAAATACGCAAAGAGAAACAGTGAGTATGTATGTAAACAACGTCAATATTTTATTATCATACCGTCGTTTCCTCAGTTAACTGAAAATTGACACCAGCAAACATAAAGAAAAGAAAATCGGCACCGTAACATTGTAAGGCAAGTCGCTTCTAATATAAATATTTTTCTTTTTTTAGACCTGAAATATTCGACGTACTAACAAGCTTTTCACAGGTTTTATTCCAGGAATATTGAACAACGCGAAGTCCCACACGGCGCCAATAGAACGTTTGAATATGCAAGCAGAGTTATGACCTAGTTCTATAAAAGTTGCTGTGTTAACTTCCTTTCCACACTTTTTATACGCTTCACAGTTTTTATGCGAGTTTTCAATACGAGTATGTACATTGTGCACGTTAAATTGAAATACAGTTGAAATTGAACAAGCACGTAAAAGAATATACATATATATTTGATCATACATTGAATCGTATTTTAAAATAGTGTTCTATTCTCAACAACCATACACAAAGTAGCAAAAATATTTAACAAAGTAGGTAAAACAAAGAAGTTTAAAATTATACAATGAAAGGAATTAAATTAAACAATCTAACTTCCAAAAGTCGCTTAATTACACTGTTCGAACTCAATTGACGTCTGACCTAAATCTGCATCTGAATGAGGACCCGGCTCAACTCTTCCGACAAGTTTAGCACAATCGCAGCTCAATCTTAATAATTCCAATCTCGCAGTTTGAATGTAAAGAGGTGCACTGTTCGGATTAGAGTGGTGATTTGACAAAGTTTCCGCATTTGGCACCAGGACTCGACGATACTAGACCCTCTACGAGCTGATCCGATCTTCATCCGATCTTCAGCATTGCAGCGGCATAAGCAATCTTGCTTGTATTATATGTCGACACTCCTCAGTTCTTCTGATAAAATCAAAATTCGATTAGAGATCATCTTCATAAAGAGTAAATTAAATATACATAGGCTGAACCATAGAAATATATCTATGGGCTGAACAAACAATTTCGATATCATTTCCTATTCCAAGATAAACGCCCAAAACGTTACAAATTGGTGATAGATTTATTTATAAAACTTCAAAAATATTTTTTCACAGCATCTTCCCCGCAATCAATAGAAAGCTCCCTCGGTTGAGATGACACAATCTTGAATAGGCAATAATGCATTCCGATCCCTGATCTATCTCATCCGACTCATAAAACTTTCGAAGTAGAGAGGACGACGCAGCTTTACCAAGTTTTACTAAGAATAGAACGGCGCTCTAGTTTCATCATACGTTACTGATCAGTTTCACTCTACTCAACCGAGCAGAATAGCGGACTGCGGAAACAAATAAAATGTTTTTATGACGGCCTAGATATAAATATTATACAGAAGAATCAAATTACAACCAATATTATTTGATTTTACGGGACTGTTTAAATGTCAAGTGGAAAAAGGCTTCTACCAGAAAGAGATCTTTTTCCAAGTTATTCTTTAATCTTAAGTCAGTCCTTGTTAGAAAGTAAATACTATTAAAGATATTTTGTATTTTTATTTCTACGACATAAGTATTTAATTCGTCTGTTCACTTTATTAATATCGCAGTCAACTGGTTTAATTAGCCGTTTAGTTAACCGCCTAGCTACTAGCGCCGCCTAATTTACTAAATCTCTACATGAAATAATATTTGTAGGTATTCCATTGGTAGGTATTCAAATTATTAAAGATATTCCTTAGTTTTATTTAAAAAAACGTTTTTTTTCAAAATATTTTAACCGGATCCCAGATTATATTAAGACTGCGCGCTCTGAATTTATTTTCACATAATTTAATGTAAACAATAGTGAGACTTTCCACGGCTTTTTAATTCAATGGAAGAAATCCTGCGCTCATTCAGGCTACGTCCATCTCGTTAACCTTATTACCGAGTGTGGGTCCTGTATGCAGCCTGCGGCGGAATTCAGTCCTTATTGCACCCATTTTTCCATGACCAGCGAGAGTGACCTACAAAAAATATGAAGTTGCATTTCGCTATGAAAGAAACAGAGCCGTATTTTTTTCTAAAAAACAGAAATGCTAAAAATATTGAAGAGCCTAAAACATTGAAAGCGAATGCGGAAAATGTAGAAGAGGTGCATCTCAGATGCAATTACAGAATTTCATCCAAATGTTGAAAATAACAGACAAACGTTAATGAACCAGCTACTGCTAAAACCAACGATACTATTATGCAAGAACAGAACCAACACATTCCATTATGAAAATGAATCACAATTGACTCAAAGGTTTTAACGTTTATCGAGCCGATCACCGCAGCTCAATCAATCAATCCGTTCAGAGGCTCTGCTGAACCGGACCAGTTATAATTGTACTTAATTATTCCGAAGAGGCAATTATGTTCAAGGTTATACGCGACCTCGTTCCAGTGGATGCTACACAATCATATTTGTATTTGCTATTGTTCCTCTGGGATTACTTTATAAATTGGATCCGTAGACCGTATGTTGTTGGGCGTAATGTTTGCTTTAACTATTTAGTAACTTGAAGTTACATTTTGTGCTGTGGGTATCATTTGGTTGAATTTTATATTAAATTAAAGCTGTATCAGGTTCTCTCTATATTGAGTTTAATTTTTAACTCTTGCACGCCGGTATTATTAATTCATTTCAATAAAAATGCAGTTTTATAATGCGGTGTATTTAACAATCATCCCTCGTTTATGTCTTTTTCATTGTGTTTTAATTTGTACCATTCTAAATTCGCGATTCTCTAAAATTTTATAATAATTACGTTAAACGGTTCTCGTAAGTAAATTCTTATCTTCAGGAATATCGCACAATCTATACTTTTATAGATAGGTACAATATATTTAATGCCGTATAAAATAAGTCAATGAGTGAGGGTCTTCGATAATATTCTTCCCCTCTCTCCCTTTGTGTAGGTACGTAATGAAAATGAAGATTTATAGGGGGAGGTGAAAATTTGACACCTGCTTTCGATGTAACGAAAACCGTGGATGAAAAATTGTATGCAATATTGCAATTGTTTGAAACACTTTAATATCGAAGTTTGAGAATTAAGTATTCAATAGACTTTAATAATGACTAGATTAGATCATCATCATCATAGATTTTTGTTCTTGTCCTTTATAATATATAGTATGTACGAGTGAAAAGCTGGTAGAATATTATATCTCTAGGTGCACTGCTCGCGTTGTCAAACTTGTAAACAGTGCCACCCATCGATTCTCTGTACGACGACCAATAGACACATCCACAGGGCCAAAGTAGTCTAAACCGACGTTGGTAAATGGACGACTGTAACCGGAATCAGTGACTGTAACAATCAAGTCTTACATCAGACAAATCGCCTGTAGCTGGCGTTTGAGGTACTGTTTTTTTTTAAGTGTAAATACCTAATTGAATAGTATTACTTAGTAGGTATATTTTAGGTCATAGAAATAAAACTAAAAGATTCGGCTTTACTCCGTGACTGTACCTACTAATGATGAAATTGGGCAGTGGGTCCAGTCGACGTATTCAAATTGTGATTACGTCAACTGGACCCGCGGGTCCAGTTCTAGTGGGTCCAGTTGACCAAAGACTCGTACTGTGTATTCTTTGTTGGAGATCCCAATAAAAAAAAAAAATCAACATCATTTTCAATAATGAATCATCACATCATCATCATCTCAAACCATCTTTAATATTGACTGAAAATTGAAAGAAAACGTAATTAATTAAAGTATTAATCATCATTTATTTAACCTTAAGTAATTAAGGAAATGATAATTAAACATAAAAAAAACTTTTAATTTATTCTTTAGGTACCTACACCTTACATTCTTTACGATTTTGTTTGCGAATACCAATTAAAAGTTTAATTTCCTTTGTTCCGCTGATGGAAATACGACTCTACGTCAACGAAGGTACAGATATAAAGGCACTCTGACATTGTAGTGTTATCCTATACTGAACAAAAAAGTTACATAAAAAAAAGAACTATCTATGGACTGACAAACATAAAAATTATAGTTTCTTCACATATTCCACCTACCAAATCGTATATGAAAAAGTGCCCACACGAACTTTTTCCTCGGAGATATTCTGAAAGGAAAAATCGTACTTAGAAAAGCGAAGTAGTGAATGTCTAGATGTGTGTGTTTAGTAATTTTTTTCGATCTGTCACCCGTGACGAGTTTGCGTGTACCCAGGCAGGTAATAGAATTCGAGACACTGTTATATACCTATACCTAGTACACAGGACTGTTCGTTAGGGTACCGTGATCGATCACGACTACAGAGAGCAAAATTTCATCAACTGCTCCGACACCGTTTGCGTAACTTTCAATTCAGCAGAACAAAAAAAAAATGCTTCACGCTGTTTGGCCAGAATTACGTATTTCAAGGTATTTTTGAACAAATAGAAGGTAAGAAAGCTTTCGAACCTTCGAGCGCTGAAGGACGAGCGAGATGTGTCCATGGTGATAATTTACAGGCGATCCCCTCGGGATCATCCGGATAAACGGCGCCAATAAATCTCTTAGCATTTTTATTGTTTACTCCATAGCAAAATTATATTTTATTTGACCCTTAATACCCTTCATAAATATATCGGCAACATTTGCCCTGCCATTTACGACATCTGCTTTGGAATTATCGAATATTGATCACATTTCGCTCGCGACAAATTCAACCGTTAAACTCGATTCCGTATCGATATTTTCTATATGCTCGTCGCGGTTATGTGATTATTAACTGATGAAATTTAATCTAGATAAGCCGAATTAATTTCAATAGATTAATAGAACACGAACATCAAAGAGTGATCATTCATCGTTAGGCGCCGATCGGTAATGTCCGGAACTTGGCTCCGATTAGATTGTCTTCCGGACTTTCCAACTAACAAGTACTTAGTTGGTAGAAACTGTCCGAACTGCCGTCGCGACTGAATGGATGCTCGTGTATTAATATCCTGTTCAACAGCAACGCTCGACACAAAGCTGGAGAGCCCTCGTACCTGAACGAGCGCGACTATTTACACATTCAATAACAGTTACGAATTATTAATCTATTAAAATATTTATGTACCTACGCTTTTATCAACGCGTAAGAGCCCTTTATCTGACCATTAATTCAATGAACATTCCATAAAAAAAAAAACTTTCAGTAAAATACCTGAACCAAATATCATATTTCATTAACATTAACGCCAGTTTAATGAATTTATTGTTCATCTCGGTTTATGAGTTGAATGAAAACGATGAAGTTAAAAACAAATATAACAAAGCGGTTTAATGGCGCCATATTTTATGTAAGCTTAGCTTTTATTTCATGAACCCTTGCATTCGTTTCAGAGATAACAAGTCGGAGCCGGCGACGTGCGCCATCGAGGCGCGCAAATATCCATCTCGGATGTAATTGGAAAGCTCGCTACAATAAAAGACTGGGGGTGACACGGGCCGATTTGGAGCCATACAGATGTGCCTACATCCACGTAACCATGTCAAGAGCCTATATTTCTTTTCAACAATTTTATTTAAATGTAAACCAACTTACATTTTACGCGATTCATGTTTGAGATTGCGTTAAGAAGTCCCATTTACTTAATTATTTTGTAGCAGTTACAGCTTTAGTGGGACCGTTAACTTCTTTATTTGTTTAACTAGCATAAAATACTGCCGTGTACAACAATTTCCTTCTAGTTTTCTTTAAGTAAATGATGAATGCATTAATAAATTGTGCATTTATGGTAGTCACAAATAATGAATAACTTATAAATAGTACAGAGCTACCTACTCCGCATTTTATTTAACGTCCTTGCCTCAGCCTGTAAATAGTATTCACAAGCGCCGTACCTTTACTTACCGTTTAATTAGTACAAACGTATAAAAAAATATTATAACCCCGCTGTCTACGAAACAAATTTCAATTTACTCGCTCACGAAAACAGAAACAGCACAATTTATAGTTTGCTGACAACGCTGTCAGCAAATCCTACGCAATATGATAAAATGTTTTAATAGAAACAGATGAAATATTATACGAAATCCACTCCCGTCCCGCTGGATAATCGAAAGGTACGCAAAGCGGAAGAGAGGATCAGTCGCAGGTATGGATATGGATGGAAAAAATGAACGCAACGTTTGATGAAAAACAGCTACGCACGTGTTTCGCGCGTCACTGAGTCTACGCGCGCAGGCACCACATCGGCCTCGTAGCAAGTAGCGAGTGCTGCGACTTCGCGGCCGGGTGGCCCGTGTAGTTTTAAATTAAAAACTTTTTCAAATGTTCAATTGAAAATATTAAAAAAAAAAGAGAATTTTAACAGTAAATTATTAACTTGTACATTTTTATATTAGCTACTTACTAGGTACGTACGTATATGGCGACTTTTAAATAAGTATTAACTAGGTACCTATTTCCCTATTGCAGATCGAACATAATCATTGTCTGACAACACAAGATCCAGTGGACCGGATTTAACCCAAAACTAATCCGTACACAGAGCTGATGGGTGCACAAGCGGATTAACTCGTGTTAACTAGGTTGCAAGCATGTAACAAAGCAACTAAATTTTAGACAATACAGAGGGAGGAAGCCAGCTTATCTTGCACAGGCAGCCTGAACTAAAGTCGCGCACAGGCCATTGACGTCATGAGTCTGATTCGGTAACCTCTCTTTGAATAATTTTCATGTAAATATTTATTAAACAATAATTTTGTGACTCGGGTCGACATAATTCTTGGAATCGTGTTTACCCTAATAATTTTCTCGTCAGTCAATTAGTGAGTGGCTTTAACAAAGGTATTATCTATTAATTTGGGAGTTGTATTCACGACTTTAGAGGTAATTTGATAAACACAACGAACATTCTTGAAAGGCACCTCAAGGTTTCATGTCTTCTCATCCACATGCTACCCCTCACTCACTTTACGTAAGAATAGAAGTGCACCGTAATGCAATACGTTACAATGATACGATGCGAATGTTTCCGAACCCGTACGATCACGATGCGTAAATATTGGATTCGCATTTGATCTGGAACAAATCAGTTGCTATCGGACGTAAACGTCATCTTCACAATGATAAATCGTTGCTCTGACCTGCTTACAAATGTAGCCAATATTCCTTCTTGTATGAGGATACATTTACCTAATACGACAAAAAACGCATTACTGAAATTCACATTCGATATAGGTATTAGGTACCTACTTGTAAGTATAATACTCCATTACATTAGTAAGTTAAGCAAACAAAAATACCGAAGTGGGAACATTGCGAACGAAGATGAAAGTTAGTTTTCGATTGGTACATCGATGTTTTAGATTTAGACAAAAGATAACACAGCAGTTATTAAGTCATTTCTTAAAATAAAAACAAACCTGAAAACTCATGGACTTTGTAGATCGACGTAGGAGCTCAACACCTACCTAACTCAATTTACAAATTACGAAATGTCAATACTAATATTTCTTGTTATGAACAAATTTTGAACTGGAAAACGAAATGCTATTTTTCACCGGAGCATCGAGCGGCTTTCGGCTCGTCACTCGATTAGGGAAGTGTTCATTAAATTATGCGATTGCCAGCGTCCAGTTTGTCGAGCAGATTGCACTGACGATGGAAATTCCTACAAAATCAGCAAAAACCTGCCCCAGAATAATATTCGAGTTTTTGCTGAAGTTAATTGAAAATAATCGTTCAAAATAAGTGCCGATTTAATGTAAAAACTTTATTTTTATATAGCCAACTAGCACTTCGTCCCCGTGGATTTTGCACTTTTTCCCAAAAACCCCTTCCATCCCCTTATAATGGTTTTGAAAATTAATTACGACGATCTTTATTATTTACTTAAATAATATTGGTATTTAGCTGCATCCCGTTAGACTGGAAGCCGACCCCAACATTGTTGGGCAAAGGATAGGCAGATGATGATGATATAGGTATTCGGGCCAAGTTTCAAATATTTAGATCAAAGGAATACGATTTTACATGTAAACTGTATCCCCTCTTTCCACAGTAAAATCCTCCCCTTAAAATTTACTAACCCCTGTTTTACCTGTCAGGGGTCGATTTTCGAAAAACCCAAAACCCTTTATTCTTTATGTTCTGTCAAAAGTATAAATACTAGTTTTCGAGTTAGACCGCGCGTTAAAATTCTTCGAAACTTTGAAACCCTCCAATCCAAGGGAAATTGGATTTCAAGGGGATTCAATTTGGATTGGATTGGGGTTTCAAGGGGTAGTTTAGAAAAACTAGAAATAACTTACTTAGATACCTAAGAGCCAAGTTTATTGAGTCAAGGAATACGATTTTTCATACAAAACAAATCCCCCCTTTTCACCCCCTTAAAGGTTGAATGTCAAAGACCCCTTCTTAGTGCTCCCCTAAAGAAACCGTGTGCAAAATGTCACATTCCTAGTCCCAGTAGTTGCGGCTCTGCGTTGATATGTCAGTCCTGTGTGTGTCTCCTTTTTTGTATATATTTAGATAAAACAACAATAAGTACAAGCAATATTAATAAATTTAATATCCCCAATAGACTTGTTAGTGACGACTTATTGTGCAAGATGTCTTAATAATTTGAGATAATATTTTAAAACAGTAATTACCAATAATAACTGAGATCGCCATTGAACTATTGGCACATAGTTAATGTGTTTCTATTAGCACGAATCACAGCTCGCACTCACGAACATACAATCAAAAATACTTGTACATAAAATACCTGTCTTCTTGATTATGCTTTCAAATGAAGTTAAGCAGACTAGACATTTAATTTGCCTCTGTATTTGCAATGCTACCAATGAAAATACAAGAGAAATTCAAAGAGAAGAGACCGATTTAAATAATGTATCAAAGGTCTAAAGACTACCGACGTATTTAAAATCTAAAAGAGCCTATTCATTTTTTAACATTTATATTCATTCGTTATTTCTTATATTCGTTCGTTACAAGCGACTTGAAGTCACAAATCGTATAAGAATACCATTTTTATGATATTGCCTAAGATTTACTAAAATCATCGTCCTCTTCTAAGCAAAACGAAGGTCCATTCAGAAGCTATGTAAACAAAACGAACTAAATCCATGTCAATACAGAATTCGTTATTGTTATTTATCGATGCCGACTTCGCTACTTTATGAAATATCTTAGCAATATATATATATGCTTAAGAAAAATACGATATTTTTGGCACAATGTTTTCTCATACTTACCGAAAAATACATAGTAGATTCTTTGGTATGCATATCAGGGGCCATTGATGGAAAAATGATACAATAAAGTACTGTAACTTGCTGGTCTAGGTCGCCTAGCTTTAGGTGAATTTGGCAGACTTCCAAGACTTCGAAGATCCTGATTTATAGCTCCCATGTTACGACGAGTTTAGACCAATTCACATGGTATACTGTATCTATAGTAGAGATGCATTCCTAATTAAATTGGGGTTTATTTCTGATCGTCAATAAATTATTGTTAATTTAGCAATTCATAAGGATAAAAAAAAATACATAACTTATACAAGCATAATTATACTTCAAATATACATAATACAAATATCTTTTTCCCATAACAAGCTTTTGTGTGTTCATTCATCTTTTAAATATTTGTCTAGTTTTCCCCCATTGACTAGAAGTCATACGAAGGGAGGCTCGCATTTCGCTCTGCCTTCTGCTGAGTCGGGTAACAACTGCGACATATAATTTGGATTAGGTACGTTCGAATAAATATGTAGTTACCCGAAGCATAAACCTTATAATAGGCGATCCATTTTATTAGTGCGAAAGATAAAACTAATGAAATGGACTGCTTATAAAGTTCACTTGGCGTAAACATCGTCGGAAAACTCCTTTGTCCCTAACTGGGTGGTTAGAGGAGTTTTCCGACTTAGGGCTGATTTTTCCAACGCCAGATAATTTTATCGGAGGAATAATTTTGGATTTTTGACAGTTCTTCCATACAAAAACTGTCGGACGTAAATTTTATACGACGAATAAAAAATATCTGTCGATAGAAAAATCAGCCGTTAATTTAACACAAACTATACTAATAATAATTTCTGGCGACGGAGGATTTTACTGTTTGGTAAAGGATAAGTTCTCCTCTGACAAGCTTGGAAATGTTGATTAATTTATTGCTCTTCGATATTAAATTCACTGAAGATAAATTCTTAGTCGATGGAAATTACATTGCTTTAACTTGCGAATAGTCGGTGCAGGATCTACGACGGTAAAAAATGGGCATTGAAAAAAAAAAGCGTCACCATTTTTTGTGTAAACCTTGATTATCCTCCATGATGAGACCGACAAGGTCCGCCGGTTACCGCAGCTATTTGCGTTGGATCCATCTGCGTCAACACATTATCCCAAAATTTGACCCTTTACTTAAAATACATGACGTTTACCCTGGGAAGCTTTCACACGTTCATCAATTTGTATCAGTGGAACATAATTTTAAATTCAAATAAATTATTAATCAGTTTGTGTGTGTTTTTTATCGGTTTTATTATTTCAATTATAACAAAGTAACCTTGATTATTTCAATAATAAGGCTAATTCATCAGTTAAAAAATGTATGTCTCCGTGCAGTATGCATGCTAGGTCGTAAATAGACGACGGGACGGTCGCCAATGTCCGCCTACGGCTCCAATCCATTTATCCAGTGAAAGTATCAAGGCACGATTGATGGGATGGATCTCAGCAACGACAAACAGAGTGCTCCAATTGGTTAAAATACACTATACATCCAGCAAACACATAACCCGACAATATAGTGCTCAGAACTATTCATCGATGTCTGGGTGAACAAGAACTTAATAACATCTGTGTGGATCACGGAGTGTGGATAAATATATAGTTATTTACCTGGTATAAAACTAAAAACTGCGTTCCTTCTAGTGATGAAGTACTTACAGCTATACCAAAAAATATAACGGAATTTTATAAAAACACAGCACATGAATAGGATAAGGAGACTAGGACTGAGAATGAATCTTTTGATATTCGTCATAGAATCGGAACGAAATAAACTACATAAACATTTTTATATTCTTTTTCATAGCTCAATTCAGTGAAAGCCTCTTGTGGAATCCGAGCGATGAATAAAAACTGTGCTGTTATGAATGTGCAGGCACCGTTTTCATATAATTTAGACTGGATTACTAACATTCTTGCGCGATTGGAATAATTTGATAGCAAATTACATAGGAGGTAGAACGGGTTTGCTTAAATGTTTTATGTACCTGTTCCTAAAATTATTAGGATTTGGCGTGTATGTGGCTGTATTACGTATGAGGAATTCTCAGCTATTACACATCGTGCCTTCGTTCCCGTTCGTTATATTTTGTGTTGGTAGAAAGCCGTGGAATTTTGAAATGAAAGAATCAGCTTACGTGACGCGGGCGCAAAGGGGCACCCGTACCGCACCAGCAAAACGAGAAACAAATTCACAGAAAATCTCATGCCCCAATTAATATTTTGCTACTACCGGAGCTGAACGGACCGACGTTTATTTATTTGTGTAAATCAAAGTTATTTCACTTGTTGAGGCCTTCTGGCGCAAAAAAACGCACTTAACAATTTTAATTGAGTTTACTTCAATGGGACGTGAGAAATTTTATTTAACGTAGATGTAATTAGATTCCTAGGTATGATTAATTCTAATTGTGAGTTTTGAAATGTATTTTCAAACTTTGTCAGTTATGAAATAAACGGAAATTCAAATAATTGTTGACACCTACGGCAGTTTGTTGGCTACTGTCGTGCTACTGCCACATATCTAAACGGCTCTGTAATTAGTTATTCTATCAAATAAAACACGAGAAACGAGGAAACTTCAAGATTTAACTTCCTGTTAAATGATTCTCGCGAGGGTGACATTTATCTTTACGAAACTTGTAATCGTTTTTTAAAATTGTATTATTTATTTAACTATTTTGTTAATAAGAAAAATTAAATAAGTTATAACGAAAAAATATTTTTCAAAAATCCTCGGAGAAACCCGCTGTTAGGGCAACGACGAAATTAAAGGCACAAATTAGAGTTTGATGATTATCCAAGCAACTTTACATAAGTCATATTATTATATGACTTATGTAAAGTTTACATAGTGTATGGTTTGACTTGACTGAAAAGTATCGATGCAGGCGTGATTCATCTACCTAAATATGCATAGTTGCTTTAAAACATCGACGTATCTTAGGTAGGTGGGTAATGTGGCTCCTAACAAAATGTTATAGGTATAAAGATTTACAAGTTCTATAATACAAAATACATGTTTAACTACACTACAAGTGCTAAGTAAGTACCTACATGTGTATGTGTACCCCAAACTTGGGCATTAGCAAGGCCTTTGCGTGTAAGCCTCAGTAAGTTAAATATCTCCGCAGAGACCTGTAAATATCCATTACAAGTTTCACTAACTGGCTAAGAGACTATACTGGCTAGCCAATAACGTGGCCGGCTCTATTTCACGTTGTCCGTGTATCAAGACTGTGGTATACTAATAAATATAACACACAATTGGATGGCAACACTGCTCGAGCTGTCATGGTTTACCCGCCATGGCGACTGGACGTGCCCGTTGGATTGTTGTGTATTTACTGATATCCTGGTAGTTTTACTTAAAACCCTAAGCCCCTAATAAGAGATCATAGCGAACACCACAATGGCGACGAGTAAAAGCGCAGTAAGTAAATTATGTACAAGACGGAAATTGGTCGGAAACAAAGTACGATTTTATTGCACAAAGAAAAAAAAAAAGAAAAGAGAAATTAGTGACCATGATCTAAGCGGAAATCTCTAAACGTGTTGCTAAACTTAATTTCGATTTACATTATGTGTGTGTTTACTTACCTAACCTATGCAAGCTGCCCGTGGCGATCAGCTGAGACGAGAATGCGCTGCATAGATCGATGAAATGAGTCCTATACAAAACTATAAATGTGTTCTATGTTCGTAAATGAAACCGTGTGTTGAAATATGGTTACGATATCTTAATAAATAAATGCCTAAATACCTACCTACATCAAATGTATGGTTGACCAAATCCGTATGTGAATAATCTATTACTTTCGGAAGAATACTATTCGATCAATTATTGAAATGTTCCAACGAAAATAATAATAATTCAGCCACAAAATTATGATTTTGTTTCGCATGAATGTCATCATTATATACAATAAGTAGTTAAAATATTTTCTCAATAAGTGAAAGGAGAGGTCAAAAGTGGTACAATATTCCAAAGATTTATAAACGCTAATGTGATGTACCTTATTAGAAAGCTTATTTATTTAGCTACTCGATTTTATTTAAATATGATTTTTCAGGCGCCTGTTTTGTACAAAGTGGAAAATGTTTCAAACAAACAAAACGCACACATAGCCTTTCTTTATTTTAAATGTGGCTAAAGTTTCCGTTTCTATCATATACTTTGACATTTTATTATAATTTTAGCTGCAGCTCCATAATATGGAAACAAAAAGATATTGATTATCAAATATTATATTATCATGACAATGCAATATCAAAACATTTCGGAAAAGGTCAAATCGGTAAATGTCAGAATGACGTTAAAATAAAAATAAAATCCGTCCAATCCGTGAAGCGGAGTAAATTGTCATTGTCACGTCATTTTCCACAGGGTTGCCAACCCTAAAATATAATTAATGTTTATAGTTAGTAATACCATTTAATTTTCAACATATTATGATAAAAAAAAATTAAAGGTTGAAAACATCAAAATAACTAATCTCTTTCAGCCCAAACAGCTCAAAAGGCTGTTTAAAGTTTCAATTATTTTGTACCAAACCCTATACCATAAACTTCTGAGTAAATAAAGATTCTCTAACCACAAAATATACCGTTGATTTAAGTACCAGTTTATCATAAGTTCCATTTCGGTAAAATTGGAGTAAAGTATACAACTAAAGAATCAGTGAAACTGAATAATCAACGAAACTGGCGAATTAAATAAACTGACGACTAAGAAAAATAGTAGGTACGCGGACTCCTAACTAGTGTCATAAAATCTGTCAAGGGTAATGATTGAACTAATTTTAGTGAAATCAAATGCATTTGCACTGGCTATTACAATCAACAAAAGAATTCATAGAATTAATTACAGAGTGTAATATCAAGTTACCGTTTGTTTTAAGCACCTAGCACACGTCGTCAAAGGACCTTTGTACGATTTGCTGGCTAGTCAAATATGAACGGCAGTGATTTAGTTTCAAATAAACTTTAAATACAATTAAATAAATAAATAAATTATTACATTATTTGGGAGACGTGCTCGGTTTGAGCGATGCAAACGAAAGGTCGTGGTTTACGGTTGAAATGAAATGAAATGATTTTATTTTTGTAAGTAGGTTTGTACAAACACTTTTACACGTCATTTATGTTTTTAAAAACTAGATGAAGTCGGCGTTTCCTATCTGACTACTCTGAGAAGAAAGGCCGAAACAAACTCAGAGGTCACAGTCTCTTTTAAAGTCCAGACATAATCTTGGTCAGGTTATGAAGACCATGTAGATCGATGTCTGAGGTGGTCTTTTGAGGAAAGAACCACACAGATTGAGAGGTTACGTACTATTGGTACGTTATAACCTAAACAATGACGATATATTTCTGGAAGTTCCGAGTGAGGATTAATCCCGTGGGAACAAATGCCTGGTGACCAGGCGTGGTGTGAAAAAAAAAAAAAAAAAAAAGCCGTGCAATGAGAGGTTTTCCTTTTGAAAAAAAAAAAAAAAAAAGAAAAAAAAAAAACTAGATGGCGTGCACTGACTACGTCACTAGGTGCCAAAGCGAAAACGTTTGAAAAAGAAAAAAAAAAAAAAAAACCGTCACGTCACACGCTCGTGACTGACATTTTCATTTGCTTTGGTTTTATGATCACAACAAAAAATTATGTGAAAAAAAAAAAAAGAAAAAAAAAAATAAAAAAGAGGAAAATCCCTCGTTGTACTGGGTGTGGTACCGTGGTACAACAAGACATATTTTAATATTTGTGTATATTAAAATATGTGTGGTGTGTGTGTGTCCCCGAGGTCATTTAATGACGCAAAACAAGGGAAAAGCACAAAATTTCACAGTGTGTGAAATAAATGGGTGACAACCCAAGCCAGGTGTGGCAAACGAAAGATTCACAGTATGTAAATGATGTAAAATCAATGTGTGTGAATCAATCAAGAGTGTCCCAGAGGTCATTTAATGACGCAAATCATTTAATGACGCAAAACAAAAGTGGGAAAAGTAAAAAATTCACAGTGTGTGAAACCAATATAAAATTCAAAAGTGAACGGTGAGTGAGTGACGACACTGATCTAGTTAAGTTGATTTGTCCTAAAAACTTCATAAAGTTACATTAGAGTTATACTTATACATCAGAGATACCTCTATTGTTGTCAGAAAATCATTTCAATGCCCATCATGGAGCAACTCATTTCCAGAGAATAACGAATTGAAACGCCATCAACTAACAGACTTGAGATAAAATAAATCAAAAGATCTCAGTGAGCTGACCATTTTTCAATAAGGTTATTCAATTTAATTCAATTTATTCACAAACAATTTAGGTACATTGTCATTTTCAATGTCAACTTAAAGAATGCCAATTGTGGTATTTTGGCAAACAGAACAGGAAATGAGAGAAAGAAAAAATAATAATAATGTTTATTTCCAGTAAAATGACCACAAATTGGATTTAGATTATCAAGTATAATTAAAATTTGTCATTTAAATATTCGTCAACAGAATAATACTCCTTGCTATTTAAAAATTTGAACAGACCAGGTCATTCACCGTGTCACTATGTAGGCACATACACATAATAATAGCATTTAATTTCAGCACAACAGTGGTGGTGGTCTAGCCCGACTAAGTCGTGGGTTCGAAACCAGGCAGGCATTTTGTGTATTTTCACTCATCACCACTGTTCATCAACGGTGAAGGAAAACACCGTGAGGAAACCGGCATGTCTGAGAACCAATACTTCGAAGACATGTGACATTACCAGTACGGAGAGTTTCCGCGTGGTAGATAGACATCCATTAAATTGGACGCAATGGACATCCATTAAATTGGACGAAATTGACATCCATGAAATTGAACGTAACAAAATGGTGAAGGAAAACATCATGAGGAAACCTTATGTAACACTCCATTAAATTGGATTTATCAAAGCGACAAAGGAAAGCATTTGTAAATTAATATGTATTAAATATTCTTTGTCTCTTATATTATTATTAATCTTTTTCTTAATAAATATTGAGATCAAATTCCAAAAAATAAAATATAATGTTCTAATATCCTTATAAGTATGTGTTAAATATGAATAATATCATGCCATACTATTTAATAATAAATAATCCATCACTGGATGCAGTTTAGCATTAGAAATTTATTGGCATATTTTTAATTATAATTAAAATTGTTAATGAAGGGATAAACTGTTTTTAGAGACAATCAAGAGGTGTATTTGAAGATTTTTTTGATGCATTAATTTATGTTTAATTATGATTTGAGTCCCGTCACTGTATTTTGTTGAAATTTATAATTATGTTTATAATAATAAGGGATTGTTCAAGAAAGCCTATCAGTTGAACTCTCGAAATAGAGATCCAGGCAGACTTGCATTGCAGGATACTCCTAAATCAGCCAAGTATGCGAAAAGTTTCCTAGTCATGTGCAATTTTATTATAACAAAATTCCAAAAGAAATAAAATTGTTATTTATTAGTAACTCATTTAAAAACAAATTACTGAAATGGTTGAAAGAACACATGTTTTATGACATTAAATATTTTCTCAACAATAAATTATAAATTCCTGGACTTGTGTAATTGCAAATAATGCTGAGAGAAAACTATTATTATTGTAATTGACTCTGTATCTGCGACATTGAACTTTAAATTTACTAATAATAATTATATTTTGAATGCAATTGATACATAATTATCCTGTATAGCTAAACATGCGGACTTTAGATTAATATCTGATTGTAACAGCTTTATACCATGTTTATGGATAAAGAATTATCTTATAAAAAAAAGGGAAATGAAAGGTAGAAGGGCAAATGAAAGGATTAAAAAGGGAAAGTTAACGATAACGAAGTTTCAGATAAAGAAATGTAGTATACATGTTAACACTGTATTGTGTAAACTTAAAAATGTAAATGTGAGGACTTGGTAGGCCTTTGTAGACTTTGGATCGGTAGATCACTTTATTTTATCAAGTACCTGGCATTTGTAGATAGGCCTACGCTGTCCTCATACCTACTGTAATTTGAAAACATTGTAAAAGCCAATTATTTTCAAAAGAGTAACCGTGGAGTTTCTTGCCGGTTCTTCTCCACAGGAAACGACAATTTTGGGAACCGTGCACCTAGCTTCTGACGTTTCATAAGTTAACATCTAAATGATCTAATTAACTTAAAAAAAGGAAGAGAGATGTGGTATACTAATAAATATAACACACAATTGGATGGCAACACTGCTCGAGCTGTCATGGTTTACCCGCCATGGCGACTGGACGTGCCCGTTGGATTGTTGTGTATTTACTGATATCCTGGTAGTTTTACTTAAAACCCTAAGCCCCTAATAAGAGATCATAGCGAACACCACAAAGACTACTTACCCACCTACGTGGTGTAAATAATTATTGTTAGGCTTGAATTAAATATGTACCTACCACATTAAATAAATAAGGCAAAGATACTTTTAGTTAGAGTGGCAAGAGTTCAAAATTCCACTCATCAATCCCTTTCGTATTCAAATGTATTCAAGTGTGGGTTCTTTTATGTATTTTTTCAAATGCATCCTAAAAGCCATTATTTACTTGATTCAAGTCGATAACGAGGTAATTCTATAAGACATGATTAGGTTGATGATAGCGTACTGTTTATTTGTTTAAATAATCTTGTAATATTGATTTTTTAGTAACATATTAGTTGGTCAAAGTATTTTAGTTGATCTGTTTATTTTTGTTGTTCAACAATTTGATTAAAGCCCCCACTATGACTTATGAGTGGTGGGCAAATTGATAAATGATATCGTTCCGTCCGCCATCATGGACAGCCGTTGCACATATCGCTTCATATCGACTAATTATTAATAAAAAATATAGGAACACCGAGCGAGGTTGCAAGTGTAAATTATACTACTTACAGTGAATAATAAAAGTTAGGTATAAGTTTGGTACTGTACCACCCTTACTAATAGACGTAGGTATTATATCAGATGAAGAGTTACACACCGGTTTCTCTCTTTCAGTCGTCAGTAATTAGAGTTTCGAAAATTAGTAAGGGGGGTGGGGGTATATGTTGTCGTATGGAAGAAATTGTGCTCAAATCAAATGCCACAAAAGTCTGTTATTTCGCAGTTACCTTTACCCGTGAGTGCAAGCGTAGCAAGATAGGCGGTAACGGGGCGGCTGAGCGTCAGGCTGATACCCGCTCAAGACGCGAGTGTCAGGGCACCCGGGGCTGACAATTAGTGCACTGTGGCCCTCAGACGGCCCTCCGCCGACTTTCGCCGAGTTGAAACTAAATGCGACGGAATCACTCCCCACGAACTCGACACTCTCAAAACGTACGCCAGTTATAAATGTTGCAATTTTAATGTGGATGACACTGCACTGCAACACTGCACGTGCATACATGATATTTTTGTGTATTGTTACAAGATACTTGATCCGCCTTTGAAACTTTTGTTGGTATACCTTGCTTTGCAGTGGTCTCAGCCATACTGAATAATTTACACATTCACTTTTCTCTACAACTCTATTTAAAAAAAAACGGAAGTATTATTCGTACAAACTATGTATAACAAAGTATCTACCTACTTGTTTGTATATGTGTAAGTAAGTACCTACGTAAGTAAGTATTTCTCTTTCACATTTGCAGCTTTGTCATCTATTTAATTAAACCGTTAAACTAAGTAGTATAAAGAACAATAAAAAACAAAAATTAAAGACCCCATCCCATCCCTTTTATTAGCTTCAATATAAACACAAAGAACGGAGTCGTTTGATCTGAACAATGTCTATTGTTGGCTACGAATGTTAATCAGTGACTTTAACCGCATGGCCATCATTTTGAAGACAACAGGAATTTAAAAAATAAATATCGCTAGATACCTACTTTCTGGATGAGGTCTAAATTTTTTTTTATAGAATTATACAAAAAAACACTGATTTTAAGTTTCTGAAGGAACTAGTAACTACATCAATATTGAAAGAAATATATTAAAGTACATAGAGATATTTATATGAGTAAATAACAGATTGTTTCAAAGTTATCTGACTGATTAATAACAAAATATTTGAGTGCTGTGCCGCTTTCAAAACCAAAGGTTATTCTCCGACCCAACTTCTCCAACTGCTATTTCTGTATTGAATGAATATTTGATTCTGTAACAAGCCGGAAGTGGAGGCTGAGAAGTAAGAAGGCTAAGTCTAATTCGAGCAAATCGGAAGCTACATCTGCTTCCTAATTGGACAGCAGCGATGTTCAGCTTCGTTCAAACTAAGTAAAAACTATTTTTGTATTGCTCGTACTACGATTTCGTGAATTCGCGTAAGGCCCTTCGTACACACACGTTTTTCTTGCCGTGAAAATCTATGGTTTATTCGCCGTGTCACGGTAGTCAGTGTTGGATGGATCAATATGGAAGCTTGCTGTCAGACACATTTTTGAAGTGAAACTTCTTTAGGTGCGTTTTTTTGAGATGGGTAAAAACCATTGAACTTGCGACACTGTTACCGTAACCGACACCTCTGTTTTTTTAGAGTTCCGCTGAAAAGAGTCACTCGTTTTAAATACCTGGGGCACTGGGTCACCGATAGGCTGTCGGATGACGACGATTTGGAAAGGGAACGTAGAGCGTTAGCTGTCAGGTGTAACATGCTGGCCCGCAGGTTCGCACGGTGTACGCGAGAGGTTAAAATAACATTGTTCAGAGCCTACTGCCAGTCGCTGTATACGTGCGCCCTGTGGGTCAGTTATGCACAGGGCTCGTACAACGCTTTACGAGTCCAATATAATAATGCGTTCCGGGTGATGCTGGGGTTGCCGCGCTTCTGTAGCGCATCGGGGATGTTCGCGGACGCACGCGTTCCGGATTTCGGGTCGCTGCTGCGTCTGCGAATCGCATCACTGATGCGTCGGGTGCGCGACAGCCCCAACAGCTTCGTGAGTACTGTAGCCGGCAGGGTAGATGGCCAAATAATAGGTCACTGGATGGCGGCGCACAGACCGTCATTCAGATATGTGAGGTAGGTTTTTATTTTTTATTTATTTTTTAGGTTTTGTTTTGTAGGTTTTAATTAGATTAGGTTTTATTTGTTATTTTTTCTTGTTATTTTAATTTTAACGTGTTATGTGTACCTTATGGATCAATGGTCTGAAAATAAAGATTTATTATTATTATTATTATAAAGACATCAACGCGTGGTACCGTTTCTTTGGGAAGAATGACCATCAAACATATTTATAAAATTACTCTATGTATATGCTTTTTCAAGTTTTCACTTCTGTCGGCACTCCTGGAGTGCCGCTGTTTTTTTCTACGGTGCGGTTTATACGCCGTTCAAAGGACCTAAGAGCGATGCCACACGGGCGTTGCCAATGCGTTGCGTCTTCGCAGCGCAGTGATTCGACGCAGTGAGTAGGTACGCTGCGATGACGTCACCGCTCAGGCGTTGCAGCGCCGACGCAACGCCCGTGTGGCATCACCCTTAGCAGTTACTGTATCGCAGGTATGTACAGCATGTCTGGGTCTCAACTAGGTAGTTTCATACATTGCAAGGACACTTAGTAACTGATTATGACGAAAGACATAAAAGTAGATAGCTGGAAAACTAGATGAAATCCGGATGGAGTCATATAAGGAAGGAGTTAAGGACAGCTAGTTCAAATTATATTAAAGAAACTATTACAACCTATCTTGCAAGTGCTGTAACATGGCTGTAACTGTAACATATGGTGATTATGGCAGTTGTATCTACATGCTTAGCCTCTCACTCTCAGCAATCGTATCAATACCGGGTTTATTTTCAAAGACCAGCTAAATTTAAGGGTGTGGTACCATCAAACTGAATAACTTTCTATAAGGGACGACCAATATCGTAATCGCGAAAATGTATCAACTGTCCCATAGAAAACTTCAATACAACCTACTCGACCTAAACTTATAGGACGGCTGAATTTTATTCGCGATTACGATGTTGGTTCCATGGAGAAAGTTGTTCAGTTTGACGGTCTGCACCACACCCTTAAATTTGGTTGGTGTTTGAAGACTAACCCTGTCTAACTGGGTGGGTACGCGTCTGAAAGTCATTTTTTTTCTTCAAACTTTCAGCTATATACAAATCTTAGCCTAGCACAACTGGCTACATTGTAGCCTACAGCTTTCTATCAAATAATTTCATACCTATACTTAACTCCTGTACAACTACAAACTGGGATTCCATCTCCAGGTATAGGTACCTACCTATCTACGCTTATTTCTAAGTACTTATATTGCCTAGAGTGGATCGGAGATGCCATTTCCCGCTCGATCGCTCTCAATCATACCCATATCAAAACCTTGGTGCGGTTGAGAAGTAAAAAAAAAGATATTTCAGTGATTGAATTCAACTTACTTATATTCTGATCTTCTAACAAAGCTATGTTATTTATTTTATAACGGTTTCTAAATCTTAAAAAACAAATGTTATCGCATCCTCCCTCGAAGCAACGTGGAGGAAACATATTGGTTATTAAAAAAAGATAGCTAATGGCTTTATCATAAATGACATCAATTTCATAAGTCAATTATTTAAATTCTTATAGGGTTGATATTAAATCACAGTAACGCATCGCATCTTCTCCGAAAAAATAATCCATTCCGTGCGCAAAATTGCGGGAAATCAAATTTTGTGAAAAACCTCGTTACCTCGTCGTTTTGCTACATTATGTACATACGTAGAGATAGAGATTTATACGCATATGATGTGAGAATGAAAGAGTAATTTTCTACCTTGCCTCGCGTAACCGAATGTAATCTCATTACTATTTATATATAAATGTGATGTGTACGAGTACTTTTACAAAGCGTGGGTTTGTGAGACGGTTATGTTCGCAATCACAGCCGAGACCTTACGTCAACACATTTAGCCTCATTAGGGAATCGTTTGATCTCTTTGTTATTTGAGTAGGTACTTTTTAGATATTAAAAGCTTCTTGATGCAGCTTTATCTTTTTTAATTCATAAAGTTTCGGTAGCGAAAACGTGCCAAAATTTATTCAAATCGTTCCGCCGGCCCCCGCCGCGCCGTGGAGAGTGGCAGCGCAGGACGGCGACAGCGGGCTGGCTGCATTAGCGGGCGGCACTCCCCCAGCAGACGTCGCGCGTCGACGGAATTATACACAAAGTACCTATGACGGTATACGTCACCTGTTTCAGATCTAATCAAAGCTGATGGAACGACGAAGGGCCCGCTCCCCATCGGGTGACTTGATGAAGACTGCTTTACAAATACGAATAATAATGAAAATATCATTAGAAATAATTATTGTAGAGTGATTATTGTAGCGCGATGATGTCAGTTTTCGAGAAAATGGGATGAAGTAAAGGTCAGGGTTGTTCAATACCCAAATAGGATTGGATGACCCACACTTATTCATCAATCAATTGCACAGTTTTATCTACTCAACGAATCTAGGTACCTACTGTTAGCACTAGGTAAAAAGGCTTTTTTTTCTTTTTTTTTTTTCGGATACATCATCAAATGACCGATGATGATGATGATGAATGATGATGAATGAATGAATGGTATAAAGCCTTATTTATTGTTCCCTTTAATATTCTGACTGACCAATTCCTTGACAATTTAAAAGTACCTACCTACTTACTGGTTTATCAAGAAATGCTTTGAGTTTGAGTTTATGAGCATATCTAAACATGATTGTAAACTCACTGCTTATTATATATCATAGTATTGGTCCTAATTAAAGCTAAAGCTATCGTTTTGTTATTCATGGAAGACAAGATTAACAGCCGTCCTTTCAGCAATTCAGCAGACGGTTAGGAACGTTAACATCAGCAGACGCAGTACGTTAGCGACAGGTAGCTAGTAGCCGTGCCGTAATCCTTGCTGCAATTGGATTAATTAAGGTGGCCTGTTTCACCCGACAAGATAAACTAGGCTGACACCTATCACCGAACTACTGGATATTGATTCAACCATGATTTAGTTTAACCAATCAACTTCCGATCAAAAGATTCTAAGTAATTGCAGACTGAAATAGATTTGCTTTCCTAAAAGGAGGTAGATAGGTATCTACTTAAATTCTAATTATTTATTTATTAAAAGGAATTAACCTTTGTTTTCATTTTCAAGGAGACTTCACAGGGTAGATACATATATCTAGCGCTGCATGCAGACTCAGTCTGTCTGACTGTCTGTCTGAAAAATGCGAAATGGGGCTACTAGGGCATGTGGGATATCATAATTATGAAAGAGAGCTGCATCCTCAGAATTTTTTTCTTTTTAGGGTTTCGTACCAATATGGTAAAACGGAACCCTTATGGTGAGACTAAGCCTGTCTGTCTATCTGTCACAGCTAGATATCTCAAGATCTACTAATGCTATCAACTTGAAATTTGGAATAGTTTTAGATGACGTTTGCCCAACTATTTTGCAAATAAGAAAGTAATCAAATTATATGTATATTTTTTGCAACAGGGACTGAAAGAGGGTCTGAAAAATTCGAAGTGGGGCTACCAGACCATGTGGGGTATCATATGAAAGACCGCAGTTTGCACATTCTCAAATCTTTTTTCTTTTTTTTAGGAATCATAGTTTTCGAGTGTTGATATAGGTACCTAAATGTAAAAAAAAATACCGTTCCCCCCATATCTCCGAAGTTTGCAAAGAGAAAAATGTGAAATTATTCTATGTGATAGAAGTTTATGTAAAGATTATAGGGAAAATAAAACGAAGTCTCTAAATAGCACACTTTTTCAGAAATCATCAACAAAAGTTACATTAGTTCCACTATCGGTCAACAGATGGCGTGGACCTAAAATTGCAATATTCTACACCGCAGCATGCAGTGTTAAAATTTTGGCCGGGTTTTTATTATATTATTATTGTTGCAGTGGTGGCCTGGTGGTAACGGCCGCCGCGACTTACAAGTCGTAGGTCGTAGGCGCTTTACTTTGTGTAAATTATTTTATTATCACTGCTCTCAAAACGCTGAAGGAAAAGTCCCGAGCTGGCACGTATAGAAACTTTGACAGTACGTTCTGAATAGATGCACTTTAGATTTCAGCCTTAAAAATCTTCTGGCAAGAGCTGGAGATCGTATCCGCATCGTCATCGTCAAATTAAAGTTATTTCATAATTTTGAGTTTATTTCTTTTTGAAGTCGGTTGAATTTTTTTAAATTACTTTTTTTTAGCATACATCCAGCAACTTTCCTAAGCTCTATTGAGGGGCTGAGCAGAACCATATATCATCAGCTTAACTCAGGTTGTTCACATAACGATCGCCCAACCTGAACCCTACCGATGCCTTACTCACTCCTCAACCAGGTCGTTTACGTAGAGATTAAACAGGTCGGGAGAGGTCAAACCACCTGCCTTTTTTATATAAATGTCATCTCGCAGTTCAACCTATGAGGTTGCCGTCTGCTTAACCGCAGTCTTGCCTATGGATGCCTCAATAAATTAAGGCCTCCAGCTAGGGCTTAAAAACTAAGCGACTTCACGCTAAGGGCACCCCTGTGGGGTACGCACTTCGGCTTAGGGCGTCGGTGGAATGCAAGGGACAGGCTGGATCGGAATTAACAGGCTCAGCAGCGCGAGCTAGCTCGAGCAAGGGTCGCGACGGCCCTCGACAGCGAGGACGGAAGGACGGCTGTTTTGACTTGTACTTTCTGAGAGTACTGGTGGCCTTACTACTCTCCTGTAGGAGGGTCGTGGCGTCGTAGGGGTTGGTAAGGGTATGCCTCGGCGGTCGGCGAATCGTACTTATGCGGGAGTGAAGATGTATTGTGCTACCGGTAGACTCTCATTTCGGACATAGAGGGGGGCTCCCGTGACCTTTCTGAGGAAACGGTTCTGGAAGATCTGCATTCTATGCAGAAGGTGAGGCTTAGCGTGTGCGAAGACGACGCAAGCATAGGTTATGAATGATGGGACGGATGACCGCAGTGTAAAGGCGCAATTTGTGACACTTGAGTGACAATTTGCTGCGTGGCGGTCAGTATGAAGTGGAGCCTACTGAGAGCGAAAGAGGCGCGCGAACAAGCCGTCTTTATGTGCTCACTGAAAGTGAGATAGTAGTATAAGATAACACCTAAGTATTTAGCTTGCTTCCCCCAAGGGATCGGCTTGCCATACATAGTGATCGGACTGGGTCCCCCTGCCTAACATTACACCTCCCGACAATTTATAGTCTGGGGCTCTGGGCACAGAACAACCAGATCTGATATTGTTGGACCGATTACAATACTAATATCTGCCCCGTAATCCCACCTGCCAGATTATAATATTCTAGCATGGACCACAACAGGTCATGAATTATATAGTGCCAAAAGCGCGACTGAGATCAAGGAAACATTCATAGTTGCTTGATGTCGATCAATCAGTAGCTTGACAACCTGTTTGAGGGCGAATATAGGCATGTCGGTTGAAACCCCTGGCCGAAAACCATCACCATCATAAAACTATAATATTTATGGTTTTCAGAAATATTTTTTATCGGTAGGACCTACGAGCATCGCAATCCTTTGATTTTTTTAATTTGCAACCGGTTGATATTTGTTTATCTGTATTCGTTTCCTCAATTTTGACAGTTCGCAGCTGGTGCAATTGGATTGTTTCTGTTATGGATTTTTGAGACTTCTATGCGTCGATAATACATAAATTGTGGTGATAAACAAGTAGAATAATCTTAATTTACTACATTTGTAATAGTTTATAAAATATTAGTTCCACTTGGCACAATGTTTAAGGTAAATACGTTGTTTTTACTCTCGGCCTATACGCAGAAAATGCGTATTGTATACAACATTTTGTCCAATCCATATGAAATATAAAACAATTATAGAGGTGTCTAGAATTCTGATTAACTTGTGAATCTTATTTTGAGGAAATAATTTGATGAAATAACATGTTGTCAATTTTCAACATGGCTCACTCCGGTCATTTTGTATGGTAGGTACTTTTATGTATAATCGTGATACGATAATGTACGTGACAGACGACACTAATCAACTTTAGTTGCAATGTAATAAGAAATTTATAATTGGTATGATCTCTAACTTGTTACATAAGACATTTCCATTGTTAGGACGAATAGGTGTAAGTGCCAACCAAAATACATGTTTACATGTATGTTGTTCCTTTACAAAGCAGCATGCAGCCGAATAATGTTGTGTTTTATTTTCAGATCTACTACACCCAATTCTATTCAATGATCACAAAAACATAAAGGTAATTCAAGTAACCTACCCTCCATAGGTCCACATGCTTACTTTTATTGTTTTATAATATTAACAATCTGTTTAAAAACAAAACAGTAGATATCAGTTAGTGATAAACAATTGGCTAAATATTGATTGATGTACTTATCTCATAGGTAAGCTTAAATTCAGTAAATAAAAATTATTTTGTTATAGGACACACGTCTTTGCTACCAGCTTTATTACTTATAATTATGTTATAAACTAATGATAACAAAATCACCCTTTTCCTTAAGTATTTTTTTTATAAACAATAGTAAGCAAGGGGTGCTTACTGCAAACTTTCTCTCTAAAAACAGGTGTAAACCTAGTTCTTAGGTCTACAAAATATTATAATAATGTTTCAATAGATAATTTTAATTGATTTCTGATGATTGCATATTTTTCCTGAAGCACAGGGCAATGGACCCAGTTATAGACAATGAATGGCTTGGTTGCAAGAATGAACCAATTGACGAAATACAGAATGTGGGCAACATTGCTCGGAGCTGGCAGTGGAGGGAGCGGGGTATTAATCCACCCAACTACCCCAACAGCAAGACAGTTCTTGAAAACATGGCTGAAGACACACTTGTCCAGAAACCACTTCAAATAAGAGTATGCCTATTTTCCTTTTTAATAAACCTACAGATTTAAATTGTATGTTCATGTTCACAGTTATAAAAAAAAATTCAATCACATTTTAATGTTCTTAGACCTTACATGATGATAATAAACATGTCATGTCAACTTTTTCTTTTCAGAGCTGTGACTTGCCAGGGTATCCAAGATCTACATTCTTAATGGTGTTTAGTCCTGATGGGTAAGTATTCTTATTTTTTTACCTTAGGGAAAGTTCTTGACAAACAGTCACAGTGGTACTGACTGGAAAAAGTGCTATTAAGTATTTAACCAAGTGACCACACCCTTTGACTTCTAACTGAGCTTATGATCAACTACTACTCAACAGAACTTCATGCCAATATCCACTACTAATATTTTTGTCTAATATTTCATATTCTGTAGCATAAATAGTCAGTCAGTTAAATTATCATGGAGTTCTACATATTTATAATTCTATAGCTTTCAGGCATTGAAATCAATAGATTATAACACCACTTTAACCACCTATTAGCCTTGTAGCCAATTACACTAATGAGTGATTAGACTTGGTATTGTTTGATCATTCAAATGAGATTATGAAATTTAAACTGAAAACATCACACTGTGCTATGGCTCCTTACAAATAATTTCATTATTGAATTTTTCTTTATAACTTTTTGAATAATGTCAGAAAGTTTTCATGATAACTGAAATACATGCATACTTTTTAGGACTAAAGTAGCGTCTACACATGGAAACCACAATGTGTATGTGTCTGAACTGGCTAGTGGGAAGCACGTGCGTATATTGAAGGGGCACCCTCGCACTCCGTGGTGCATTGCCTTCCATCCATCACACCCCCTGCTCATCGGCTCCGGTTGTCTCGGTGGTCAAGTCAGGGTGTGGGACATTGCAAGTGTGAGTTTTATATTGTATTTTCATAGCATGAATAAAAATTTTATTAAGTGCCTTCGGCAATTTAAGTAATAACAGCCGCACGGGCCAATCGATCAGGTTAAGCTACGCTTGCCGCGATTGGTCTGTAGGTGGGTAACCATCTTTACATACCAAGACCCCTTCGTGCCTGGGAAAGCATGTTAAGCTGTTGGTCTCGACTGTCATTCGTTTATCTTTGACAGTCGTTACTAGTCGTCAGAAGCATGAAAATCTGACAACCAGTCTTACCAAAGGCTATCGTATTACCCAGTAAAAAGAAAAGAAACAAAAAAATATTTAATGCGACTCGTACAGGAAAATCACAAAATAAACTAAACCCAGTCAAAAATAAAAAACTAAATAAAGTAAAAGTAACTGGGTTGTGAAGATCAGATAGGTAGACGCTCCATGTAAAATACTGGTATTAAGCTGCATCCGGTTAGACTGAAAGTCGATCCCAACATAGTTGGGAAAAGGTTAGGCAGATGAGATTGCTTTAACAGAGGTTTAGTGTGTAAATTTATTTAATAAAGTTAGTTTAAGTTAATATACATAATAATATTATGTGTTTCCCTGTTTGTTTACATTTTGATATATTCTCAATTTGAAGTGCGGTGATTAGAAAGCTGTATTAGAGAAAAATACTGGAATTGTTACATTCCATTTTATTTTAAAATACATAAACATACTCATACTAATATGTTGTATCTGTATCCTTTTTATTGTGTGTACATAAACAATAAAATAAATAAAGGATTACAGGATGGTACTGAATATTTGCATTCATTTGTTGCTACAGGGTGGCAGTGAGGTGTGGAATGTTCGTAACGAAACTGTCATAGCTTCCATTGCATTCCACCCTCGCGAGCAGCTGTTAGTGATAGCCACCTTCAATGAATTGTACTTTTGGGACTGGAGCAAGCCTGCCCCTTTTACCAAAGTCTCAACTAATAATCCTAACGAAAAAGTCAGGTACGTAAATAAGTCGTCACTTCTACAGCATCATGCTTGTATAGATAAATGCATTAAAATATATGTTTTTACTTTTATTAATAGACTTTTTGTCCATATTTATTGATGCACTACGACTTGTGATATAATAATTATCAGTTTTTGTCAATAATAATATTATGTACAAAAGCACATGGGAAAGCACATCATAGGAGCACTAAAATTCGTTAGTTTTAAACTGCAATTAAATATGATGCATTCTTCTTAGCTTGTGTCTTTCAGATTTGTGGCTTTCGATGCTCTTGGCTACAAACTTATCACTGGAATATCATTATGGGCTGGTACGGGAGGGCCAGCGAACAACTCTACGCAACAGCAAAACCCAGCATCGGGTCCGACAAATAACCCCAACAATAATAACTCTAGAAGAGATGACAACGACGACAGTCCGGGTGGCAGCCGCGCGCAGGAGAGTCCCGGCTCTGCGCAAGACATGATTGTAAACTCTTACCAAAACTTGGTGCAAAGATATGATAGTTTAGTGAGGAATTATCAAAGACTCTTTATGGTACGACATCGCCTAACCAACACTCCGCCGCCTCCAAATACGGTAATGGATAATGTTATAGATCTATCATTATTAACATAAGATATTCAAATTGTCATGTTTTTTACAGTGTTGCTTATTGATAAAGTGTGTAATGTTCGCAGACGGACCGCGGTACGGACCCTATGGACACGGACTTCGGGCTCAGTAGTTCGGGCTGGATACGGGCCACGCGTTCTGTCATACCTACTCAGGATGATGGTAATAAGTTGCGAATTATATAATTAGAAAACAACTGGAACCAAGTAGCCTTTTCATATAACATCATAAAATAATTACTTACATTAAAGCATTTTATTGATTAAATAATCCTCTTCAATGTCTTGGGCTTTCACCGTGACACCTGTAATCTTTCTTCACCTCACGTAGAAATGGTCCCTTGCTTTACCACTTATAATGACAATTTAAACGCAAATTTTCAGAGAATCCAACACCCAGCACGTCGCGCGACCCGGTGGAACCCGCGGACACCGGCGACGGAGAGGGCAGCAGTCGCTTACTCAATCTAGATGTGTTGTCAATTGATAGCAACCCTTCCAGGTATGCAGTCATATAGTTTGTGATCTAGTGGTTGACCAAACATTCATACAATCAGTTCCGAGTTGACTACTTATTTCTCCACCAACACAGTTTAAATAAGAACATAAATGAATCTATGCATTTATGCAGGAATTTTTTTTAACCAGTGCGCAAACTGTAGCCATGAATTCGACACATGATTCTAGAGTCCCTAGGGTACAAATTTTTCATCCATACTAATATTATAAATTCGAAAGTAACTTTGTCTGTCTGTCTGTGTTACCTTTTCACGCCTAAACCACTAAACTGATTTCGATAAAATTTGGCAGAGAGATAGATTGTATCCCGGGGAAATGATAGTTTTTATCGACATATCTCGCGGGCGAAGCCGCGGGCGGAAGCTAGTAAGATGTAAAAAAAAAAATCTGCTCTTTCATAGAAAAGTGACCTACGCGGTCAAAATGTATGGCAGAGCTATTTATTTTTAATAACCTTAAAAAAATTTCTACGCAGGAGATTTCAGAATCATGTACTTAATGAATTCATGGTTTCAGTTTGCGCACTGGTTAAATTTTTTTCGTATATTTAGCTTCACTTTAATATTTTCAGAAATCCAAGTTCATCAAATCAGGAGCGTTCGCTGTTCGGATCACGATCATCCGCTTTTCAACCGTTGAACGGTTCCGACAGATCGTACAGAACTATTGAGTACGAGAGTACTCGACTCTTACCAAATCCTTTCTCGTCCTCTAACGGAACACCGAGGCCGACCAGGGTTACTTTTACGGAAATCACTCCCTCCAGTTCGACGAATACTTCGCGCACTAGCATTTTCACTTCATCTAGAGGATCTTCTTTGGGACGAGACTTCTCACTTCGCCGAAGAAATTTTTCCCCATTACAACAAAATACCGAGTCCACACGTAACGATCCTGCAACTGCAGCAACCACTCCTTCCGCATTGCCGTTTGTGCCGCGTCGCTCATTCCAGACTAGTGCTTCAGCTAGAAGCCAACCTTCAACGTCTGGTTCTTCTTCCTCTTCCTCACAAAGACCAACTATGACTAATTCATCTACACAGATAAGCCCCATGACGACGCCAGTCGATGCACAAACTATTAACGAAAGTCTTGATTTGATTCGTGATATTCTGCGTGACTCTGGTACAAGGTTGTTAAATCTAATCACTAATATGTCGTTATCCACTCTGGCCAGTGTTGAGCGCAGTATTCCGCGGCGAGGCAGCGCGTCGCGCGCGCACTCGGACGAGAGCGAGAGCGGCGGCCGCACGCGCGGGGGGCGGCCTCGGGTGCGACTGTTCAGCTCCACTTGGCGAAGAGAATTCTTGTCATCCAGTTCTGACTCGGACAGTGATCAGTCCTCGGAAGTTAATATTTTTAGAACTAGAAATACTACGTTTCGGGAAGACGAGTCCAGAGTTAATGATCGTCCGTCTGGAGTTAATGATCGTCCGTCTGCCTCGACTTCCTCCGAGAGACTGCTGCACCCTACTGATAGACTGGTGTTTGAATTGAATGATGAGACGCGCAATAGTGCTCCTCCTAAAGAGGCTGGCCCATCGAGAGAGCCAGGGGGAATCAATGTGTCGTTGTCGAATAATAGGTTTCGTGTTCGAACACAAAGCGATTCTATGGGCACCGACGTAGGACCCTCTTCCGTACCAGTCGCGTCCTCAGTCACGATTGTGGGGGCCACGCCTGCGCCAGCCGCACCTGCACCTGCTCCAGTTGTAGCCACACCAATTGCAGCTGTTCCTACTGCAGCCACACCAACTGCAGCTGTTCCTACTGCAGCTGTTCCTACTGCAGCCACACCTACTGCAGCTGTTCCTACTGCAGCCACACCTACTGCCGCTGAAGCCGCACCTGCAGAGGGGGGGGATGAGGCGGACGGAGCTGCAACATCAGAGCCACGTACGCAAGGTACATCTGATTTCAATCCCGACAGACCGTCAACAAGTAGGGATGACTTTTGGCATAGAGGCGCCGCAGTTCCACCTGACGAAGCTTATAGAAAAGTAAAAAGCGGTGTACTCGCATTACAGAAGCACACTGTGCAATTGACGAATCTTTGGCTGCAAGGGAATCGTACGACCATGAGAGAATTACGCGGGATGTGGGAAAATTTACGCCGTCGCATACTTATGTTACACAGGGAAACAGGAAGACAGGATGTTCCCAGTTATTATACTCGACCATTACTCGATCGGTGTATGATGTTGACTGACATGACGGATAATCTCACCCGCACTGCAAGAAACCTAAGAAATAATGCAAGAAATGAAGATAGTGACAGACATTCGACTGGAAGTCGTAATGCGCCTCAGAATCCTAACAATGCAAATAATAATCAGACTGAAGCCGAGCGAAATACATCAAATGACAATGTTACCGCGAGTAGATCAACCCAAGGGGGAAGGCCTTCTCACGTGCGATCTGCGCCTAATACTCGATTTTCTCCGCCTTTGAGAAGAAGACTACAATCGAACTATCGTTGGCGTGCAGAAGATGAACTGAGGAGGCGATGTCGAAATCCTACCGCGAATCGTTTGGCTCCGCGCTATACCAACCGGTCCCGCAGAGACTTCGCTCGCGCGATTGAAATAAGTGCTACCAGGCATGAAATACGCATGAGAGCTATGCAAGTATTGTCAGTTATGTTCAATATGATGATGATGTGTCTGGAAGAACGCGGCCTCAGTCAACTCATCATTAGTATGCTGAGGACACTTAAAAGGGCTCTAGCGCTGACTTGCTTAATCGTGATGTCAAACAGGAATAACACCCGAACAGCCACTAGCCAAGCTCCCACACCGCAACGTGTAGAATCCCTAGATGTCGTTCGTATTCAAAACGTTGAGCATAATGTGGACGTGAACGTTGATGGCCCCGACGAGCTGGCGCCTCCTAGTAACCCAGAGCGTGCTGCAGAATCTGTTGCGAACCAATCACAACAAAACGGTAAAGATAATAAAACTAAAACTGCTGAAAAACCGTCAACATCTCAGGGTGAAACTGTCGAAAAAAGTAATAAAAATAAGAGACCACACGAAGAAACACCTTCAACTTCACAGAATTCACAAAGGAGTAGAATTTCACAAAGGTATAGCAATCGTGTTGCTGTCCAAATAGCCGCCGCCAACAGGAATAATTCTGCAACTGCAAGAAATAGACGAGATCTGTACATGGAAACTAGGAGGCAAAAAGCATTGCATAGAACAAATCCTACTGCACATCCACTAATTAAAAAGAGGGTTTTACCTCCAGTATCAAATTATAGAATACCGGCACTGCGAAGTTTACCTTTGAGACCCAGCGTGTCGAGATTTAGAAGTCCGAGGGTCGATCCGCAAAATAATGAGCCTGTGGCCGGGCCCTCGAACGCTCCGCCACCAGGTGACAATCCTAATCTTCAGGAATCACCTGGAAGTGAGCTGATGAACGAGTTCGAACACAGGGTCAATTTTATACGCATAGCTCACATGCAGGCTGTGAGGCTGAGGAATGCGGCCAGAAACAGGTTCAGACGGCTGCAGACAATCCGTCTGTACACACCGTCGTCCGTGCGGGAGATGTTCTCTCTGCCGGCGAACAACGCCGACAGCGCTGCGCCGGGCGCCTCGCCCGGCCCCAGCGGCGCGGGCAGCGCGGCCGAGGGCGCGGCGCGGCACCCGCTAGCCATGTTCCGGCCGCACATCCTGGCGGCGCGCGCCGACCCGGCCGGCCGCGAGGAGCTCAGCCACCAGTTCCACACCGTGCTCAACAACGTGGCCATGCCGCTCATGCAGATGAGCGACCTGCCCGGCAACGACGGCGGCTCGGCTCAGCGCCTGCCCAGGATACATGAATATTTGCAACCTATCATCCTGGCTCAGGTAAATGAAACGGCAACCTACATTATGTACGTCTCCAATAGAATCGCACTCGTAGAACTGGTCTAAGTGTAACTGTGGTGCAGAACGCGATGGTGGTGGACGACGAGGTGGGCGCGGGCGAGGCGGGCGCGCGGCGCCTGGCCGGCATGGCGGGGCTGCTGGACGCGGGCATCATCTCCGAGGCGCTGCCCGCGCCCTCGCACCGCGTGCAGGCCTGGGACTTCACCACCGGCTCCACGCCCGAGATATCAGACAGTACGATATTTTGTTTCTAATCTATATTTATCATCATATTATATTATTTTTATACATATTATAAATTAAGGTCGCTTTTCGTGTCTCTATGGGACCGCGTTGCCCTTCTAAATTTCGCAACAGATTTCGGTGTGGTTTTCACCATCATTTAGAGAATTTATTCTGGAAGGTATGTACGAGGGGTGTTCAATGTATTTTCAGTATCGGCATGAAAAAAGACGTAAATTCAATTAAAATAATTTTTATTTTTCAATGTATTTATTACATCTCCATTATCCCAATGCATTTATTACATCTCGAAATTAACTTTTCAATACCCTGTAAAAAATAACTTCCCTCCTTCTCTGAAAAATGCGCATTTATTGCCGCCTTGAGCTCTTCATCGTTGAAAAATAGTTTCCCACGAAGGTCTTTTTTCAAATTAGAGAGCAAATAATAATCATTTGGGGCTATTTCCGGGCTATAGGGTGGATGGTTAATGTCTTCAAAACCACAATCTCGCACAGCAGCCTTGGAAACGCGCCGTGTGGACCGGGGCGTTATCGTGAAGAAGCAACACACCGGGGTGGTCAGTTTACCCCGTCTTTTTTCTTTAATTGTTTCCCGTAAATTTCGTAAAGTGGATGCGAAGGATGCTGCGTTTATGGTTTCACCTTTTTTTGTGTACTCAATCAGCAAAATTCCCTTTGAGCCCCAAAACACTGGCCATGTTTTTTCCGGCTTTTTTACGTTTTCTTCCGAAGAGGCAGTAACCGGGCCGCCCGAGAGCATGTCGTCTTCAATACTATCTCTGCCCCTTTTAAATTCACTTGACCAATTTGAACCGTAGATAACGAAGCTTCTTCGAAGAATCTTGGTAAACAGCCACCATCTCTTCGTGAATAGTTTTTTTTTCTTTTTCCTTGTTTGGTAAGGAATTTAATAACAGCGCGGTGCACGTTAGCCATTCCAGTTGTCGTTGACTTAGGATAACTAGCAAACTAATGATCACCACATAATGAAATTTTACCTTTATACCCTTAGATAATGGTGCCGATTCCCTTGTTCACAAACTAAACTAAATTTAAGTTCAGTTCATCTGTTCCTTTTTATTTCAATAAGAAAAGGACAGAAGAAAAATTTTAGTTTAGTCCTGTCAAATTCAAATTTTGGTGAATATATGGAAACAGCTTTACAAATTAACTTACTTTTATTTCATCAGGTACCAAGAATGTAGTAGTACAGCGATGCAGAATTCATAATGATGCTAGTATCGACATATCCAAAGATGGCAGACTCTTGGTGGCGCTCCTTCCTGTGCCCAGGTTAAGAAATACGAACCATTGGCTGGGTAAGTAAATGTTGTGTAAAATAGTGGAAAGTGTAGTGTTAACTCTTTAAAAGGCTTTACGAAATTGAAACTTATTATTATTTATTACTTTTTGAATCATTAAATATTTAGTATTGCCTTCGTCCGCGTGCCCTCAATGCGGCTTCTACACGATTTGGCATACTGAGTACCAGATTCCTCAGCATGTATGTTAAGGAATATTCTCCCATTCTTCAAGCGTAGCGTTTAGGTCAGGGCTTGCTGGCCACTCCATTTGATTTGACCTCCATTTGACGTGGGGAATCCATCAAACGTGTGCCCACTCGTTTACAACATGAGCTGTATGGGGCCGGGCATTATCATGCATAAACAATGCACATGCAGTGCCGTAATTAGCCTTTTATGCGCCCGGTGCGAGCTGCTATATCCGCACCCTTTTTTTTTTTTCGGATGTGAAATCATCAAATGACCCGCTCTGGGTGGAGCGGAAGGGAGTGTCAGACTCTTACTGACTAAAACCCACCCGTGTTCCTTCCTTAGCCCTTTATGTTCCGGGCCAGCGGTAATCCTTTGGGACAATATCCCGCTGACCCGGCAGGCTCCGGTCCTAAGGGGCCCATTCCTCGATGCTGACATCTCTTTAAGGCGCGCGTGGAACACGTACGCGCCGTCCGGCACGGGCCTGGTCCTGTTCGGACAGTGAGCTACCCATTACTCTCCGCCCGCAGGTCCACGCCTACGGAGGCCGGGAGTCGTCACGCGGCTCCCGTAGCCCGGAGCTTCTCCCGCGGCGGCTGGGACGGGAGGCTCTCTCCCTGAGCCGTCCCGCCACCTCCTTTGCTAGCATGACTGCTTCGCAGAAGAAGGTGACTGCCTCCCACTCCCTCTCGCCCCGGACCATGGTTTACACCAGGGCCGGACGCGAGAGGTCGCCGCCGCTGCCGATCGCCTCTACAAGGAAACGGCGGTGCTCCGCCCAAGCGGGGCAGACCTCCACCGTGTCTTCTTGGCGATCCTAGCAATGGTGACACCCGGGCGTTTCCTCCCGCCTGATGATGTGCAGGAACCTCCCAAAACTTCCGTGTCAGGCGGATCAGCGTCAGGCGGTAGGTGAGGGCGCCGTGGTGCCTCTCTAGCCACTCCTCAAAGAGCCCTGCGCTGGGTTGCGACAGTCGCTCTTTCCATGTCGCCATGAGGTCACGCCGGAGATCCGTCCGCTCCGCCGCGATTTGCCGCGGAAGCGGATTTTCCCCCCGGCGTAGTGCCTCCGCGCGCCACTAATACAGGCGCGCGAGGACTATCCAGATCCCATGGCGGCAGTCCGGCAAGCAGACTTGCCGCCTCGCCCGAGATCGTGCGGTAGCCCCGGATAAGCCTTCTGGGGCGCGTTCAGGTAGTGGGCGGCTCGCCGCCGCAGTGAACGCGCCCACACCGGGGCCCCGTATAGGGCCATGGACCGCACGACCCCCGAGTAAAGCCTCTGGCAGGAGACGTTTGGCCCCCTCAGGTTGGGCAAGAGCCGCTTGAAGGTGGTCCCGGCCCGTTCTAGTTTGGGGGCCAAACGTCGGAAGTGCTCGACGAAGTTCCACCGGCTGTCGAGGACGAGACCCAGGTATTTCATCGTCGTCTCGACGGCGATATGAACCCCTCCTACCATTAGTTGGGATCCCGATGGTGGCGCGTTCTGGGGCCCATGAAACGACATGGCCTCGGACTTATGCAATGCCACCTCGAGGCCCAACTGCCGGATCCTCTCCACGACTATCGCAACCCCGCGTGTCATCACGTCGGCCGCGCCTGATGCGACCTCCCCTGCGCCAGGACCAGCGCGTCGTCAGCGTAGCAAACCACGCTGGCGCCATCAGGGAGGTTGGCCCACAGCACCCAGTCGTAGCCGATGTCCCACAGGAACGACCCCAGAACCGACCCCTGCGGTACACCGCACGACATCTCTCGCCGGTTCCACTCTCCGTCGCGACCAGGGTAGATGACGGCTCTGTCCGTCAAATACGCCTCGACTATTCGACGGAGGTAGGTCGGCACCCGGTGATACCGGAGTGCCTCCACAATGCAGCTCCAGGGCAGGGTGTTAAACGCGTTGGCGATGTCGAGTGACACCGCCACAACGACCCCACCCTGGGACACCGCGTCCCCCGTCGTGAGGGCTCTCACGCGCATGATGGCGTCCACCGTCGAGCGCCCCTTGCGGAAGCCAAACTGGCTGTCCGCCAGATCCGGCCCTGTCCTCACCCGGTGCCCGACGAGGTAGCCCGCAATCAATCTCTCAAAGAGCTTGCCGACCTCTTTACGCGAGTAAAGACGCTTTTTACGCTTTTCAGGAAAATCGTCTTCGATATCACATTCTTCACAAACTTTTACGATTATTATTTATTTGTAAGAAGAATATACGCGGACGACGAATAATAGGTATTGTTAGTGACCCAGGTCTGGTCATTTCTGCGCCCCTCCAGGGTCTGCGCCCTGTGCCTGGGCACCGCTGGCACCGCCCTATTTACGGCACTGTGCACATGCAATGGAATGGACATGTTCATTGAGAACCTCGTTTACGTACCTCACAGCGGTCAGGTCAGATTTCCATTTTCTATCCGCACTAGCGCCGTGCAACCATCTGATGAAGAACCTCCCCTGTATAGGACTTTTTCTTTGAAACATGCTTGTGTGAAACGTTTTCCTGGCCATCTGTACACTCGACGCCTACCGTCATGATTATACAAAACGAATCTCGATTACTCTGCCCCATTCGTCCTCACCCCATTCGATGTGCTCACGGGCATATCTTAATCTTGCAACTTTATGATGCAGTTCGAGTTGTGGGCTTTAAATTGACTTCTGCAACTGCAACTACTACTATCCTGACTGACCACCCACCACCACTGCAACTTCGGGTCTGCAAAAGCTGTCTGATGTCGATTTCTTAACATCGTTGAAACATCGGGCCATTGTTCACCTTGGCTTGCCACTGCTTGGTCTTCTTACGTTCAAGTCCAGTCTCCCATTGTTCTGGCCGTTAGTCTCTGGGATCTCCCCAATTGCACCATAGTGATGATCCTGATACATTTCTCGGGTGTAAGAGGCATCATGATGATACATTTATTTACAAGTAACCTTCTGCCGTAAGCACTTTTAGTTAAACAATCGATACGCAAAGGTAGAATCAATAATTAAATCAACATTAAAATAAAAGTATTCAAATGTAATCCAAAATTATGGAACATGAGAATTTTTTTTTTCTATCCATGCCTTCGAACAGGCCAGTACCTATGTAATAAGGTTTTAATGTGCAATATAATCCTTTTTTTTATTTTTTTTTGCTCATTAACTAGTCTCTTTGCAAGTGACTTTTTTATATTGCTCGTCAGTGTAGTTGCCAGTACACGTGGTACACCTTCGATCAATAATAGTACTAGATGAATGATTAGGAACAAAAATAAGTCGCTAAAGTGGCCACGTTTGCACACACATAAACATTTCTTTCTTACTACGAACTATAGAAAAAAGTTTAATAATATTAACAACTTCAGATTATTATAAACCTTAACACTCTAAACTTAAAGTTTAATTACGATTGCAAATGATTAATATTTAAGTCCTTCTGTCATCGAAGCAATAAATTTAAAATGTCACTTGAAAATAAAAAGTAATTTTTATAATAAGTACAAAAATATTTATTCTAAAATGAAACTTAACGTCTAAGCAATAAGGTTAAAAACATTTTGTTGACAATTTCGTACTTACTCGAATTTGGAACTAGACGTAGTTCTTGGAATTACGTTTCAATGCTTCAATGTTTGTTAGAGTAGTTGGCGCGTTGTCGCAAACATTGGCCAAACAATCATAATATTTGCTAATTGATTTATATTTACTATTTAATTGTGTTACTATTTTATGAAAAACATTTAATGATAAAAACTTACCGAAAAAAATATATTCCTTCCGAAATCTTGGTGTTACGGTGGTTATTTACACAACTTTTGAACGCGCACTGAGGCATTTTGACGTCTTAACATTGGCTATGATTGGCCCATACCAATTTGAAATAAGAGCACAAAAGTATTCGTGCTCGTATTTTTCGGGCCGTTTTTGAAGCGCTTATCGGGCATCTAGTACTATTATTGATCGAAGTGGTACACAGTCGACTCTGTCCCGTGCTAACAAATGACAGTTACCGCAGGAGTGTACTCGCTGGAGTGGGCGCGCCTGGGCCAGTGCCTGCACACGGCGGTGCTGGAGCAGAGCGCGGTGTCGGTGGCGCTGTCGCCTACGGCGCGCCACCTGGCCGTGGGGCTGGGCTCGCGCCGCTTCACCACGGCGCCGCACGCGCGCAACAACGTCATCGCGCTGCTGTACCGGCTCGAGCCGCTCGGTATGTACCGACCGCTTACGAGACCAATACGTTTGCTTTATTTTATTCCTCCCAGTAAAAATGCCGTTCCGATTTAAATAAATTGTAATACTAAACAAATCTTAAAGTTCATTGATCCAATATCAACCAGTAATGTCTCAACGTTTTATTTGTTTAACACTTACCCGAATTTTGTTTTAATTTCTAGAAAGTTCAAGCCGCACGGGATTGTCTCCTATAAAAGAGTTGGAGCAGAATTGGGAGCACGGCTTCACTAGCCTCAACTGCCTCCGATGGGCCCCCCAACCTGGTCAAGGACTTGTCTATGCAAATAACACTGGACAACTCATTATCATGAGCTAAGTAGAAATGTCATGACATCAAAGCCATGGATGCTGTATGCCACTGCCACGCTGACTGCCCTTTTTGTGTCATTCAGTAAATTCATTTTGACGCATTTGTGGCACGTTCTTCACGTTTACAACTACTAAAAGCAATTGGTTCATGTCTGTTTATATTTCATAATATAATGAATGTCAAGTCGTATTTTAAAAATATCATAATGCAATAATATTAGGATAGACTAATCACAGATTGTTTGATTGAAAGTCAATCCGTTTTTAAAATACACATAGTTGTAATGTCCAATGCCAATGTTCTTTAAATTGTAATTGATCTCGTGAATCATTGGATTGGAACTGAGAACTGATTGTGCGACATATTTGTCTATGGTGTAATAACTGAAAACTAATTGTTAAGGTTATTGATCCAAACAAGGGTTGAAACGTTTATGCTTGTATTACGTATCGCATTGTTAATGTTTAAACTACATACACACATCAATGCGTGAGACATGTAATACATGATTGAGAGTATAGATTTACGCCAGTCTTTAGATATTTATTCTTAGCAATAATCTGAAATTCTGAAAATTCATAGTAGATACCTATCTTTAACATATTTTATAAGTTTTTTTTTTTTTCTTATATATTATTTGTGTTATTGTGATACACTGCCTTCGTAAGTTGAAACATATTGCGGTTGTATTCTATAAAACATCAAACTCTTCAAGCAATCATGTTTCGATATTTGGACATATTATAAATTATTTTAGGTTTTCTTAGTGATTTCTATTAATAATTTTAAGAATATTTCTTGTGAAGGTAGTGTGATTTCGGTTCTTCCATAATAATTATATATAATTTATAAAAATTCTGGCGCGGCGCCATTCTTTAAGTTGCTTTATTGATACTAGCAATACAATATGCCATTTTTCTTCGTATCTATTCGTCATTAGTTAGTTTTTATTTAAATATAAACGATTTTCTAAAAAACCTATCTATCATTTTAGGCTGGGTCTGCACGTACTCGATTATACTTACCAACATTATTGAAAAACTTACTGTTCCAGTATTTTGTTAAATACATTTTAATGAGTATAATTTCGCTATCTGATTAATTGTTTAATTATTCCTGACACAAGACCAACCCTGAGCCGTGTGGCCAAGCCTGACTGATTTTTTCGCGTTTATAGACTGATGATTGATTCAACCAGGGTAAGATGGATAGTTGGACGACAAGTTCTGTAAAACTTGAGGCGATATAAAATGATTTATCGTGAAATTTCGACTTGTTTAATAATATTAATATTTCATGTTTACTGCAAAGGTAGTGCCCAACGTTATTTGGTTTCAAAATGACTATTTTAATTATCACTAACAATGATAGTATTTAGTTAATTGCAATGTTATAAACAACATAATAGTACCAGGAAAATTATGATCTGATGTCAGAACAACAGAAATAATGTAAATCTAGTTTGAAAAAACTAGTTTGTCGTCCGTTGGACGCGCCATCACCCATTTGCCATACACACGTGCATAATATGTACGTGACAGAATTGAATGTACTTGTGTTTGTTGTAAGCGGACAGAACACAGTAGTGACACAAATCAGTACACTCGTCATTATTCAAATACTTGCACACACACGAAGTCTTGAATAATCATCTGATAGACAGTTACTAATATTAGTCGATATTCACAAACAGACAGACAGAAAAGTAGATATCGCTGGATATGTGCCTACTAGATATAAAGAAATTGCTCTCCTATCTAGGATAGCATCATGTTTCCAGGGGAGGGGAGATGGTTTTAATTCGGTCGTTATCAGACGCCCACGATGTACTGAATTGATTTTTATCTCTCAATGTTACGTTCGACGCTGAACAAAACTTCAGATCGTATCGTAAGTGGTACTTATAATTCTTGCTACAACTGTCGTGAGTCACTAGGTGCATTATAGAAGTTCTATTTAATGAGAAAGCAAATAATACATCTGCCAGAATTCAAACTTGGTTACATAAATTGCATATTTTGGATGGTGAATTTTATTGATTAAATTAAGCCTTTTAGAATAAGGTACGAAATCTGGATGGCAACTGAAATAGTACGTACATTCAGCCCATCTGATAACACTGGAAGGTTCTACATGTACCACTTAAGAAGAAAATGTGCTGGTGGATCTATTGAATGTCTTACCATTTGCCCTGCTCTATGCATAAGCAGAATCCAATTTATTCTTATGATGTTACAACGTTGGGTTATCTAACCCTGCTGGGAATCTTTGTTATTTTAATATGATTATCATCAGAGATAAAATGTTAAGGTACTTTGTTACTGTGTCATTAATTTCTATTAAAATAAGATATCATTTATTTTACTATTTTCAGTTTAAGATAATGTTATCCGCGGAATAATTCCCGAAGCCTTATGATACAAGGTATAATTTTGGAATGAATCTTGGTTTTATTTTGCGCTCCTTCCTTACCCTGACTATTCATATTTTCTGTTTCTAGATTGTGTGCTCTTGATTTTTAAGTTGCAGGTAATCTTAGTTAAGTTTCCGCTTTTCTGAAGGCAAACTTAAAATATCTCCAGTCTTTAGTAGGTGCAGTGGGAATGAGGTATGTGGTGAAATTAATGACTGCGTGACTACCAAGTAGCCGACAAAAAGACAAGATTTTATCTAATGGGCCCAGTGGTTGTGTTATGTCGACTTGCCTAACGCCACATTCAAATCCCAAATAGTTTTCACAATTATATTATTACATAATAAAACTAATACACACTACTAAAGACTAGAAATAAATACCTATCTCGACGATTCTTAAAACGAGTATTGACCGATCCATTGTAGATTATTACAGATACTTATTGAAACATTATTCGTAAATATTCACAGCTCTAATAGCTCTAAACAACAATACCCAATGCTATTCAGCGGATAAACTATTTTATTTTATTATGTAAATAATTTGTTCTTCAAATATGTTGTGATAATTGTAAGAATAGTTTAAAAGTAACTGTACAGTTTTTATAAATAAGATTCTGTGTACAGATCCTTTTTGTGTCTAATAAAATCCTAATAGATGGGAGAAGTGTTTCATTTTAACGCAACTTTAACTCGTAAATTATTATGGGATATTATTGCTATTTACATAAAATAAATTAAAATGATATAAATATTGTATTTATTCTGTTTCTATAGAATGTAATTGCATTAATGATGCTGACAAAATAATCATTATACATTAAAATATGATACAGCAATTTTGAAAACTTATAGTTACCTATCTAAAAATTTAATTAATTAAAAAATACCTGTGTAAATTTTGCAAATATGTATCATCTGAATTAATACTAAGCATGGAACTAAATTATGTTAACGACATTAAAGTATGGTTTGTGTTTCAAGTAAATAATGATAATATTTCTTGATGTAATCAAAACCAATACTGATAAGAATGATATACTTAAACAATATAAAATATATTTTCCTTCATGTTCAACAATTTATACTTCTGATATTGATTTAAAATACAAAAAATAAACACTACAAAACGCTCCAATTTAAAATGTCATATATACAAAATCTCCTTAGATCACTGTTACCTGTTTTATTTAGTCATGTGCAAAGAAAATAAAGAAAAACTTAGGGAACTTGCAGACTAATGTGACAAAATATAATTATAAATATTTCGATTGTGACTCCGAAGCTGTCACTAAACACGTCATAAAAACTAAAAATGGTTTTAACAACTTACAAAAGATATAAGTCAAACCATAAGTAACACTAATTCCTACAATTGTTTATTAAAAATGTTAATTTGCTCGTAGCACAAATATACTTTCCCTGACTCATCACAGACCAAATGTAAAATCTATTTAGATTTCCAATGTTTATTACTGAACCTTGTGTCTTAGCGGCGTCGCACAACACCCTCTGGTGACTTAGAAGCATTTAAATATAATAGCATCTATAACTAACTTCTTTCTGAGGAGGAAGTGGCGATTTAATGAAATGCAATAAGTGTTAGTGTTCCGACGGCTTGAGTTCTTTAATTTGCTTTATAAGGTAAGCCTTCTCATCATTGAACTGCTCATCCTCAGAACGATCTGTGTGGAATTTGGTGAGGAAGTCAACCAATTTATCTTGATTCCTTAGCAAGATATCCAATATTGGTTTAGGTTTATTAGGGTTGGCTACAAATACCTGAAACAATAATTAAGAATTAGTCAACAATGATTGTTACTACTACTACTGTAATTTGTAACATTTCAACATTAATTACAATTAGTACCTTAAAAACATGGAAAGCCTCAAACTGAATATTACGTGACTTCTCTTTAAGCATATTCATCATAAGCTTAAGATTATCAGGGTTTGTGATGTAACGTGTCATTATGGAGAAGTTGTGGCGGTCCAATAACAACTCTCCCAGTAGCTTCAGGCTCTGCCGTCGAGTCACATAGTTTTCAGAGTTGAGCAGTCGCTGATAATGACTGAACACTTTATCATAGTTTGTTTCTAGAAACTCAGCACACAACATTTTATGTCGTGTTAGCAATTCCTGGAAATAATAAATATATGAGTTCCTTTCCAATTTATACAAATTAACATTCCTGTTCCTCAGCCTAATGAGGTAAGTAGAACTAACTTTGTATTCTGAACACAATGAATACCCCATGCAATATTTATAAACAACCATCATTTACATGAATTTCCAAATATGGACACATAGTGAGTTCGGAGTTATATTGAAGTGCAGAAGTGCAAGTGTTGAATGTAAGCACATTTAAAATCATTGATTTAGCATGATAAAAAGGCTGAATGAAAGACAAATTCATCAAATAAACAAACCTTAAAAGACAAACTGTACAAATAAACAAACCTTAAAAGTAGAAAAGGCATCTGAGGCAATATCAAAAGTGGAAACTTCTACATAACGAAAGAAATTGTAAAAATCGTCTGAATACAACATTATTTTAGCCAAAGCCTCATATCGGGCACACTCCCGTAGCATAGTTCCACAGTTGGATGCTATCTCCTGATGTTCATACCTGAAAATCACATAACATTATTACAATACTAAACATATACTTAAGTCACTCATTGACAAGATAATATACCATAATAAGACAGACATATAATAAGATACCAGAATATAAATAGCTGTTTATTGTTCTGTTTGTTAATTCCATTGCCATGAAATAATAAAAAAGCCTACATACAATACTTTCTTTTCTATTTATATCAAAATCAGTTAAATACCATATATCTAATTAATATTTACAATAATATAATAATACCCACCCTGACATCAAAGTAAAGAGTATCTCAGGTTTGGTGCATATGTACTCAACTGTGGGAGATCTGGTGCCAATCTGACGTCTAAGCACATTGTTGAACACTTGGGCAACATCCTTCTTGCCTTCAAAGTCGATGCGGTTTAGATTCTATATGCAAATGTATGACTCATTACACATGTTAATACAACAATTGATAATTTAATTGATCTAATACTCAAATGTTTTGATACCTGGATGAGAAGTAGAAGCAAATTGGTGTTGTACAGTTCCTGAGCTAACTGTGCTACTATGATATCCGTTTGTGGTTCGGCGTCGGATGTGCCATATAGCATGTTCTTTATCAAAACCTATTGACACAAAATCAACACTATAAATTGTCCACTTAGTTACCAATAAAATTTTTGACCTCCAAACATTGGTGTGCAACAGAATACTCACCAGATTTTTGCTCACATCTTCTTGAGCTTTTTCAGCTTTCTTATCACCCCTTTCTAAAGCAGTAACTGCATCTTTCAATGATCTCACAAGCTCCGCGGGGCTCTTTTGAGACTTACCAAAAAGAGGCATAGTATTTCGATAATTTAGACAGATGATCTAAGCAATACTGTCTACATAAGATTGTACCTGTAACCAACGAACCAATGCGTATAATACCAACACAAAATCAGTTGTTTTATGCGATTGTTCTTGATATTTCACGAGAATGCAGGAGAAACGAAATTTGTCAAATTTATAAAACGATTGCCGACCTGCTACGAAGACACTGAACTTAAAAACAATGGTGAATTTAATTTAAAATTACTCAGATTGATGATAAATTCACGAATATTACTAAATATAACTCACTTTCAGATTAATTATTACAATTTTCCCTAGCAAGACAGACCACACGAAACGAACAGCTGTGATGTCAATAGAAATGTCTATTGCCAGTGTAAAAAAATATTTATGCGAGCAAATTTTACTCTAAAGCATACATTCTCGGTTACACCAATGATCTAGTTTGTTCCGGTCTCGTCTTGCCTAATGTGTGGTCAGATCTTTATTTCAATCTATGGATACCTATGTCATAATCATGAACGTAATATATTTATAGAAGTATCTTTAGATTACGTCCATGGTCATAATAAGTTCCATAGATTTTACTCTATGAAACAGGATAACCGATAACGTGTCAAGTTTGGTTGGTGGTCAAGTTGTCAACCTGGTATTTTTAGGTTAGAAAGGTCTGTTCAGAATATTTCAGCTCAAAATCTATTTAAAAAGTCATGGCTGAAACTGCTAGTGAAAAGTTGTCAAAGAAGTGAGTACCGAGTGAACCAAAATGTTTACCTTGAGGAACCTGAGTGTCTTACCTCTTAGAACTAACCATTTCATCAATCGATGTGCGAATTTCTCATCTGCTGTTAGCAAACGGTTAGTGATATTTTATATTTATTTAGATATATAAATCATACTGATAAGCTATTCTTTATTTTCATTTTAGTGAATTGAAACGGCGACTGAAAGCCGAGCAAAAATTAAAAGAGAAGGCGGAAAAGGTCGCTCAGCTTCCAACTCCCGCGGCGGATAAGAAATCATCATCCAAAGCGGAAGAAGAGATCAGTCCCAATGAGTATTATAAGCTACGAACTGCTGCTGTTGCGGCTCTCAAGGAAGGTTCCAAAGAAGACCACCCATACCCCCACAAGTTCAATGTTACAATATCCTTAGAAGATTTTATTGAAAAGTACAATCATGTAAACAGTGGTGAAGTTCTAGACAGTGTTACGCTGTCTGTGGCTGGAAGAGTTCACTCTATTAGAGAGTCTGGAGCTAAACTGATTTTTTATGATTTGAGAGGTGAAGGTGTTAAAATACAGGTAAAGAAATAATTCAATGAGAAAATAATATTTTACAAATGAGAAATCTCTTGTATGAACATTTTTGACATTATAATTTTTGTAATACCACAAATTATAATATTCCAGGTTATGGCTAATGCTAAAATGTATGAATCTGAAGAAAAATTTGTAGCTGATACCGACAAGCTAAGGAGAGGTGACATAATCGGGTGTGTTGGACATCCTGGTAAGACAAAGAAGGGAGAACTGTCAATTGTACCCAAAAGTATTAAACTGCTGTCTCCTTGTCTGCATATGCTGCCTCACTTGCACTTTGGGCTTAAGGATAAAGAAACCAGGTTTAGGAAAAGATACTTAGATCTTATTTTAAATGAGAGGGTAAGTTTTTTTTGTTTTTGTTGATCTCACTACACAGGGTCAAATTTAATTAGCTAGCGAAACTTTTCATATGTGATGGGTATCAATATCTAAACAACATAAAAAGTTAGTCTCATCTCAAATCATTGTCAAATATTCTTCTCTTCCACAGGTAAGACAAACCTTTTACACTAGAGCAAGAATCATTGCTTATGTAAGGAAATTTTTAGACAATATTGGTTTCCTTGAAATTGAAACTCCAATGATGAACATGATCCCTGGTGGGGCCACAGCTAAGCCCTTCATCACACATCACAATGATCTCAACATGGATTTGTATATGAGGATAGCTCCAGAATTGTACCACAAGATGTTAGTAGTGGGTGGCCTGGACCGTGTCTATGAAATCGGCAGACAGTTCCGGAATGAAGGCATTGATATGACTCACAACCCAGAGTTTACTACATGTGAGTTCTACATGGCTTATGCAGATTACAATGACCTCATCAATATAACAGAGGCTATGTTGTCAGGCATGGTGAAAAGTATTCATGGCTCTTATAAAGTAAGTTGATATAGAATAATTTCACAATAGTACATCAATATGTCTCATTATCTTATTGCACTTTGCTATCTAAATGCATATCAATTCATACGCTGTAACCCCTTTGTTTCGATTTCATAAGTCAAACAATAGGTTATCAAACATACTCTTACTACAATGATAACTCCTAGATATACTGTTAAATGATAAATAAATGCATCATTCATTTAAGTAATAAGATATGTGTTCATAATGTGTGTGTGTGTATCATTAATGAAGTGATTAAGAGTAATCTAAATAAGATTATTGAAAGTTAAAACATGTTATGAATGAAATTTTATTAATACTAATAGATAGATATCAAGGATTTAGGTAATATTATTAAAAGATACTTAATTTTATATTTACAGGTTAAATATCAACCAGATGGGCCTGATGGTGAAGAGGTGGAGATAGACTTCACTCCTCCATTTGCCAGAGTGCCAATGATTGCAAGCTTAGAAAAAGCTTTGAATGTTAAACTACCCCCAGCTGATCAATTAGATTCACAGGAAGCCAACCAGCTGTTAAGTCAGTTATGTGAGAAACATGAAGTAAGTATGACTGAAGATACAGATACTCTTTATCATGTAATAAAGTGAGAAATACAAATACATAGTTTGCCCTTCTAACTCAAACTCAAAGCATTTATTTCAATTAAGCTATTTACAGGCACTTTTGAATTGTCAAAGACTTGGTAGAAAGTTGAAGCTAGTTCCCTATTCCAAAATAATGATCTACATAGAGAAGAACAAGCAAGAAAATCCGAGGACACTCATTCAGACAAGATATTACAAAATCCTGGATACCTTATGAATAGCTTAATTCTTATTACTAGTATGGTCCACCAAACCCATAAGCCCACCACTAGGTGTCATGCTGTTCAGAATACAACACCACAAATTAAAAACTGCCTTTAAATATCCTTTACTCAATACAAAATAAACATCCCAATAATTCTTTCTAGGTTGAATGTCCACCACCAAGGACCACAGCAAGACTACTAGATAAATTAGTAGGGGAGTTCCTCGAAGAAAAATGTATTAACCCCACGTTTATATTGGACCACCCCCAGATCATGAGTCCTTTGTCCAAGTATCATAGAGATATCCCTGGTTTGACTGAAAGGTAACACACAATTTTTGAGTTTTATTGCTCTACTATTTTGAAATTGTTACCCTCACACGGATGTTTTCTTCTAGATTTGAAATATTTGTAATGAAGAAAGAAATCTGCAATGCCTACACTGAATTGAATGATCCAGCGACGCAAAGGGAGAGGTTTGAACAGCAAGCCAAAAACCGAGCTGCAGGCGATGATGAGACTCCCCCGACTGATGAGGCGTTCTGTACTGCTCTTGAGTATGGCCTCCCACCTACGGCTGGCTGGGGCCTGGGCATTGACCGTCTTACAATGTTCCTCACCAATTCAAATAACATCAAGGTAAGTTTATTAGAAGCAAGGTAGAGGAAACTAGCCAATCTATACGTCTATTTTATTAGACTACTGAGTGGAATGCAGCCTATACACCTGCCTGAGCGCTTTTGTGTTTACAACATTCAAACATTTGCAGATGATTTGGAAACAGTTGTCTAATTTAACGGTTTCAGATAATAGTATAGTTTTATTTCAAAATATATTTCTTTGTTTTTCAGGAGGTACTGCTGTTCCCCGCTATGAAACCTGATGACCCCAATAAACATAATGCTGAATGCGAAAATGCACCAGCTGAAGCTCCTGTTCAAAATGGTGCTTAGGCAATGATAATAATATATTATTTAAGCATCTTAATGTGTGAAATGTAGTATTTCTACAATATTGTACTAACAGGAATTTCCCTTTTCATAAATAAATTATTACTACACTACTGTAATGATTTTTTTATTAAACAAAGTATTTAGTAAAACAATATATATTTACTATTAAAAATAATTTATCAGCAATGTGAGTTCTCAGATTATTTATGTTTTATTTTATTAATGAAATGCAATAAAACAGCACTAAAAATTTTAAACTTTTTTTTTAGAGTTATTTACAAATACTGTCCTTAACTTTACTTCTACATTTATTGCATTCATTCTTTAGAAACTAGTCTTCAATTTCGCTACGAACAGTTGAATTGTAATGTTCACCTAGTCCATACATGTGTCTATGATATGTTATAACTAGCGGCGGACCCTGGTATTCAGCACCTTGATCAATAGAGCCTGGTCCGGTTGCTTGTATGACACTTATTGGACATTTCAAAGAATTTGACAAAGCCCTGATCTCCAACTGACCACCCCACACTTTAGTATTCTCTATTTTGCTACAATATTCATCAAACTCTTTACTGGTCAACATCTCACATGTGTCCGGGTTAGTCATGAAAGGAATAAAATCGTCTTTATTTTGCCTTATGTAATTTGCTACTCTTTCCCTTAAATTATCTACAGACAGTTCTTTCTGTTTGGTTAATGTAAATTGGTGAGCTATGGCTTTGTATAGACAATCCCCATCAGATGGAATTAATAAAATCTGAAGTCCCTTTTCTTTTAACTTTGTAGTTATTGCCTGCAGTTCAGTGTTTCTGGGTCCGTGGAGGTTTTCTTGTTCTTGTTGTTTTATTTGTTCATCTCTTTCTTTTTCTTGTTGTGACTTCTTTTCTCTACGTTTTTGAGCTTTTGAGATTTTCACTTTCGATAGCTCATTATCAACACTAGTGAGAACCAAATCTGTAGGGTCATCTTCATCTTTATTCGCAGAAGCAGATTCAATTTCTTGCTGATGTCGAAGGTCCATTTCAGCCTCTAACCTCGCTATTTCAGCTGTTAGCTCTTTCTTCTTCGTTTTGTCATTTTTTGCGGCCTTTTTTAATGCTTGAATTTGTGCTTGTAACTCTTTTTTTTCTTTTCGATGTTTACCCTCCAGTATGACTAATTCTTCATTTTCATTATCCATTGTTAAACTGATGAGTTAAATTAAAAGTTCACACGTACTAACCCGTAACCGGTGCTATAAATGAGGTTCTTTTCTTTAAATTTGTCATAATTTTCCTAAACTATTTGGGCACAATGTCAGTGTCAGACAGACTGTCAGTCAGCAGCACAGATTATGAACACTAAGCGGAGAGGTCAAAAGTCTGCCATAGATCAATTTCTTGCTGACGATCTTAATATAGATTAGATAGGCAACTTCGGCTTTTCGCTCGAGGCAATGGCTCGAGGTCGCGAAAGTGCTGCCGTGTAGTGGTTGCTTCATGAACTAAATTAACAGGCTATACGCTTTGATGCATAAAAGCATATTCTGTTTGGCCCCAAAAAAATATAATAAGCTCCCAACACATCTGAAACAGCTGCCCACAAGGTTGTTTAAGTTGCATTTAAAAAAAACTTATAGCCAAATGCTACTACAGCTTATCAGAGTTCCTAAATGAGCGATATTAAGTATGTACATTCTAGGCACATTATTGCGACATTTTTCCTAGTTAACAAGACCCACTTTACGAGCAAGTGTGTTTTAAATGTTATTACAGTGTCTCAGATTTATTTTTCAGACAAATTTTGACATTATTTATTTATTATGTATTAATGAACTTTTCTATTACCAGACATTTTTAATATTATCTAAAATAATTGTTTTTGTATAATTCTAATTTGACATTATGACATATCTTTACAATAATTAACTGACTGAAGCATTTATTTTTTATTACTTAATTATTTTTTACAGTTGACATTTTTTAAATTATTATTTTTTGCTGAATTCATTTTTAAATTATTATTACTTGTTCATATTTGTACGCCGTCATCGGCAAAACATAGTGTACCTATATATTTTAATATCAACACCTGTTTTTTACACCACCTGTTTTACAAATAAAAAAACTTTGACTTTGAAAACTTTGACTTTTGACTTTGATACGTTTTACACATCCGAAAAAATCTTGTGAAAAATTCAAAATGATGTCAAATGTCAACGTCACTTGATTGTCATCGTTATTTCATTGAGTTTTGGAGCGCCAGGGTAGCCCGCGAAATTATTTTTTTTTTACGTTTTTTTGCAATTTCCTGGTCAGTATTAAGTTGTACGTTGATTAAAATATGATTCGCGGTCGTAACAAATATAAAATTACAGAATTATAATCATTACAATCGGTAATACAACTTGTTAAGTTAGTATAATCCCCAAATGTCAAGATTTCATGAAATAGTCATTCTTGGGCAGGGTTGGATTTATTTAGGTATGTACATACGTTGAAAAAGATAGCACAAAAAAAATGAAAAGGATAATAATTATAAAAAAATTATAGTAGGTACACTTTCATTATTTTTAAAAATTTAACTTGATAGTCATTAAAATCAACACCAGTACTCAGACTTTTTTTTTTGGGTGGATATTTCCGGTCTATCGTCATTTTCATGACCATCACTGCCACTTTTCCTAATTAAAACACTAAAATCGTATTATTTTGCACAAAAATTCACAAGCTATTGACTGAATTTTGAATGGAATGGAAGGAACGAGATTAGTGGAAAGAGAGAAGTGTACAATACTGCGGAGGATCTCCGGCCATCGACACAGAAAACATCGCAAGATCAGAATTCGGTCAGATAGGACGGTCGAAATATTCATATGACGTAAAACTAAGCATTCAGGAGCATACTTTAAATAATTATAGTATTTTAATGTAATATCCTTAGATGTGTATAGTATATAGTACTTACAAAGGGCGAAATTATAGTATAAATACTATAATAAATTATAGTATAAAATCCAACCCTGCTTGGGGATTACTTGGTCTTAGAGAGTTGTGTTGATGACTTTAATGATTATAAGTGCGCTTTCACATTTAGGCGACTTTAGCAGCGCGACTGACGCGCGACCGTCGCCCAGTCAGAATTTCATATTATAAACAGAAGCGTGCGTGAAGGTTTCTGCTTCTGCCGCGCTACTGTCGCGCTGCTAACGTTCTAATGTGAAAGCGGCCTTATTCTGTAAATATATATTTGTTACGGCCGCGAATCTTAAGGGGGAAGCTCTAAGGTGGCCCGCGAAATTCAAATTTTCTTACGTTTTTTGCAATTTGCTAGGCCGTATTAAGTTGTACGTTGATTAAAATATGATTCGCGGTCGTAACAAATATGTATTTAGAGAATTATAATCATTAAAGTCATCAACACAACTCTCTAAGACCATGTAATCTCCAAATGTCAAGATTTCATGAAATAGTCATTCTTGGGGATTACACGCTCACATCGATTATTTCCCATCTCGGAACGCAGGGTCTACGTCAGTGAAGGAATGACATGAAAATCATGAACTAAAGACGTGGCTTCGGCCTTACTTATTTTTGAACAAGAAGGATGTAACTGAAGACGAGGCTTTGGCCTTACTTTTAGTCAAGAAGGACAATAAAGACTGAAGACGAGGCGGTATGGTCCAAGACCTTAGCCTGCCCAAGAAGGGCGAAGAAAAAAAAAAAATGAAAATCATGAAATTGACATAACATTTGACAGTGACGGCAACCAACACACAACCTTTAGTAGAAACCGCCAAGATATTTTCATCTTCGTGGTTTTAGTTAATGTGGTAATTTAATAGTCTAATAATACGATACTTATTTGATGTGATACATTTTCTTGTAATATTGCTGTGGAAGAATGAATCCTTGTTCAGTTGCCGCTCCTCAACAAGACTCTGAAGGTGATGGAAGATGGAATAGCATTGTAAGTTTTCAATAGTAATATTAATTTGTGAGCAGTTAGAATTTGCTACTAGAGACGGTTGAATTCACAATACATTTTATGATTCACGTGGTATTTAAAAAAAAAATTAGATTCGGATTGTTTTTGCTGACCTAAATTACTAATAATCGGCAAGTGCAGATTAGTGTAATCTGGCAACAATTAGTCAATTTACACAAGTTAAGGCGAAATCATCGAATAGTTTTATCCACTAAATGCGGAACATGTTCTCATAGGTGAATAAGATTCATCTTCGTTCGTCATAATTACAAGCGACACTTGTATTCACTTCTGTAAGTCTCTGTAACACATTTACATTAATTGCCTAATTTTTGTTACAGCATAATAGATTTTTGTCAGATGCAAAAGGCAAAGATGCTGATGTGATTTTCATTGGTGACTCCATCCTGCAAGCATTAGAGCACACTGAGGTTTGGAACCAATGGTTTGCGCCTCTGCACTGCCTCAACTTCAGTATCCACAAGGATCAGACTCAAAATGTTTTGTGGCGTATCAAGAATGGAGAACTTGATCATGTTGATCCTAAGGTTAGTGACACTTAGTCAATACACCTGTTTTTTTCTCTTAAAAATAACTAATACAAAACAGTAATTGAATATTCTGTATATTCCCTGTTTCTTATTTTAATCTGAGTTTAAATCTGTATTCTGTGACTTTTAATTTTAATGTTTTTATTTGATTTCAAACTCTTTGATGTTGTAGGTAATAGTTGTACATGTTGGAACAAATAATGTTGAATACACTCCAGAGCAAGTGTGTGAAGGTATCCTAGAAATAATTAGAACAATCAGGGAGAAACACCCAAGTGCTTACATAGTATTGCCTGTAAGTATGGTTTAAAATAGTTCAGTGCTATATATTTTTATTGTAAATACTACTAATATTTCTGTATTTTATTCTAGAGTCTGCTTCCTCGTGGTCAATACCCAAACACTTTAAGGGAGAAGAATTCAAAGATCAATCAAATTTTACGTGAAAAGGTTACTAACATGAATAAAGTGGAAATGGTTCCCATAGACAAAGGTTTTATACAAACCGATGGCACTATCAGTCACCATGACATGCATGACTACCTCACCCCAACTAATGCAGCTTGTCGGAAAGCATTTGAACCTATTTATGATCTACTACAACAAATTTTGTTTGAGGGAGAACCTGAAAAAGACTTAACACCTTCTGAATAATGCATTGTTCTATTTGTACTATAATATGGCAGCTTTTTTGCAGCAGGTTAATTGTGATGGAATCAGTAGTACTTATCATTAGCTTTTTTATATTAAGCTTAAGTGTCAAACATTTTAAACTATTATTAACTTATAAACCTTTACATTCCAAATTAGCATTATGATATTCTAATCGGCTGTGTTTATGTAATCACTTCATTTGAGATATTTTTATTATAATGGCTTTATTTTGTTTAAAAGCTTGATTTAGCTTTAAGGTTATGCATTTTTATGTGCACAGTTTATTTGTGCACAACAGGGTTAGTACTTACCTTTCTAGTATTTATTTTCTCACAACCAAGAAATGATTTTTTGTAACATTAGAGACAATGGGAAAAGTATTATGTTACTATTGTTATTTTTTAGAACCTCTTTTTTGGAGATATGTAACAATGCAATCTTGTTAGTTTAATTTTAGATGCTTAAATTATTCTTCTCATAGGTACTCACAAATGCAAGTACATTAGTCTTATTAATATTTAGCTTATTATTAATATTTTGCACATCACAGTAATGGAATTGTCTATAACCAAAGATCTAGGAAGATTACTTAACCAAAGTTATAACAGTATATGAATTGCATTGGATGATTTTAAATGCAATTCTATTTTTGATAACAACCTACATTTTTAAATTACATGATAAGATCAATATTAGTAAGCAGAAATTGTTTTAGACATTTTATTTTTGTTGCTTAAGTGTAGCTAACATTGCACTAAATGTGCATTATAAATATAAAACACAGTAACGAATATTCTATAATATCACTGTAGGCATATTTAGTGACTATTTAAGTGATAAGGTACTCATGTTGCCAAACAAGTTTGCTTGAATCTCGAAAGTTATGAAATATTTATTTGCATGAAGAAGCTTGAAAGTAAACAGTGCAATTATTTCTATATAATCATATCTTGTTTCATTGACTACCCTTCTACTTACACTTCCAAATTAGACTGACAGGAATTTTATTAAGTATTAGAAAAAAATACATAATATATTTGTACTAGTAAATTTATTACTACACTATTAACTACTATGACATTGAAACACTCGCTACATAGAAGCAACTGAAATAATCATAAACTAATATCTGTTGCACATTCTATTAAAATACAAACTGAATGGTAAAGTAGGACTAGCAAGTAGAAGTGACTTGTCAAATAGGTTGAAGTTTTTCTTCTCAAGTTTAGCTAAGTACTTGTGGATAGCTATTGCTGGTAAGAATATCTGCTTTGTAAGTTGAGGAACTTTAATGTCCCTTGCCTGAAAACAGTCAAAATCTCACATTAATAAAATTCACAATGATTATATTAACTTGCTTCCAACCAGATAAGTTTTTCTTAGATATTGTAAAGCAAGTGTAGGCTGGTCTTATAGAGGCAGTAAAATCAATAGTTGAATGATACCATAAACCACTTGTTGGTCTAATGGTAGGAAGTGCTACTGCTGAGCAAGAGGTCCTGGGTATGATTTTGTTGCTCATGTTGAGCAAAGTGTAATGGGAATGGGAATTACCAGTAGCAGCATGGAGTCTGGATTTGTGCCGTTGCTGGCACTAGGGTAAACCCCTATTACATGGGAATTAAACATAACTGACAAAATAAGGGTTTACTATGCCTTTGTTCGCATTAGGACAGATTCGCTTTATGACAGCGAACAAGAGATACTATGGTACACCTCTGGCCGTAAACTCAATTTGTGGTGTATCCTCTACTCTCTCAACTAGTTACCTTGATTAAGTGACTATTTGCCCTGGTGGCAACTTCAAATGCCACATTTCTCATTTGCTCACTGTCAATACCTCTTAGAACATCTTCTTGACTTAGTTGGTTCTTCATAAGAACATCCATGGGCAAGGAAACCATTTTATGGTAACTGGATACATGGACAGACCTGAAACATGTGATTTGTAAGGATTACCAAAGTGAATGTTATGTAATGTTCATTCAGAAGTAGGAATCTTGTATAGTGCCTCCATACCTCAATATGTTAGCTATGCCTTGAGCTTTGCCCAAATGAGATGCAGCATGGTCAGCATGTACATCTTTAACTCCTGCTACACTCAAAAGTAAATAATATATTTGAGAGACAGAATCTTCAGCATATTTCTCAATATCTTCTAAAGTTCTAAAGTATTTAGACTTTAATATATTACTTCTTGATGAAATAAGTCTTTCCAAATGCCTCCGCTGGAGTCCATAATAGATGCATACCTAAAAGTATGTAAAAATAAAATTTAAGTTAATCTGAACAATCAATATATCGCTTGCTTAGTATTAAAGTGACCGAATCCATTCATTCATCATTGAAAAGTCTCAATCAAATATGTGGTTCATATTCTATCATAAAATAAAAATAACAATGCAACTAACATCTTGTAACATTTATGTCCAAATTAACAACCGAAGTCCTAATTGCAAAACGTTTTTTTTGAGATTTGCCAAAAAGTAGATTTTTTAATTCGGTCACTTTAATAATAAGCGTGCGATATTTCAATATTATGCAAACAATAAATTCAGTCCATTCACCTTAAATAGTTCTTGTGCTACGGGATTGGCAGGCACAGCTTTTTGTGCATTCTCTTTATTATAAATGCCTTGGAGAGCATCTTGCCAGAATTGTAGTCTAAATGCAGCAGTTTGTAAGTCGGTTGTTAAGTCTTGCACTCGAGCTATTTCTACGTTAAACGCTCTCAATACAAGTGCAGGAGAACGCAGAGACTTCGTCATGAGAAGAGTAGCCAAAAAATTTTCATAGTCATGCTGTCTATCTGCAAAATAAATAAAGTACCAGAAAATGCGATAAACTTACCAGTCCGGACTTTCGTCATATAAATTCATGTGAATACTAGTCTATTCTCTACGTAGTAATATGGTATAATGAATTATTACTTTACGATGTCTGCGCAATAGCTGATTGTTTTGTTAGAAGTAGATTCATTTGTAAGAGATCGCAATATTATTCTCACAGGCTTTGAAGAATCTAACAAACGAACAAACGTTCTGTGTTTATTCATGATTCTTTCTAAAATACTTTCGTGATTCAAGATTATCAGCTGAGCTAGAATCACAGGTTAGAATTGATCTGAATGATCTGAATCTGAAACATGCTATGGCAGCTTGGAACATACGTCAATTTCGGTTTACACAAGCGCCGTCTTCTGGACGCGTAGCAGAACTAAAAATACTGTGATACAATATTAAAATATTTATTGATGATACTGGGAGAAGGTGTGTGCAACAGAGTTCTGAAAGGAGTTTTTTTTTTCATTTCAATAATGGGAATTTGTTATTGTTGCATTGGTAACACTTAAATTCAAATGTCTGTCAGCGCGAGTGCCAGTTTCGGATTTTGCTTTTGCAATTTGCAATAAAATTAAATTCTGGTTGTTTCGCTAGTGAGCATAAGCACTGTTTATAGTTTGGACCCATAATTATTATTGTGAATAGTGAACTGAACATTGACTGCATTTCCATCATGTCTCAAAACTCTTGTTGTGTACCTGGATGTCTAGTGACTAGGAAAGAAAAGTGCTGATTCTCAGCCTAAATGATTTTGATTCTAATATGTTAGTAAATGTTTAATTTGAATGTATTTCTGTGTTTTTATAAGAATAAACAGTTTTTTCATCTTTAATATTCTGAGTTACGTTTCATTCCTTTAAGTACATATTCCTATTGCAGGTAAAAATCTGGAATTTTTACATTGTCGTATAAATTATTGTTTACTACTACTTAATGTGTTTTTAATAATTATGTAATTGTTAAAAAAACACTAATAGGTAGTAAACAATAATTTATACGACAATGTAAAAATTCTAACACAATAATAATATAATAAAGCTCCATCTACCATCTATATCCGTGACTATAGGTAATAGTTTTGGTTACGCGTACACTAGATGGCAAATTATGCTGTCAACACAAAATGAAGAGAGCTTCCTGTCTATTATACAGCATCATATTGTAGTCTTTGATCTGAAATCTGAATTGATCAGTTTTTAAATGTCATCAATGTCAATCAGTGTTACTAGATTCAAAATATCAAATTACTGTGCTGACAGATAAAAAAAACCATGTTTTAGGCTAAAATTACCGTGCATAATTTAAAAAAATACTGTAATTACCGTGTAAAATGCAAGAAAAACCGTTATGAATTATTGATATATTATTTTAATTTAACAATTCTTTAACAAATTTACTTAACTAATCTAAAATTATCACTTCTTGCTCCTAAATACTTGCAGTCATTTTCATTATCATATCTTTAGATGGTACAAACTCCACACAGCTATTTCCATTCCGGTGAATAGATTGTTGAGCAAGTACATACCAATATTCACTTTTATGGTTTTTGTGATTAATTTATTTCTTTTTTTGTTTTTATGTCATTCACTTGATTATAAATTCTTTCACATGCTGTATTTGCATTTGTTCATTCATCATACGACCAATTTAATTTGCAATATAGACGAAACAAGTGGACTAACGGCTATCGTAAAACCTTTTTTATTTAGTCGTATTACATAATCGTAATAAGTTTGGGGAGGCCCCAATGGGGATTCTTCCCCTGCAATGACAAGAACAAAATTATAGTGTTGGACCAATGATATTTTAATAAACAGATATGTTATGAGCGCGCAAATCGTGAAGACTAGAAAACGTCCTAATTGGGACGTATTGCCTATAGTCTGACAATTGACGAAATAAATGACGCAATTGACAACATCTACCTGTCACTTTTTTTCTTATTGGTTTTATCAAGCTATCCTTTTTCTATCCTTTTTACTTGTAGTGAAATGTAAAATGAATGAAAAGTCTGTAGGTACGTGTGCTGCCTCTCGGCGCGGAACACTTTTTTCTATTGTTTTGTAAGTGTATAATATATCTGTTTATTAAAATATCATTGTGTTGGACAGAATGCTGTAATTGGGTTTCGTTTCAAGTATTATTTTATAAATTTCAACTAGTTTTTTTATAATTATTTATTAAATTTACACGGTAATTTAAAATTAAAAATAGCGTAGAAAATAACACGGTAGTGAATCATTACCGTAGACCGTGTTCTAGCCAAAAATACCGTGCTTCTACGGTAATAACCGTGTATCTGGTAACACTATTGTCAATTCAGAATTCAGTCAACTTCTCTTCTTAGTCTGTGGCACAGATTACTGTTACTTCTAGAATATTACGTGACGTAATTAGAGTAATCCATACACGTAATACGTCCATGGATTACTCTAAGCACAGAACACTATAACTCCAAGGCTTAGAATAAGAAAGCTATAGAGCATCGGGTAGCGTGGCCACAAGACTAATTGGCGACTAAATATGGGAGAAAACAGATCTTCGCTAGGTGCCCTAGTTTTTGAGCTCTGGGGAAACTCTCTCCAGATCGGCCAGCTATAAACCCTTATAACTTTTGAACCAGTAACCAACATATTCTGATATTTGGCGACAAATTTCGACTAATTAGCGACAAATTTTTTGTGCTATCAAAATTAAAATCCCTGATGGTGGCTCTGCCAGAGTCAGTGACACTGGCCACACATGAGACAAAAAAGTAATTTAATAAAAAAATTAAATCGACTTCAAAAAGAAATTAACTCAAAATATTATGAAATAACTTTAATTTCGGAAGTCGGTGTCTTGGGATCTGTATTTTATTTTTAGTTTTATGCCACCGACTTCCGAAATTAAAGTTATTTCATAAAAGTTATTGCGTTATTAATTTCTTTTTGAAGTCGGTTTAATTTTTTTAAATTACTTTTTATTTCGTAATTTTTTTTTTAGTTTCTGCACTAGAATTTGACCAAGGTTTTGAGATGTTTTCCCTTTGACACTACACCCGTATTTCGTATCAATAAGCCAGGCCGTCACACTTATACGTATTAGTCCATATCTTGAAAATTACTGAATAGATCTTGATGAAACTTGCACTGTTCCCTAAGTAAATGAAAGCCAACAAAAAAAAAATGATTACGATCCGATTAATAGTTCCGGAGATATGCGTGGACAAACATACATACATACGTCTATAAAATTTTGTTTAAATGTTTGGAAGCCCTAATAGATTGTCATAAGTGAATATAATGCAAATTCCAAAAATATTACATACATACGTATCGAATTGATAACCTCCTTTTTTGAAGTCGGTAAAAACTAACTCAAATAACAGTGGCGCCGATTCCCTTGTTCACAAATTAAACTAATTTTAAGTTCAGTACATCTTTTTCTTTCTATTTCATTATGAAAAGGACAGAAGATAAATATTAGTTTAGTTCTGTCAAATTAGACAGCGCCTAACGTAAATTGACGTATTTTTAGTAGCCATGTTTTTAATCACGTCTAAACTTGCTATGGAGTATCTTAATTTGACAGGACTAAACTAATATTTATCTTCTGTCCTTGTCTTAATGAAATAGAAAGAAAAAGATGCCTGAACTTAAATTTAGTTTAGTTTGTGAACAAGGGAATCGGCGCCATTGGCTACTTAAGTAGCTGCCTTGAAAAAACGGGCACGCACTGAGAGACGGAAATAGTATAGCTTTATCCTTTTCTGTTACTTATAATAACTCAATACTTTATCCCTTTCTTGTGGAAATGAAATGGCGCTACCTGCCGTCTATACTTTTCTTTGTTTATGCTCCTAGGTCTGTGGTCAATTATGTCAAAATCAACTGTCAATAGACCATGCAGTTACAGTTATTCTCGCATTCGTAGACAGAGTAGGTAATCAAAGAGTAGAGTAACTAAGAGTAATCTATAGACTCATGGTATCCGTGTCACCGAAAGGGACAAAAAATTCCGGCAATCTTCATCATAGGTAATAGGTAATACGGGCTGGTTTCCGCAACTCCACGACAATGCGCGTATTTTGCGTACGGAATCTTCAATCTTCATCATACTATAATTTTTACAGCTTATTACACTACACCTTACCATTTTCACAGTTGCGCAAATGTACAGACGCCAGCAGGTCAACCTACCCGAAACTGTCAGATTTTCCCAATCAACCTTGAACCTTATGCTTTAGCAATAAAGTCGAAAATCTATTATAGAAATCTGACAGATTGTAGTAACTTGATGTGCTGGCGTCTGTACTATTATTGAATTATGCACGAAAAAGATCTTTTTAATACAGTTGCTCAAAAAGTGGTGTATTGCAGGGACGTATAGCGTTCGGGAAGTGGGCTATTACATACTAGTGCTTTTTTTTTACCTTTCCCGAACTCGTGCGTGTCTCTTTCCCAACTGTCAAAATAATGTCTATTAAAAAGAAAAACCAACCATGAAGTTTTTACTAAAGAGTTTTTGTGATTCATACAAATACGTATATTTCTAAAAAGAAGCTACTAATTTATTTCAATATCAGATTTAATGATTTAATTGAATGAGTTAGGTTAGGTTTCATTTCATTTCATCTCATTAAATTTCATTTTCATTTCATATCAATAAAAAAAATATACTGATGACTAAGCTGTATGGATAGTTCCTTTTGCCTACCAAAATGGGTGATGAAAAAAAAACTCTGCTTATATTCTACGGTTGGCGCCATTTTCCAGAAATTTGCTTTGCGAGTTTAGTTGTTTGTTGCACAAAATGAGTAATTTCGACCCTATTTTTTTTAAATTAACACCACCGGAACTCAGTATAATTGCACAAAATGCTTCGGAGAACATTTTACCGGAAAATTCAAAAAGTCGTTACATATCCAAATACGACTAATTGTTTGCGTGGAGAGAAGAGAAAAAAGCAATATTGTGTTTTTATTATTTTATTAAATTGCTTCATTTTTTCGCAACTGTATTAAAAATAGTCGTTCAGTACACCTGCGGAACCGTCATTGCAACTTGTTCCGACTGTCAACCCTCGCCTTCGGCTGCGCCTCGGCTCGGGTAGACATTTGTCGGAACTCTTTGCAATGACAGCCTTTCCGCACTTGTAATGAAATATACTATATTTTCCGTTTAATCGCGGTGTAGTTTTTATTAGTTCATTCATAATTTTTCTCATTTCATTCATAAACGTCAAACTTGTTGTGCACATTGATGTGCTTAGCCGACACGCATTAAGGGACAGAAATATTCTTACTCTGTCTCTTTTCTTTGCTAGTGACGTTAATATATTTCTCTTTTTCTTGTGCGAATGGAAAAGAATATATATGCAGCAGTCTATAGTTTACTCTGTCTACGCTCGCATTAGTCCACAGTGTGCGCAGTATATAAATGCAAGTAGCTTAAAATGTAATGCTAGATACACACATAGCGAGTTGCTGGCGATTTCAAAATCTCACGTCCACACACTGTATGTCACTTAGACAGCCTTAGCCCCCTAGGGACCAGAAGGAGCTCTACCCACTGACCTCTATGTATAATACAGGTCAGTGGCTCTAAGTAAGAGGAAGGAGTTCGAGGTATAATTTACATTAATCTTTTGACCGCCACACGTCAAAAAATCGAAAACGTGCCCTCGGCGCACTGACCTTTTTAATACAAGTACGCTGGACTGCATACTATCGATGACAGAATGAAGCCGTTTGATTTTCGCCATTTTGGCGCTAATAGCAACGTGAAGGGACCGTGGAACTAATATTAGAGATGGGATATATCCTACGATAAAAAATACTTTTATGAACTTTATCGATCGTTATAACCACTGAGAGTAATTTATTACATAAGAGTAAAATATCGGATCACTCACAGTTATTTGTATGCTTCATTTTTAAGTAATAGAATAATTGCTCTGCAAAGGTTAAGGGGCTGACGGAGCACGCGTAGTGCATACAAACGTAATTCAAAATAATTTGTAGATAAATCAAGTGTGTATTCATTCCAATTGGATTACAGAATGTCTAGGTTCCCAAATATATATTTTGAAAGGACTCTGGGGGCCTAAAAAGCCCACTTTGGCAGAATCACAAAACGATAACAGAATGGACAGTTAACTGTTAAGTTAATCGTATCAAACCCCATTGGTGAAGCATTTTTCAGTCATTTTTTTTTGTCTGTTGTAAAATACCAATCAATCCAATCCAAATCTCTTTGATTGCACCTACGTAGTGCAGCGCAAAAAAGAAAAACACGGACTGTCTTCGCCATTTTATAATTCATAATGTTATCCTTTTATGATTCTCCAAAGTGGCCTTTTTAAGTCCCCAGATATAAAGACGAGATATGAGGAATTTCAAATTTCTTTAAAAAACTAATTTTTCTCATAACTCGTCTTTAAATCAGTGTCCTAAGAATATGTTTGAATTACAAATTATTTTGGTATTACGTTTTTATGAACTACGCATTAGCATGCGTAGTTCGCCGGCCCCTTAGGAAATTCATTAGGGCGCGGTCAGATCGCAAGCTATAAACTAGTGGATAGTGTCTTAATAAAGTGAGCATGACGGTCAGATCAGTGAGCTTTAAATATGATAATAGAATTATCATATAAATCGAAATAGGAGGTGCTACATAATTATGAATACATGTGCATCGAGTGTTACATAATCAATAAATTGTCATTTAACAAAACGAAATTCTTGAAAAAATATCGTGTAATTATCGTCTATAATGCAAACTAAGTTATTGCCTTCTAGTAGACACGAATTATCATTCTACTTAGTAAAATAAGTAAGCTGGGAGAAATCGTCACGTAACGAAAAGGCGTTATGCCCCTCCATGCGACTTTTTCTTTGAAATGTTTTCAAACACGTTATTTTTTTAATGCGTCCATAGTCGACCATGAACCCTGTAAAAATTTGCCCAATAATGATGAATAAAATATGGAAATTATGCGGGGAGATTTGAAAAGTCATTAACTCATTACCGATGGAAGAAATGACAGTAATATTGATGTCACTGGTCCGCTATTTGCATCTGGAATGGCTCGCTATTGTTCGCGCCGTTCGCCCGATGTCTTCGATAACTTGTTTTTTTTCGTTAATTAGTCCGGCTCGATTTTGACCACTATGTTCTTGAGAGGTTGAAGGTTGTATTTGCTTAGCAGGAATTTGGTAATTTAAAATGCGTAGGTATATGCTATATGACTATTTAATTGCGCTTATTGTGGTGGGGTCATATCTACAGACATTAATAAACACTTAGCGATTACATAAATAAATAAAAGTCCTCAAGACCGAATTTCGGCCACGTCGGCCAATCTCAACGGAGGCTAGCCTTTGGTGCGGGATATATTATAGTGCACAAGTGTGCGCGCAGACACAGGTGCACTTCCTCTTCCCTCACTGTCATAGTCCGATGGGACGGCAATCCGACACGATCAGAGAGAGATCAGGCGCAGGACCAACGGCTTAACGTGATTTCCGAGCCACGGGGGTCCGCCGGGGGGCACTGCCAACTTCCAAACTCCGGGCTGTTACTAAGAAATTCCTAATGGAAAAATTCAATATCACTTCGGGCGATTAGGTACATAATATAGGCATAACATAACAGTGGTGATTTAAGGAATAAGTCAAGGGAGTCGGTTTAAGACGATGCGCGACGCGGCGGTTGGGTGCGGTCGACGTAGTTTAAGTTAAGAGTTTAGGAGTAATACGTTAAATGCCTAACACGTGTAAGTTTTAAGCTAGGTTATATTAAGCGTTTATGGCGCGTGAATCTCAGCGAGTGTGTTTGTGAACGAATTGATTGAGTGTTGACTATTTTACCACTTCTTGTTCAAATCAAATCAAAATCAAATCAAAAGTCATTTATTATTATTTACTAGGCTGAGAATCAGCACTTTTCGTACGTCAAAATTACAAAAGACAGTCCCCCAAAACGCCCGTCCTTCACCACTTCCTAGTGCTTTCGCTGGGGAGAAGAAGTGGCGCAACAAACTCCCCAGCAGCACAGCTGTCTGTTCAGTTAGAAAATACTTGATTTTATACAATACTAGGTATGCAAAGTATTTACATTACAGGGGGCCTAAAAAGGCCACTTTGGCGGAATCATAAAAGGATAACATTATGAATGATATTAAAAGTCGTAAAATGGTCAAAAAATGACAATTCATAATATTGTTTGCGTACAATTCATCTGTTTGACAATTTTGTACCTATGGAGATTCGTAAAATGGTCCACAAAATAGGAATTGCTATAAATTGTCAAATAACGGAATTATAAGAAGTTAGTCAAAAGCAACATCTCACAAATCGGATTGGAGGCTTTGTGAAGACAAACATATTATAATGGCCGATTGAGCTCTCTATGAAAACTTTTTGGAGCACGCGAGGGTTACGGAGTCTTCTATATCGCCGACGTAATGCGGCTCTTCGAGAAATGGACTTAGCGTTCCAAATGCCGGATATCGAATTTGTTGGCCTTTATAGGCTAATTAAAAGTGTGTGTCGCGACCTCATAGGTGAGCTGGAGCTTAAGTACAAGTACTACCTCCAAGGCAAGTAAAAGGATTGCTGATTTTAATTAAATAGTTCTAGATAGAAATGATCATCATGTCAAATGCCCATGTAACACCCACTTTCATAAAGATCGGAGACGCTACACTCGAAGTCGTGGACGAGTATGTTATCTGGGACAACTGTCCAGTTAGGTAGGTCTAACTTCTCGAAGTTAACGAAGATTTCGATAAAATTTGGCAGAGATAGATTGCATCCCGGGGAAGGACATAATTACAGCAGACAAAATTACAGCTTTCTAGTACTAACGGTCTCTAAGCAAAACCTCGGACGGACAGACAGACAGACGGACGAACATGACAAAACTTTAAGGGTTCCTTGTAGGAACTACGGAACCCTAAAAATTACACATACCAAATATTTAATTATGTATAATTAACTAAAATTGATTGAACGGACAGTTAGGTACGTGTGGGCAGTTTTATGAACACCGACCAAATCAGAATTAATTACCTAGTCGCGGACTGCTACCGCTGCAGCGCTCGCTTGTCTCCCACGTGGTTGTTCACAGTGTTAACCTTTTTTTTTTTGTTCCGGTGTGGAAAATCGTCATGGATGTCCGCCGCCCTGACGTGGGCGGCGGGGTCTGTAAGAGTCTTACTGACTAAAAACCAGCCCGGTATTCCATCTGACATCACACCTACGCCGGGAGTCGCGGGAACGTACGATCCTTCCACAGTGCTAAGCTTTTTTTTTTTTTTTTTTCTGGGTTTGAAAATCCTCCTGGATGTCCGCCGCCCTGGGGTGGGCGGCGGGGCCTGTCAGACTCTTACTGACTAAAAACCACCCCGGTGTTTCTCACACCTACGCCGGGGGTCGCGGGAAAACCTAACCCATTTGGTTGGGCTACCCTGGCTTAGATACTGCGAATTCGCGCGTGGTTGGTCACAGTAAATGTATTTTATTTAGGTATTTTTATAGTTTTCATAGAAGAATAGTGGACAAAATTATTTCATTAATATCGGCTACTTTGCATTTCTAGTTTCGCGAGTCACAGCCGTACCTACTTAAGTGAGGTGTAAAGAAAAATTATCGTCATTATAGTCTCGATCTTGTATGAAGATGTCGTGTCCATTACGGGGCGTTAAGGAATGGGACGTGCGAGCTTCTTCATTAGCCCGCAATACATTTAATCCTATAAGAGACATCATTGAAACTCTTCGAATAAAGCCGAATCCGAATAAATCATACATCCCACTTTCAGTCGGTGAGTCAAACTTTATTTTTTACACTTAGGTACTTCAGGGTCATACCCGTTCACGTAACCTATGTACAGACGCCAGCACATCAAGCTACTAAAATCTGTCAAATTTCTTTAATAGATTTCCAACTTTATCGCAAAAGCATAAGGTTCAAAGTTGATTGGGAAAATTGTACAATTTCGGGTAGTTTGATGTGCTGCGTCTGTACAGTCACGAGCACTAATATGTCAACACTTGGCAACTTTAAATTGCGATTTTTTTATGAAATAACGAATGCAAAGTTGAAATACGACACTTTACACATAGACTTTAATAAGGTTCGAAAATACTATGTTCCTAATAAGTAATATAAAATTTCATTCAAAAATAAAGGAGAAAATCGCCTTTGAATAAAGCCAAGTGTTTACATACTTATGCTCGTGACTGTACAGCCCTTTTGTGCAATAGTTTTTTACAAGGAAGATTTATTTACCCATTTTGGGTAGGGGCCATATGGTAGGTCATGGTATCCTTCTCGTTCGTTTCCTGAAACGTAGGCAGTATGTAGAAAAATATAGTGAGTAAGGTAGAGAGAGTAGGGTGAATAAGGTGAGTGAGGTAGTGTATAATATAAGTATATAAAATACCAGCTGACTGAACTCATAGCTTCCATGGGGTGAAATTGCCCATGAATATGAAACTGGAATAAAGAAAGAAATGCAACTAAGTATTTCCAGTCCACTTAGATTACCAAAAGTTATTGCTTTTTTGTGTGAAACAGTACCTACATTATTGCGATAATTTCAAAGTTGGTCCCACATTATAAGTTGCTAATAATTATACTTAAGTAAGATTGTTCATAGAGTCTGTCTATTGAAAGCTGAGAGTGAAAATGAGCGGCAAATTTAAAAAAAATAGGTCGTGTATCCCCGGATCAAATAGGAAAAAACATATTTGATAGAAATTTTAATATATTTTAAGATATTCAAGAAATTTTAAGATATTCAAGTATCAAATATGTTGTGTTGTTGTTGTGTTTTTTGTTTGTTTTTTTTTTAATCAGCTGTTCCCTACATTTATGTTCGTAGATATAACTCGTCAGCATGTAGGGAACAGCTGATTCTTTTTTCGCGATTTCAGGTTTTGTCCCAGTAAAAGTTGTTCATAAGGATGAATACAATGACCTCTTAAGAGGTTGTTAATATTTTATCAATCACCCTGTATCATATAAGAGAAATGCATATAAGATAAATTATATATATTTTATAAATTATATGTATAAGAGAAATTATAAAAAAATCTGTTGAACAGTCTGTTAGGGACTGAAACAGTGTCGAAACATTTTGAGAGATCTAGGAATACGCTAATTACATTACATCGATAATTGTCTTCTATTTTCTTGTCTTATCTTTTCTGTATCTTGGCATTTTGATGTTTTCGTATTGCTTACTAAGACATCGATCAAAGCTAAAAATGACCTATTAAACTCGTACCTAATCATTCTTATTTACTTAGTATTGTCACGAACTGCGGTCAGGGTCGGTTTTACTCCTTCAGATGGAACAATTATAGTACTTAGCATTGATTAATTAAAATTCAACACTTAGCTAAGTTTTGCATGATCGCGTTAGTTCGATATTATATTAGAAGTCATTATTGTGTTGTCGCCAACTGTTGTGATGAGGGATTTTATCAATAAATTATTTAGTGACGACTGGTTTGATTTTTATTAGCGATTATACAACATAAGTTTTTGTTTATACTAAACCCGAAAAGGGGTCATTGTACTTATCATTTTGAACAACTTTCTCTACCAACCTTGAAATCGCGAAAAAAAAAAATCAGCTGTTCCATACATTTTGTCGATTTAGATATTTGATGCCGAATTTTTGAAAGTCTACACATTAGTGGGCAAGCGTGGTTGTTCTGCTCAAAACCAACGCTCGGCCTCTGTCTCGCATAGGGTCTTAGCATTTTTACAGGGCTGTCCAAACCAGATAATATGATCCTGCCCCAATATAAATTTATAAAAAAGATGGAGGGCCGCGAAAACAAATACCTTAACTTTTTTAAGAAATGCATGTTTGCTATTTTAATGGAAGTGCATTGATGATTGATTGAAGTGCTTTGGACAGCCCTGGGTCAGACCAAACGAGTGAATGCAGTTATTAAGTGAACACAATATGGAACAGCTGATTTTTTTTTCGCGATTTCAAGGTTGGTCCCATAGAAAAAGTTGTTCAAAATGATGAGTACAATGACTCCTTTTCGGGTTTAGTATAAACCAAAACTAATGTTGTATATACAACGTTATAGTGATAGAATGACCGATGTTCATGTATAGGTCAAATAGAGTGAGTTTTTATTATTGTTCCTAAAGCTTTGGTTTCCTAGAAAAGCGGTTCCGTCATATTATATTTGCCGTCATAAAAATCTGTCATTCACACCACCACTAATTGACACTAAGTCCCTCCCCGCGGTCCATAGATTTAAATCGCTAGACTTGCTCTCACCGTGCAAGACTTAGTTACGCGTGTAAAAGTGTCCACAATGAGAAGAGTGAGCTCACACAATTTTAATAGCGTTTCCATGACAATCAAGTATGTCACTGCATCATTGGGTGATTGGGTGTGACAGGTGTCAAAACGAAATAGAAACGAGACTATGTTCTATTCTTCTTCTATTCTAACGATTTAAATCTTTGTCGCTGTCATCATTTTCATGTCAGCCGTCACGTCAAGTGCGGCCACCCACCCCTCTTCTAGGAAAATGTAGCTTAACGTCGAAAACCGATTGGCCGATCAATTATCTCCCCGCAACCACAGCCGAAACATTAAAAGCCTTTAAAATCTACCTACAAATTATCCATCACGATGCCAACGGTTTCGAATAAGAAATGCGAGAACGCTTAGGTACAAAGAATGCAGAGATTTTTTATAGTTTTTCTGATGCGATGTAACTATGTCAACGGTTTCATCAGCGCAATTAGGTAAATACTAAAACGTACCTGTACTTAAACAGTTAAGCATCTCTTGATTCTATTGACTGGAAATTCCCTGCGGTATCAACGAGACGAGATACTGTAGGTCAGTAGGTATTAATAAAAGGTATTATTTCATGCTTTTTGTAGGGATTCCTTAATTTTATTTTTGTCGGGGGTTTTTTAAATTTTTGATTTAATTTTTTATTTCATGCTTTTTGTAGGGACTCCTTAATTTTTGTATTTCATTTCTTTTATTTTCTTCCGTTTTAAGATTCTGGTAATTTGATGTTTAATCAGATTTTTTATCCGTCAAAAAATATTGATTAATTTATAGTTAAAGAATAATTTTTAAGACTAAACAGATTTTTTGTTTTATTATATTTTTCAAGTTTCTAGTTTTCATTTCGTTAGGTAGTTAATATTCCTCATTCCCTTTCAATATAGTGTAAATTATTCTACTTGTCAAGCCCTTGCATTTGATACATAAATTGAAGGAGTTGTGAAAAAAAAATGTAATTCGCCATTTTGTGGTGGCGGCCATCTTGGATTTGAAATTTTGAATAGTGTATAGTATTCTACTAGTCAAGCCCTTTCATTTGATACCCATATTGAGGGAGTTGAGAAAAAAAAATGTAATTCACCACTTTGTTGTTGCGGCCATCTTGGATTCAAAATTTGTTATAGTGTATAGTATTCTACTATTGAAGCCCTTTCATTTGATACCCATATTGAGGGAATTGTGAAAAAATATGTTATCCGCCATTTTGTAGCGGCGGCCATCTTGGACCGATTTTCATCAAACATAGCTAAGAACACTCCCGACTAATACACCTTTCAAACAAAAAAAACTAAATCAAAATCGGTTCATCCGTTCGGGAGCTACGATGCCACAGACAGACACACACACACACACACACACACACACACACACACAGACACGTCAAACTTATAACACCCCGTCGTTTTTGCGTCGGGGGTTAAAAATGATTAAGTACATATAGATAGATAGATACCATGTAGGTATCCGCTACATGGTACCCAGTTACACAACATTATTACTAACAAAATAATAAGACTACCTGTGATGACAAGAAAATTAGAGATCAATTAGTTATACCTACCTATTATATTATGGACTCTCAAGAATCAGTACCTAGTTCATTAAGACTATTTTCCTTGTCTGCCTGTCTCGAACGCAGTGATGGTGTTGAACTGGATGGATGGATGTCGTTAAATCGTATTTACAATGGCAACGGTATCTCCTGTCCATTGCGGTGGACTACGATTACGAATGGGTTTTTATAATTTTTTTCATTTAAGATAATGCCAATATATTCGTTGTTTGTTACATTTTTGCATAATTTACTAGTGACACGAAATTATCCATCTACGTAGTTATTATATAATGGCTTTTATTATACATAAATCTCGATTTTTATTGGTCGGTGTTGATCGCGCGACCATTGCGAACTATGTTTATATGCGAATAATATTTAAATTCAAGAATTAGGTATAATTTATCAGGTTTTGAATAAGGTATTTGGGCATGTTGGTCCAATGGAGGAAGTTGTTCAGTTTGACGATCTGTACCTCACCCTTAAAGACACCTTTCTAATGCACCCTGTATATATATTAACCGCGGCTCTACCGACACGTGCCAATGAGTGTTCTCATAGCTTCATTTAGTCATTTATTTTCCTATGAACATTTTAGGGAAGATTTTTCATTATTGTACATATTGTATTATTATACAAATAATAAAATTAACTCAAAAAGCCTAAAATAACAACTACATACTACGTAAAAAAATAAATCAAAGGCTGCTTGGCAAGTCATAAATAAATCCTAATGCAACTTACCACAAGATCCTATAATGTCAATAAACAAAGATAATTTAATTCTTACATATATAAGAACTATTTTATAGAGGTCATTGAAAATATTAAAACTAAAAGAACTTTAACAAATAACTAGGTTCTTGAACAATCGGATTCACAATCACTATTTATGCTACCTGTTTCGGATTTTGATATACCTATTTAATCAAAATAATTAGCAGCCTAAATAATACACTGTATAGGTACGGTAGGATTTGATGGCATATCAACTAAAGTTATAAAACACGTAAAGGAAATTATAGCGCCTTTACTATCACATACCTACACACGTAAACCGCTGGTCCTAGAGACATGAATTTTGGAAGGTGTGTTGCTTGTAAAGAGAAGGTATCTACTAAGAAGGGGTTTTTGGAAATTCAACCTTTAAAAGGGTGAAAGGGGCGATTTTGTTTGTATGAAAAATTTTATTCCTTGAGTTAATAACCTTGAAACTTGGCACGAATAGGTACTTATCTAAGTAAATTATAAAGTTTGGCATTTTTTGTTTTTCTAAACTATCCCTACTATCTAATGCCTACTATGAAGGGGGATTGGGATTGGGAGGTGTCAAAGTTTTTATGGAAGAATTTTAACGCGCGGTCCGATTAACTCGAAACTCAGTATATATACTTAAGACCAGAATAAAGAATAACGTGTATCAGGGTTTTTCGAAAATCTACCCCTAACGGAGTGAAAAGGGGTAGTTAATTTTACCTGTAAAATTAACTACCCCTTTTCACTCCGTTAGCACACACCCTAAAACACATCCTAAACGATTTTTCGAAATTCCACCCCTGGGGGGGTGAAAAGCGGAGATACAGTTTATATGAAAAATCTTATTCATTTGATTAATAAACTTGCCAATATTTGGCTCTGTAAATAATAAAGATTGTCACTTTTAGTTTAAAAAACCCCTCACAGAGGATTTAGGGGGTGATAAAGTTGATGGGTTAGAAAAATATGTAACCTGTACCTACGTAAACCCATTTATAAAAATATCGTGTCACAGTGTTTGTTAACACGAGCTCTTCCGAAACGGCATGACCAATTTTTATGATTTTTTTTGTGTATATTTGGTAGGTCTGAGGTCGTAGGCTACTTTTTACACCCCCCTAGGTGATAAGGGTGGCCCTCTCCAGATTTTTTTTGGAATCGAAACTTACGCGGGTAAAACGGCGGCGCTCAGCTATGTTATTGACATAAAATATTTTTCAATTTCAGGCGACCCCACAGCCTTCGGAAATCTACAACCTTCTGAAAACATTATAGACGCTGTATGTGATACTGCTAAACTAAACTCAAGTCGGAACTATGGTCCTACGATTGGTCACCACGACGCGAGGCAGGCGGTGGCCGAGTACAGCGCTCACCAGGGCACGGTGACGGCGGAAGACGTGATCCTCTGCAGCGGGTGCTCCCATGCCATCGATCTCGCCCTCAGTGTCCTCGCTGACGCTGGACAGAATGTCTTGATCCCTCGACCTGGATACTTAATCCACAAAACTCTTGGAGAAGGATTGGGGATCGTTATAAAATATTATGACTTATTGGTGAGTTTTACTACTTATAAAAGGTTTTAGTAATTTTACTGGGTATCGTATTACCCAGTAACTGGGTTGTGGAGGTCAGATAGGCAGTCACTCCATGTAAAATACTGGTATTTAGCTGCATCCAGTAGACTGGAAGCCGACCCCAACATAGTTGGGAAAAGGCTAGGCAGATGATGATTGGTGAGTTTTACTGTTCATCATCTAACCGGCCTGATGGTAAATGCATGGTTATCTAAAATAATATATGGCATCCCTATTAGTTTCTTACTTTTTATCAATATCTCTGACTGGCTCTTTAGATCTTTCAAGTGATTTACGATACGACATTGATGAAATCGCTAATTCATACGTGAGATTGTTTTTCATGGAGGGGATATAATTATTTTTTACTAGCTTCTGCCCGCGACGACGTCACCCGCGTGAAATTTCTTGTTCCCCCGACCCACCCCGTCGAAACGCATCGCCCGTCTGCACTATTACTTTGCTTTCTGACTAATTTTCTTTTTGCTCGGCTTCTAATGGTCCTAGCGTGATGTTAAATAGCCTATATAGCCTTTCTCAAGCATTGGGCTATAAAATGCAAAAATACTTTTTCAAATCCGACTATTTGTTGATTCCGCAATCATTCTCCTATGACCGATTCGCCATTGGACTGTTCGTGACAGGATCATTAACTTATTTCCGTTTCCCCGGCAGACTCTTTCACCTACGAACATGTTCGTGAAAGAAACAAACGAACTGTTGAGCTTTATTATTAGGTAGATAGAGAACACAACATTAAATGTACACGAACGTCCCTGATTTTTCAGCCTGACAAGAACTGGCAAGTGGATCTGGTGAGCCTAGAGAGTCAAATAGACGAAAACACAGCAGCGATCATCGTTAACAATCCTTCTAACCCGTGCGGTTCGGTATATACCAGCCATCATCTGAAAGACATAATCAATGTGGCATCGAGAAATCGCGTGCCGATAATTGCAGACGAAATTTACGAACACTTCGTTTTCTCCGATCACGAATTCACTGCGTTATCGTCTCTATCTAAAGATGTCCCAGTTTTGACTTGTAGCGGAGTCACGAAAAGATTTTTGGTGCCTGGCTGGCGACTGGGATGGGTGATCATACACGACCGCCAGAATATTTTAGGAAAAGAGGTTCGGAAAGGATTGTTAAGTATGTCGACTCGGATTTTGGGACCAAACACACTGATGCAGAAGGCTTTACCGAGAATTCTTAAAGAGACTCCGAAAAGTTTCTTCGACGAGACAATTCGTTTCATTGAGGTGAGATTTGAGGCACACATTTTCTTACACTACGTCTAAGACGCCATAAAAATATTTTAGTGTTAATATAAAATAAAAACACTGGTTAAAATCAGACTTGCAGCTCTAACAGTTAAGAGAGGTCCCTACTCTTGTAAGTTACAGACATAGATTACTACTTATGCCATAATCATAAATTCAATAGATACTTACTTCATATTAAAAGCAAGACTTGAAAAGAGGTGATCTTCCTGTTCCTGGTACAGGAAAATCACCTCGCCAAGTAGTGCCTTTGCTTAGAATTAGCTAGGATTGCTTTATGAAGTTAAAAATATGTAAGTAACCAAATATAAAACGTAAATGTTTCAGAGTCAAGCTAAACTAGCATACACGGAACTGCTGAAAGCTCCGGGACTACGCCCTATCATGCCACAAGGGTCCATGTACATGATGATCGAGATCAAAACCTCACTATTCCCTAAATTCGACAATGAGCTGCAATTTATTTCTCAGATGTGTAATGAGCAATCTGTCCTTTGTATTCCTGGAAAGGTACGTTGTTTTATAACTGCTAACGTGCTGTTGCAAAACCTATATTCTACTAATTTACTTAATTTTGACTT